>AP025063.1:6425966-6610553 GCA_036186865.1 Eustoma russellianum
TTCCCATACGTACTACTACTCCGAAATCACCAGCCTCATAGGTTGAGAAAAGATCACGCTGAAAGGTAGCATGTGTAGAAGCACCACTATCAATCACCCAATCCATCTCTTCAGATGATATATTAACACTTTCTACACAATCATCACAAATAATGAAGAAATCATCAACAACGGCAATATCATCATTGTTGGTACCTTCTTTCTTGACATCATTATGGCTAGTCTTGTCTCTCATTTCTCTTTTCAGCTTTCGGCAATGCTTTCGGATATGGCCCTTCAAGCCACAGTGATGGCACTCTACATTTGACTATTTGTGGGAACCCCCGCGAAACTTGTCACGATCCGAAGATTGGTTTTGACTCTTTCCTCTTGATGCACCACGATTATTCTGAGTCTTTCTCTGACTTCTCCCCCGTGATTCAGTGACCAGCATCTCTGAATGAGAAGAGGAACCAAGAGATTTGCGCCTCATTTCTTCACTAAGAACGTCACTCTTAACCGATTCCATCGTGAGAACACCATTCTGAGCAGAATTTGATAACGACGTCCGGAACGTCTCCCAGGAATTTGGCAGTGTGCCAAGAAGCCATAAAGCTTGAATCTCATCATCAAAGCTTATGCCCATCGTCGCCAATTGATTCATAATTCCCTGAAAAGCGTTCAGGTGGTCGGTCATTGATGAACCATCATCATACTTCAAAGACATCATCTGCTTGATCAGGAATAACTTATTATTCGCTGTCTTCTTAGCATATAACTCCTCCAAGGCTGTCCAGAGGGTTCTCGCATTAGACATCTTGCTTACATGATTCAATACATTATCATCGACCTATTGGCAGATGTACCCACAAACTTGTCTGTGCAGCAGGTTCCATTCTTCATCACTTTTTCCTTCGGGCTTCTCGGCAGAGAAAACCGGAACATGAAAGCCTTTGACATAGAACAAATCTTCCATCTTTCCTTTCCAAACATTATAGTTGGAGCCATTCAAACTGACCATCCTGGATATGTTCACTTCTATAGTTGCACACAGTCAAGAGAACCTGGCTCTGATACCACTTGTTGGGAGGAAACCGCACGATAACGCAGCAGAATAGGAAATAATCTCTCCCAAAATACAGCAACTATAGAGATATAATCGAACGAAACACGAACAAGAACACCAACAATTTTTAGAGTGGAAAAACCTCCCAAGATAGGAGTAAAAAACCATGGGACCCGTAGGCCACTTAAACGATCTCCACTATAATCAATAATGGGTACAACCAAGTCTGTCTAGGCTCAGCTAGAGGAATACAACATCATCAAGATCAACCAAACAATCTTGGAACACAACAAGATACAAGAGAGGAACCAAAATACAAAGCTGAAATTTTCGGACAGAAAATTTTAGTACCGGGAATGCAGGTATCGGTCACACATAGACTCCTTCAAAACACATCTCCAGCGTTCCGAATGTACTAATGTGTCTTGGAAATAATCTGTCAAAATTTGGTGACGATCCAACGGTGCAATACTCGGCAAATGCAATTTTTCCGGAGGCTGGCAGACTGCCCAGCACCTACGAATTTTTCTCTTCCTCACTTGCATTTGTCTCTCTTCTTTTTTCTTCTTCTCTTCTTGTTCTCTCTTGCAATTGTTCCACTCAGCACCTCCATTTATAGTGCTCCATCTTGTGCCTTTTTAATGCACAAGGCCTTCAAAGTCTTCCAAGCAATAAACAACCTTGGAGAAGCACAACACCATTCCAACTTCCTTTGTTGGAATTCTTCAATGTTATAATTGTATATTCTTCTAATGCTATAATTGTATATTGACTCAAGACATTGGGACTCTCCAACTAGGAGGGATACCCAACATTTAGGGCGCTCGTCAGTAACCTTTTTGCTTTTACTTCCTTTAACTTATGGATGTCTTCAACTATAGTAATTTTAATTTGACAAGGACAACCTTATCCCCTTGCTAATAGAAAAGTTAACAGGGGCATAAACATTGAGCAGGATTTGAGTTAAGGCCAATTCACATTTTGCCATTGTAGAACTTGCATCAACACAATATATATGTAAAAAACTTTAAACTTGTAAGCATTATATTATATAACTAAATATCTGTAAGTTGGTATAAACAACTATTAAGTACTATAAGAAATTATCAGACTCCCACTAAAGCTGAACATCTTCTACTGAAAATATACCCATACGAGTAACATGTTCATGAAACACTGGGTATCAAACCCTTTTTTCAGCGAGTGCTATTATGAAATCTGTAGCAGTGTATTCAATACTGATCAAACCATTCATGATTCTTTTTTTAATAGCCAAAAACTTAATGTCAATGTATTTGGATTTAGTTGACTTTATGTTATTATTGTCATATATCATAGCAGAATTTTTGTCACAATGAATTTCTAGAGGTGACTGAATAGTCTTCACTACTCACAACCATGTGACAGAATAACGTTAGTCATATTGCTTAGTTTGATGCTTGAAAGCATACAAATTCCGCTTCTATAGTAGATGTTGCAATCAATGACTGATTTACATTCTTCCATGAAACATCTCCTTCAGCTAACATTAAAAAGTAACCGGTAGTACTTTATGCTATCTTGACATCCTACAAAATCAGAGTCAGTACATTCAATGATCTCAAGTCTGTTAGATCTCCTATATATCAGCATGTAATGCTTCATTCTTTGTAAATATCTGTAGTATTCTTTTAGCTCCTTACTAGTGATCCGATCCAGAATTATTAAGTATCTGGATCGTATTCCAGTGATGTACGCAATATCTGAATGTATACACACTCGAGCATGCATAATACTCCTAAATATCAAAGCATAGGGAATATTTTGCAATTTTGACTTTTCAATTCTATCTTTGGCACTTATTCAGACTAAACTTGTCACCTTTTGTCACCATGGTATCTTTTGGTTTCCAACATTCTGTATCATATCTCTTGAGTACTTTATTGATATATGCTTGTTGTGAAAGGCCTAAGACACGTTGAGAATGATCTGTATGTATCTTTAATCCCAAAATATATGACGCTTCACCAAGATCTTTCATCTTAAAAAATTTGTACATAATTTTCTTGGTTTTAGGCAACATGATGAGGTCAATGGAGCTAGCTTGCATGAAGAAGATGTGTAGCGGGATGAAGAGGAAGAAAACAGGTGTATCACAAGACCTTATTTTTGGTCTATATGGATTGTAAAAGTTGTTCTTTTTGTTTTGAAGGCATTTTAGATATTTTTATAGTGTTTTAGTTGCTTAAATACCAATTCTTGAACATGCTTAAATTTTAAGACATTCACAAGATAACTCTATCTCGTTTTTTGGCCATAATTCACTCATTTGGCATTTATTAAGGTGATTCAAAATCTTATAGAAACTAGGCATATGTGGTTACAATTTTGAAGAAGTCATAATCGATAAAGCTTTAGAAGACCGAGATTGTGCATGGAAAGTCGCGCAAGTTACAGGAATTTGAGTTTAGTTAGGACTCCTGTATTTCTCTTTGTAACTTATGATTTGAATTAGGCTTTTTGTATTTAAAACCATGTATGCTATCATGAACACTCAGAGTTGAATAAAGTTTGATCAAGTTTTGGTCAAGGGCTGTTCATGCAAGACGAGTCTCGTGTTTCTTGATTATTGATCAGTATTTAGAATTCTTATCAACGTATTGACCAAGGCCATTTGTTCTAATCATTATTTTCATTTTGTCTGTGTTATTCATCATACACATCGCACCCAAAAACATCAAAGTTCTACTGCAAGAAACACATACATAAACTTTAAGTTAAGCCGCCTATAAACATTGAATTTCATGTTTTCTTGAATGATTTGATTTGCTCTATCTTGAGTCATCATCATTCATCAGACATACAAAAAAAAAGACAGTCCGCATCACAAACAAAAAGCCGTATAAATTGACATACACCTTAATTGATTGCATCCTGGTTTGATTCGTATGTTTCTTGACATAACATGTTTGTCATCCTCAAAATATCTGCTGTGTACATATCAAAAATGAAACCTGCACAAATAACCCTAAATTGTCACCACACTTCTTGAGTTATCTTGTATGCGAATTATATATATAACGCTGTTTGGTTCCAATACTTCTTGAGTATAATCTGTTTGTTCTTGATGAATATTATTGGTTCTTGTTGCTTCTTGGAACCCAAGGGTTGTGTTGCATCTACTTGAACAAAAAAGGCCTAATACACAATCCCTAACCCACAACCAAGCAAAAGATTATATCTTTGTCTATTTCTTGGACGTTCTTGGAATACAATTTCTGTTTATCATCATTATACATTGCCTATCCTATGGTATATTGCTATTCCTTGAAAATTAAGGTTTGCATCTAGTTGAGAAAACTTGGCCACATAAAAAGCTAGTCACTTTTGCGAAACAAGCACCGTATGTCTTGAATTAGATGTTGTTATTTGAAGCTCTTAGTTATCCTTATTGTGTTTGTGATTAAATTCTGTGAATCTTGGTCGGATAAATTGCATTAAAATATCTCTAAGTTCCCTAGTTAAAAATTCCCCAACAAAAGAGCCAAACTTTTATATCAAGAAACACCTTATACGGCCATCAACAACATAAAAGTAAGAAGCCTAATAGTTTACAAACCCATGTTATTCCATCAAAACCCTACTTGTCTCTAATTCGAGAACACCCAACCATATTATAGAGCACCCTTTCCGTCACCAACAAAAGGCCTAACTTTAGAAAATACACCCAAAGCACAACGTCTTCCAGCACCCAAAGCCGAAGGCAAACAAAGTATATATAGCCATCCTAAACACCTTCAAGGCTGAACTCTAGTGCAAGGACCTCAAATTTGGCAAGGCATACACCTTCAAGAACTTCCAAGATACAAGCTAAAAATTCTTTTCTTGGATCAATAAAAGCAAGAAGGATCAAATCGGAATGGTTCTTGGGCAGTCAAAACTAATAACAAGAAAAGAAATAAAAACTTCAAGAACTTGGTGTATTGTTATTCGATTTTAGTCCATCAAAAATTGAATCTTGCATTACTTATTTTCAATTTAAAATTCATGCGTGTTTGGGCGTATAGTTTTGATCTTTCCCTTTTGTTTTACTGTACTCCTCCAAGATTGCCTTAGCCGATTCTCCAAGACTTGTTCAAACCTTGAAACCGTGCGTAATCTTTTTGGATATGAGCAAAGATTCTTTCAAAATGAGTTTGGCCTTGTTTAAAAATAGAAATTTACCCTTGAGACATGACTTGAATTGGTTGAACTTTAATTTGCCACAACATGCATTCAATACGTTGAAAAAAAAATTAAACATTGATTAATGATCAAGAAACACAAGGACTCATCTTTCAAGAACAGCCCCTGGCCGAAATTTGATCAAATGTTATTCAAATCTGAGTTTTAATGATGGTTACTTCAGGTTTCAAATAGAGAAAACCCAATAAAAAACCTAAGTTACAAAGGAAAATACAAGAGTCCTAATTAAACTCAATTTCCCGTAACTTGCCTGTCTTTTCAAACACAATCTCAGTCTTTTAGAATCCGAATTCGTTGATGCGGATTCTTGAGAATTGTAGCCATAGGTGTGTTCTGCAATTGGAAATTCTACTTTACAAACTCCTAATTCACGGTTTTAAGCAGCTAAAACATTCAAAAAAAAAAACACTCAAAATATCTTCGAAGCAGAATGAACAACTTTTACAAGCCATATATGTAGCGCCCCGCTCCCGAACCCTTGCATCGGGAACAGTGCACCCGCCGTATCTCATTAAAGAGAATACAAAGCGTCGAATCAATTTCCAACATGTCCAAAAAGACGTAGAAATTTTTCGTGCGGAAACAATTACAATAACATAACGTTTTCTTGATAAATAAAATCCTCAGTATAATAATAAACCAAACATGACAAGAACGTCAACATGCTAACAACTAGAGTCTATCGAACTGTACAAGGTGATATCTGATGGAAACCCCAATGAACTAATAATGGACCGTCTCAAAATCTCCTCGTATCCTAGGTGCGACTGTCAGTATGCCCATACTACTGTGTCAGCCCCGTCCTCAGCAAAGATATAGTCGTAATATTCTTCGTGCTCACCTGGTGGGGGGGGGGGAGTAGGGGTGAGTGACGGAAGATCACCTAGTAGGCACCTGCCTCCAACTAGTAGGCCATGAATGCAAACAACACAATCGTCTGAGGCCCCTGGCCCATCCTCACCATCCTCCGGCTCTCAAATCTAGGTTCATTTAGAGATCGTCTGAGGCCCCTGGCCCATCCTCACCATCCTCTGTCACTCAAATCTATGTTCATTTATTATCCGAACAATGATTTAATGTTGTTTGAGGTTAAACTTATTATTCCATAACTTGTATACATTTATTGTGCATTTCCTATATTTTCCTCATTTTTTCTTAATTTATTTTTATTTATTACCTAATTATCCAAATTAAATAAATTATCACAATTAGTGAAGTTTAATGAAAATAACTTACTTTTTGCATTTTATAATTTTTGGAATTTATTTATAATATTTTGATATTTATTTATATTTTTTTCCATAATTATTCTTATTATTAACTAATTAAACAACATTTATTAAATTCCAGAAATTCAGAAAATAAATATCTTTTATATAATGGGCTGGCGCCCTTTTTTTTTCTGTAGCCCAGCCCGCGTGCTTCTTGGTCCGGCTTGCTATCCGCTATTCTCTTTTTTTTTGGGTAATAAGTATTTGGGCCGGCTGGTGTTTGGTCCGGTCCGCTGGCCATCCGGCCCGACCCGCGACTAACCTGCCTTTTTTTTTAATATAGCATGACAAACGGGCCAAGCCTTGTGCAGAGCCGGCCCGCTAAGGGTCCAGCTGCCTGCGCCTGGTCCAGCCCGGTCCAGAGTTTTTTTATTTAACTTAAGGTAACGCGCCCAGCAGCCACCAGGCGCGCGTGTAGGCCACGCGCGGCCACTCTGGCGGCGCGTGAGCCGCTCCGGCTGTCTCCGGCATCTGTTTTTCAAATCCGATCAATCTTTTCGCCTATTTACAATCTATGAGAACCTATTCTAAGGCCAAAACAATATCTAAAAACCTTAAACATGCTAAAAGTGGCTATTTTAATTATCAAATTTTTCCCTAAAATCAAATCCAGCTCACGCAAAACAGTATACGCATTCCACACAGTCATCAAACGCATTCCACAGAAATCAAACGCATTCCACAGTAATCAAAACTCATGCTTTTCACAGATTAAGCAACATAGTATAGATTTCAACAATTAAAAACAACAAACAGATAATATATCACCAAAGCATGCTTGGGTTTGTACCAATTGGAGGGAGAAAAGGGAACCTACCTGGACGCAAGCAATTGTACGATTAAACAACCAACGTGAATAAGTCGGAGATTATTTTATGCGCCGCTCCTTCTTCCTTCTTCTCTCCTCTTCCCTTTCTCTTTTCCTCCTCTGCCGCCTTCCTCACTACCGTTCTTCTCTTTATTTTTTTTTAGTTCTTTTTCTGCTGCCTTTATCGTGCATTGTGCAAAATTTTGGGGGAGTCAGTTACTCCCCCACTCCATCCACGTTGACCCATTTTTTTTATTATATATATATATATATATATTATTTTTTTATTTTTAGCCTCACGTTAGGTTATTTAGAAATTTTTTTATTTATTTTATTTTTTTGTCATTATCCTCACATCACCCCCTCTTTTCCTTTTTTCTTTCTTTTTCCTCATTATTATTTTATTATTATTATTTTTTAATTTATCTATTTATTTCAAATTTATTTTATCCTTATCTTCAACTTTATTTTAATTATTATTATATTTATTTATTTTTTCTTTCTTCCTATCCTACGGCATCCTTAAGCACATTACTATATTATTTTTATTTTTTTCTTTATTTTTCTTTATTGTTCCCCTACTTTATATACCATATAATTTATATATTCTTATAGCTAATTCCGAAATCACCTGGACATAATTGATACGCTGTAATTTATTTGATTTGCAGGATGGTTACATCCAACGACTACTTCAATTTTAAATTAATGTGTAACGGCTAGTTCGAAAAGTTTGCCGGCGTAACAATATAGGCCAAAAATAAAGTTTTGCAATACACCACGGACGTGCTTTTTCACACCATGATTCAAAGAAATTAATCACAAACGCTACCAAGATAACTAAGAGCTTCAAGCAATAAAATTTAATTCACGAAATACAATGGATATTGAGCAAGTACTGTTGCAGATGTTGGGAGTCTGTAACATATAGTCAAGCTTGAGGAGAGGTGTCAAAAGTATAGGTGATCCTAGGACTAATAGGACTTGTGATGATGATGATGATCCAGGTGATGATGCAAAGAGAAATGAGTTGCAGCAATAAAACAAGAGTCATAATCACCGAACAAAATCAAGAGAAGCACGCAAGGACCATGGAGTGGAGGAGAGCTGAAGGTTGATTCAGAGAGTGGAGGAAGGTGGAGGAAGGAAATGTTGAAAAAGAAAGGAGTTAGGCGGGAGGAGTTTAAATAATGTGAAAAGACAAATATGACCTTATAGTTAATAAAGGAAGTAGTTAGTTACAGAGATATTCTTGTAATTACACACTGCCAGTTACTTGATTGACTCCAGAATCCTTATATGTTGATGTGCGTGACAAAATTGAAAAACAAGTTAATGAGATATTTTTCCAATTACAAAATTCCTCTAATCTCTCTCTATTCTCTCATTTAAATTTCTTCATACTCGATTTTCATTTTTGTTCTGACCATCCCAAGTAAAACTGTAAATTATACTGTAGTATAAAGTAGTAGAGAACCATAAACGGAAATTTTAAAATTTTATTATGTTATGCATATTCTTAAAATTAATTATTAAAAATAATCCCTTTCTAAAACACCATAAAAGCCATAATAATAATAGCATCTCATTATCATTAGGGCATCCAAAGAAATAGAAAGTGACCAAACTACCCTCAGGGTAGGCGGCCACTTTCCCTCCAAAGGCCCCGAAATATCTTCCAAAATCTAAAAGACTCTTATACAAAAAGCTTACAAAGCCACCCTAATTACTACCCCTCTTACATGCATGCAAATAGGTAATGATTGTGTTTTCTCTTTCCCCCTCTTTATTAAGCTGGCCGCCCCTCCCCTTTTGAATCCAAGTGCATTCAAGCAACCTCCCTTAAGCAAACATTCTCCTAAAGAATCCAACCATATTACTAACACCTCCTAAGTCTTCCACTATACACCAACTTCCTCCCAAGACCCCATCATTTCGGCCATAAGGAAAAGGAATAGCAAGAGCCACCAACCAAGTTCAAAACTAGGCCCCAATCTTATAAGATATCCCAAAGCCTAAGTGCATGTCCCTCACCACCCCAAACCGTGACCACCTTTGTCTCCATAGGAGTATTCTCAAGCTCAAGAGGAGAAGGAACTCTAAAAGGCCTATGACACCCTTCCAACTCCATCAAGGTAAGGATTCTATGACCTTTCAAGCTCTCTATCCATTATTTAAAAAGGGTTCCACTCACCTTCCTTCTTTGTTTGAAAACCATGTACCCTCTAAGTAGGGGAAGGTAATTTTGCAAAGCTCCAAGAAGGATCAAGTGTGGAAGGCTTCAACTTTGGACCAAAGAGGAAAGTCTCTTTTTATTCTTCTAGAGACATTGAAGAGCCATAAATAGGAAGTTTTAGTATGTCTAAGATTCTACCCATGCTTATATTGAACTCACATTACATAAACATTATGCTGAAAACTGCGGCATAGTCACTTTAACGAGTGTTGTGATACATGTAAAGGAACTTAGGGTGTTGTTCTAGTATGTGGGCAAAAACCATGAGGTAAAATAAAGTAGTAACTAGAGGACTCTCCTACCCTAACTCACGGCTTTGAGAATTCTTGAGAGGGTAATTTGACTTATTATCACCATACCTCTAGAATGGTCAAAATAGCACTTGGTTGGTTAGGATATCCGAATAGTTGATGGTTTAGGGGCTGTTTATTATACTATTGTTCTTGCCCATGAAATGGCCAAAGGATGGCTCTAAGCACATTAAAATATGAATAAAAAGGGCAGCAAGTGAATGGATTAATTATGGTAGGGTGGAACTTAAGTCAAGAAGATGAGAAGAGGGCGTTTGGAGGGTGCGTCTTCCCCTATACCCCTGGGCCCTATTGGAAGAGATTAGGAAGATGAATGACTCTAATTGCTACATCTTTAGGACGGTTTAAAGGCCATGATAATGTTGAAGTTTCACTCAAATGGAGGTAAGGGGCTGTTTGAGCTGAGTCCATATTTGATGAGGTTTAAGAGTCACAACTCGATTATTATGCTAAAATGAACTTTATGTGGACTGTTTTGTATACCTTATTATACGTGGCCCATTTGAGTAATTTCTAACACTTGATTATGTTTGTTGAAGCTAAGGAAGATGTGTTTGAGGGTATAACCATTAGGAGTGTATAGATGGCTCAAGAAAAAGCTTGGAATCAATAAAACAAAGTTGTTAAATTTGTTAGTTCATCGTATGACATTTGTGTGACACTGCCCGAGGTGTGTATGGGTAAAATAACAAAAGAAAAGGTTAAGGTCTATTTAAAAATCGAGCATTAGACTGTTAGGGGCTGTTAAGAGTAAAGGGTAATCATAAAAAGACGAATTTGGATGTCGTATGAGCATAAAAATCAAAATAGGGGCTGATTCGATATTCTTGTGCAAAACAGTCCGGTTTAGTCCCTAAGTCCGTCCAACAACTCCAACAATTTATATCTACATAATACTAGACTTAATTCGATTTGTGCAAGACCTTGGTAGGAGAGAACAGTTTTGGGGTCAAAACAAGGAATAAACTTTATCAGACATTGCTGAAATTTTCAGCTTCTCGAAATAAAGAAGTAATGAACTATATTCGTTATGTACATGACCTTAAGGACATTTGGGACCCCGAAAACTCATCACATACTGCATTATGCATCATATGCATGTCATGTCATTTTTAAGGGTAAAGTTTTGGGTTTTGAAAAGAAATGTTAAGCAGTTTTAAAAAACCGTATCAAACTGATTGTCTTTACGATTGATTCCAGTATATGTTCTGTTTTGGAATCAATAACAGGGTATATGTTCTGTTCTGGACCTATTTGAGGTATTATTCTGTTTTGGACCCGAGCGTAACATCCTATTATGGTAGTCGGGGTATTGTTCTGTTATAGACTCATATGGGGTATTAATCTGTTTTGGACCTGATATCGAGGTATTTTTCTAGACCCATACGTAACATCCTCAGTAGGATAGGAGGTAGACGGGGTATAGTTCTGTTCTGGACGGAATCACTTGTAATAAATGATCGGTTTATGCAGAGAAAGTAAAGGCCATGGCTTAATGCTTCTGTTCTGTTCTGTTCTGTTTTGCCTTGCATCACTTTGTCTTGTTTAGTACTGTATCTCATCTGCATGACATCATTGCCCGTGTAAAAAGGCAAAATGATCACTACAAAAAGTAATACAGTTACATACATGAAAGGGTAATAGTAAGTTAAAATGTCAAGGATAAGTGATTGATTCCACAGGCAAGTAATTATGTCTTATTAATGTATTTGATAAAATTTCTTATTTATTGTTATGATGTGTTTCGGTAGAATAGAGGGTTACTTGCTGGGTGATTTATCACTCACTCTTTTTTTTTATCATTTTTCAGAGCCACAGGAATCTGAGATAGAGTATGTCGAGGACGAGCCGCAGGTGCCCTGCCCCTGAGAGATGTGGAAGCCTAGGACTTGATATTCTATTTCTGTATTAAGAACGATTTGGAACATTTTGGGATTATTTTTTCATGATTTGTACTATGTATGACGCTATGGACATGGAATGTTGAATGTTTTAATTCTGCCTGATTATCGTCAGAGTTTGATGTTTCCATCAGTAACCTCTGCCCTATTCATGGACTTGTATTGGATTCACATCGACGTCTTGTACTCTCCTTAGCGAAGTACGGTGGGTGCACCGTAGCAGGGGCGTAGCCCGGATGCAGGGCGCTACAGTTTTGATTCAAGTTAAAGCTTGAATTTGTTGTTCTTGTTGTTTCGGTCGAGTTTGTCTACAAGTTGTGATTTAAAACTGCAGAATTTGTAGATTGCAGTTTTCTTCATTCACCCTTGACGTTTATGAAATTACTCCATTCTCTTCACAAGATAGTTGCATAAAAATCACATTTTAAAGTCACATGTTCGATCTTCTATCGTAATCATTCTTGCTTTTTTCTTGTTATCCAATTCAAAGTTTTAAACGAATACCAGATAAATCCTTTTAAACCATGAAACCTGTAAAAAATAAATAATAGTAAAAGAATTTATGATATCCTATACACTTAGTTAGATTCCCTATATATAAAGTGTCATAACCCGCAATTTTTTTTAACAGACATTAAATAAATAGGAAGCATTTTTAAATACAACTTTAGTGATTCCATAAGTTTATAAGACTTAGAGAAAGAGAGTATAAAAAAAAAGAGAAATTGGAAAGATTAGGCCAATTGTCAAAATTGCCCTCAACTAAATGTTGAGGGAGTTTCTGGTGATTTAGGATCGAAATGTTTCTAGAGGACATCGATCTCTCAGCAATAAGACATCGATCGATCGATGAGACCACATTGATCGATCGATGTGGTCAGTTTTGTAAGTTTGATTTTTTATTCGCACAAGGGTTAGGGAATGAATGTTAAGCGGTCCAAGGACTTTTTCGAGAGATAATTAGCAATAAGTGAGCATGGTAAAAGTTGACTCTAAGGTTGACGGCATTGTTCTTGAGGCATAGAGTATGTGTAGATGTTTAGAGGTATGCGACTATGAGACATGAACATGTGCATCACGACATGAGCATTTGACATATGACATATGTTTTGTTTGCGAAGGATTACAAGGGTTACTAGAGAACCTAAAGTTTTACGAAAGACAAGCTATAGCTACTTTTGATCACAGGGTGTAAAAGTCACGCCTGCGATAGCAGGGTATAAAAGCGTGACCAGTGGATCAAATGCAGGTTATAAAGTTATGTTATGGGGTCGTGGACCTATTAGCAAGGGGTATAAAGTTATGTTTGCTGTAGACTAATCACCCACAGGGTATAAAGTTCTGCTACGTGAAGAATAAGACAAGAAGTGCTATAAAAGTTTGTGAAAAGATGTGTAAGACGCAAATTTCGAAGAGTCATCTGTTTGTGTTGTTGGTCAAAGTATGGTTTTGAAAAGAGTACATGCATCAGGTCACACGAAGCATAAGCATAAGTTACAAGAGATGTTTTAGCCTGTGTTTGTCGATGTAATTGTATTTAGCTTTGTACTTGCTGTTTTTCCTTGGGTGTTAGATAGGTGACTTACTTGCTCTTGACGCGTGATTATAAAGATGTATTTTGTCAACCTGAGCACCTTATTTTTTGGGCATTGTTTATATAAGAACTTTGGTGACTCGTCATGTGTGATTCCTTAAGATGTATAAACGAGTTACTTGCTAGCGTTGTTTTCGCTAAGAACAATTATTTCATCTTTTTCAGGTGAGACTGAATATAAGATGATATTCATAGAGGACGACGGCGAGTGGGCCCATTGGGATGATAGATGTTGATTGGGAAATTGAAATGCTCTTAATTGATAGCTATTAGTTGATTCACTTGTGTTTAGATGTAACTAGACATATTCCCAGACACATTTTAATTCCGCTGTGTTTTAAATTGGAGGATTATTGTTAGCCAAGTTTTAAATCGTCACGACGTTTCCGCTGATTCATCTCACGTCATGGATGACGTATGTTTGATTTGTTTTGACGCTTCGTAGTTCTCGTAGTAGGCTATGGCGGGTGCACGGATACCGATGATAGCATCGGGTTGGGATTTCGAAGAGTCAATTGTTTGTGTTGTTGGTCAAAGTATGGTTTTGAAAAGAGTACATGTATCACGTTGCACAAAGCATAAGCATGAGTTACACGAGATGTTTTAGCCTGTGTTTGTTGATGTAACTGTATTTAGCTTTGTACTTGCTGTTTTTCCTTGGGTGTTAGATAGGTGACTTACTTGCTCTTGACGCATGATTATAAAGATGTATTTTGTCAACATGAGCACCTTATTTTTTGGGCATTGTTTATATAAGAACTTTGGTGACTCGTCATGTGTGATTCCTTAAGATGTATAGACGAGTTACTTGCTAGCGTTGTTTTCGCTAAGAACAATTATTTTATCTTTTTCAGGTGAGACTGGATATGAGATGATATTCGTAAAGGACGACAGAGAGTGGGCCCATTGGGATGATAGATGTTGTTTGGGAAATTGAAATGCTTTTAATTGATAGCTGTTAGTTGATTCACTTGTGTTTAGATGTAACTAGACATATTCCCAGACACATTTTAATTCCGCTGTGTTTTAAATTGGAGGATTATTGTTAGCCAAGTTTTAAATCATCACGACGTTTTCGCTGATTCATCTCATGTTATGGATGACGTATGCTTGATTTGTTTTGACGCTTCGTAGTTCTCGTAGTAGGCTACGGCGGATGCACCAGTACCGATGATGGCATCGGGCTGGGGCGTTACAGGTGGTATCAGATCCTTAGGCTTCAGATCTATCCCGAAAACTTAGGTTCATGATATTTAGATAACTAAGGTGCGAATTTCCTTCAAAGTTGGCTCTAGGTAGAGGTGTTAATCAGCTAGAATCAAAGTGTGATCAGGGTTGGGTGTGTGCGAGCGCGTTAATCTTCATATTAATGTTCTGTTTCCACATCTCAGTCAATCTTATGTATTCAACCTTCAGTAACGTTCAATATTTATTAATGTCTAACGAAACGTTGATCTTTCAGCAAGAATGCCTCCAAGGAGAAATAATACCGGAAATCCAGGAAATGGACGTGATGACCAACCCCCACAAGTAAAATTACCTCAGGTGCTCACCGATGCTCTAACCGCGATTGCTCAGGGTTATGCACAACAACAACAACCTCCGCCACTTCCGCCGCCTCAACATAACATCTGATTCTTCTATGGGGAGATGAGGAAGGTAAGAGTTCCGGAGTTCGGGGGATGCACAGACCCTGAAGAGGCACAACACTGGGTGGCTGAGGTAGAGAAGTGTTTTCGGCTGGTGCAAGTGCCGGAAGAAATCAAGGTGGATGTTGTCGCGCCCCTTCTGAATGGCAAAGCAGGAGAGTGGTGGGCAGGCACGGTTTTGAAAATGGCACCACCAATCACTTGGGCGCATTTTTGTGATGCTTTCTTGAAATACTATGTGCCGGAAACAGCAATTCTGAATAAGATCCGGGCATTTGACCGACTGGATCAAGGTCGGATGACAGTTTCAGAGTACGCGGATCGTTTTCATGCCTTGGGAAAGTTCACTCCTGTGATCATGTCTGATAATCGCCTCAAGATGGCCAAGTTTGAAAGAGGCCTGGACTCGAGGATACAATCGGCGATCATAAACGTCGGAATGAAAACCTTTGAGGATGTGTTAGACGCATGTTTTTGGGTGGAAAGCGATTTTCGAAGGTTAGCAGCAAGGGAGGCTGGCACTGGATCTTCTGACAAAGGAAAAAGGCCGATGGATGACGTGAGAGTGGATGGTAGGCCCGGACGTTGGGTCAAGATTCCAAAGAGAGGCCCAATGAAAAGTTTTCAGAGACACCCACCGCAGAACCCAATTATCCAACAGGCTGTAGGTGTGTGCCCGCATTGCAACAAGAGTCACGTGGGTGAATGTAGAAAGTTAGTAGGGGAATGCTATCATTGTGGACAAGTGGGTCACATGATCAGGGATTGCCCCGAGATGAAGAAGAACACTCCGGGGGAAACGGCCCAACAGGCTAGAGCAAAACCAAAAGCGAACTCCTGCGTCCACCTCATGACTGATACTGACGTCCATGAAGCCACTGATCTGGTAACAGGTGCGATTTAATTTAAATCTAACTTATTATTGAATTAAGTTCATATGTGCTTAACTTTCTATACAAAACTTGATGTGGTCTTAGGTACTGCCTTAGTAGATAAGATGCCTGCAAACGTGCTTTTCGATAATGGTGCAAGCCACTCTTTTGTGTCAAAAAGATTCGCTAAGCACCTCGTTAAGCTACCTGAGTGGTTAGAAACTCCATATTGTGAGCTAGAGTTTGAAGGACAAAGTTTCTCTGCCACACTGATCCCCATTCAGATGTATGACTTCGATGTTATCTTAGGGATGGACTGGTTGGCCAAGTACCATGCCAACATTGATTGTCGATTGAAACAAGTTATAGTCAAGAACGCTAAAATGGAAGAAGTAATGTTCCAAGGGGATGCGGAACGAAAGGAAATTCCTAAGAAGGTGTATATGTCAGTTGTGCAAGCGTGCAGAGCCTTAAGAAGAGGTGCCGAAGGCTGGTGTACGCAATGGGTGCTGCTCAGGAAGTACCATCTATTGAGCAGATTCCAGTGGTCAACGAGTTTCCTGATGTGTTTCCAGAAGAATTGCCAGGAGTACCACCCCAAGGGAAGTCGAGTTCGAGATAAATTTGATTCCAGGAGTCGAACCGATTTCTAAAGCCCCTTATAGAATGGCCCCGGCAGAATTAAGGGAACTGAAGGAACAACTACAAGAGTTGTTGGATAAGAAGTTCATCCGTCCTAGTGTGTCACCTTGGGGAGCACCCGTTTTCTTTTTGAAGAAGAAGGATGGCAGTATGAGACTTTGCATCGACTACAGAGAACTAAACAAGATTACCATTAAGAACACATACCCACTGCCACACATCGAGGACCTATTTGACCAACTGAAGGGTGCTAGGATTTTCTCTAAAATTGACCTCCGGTTAGGATATCACCAACTAAGAATAAAGGCCGAAGGCATAGCAAAGACAGCTTTCCGTACCAGATATGGGCACTACGAGTTCCTAGTGATGCCCTTTGGTCTAACGAATGCCCTCACTGTCTTTATGGATCTTATGAATATTGTCTTCAGGGAACAGTTGTACAAATTTGTTGTAGTATTCATAGACGATATCCTTGTGTACTATCCTGATGAACAAACCCATGCTGAGCATCTGAGAGCCATTTTGAGCATACTGAGACATAAGCAGCTGTATGCCAAATTCAGTAAATATGAGTTCTGGTTGAGGAGTGTGACCTTTCTGGGTCACGTAATATCAGAAGAAGGGATTGCAGTGGATTTGAAGAAAGTAGAAGCTATCATCGAGTGGCCTAGACCCACTAACGTCACCGAGGTACGGAGTTTGGGTTTAGATGGCTATTACAGAAAGTTCGTTGAGGGGTTTTCGACAATAGCAGTGCCTCTCAGTCGTCTTACTCAGAAGAAGACCAAGTTTGAGTGGACAGCTGAGTGCGAGAGAAGCTTCACAGAGCTTAAGAGATTACCTACAGCTCCCGTTCTGGCTCAACCCTCCGGCATTGATGGGTTCGTGATCTATAGTGACGCATCGAAAAATGGTTTAGGTACGTAATTGTAGCATAAGATATGATCATTCCGCTCAAACTTAAGTTTAACCTAATACATTACTTGTAGGTTGTGTTCTAATGCAACACGAGCAAGTCATCGCGTATGCTTCGAGACAACTAAAGGCGTACGAACAAAACTATCCGACCCATGACCTCGAACTAGCGGCAATAGTGTTCGCTTTAAAGATATGGCGGCACTATCTATATGAAGAGAAATGCTTGGTATTCACGGATCACAAGAGCCTAAAATATTTGTTCTCTCAGAAGGAGTTGAACATGAGACAACGGAGATGGTTGGAACTGTTGAAGGATTACGACTTGACTATTCACTATCACCCGGGTAAGGCTAATAAGGTTGCAGATGCGCTAAGCAGGAAATCCAATCATGCACGAGAGTTGCCACTAGAAAGAGAAATGGAGCAATTTGGTCTGGAATTGGTAGAATCCACAGTGAATGTTTTGGCGGCATTGACAATCACTCCAAGCCTCGTGGATCGGGTAAAAGAGGCTCAAAGTAAGGATGAAACCTTGAAGAAATCGCAGAAAGGCTCAAGAATAGCCAAGTCGAGGGATTCCAGACTAAAGAAGATAGAAGCCAATAGTTCAGGGAGAGATTATGTGTGCCAGATGTTGATGAGTTACGGAAGGAGATTCTACAGGAGGCTCATAGCTCCAGACTATCCACACATCCTGGTAGCACCAAGATGTACAGAGATCTAAAACAATACTACTGGTGGTCCGGGATAAAGAGGCATATCGCTGAGTTCATTGAGAGATGTTTAGTTTGCCAACAAGTTAAAGCCGAACACCAACGGCCTGGTGGTTTGATGATGCCACTGGAGATCCCGGAGTGGAAATGGGAACACATCACCATGGATTTCATAGCTGGTTTACCGAAGACAAGAAATGGATGCGACATGATTTGGGTTGTAGTGGATCGGTTAACCAAGTCAGCTCACTTTCTGCCTATCTCGAGCGAGCATCATTGGAGAAGTTGGTGAATTTGTATATGGATAGCATTGTTAGCTTACATGGTGTTCCAATGAGCATAGTATCGGATCGAGACCCATGATTTACCTCCAAATTCTGGACATTATTTCAAAGAGCCATAGGCACAGAATTGAGAATGAGTACAACATATCATCCCCAAACCGATGGACAATCAGAATGGATCATTCAGACACTAGAGGACATACTGAGGGCTTGTGTCCTGGACTTCAAAGGAAATTGGGACGGGATGGTGAAGTTGATGGAATTCTTGTACAATAATAGTTACCACAGCGCGATTGATATGGCCCCTTTCGAGGAATTGTATGAAAGGAAGTGTAGATCTCCTATTTACTGAGATGAAGTCGGTGTAAAGACCCTCACCGGACCCAAACTCCTCGAGAGAATATTAGAGAAAGTGAGGATTATCCGAGACAGACTCAAGACGGCTCAGGATCGTAATAAAAGTTGGACGGACTCCAAACGACGACCCTTGGCATTCGAGGTAGGAGAGAAAGTATATTTGAGGGTGTCTCCTACAAAAGGCATTATGAGATTTGGGGTGAAAGGAAAGTTGAGTCCATGATTCATTGGCCCTTATGAGATATTAGAAAGAGTGGGAAATTTAGCGTATCGACTGGCACTACCCCCAATATTAGCACAGGTTCACGATGTTTTCCACATTTCATAACTAAGGAAATATGTAACGGATCCGAGCCATGTGCTAGAAGCACAACCATTGGAACTGAACGGTGACGTCACCTATGAAGAAGTGCCGGTGAAAATTGTGGACCGTAAGGAGCAAGTGCTACGGAGGCGAGTGATTCCTTACGTGAAAGTCCAATGGAGTAATCACACCGAGCGTGAAGCCACGTGGGAACTCGAGGAGCAGATGCAGGAAAAGTATCCTCAACTCCTCAACTAAGGTACGTAAGTTTCGAGGACGAAACTTTTTTTAAGGGGGTGGAATGTCATAACCTGCAATTTTTTCTTAACGGACATTAAATAAATAGGAAGCATTTTTAAATACAACTTTAGCGATTCCATAAGTTTATAAAACTTAGAGAAAGAGAGTATAAAAAAAAGAAATTGGAAAGATTAGGCCAATTGTCAAAATTACGCTCAACTAAATGTTGAGGGAGTTTGTCAACATATGAGTAACTCCCCCATTAAGCCATTGACGGCAGTTATAAGACAAAGAAAGAAAAGAAGGGAGTAAAGGGTGGGGGAATCGGCTGAAAGGAAAAGAGGAAGAGAGAGAGAGAGGGAGAAAGAAGAAGAGGTTCGCAGTCAACCCTAGGTCCAATCCATTCAACATTCAATCCAATCACCGTAAGAATTCCTAGATTCAAAGGCAAGTAACTTTTCTATATGTTTTATGCAATTTTGATTCTTACGCCCTATCTTCTACAAAGAGAAAATTGAATCGCACATTGGTGTCTTCCTTTGTGCTATGTTAATTACGTATTTATGTGTTGTATTATGTGTTGCTGCAATAAAGATCTCATCTTTGGGCCAAATCTTGAGTAATTGTGTGATAAATTTGGTTTGCAAAAATAATGCCCTAAAGTTGTTATTTTTCCTTGTGAATAATGCTTGGTTTATAGACTTGTATAGTTGTGTTGTTATGGTTGATGGGAAGTGATTGATGGTTGGAAGATGTGATGAGTATGATGTGATTTGAGGGTTGATTTGGGGCGTGAATTGAGGATCATGTAGGATTTACAAGGCACCACTAGAAGGGGAGGGGGGAGGGGTTGAATAGTGGGTGCGGAAAATGTGGTTTTTAAAATTATTTTAACCAAAAACCCAACTTCTGAAAACAGTTTCTGTTTTCAGGACATGTTTTAAACTGTTTTGAAAACTAGGTTACAGCTCTTCAAAAATTCTGAAATTTGAAGAGATCTTAGTCTCAGATGTTCTGAGTATCTCCTAAAAATTTCAGATTAAAATTCTCAACCTTTAACACCTTTAAAAATCGTTGACGGTCAGATTGCGCAAATCTGCCAGAAACGGTAGTCTGATTAAACAAATTAATTCCAATTAAACCGTGACTCCAAATGCTTTAAAATTTTAATTACTAACCCCTTATTAGGTGTATTTAATTGAGTTGAAACAATTTTGAAAAATTCTTTTGGAAAGTTAGTCAAATACGTTCAAAGTCTCAACCTTTGCAAGCCTGAAAATCAGACTGCACTAGTCTCAGAACTTTAGACGTTTGGATGACTTATACTTGTCCAAAAGGGTTGAAACTTGTGTTAAATGAACCTTAAGACGTGTGACTATGTTTCCTGAAAGTTTCGTGATTTGTGAAATTCGTTTACTATTTTTAATAACGTGATAAAAATGATGCAATATGCTGGAAACTGAAAGTAAGTGCTGGAAGTAAAGAACACAAGAAATTTTATACTGGTTCGGTTAAATCAACCTACTCCAGTCTTTGAGGACACCTTCCTCGGTTAGAACTAATCACAAAACCTAAATAACACCTTACCACACAGGGTTGATGGAGTTACACACCAACTCCAACCCTTTACAAACCTTGTATGTGACTACGATGATCATGAACACCACCACCTTGCGAGTGCAAGATTGATCACACCTTGATCAATCTTTTACAACAATAAAGAGTATTGGTGGTATGTAAGAATCCTATTCAAGATGTATGAATATGAATACAATAGGCTTTTAATGAGAAGAAAGAAAGAAAGTGTAGAAGAAGAGATAGAAGTCTCTTTTTGCACTTTTGAACTTGTGAGGCTTGTCTTTCTTTTGTTTGTCTCTTTTCTCTTCTTTTTATCAACAATGTGCCACCCCCTATAGCATGTCTTCCTCCTTAAAAATTATATTTTAAGTCCTTGGAAGAAATTATTGCATCATTGTGACATTTTCTTGCTTACTTGGCAACTCCTCATTGGATGATCATTAAGCTCTTGCTTACTTGACACTCATTGATTGGATGGAAGTTGTCATCATTTGATGACTAGATAAATCTGAAAATAAACCTTAAAGACATGTGCCAAATAGCCATATAAGTGTTGTCATAATTCACATAATAATTCCACATAATTAGCAAGACAAATATATCCATTTTCCTTGCAAAAAATCGGCCAACACATGCTGAAATTTCAGCATGTGTGATATTCACACTTTATTCAAATTGTTGCCAAGTTTGCATTTGATTAATTCCTTGAAAATAAAGAAGAAATCAATTATCATTTAGTACATAACATTTCTACTAATTTTGGAATAAAAATTGGTCACCAAGAAGGCCACATATTCGGCCACATACATTACACACATGCTGAATTTTCAGCATGTGTGATATTTGAAAATATCACTTGATTATTTCCATAAAATATTCATAACATTGCCATATTATCTATTAATCAATCCATATAATTCAAGGTAGTAAATATGGCTCATTATTTTGAAAATTTCGGCCAGCTCTTAAACTACACATGCTGAATTTTCAGCATGTGTCACAAATGTGACAAAGTTTGAAGTGTTACCTTTTGTAGTTCCTTCCTTTATGTCACCAACCTTGTATACTTCATTCTTGGCCAATCAAGATGCCAACAAAGCTCCACATATGCTGCAACAAGGCTGAGCTAGGCGTGTATGATGAATGTACATGTGCTGAATTTTATTTTTGCAAACTTTGTAAAATAGTGCACATATAATTATACACATATGGTATATTCTAATCAGCCCTTAATTGATTTTTCTAGAAAACTTTAAAATGTATAGAGTATGTAAAAAGTGTCTAGATACATGTTATATGCCATGCCAAAAATGTTCCATGTGTCGTGTTCGTAGAAAACCGAATTTTCAACGTTTGTCGATTACCCGATTTTTCTCCGATTAAATTCCAACTTTTTGCACATGTTATATATATTATGTTACACATAATATACATAAATTAAACTTTAATATTCAGCACTTAAGGCTGATTAAAGTGGCGCCTAATCATGTGACAAAAACTGAATTTGGAATCTCCATAATTTGGCCTTAATTTGGGGTGATTTGTGTGTGCCAACATGGAATGATTTTATGGCTGTATATACCATGTAAGCCACAAAATTTGTGGCCATTTTTGAAGTGTAGGGGCTGGCCATCTATATATGGAAAGTACGTGACACGTTGGCGAAGTTTTGGTATTCACCCGGTACGACAATTTTTGGTTTAGAACCTTTTAACGTGTCGTAATAAATTTGTCATCACCATGACTTATATCATATGATATAAGACCTGAATATACTCATAAATATGAGTTAAATATAGTGGTGTGACATTAACGTACGTACGTAAAATATATAACGTGTCGGTAGTACGTTAGAATATATGTGTATGTGCCTTTTTAAAACAAATCTGAATATATATAAAAATATATGTATAATGGCGTGTAGGAGGGAGTAGAGAACTTTCCTTTCTTCAACTTGTTGTCTTTGTGCCTTTTCCAAATATGGCTTCCTTTTATGAACTACTTAGTTTATTTAACTAAGTACTTCAGTTAATGAACTAGTTTAGTTCATTAATGATGGCACTTGAAAATAGTTCAAACACAACAAATGCTTGCCATTTGATGTAAGCTTTAAAGCTTTATGGCTCGTTAGTACGAAAACATTATATATGAACTATATAAGGCAGGTTTCATGCAAAAACGTGTCATGTAATAAAACATGTCATTCATTTCATTAATACACGTTATTTAAATCATGCATTTTGTAATAACTCCAATCCCTTTTTCTCAACAGATCATGAGGTGTGTGTGAGTGAGTGATTGAAGAAAGAGTGGATATCAAATCGTAGTTTGGGTTTAGGGTGGAAAGCAATGGGATGAGTGGTGGCATATGTTACAGCCGTGAAAAAAAGAAATAAAGAAATAATAATAATCATAATAATAATAATAATAATAATAATAATATATGATAATAATAATAATAGAGGATAAAGATAAAAGAAAAAGAAAGGAATAGTAATAAAATGGAGGATAGAGATAAATACAATTAAATGGTAAGTAGAGTTACACTAGGAAACCTAAACCAAAATCTAATGGGAAACCTAAAATATACCCTAACTCCCCCCACCATATATATACATATACACACATAACACTACAAAAAAAAACCCCCACCCAGCCGCTCAACACACGCACACGCACAATAAAAAGAAAAAAAAAGAAAAGAGAAAAAAGAGAGAAGAAGAAGGCAAGCGAGGCCCCGTACCCAAGTTTTAATCCATTGAATTTATTCGTGTTATCGTCAATCGAGGAAGGTGCCTCTTCCCCCTCAAAGGAATACGATTCAAGCATGCCCTAATTTGTATACTATGTATTTTGTTGCCTTTAAATGTTTAAATGAGAGCATGTTAATTGATTTTGCATGTGTTTGGTGGGATTTAAATATTTTATATGAAGGTATGATTGGATTTGTTGAAAAGGCATGATCTTTGCGTACGTGGAAGTTGTTTTCTATATATATATTCTTGAATTGATAAAAAAGGTTATGATTGGAATCAAAATGGTACAACTTCCTCAAGATTAGGCTCCTTAAAAGTATGTTTTGGCCTTAGAATATGTTCATCTAGCCCGGAATAGGTTGGCATTGAATTGAAAGTCAAAAAAACGGGTCTGACAGACGCGTTTCAGGGGGTGCCGCATGGGGCCCACGCGCGGACCTTGACGGCGCGTCCGGACACAAGCTGACGTGTCCACTTCCAAAAGATGCATCTCGTTATACTGAATCCAACGCAACTGGTTTGAGGTCAATCGGAGTTAAAACAAAGATTTTATGGAGATTAGAAGGAAATAAAATGTAATTAAAAAAAGGGAAAATGCTATTGGATCGGCCAGACAGCCGGACCGGACCGGATGGCCAGTGGACCAGACCAGGTAGCAGGCCGGCCCAAACCGAAAATAAAAAAATCTGAAAATTTATTTCTGAAATGAATAAATAATAAATAATTAATTAAAAGTAGTTTAAAATTCTAGAAAAATATATTTAATTACCAAAAAATTCTAAATAAATTTCGGAAAATATAAAAGGTTAAAATTAAATTATTTCTACTTAATTTCTGAATTTTGGTAAATGTAAGTAATTAAAAATAATTAGTAATAAATAGAATTAAATAAGATAAAAATAAGAAAAAATAGTAGAAAATTCTAAAAAATTAATGCAAGCTAAGAAAAAATAAGGGTAATGATAAATAACAACTTTTCAATATTTGAAAATGTTACTAAGCCAAATATTGAGTGCCGGAGATGGTGAAGATGGGCGTACAGGGCCTAGGCGACTTTGTTGTTGCATTCATATTCATCATATATTAAAGATAGGATATTATCCTATCGAAGATTCATTGTATTTGGAAAAGGCAATTTACAATGTATCTCAAAGATACATTGTAATGTATTTGGTCATATTGCATTTATAATGCATTTGAACCGATTGTCCATTCAGAAATACAGTTCATTTGCATTCCTATATATATGTGTGCAACACAGCTATTGTACCTAAGAAGGTGGAACAAAATAAAACCTTGTTGCATCAGTAGTTTTTGTTGCTTTTCATTTGTAAGTTCAGAAGGTATTCTTTTGAACATTTGCGCACATATATATATATATATACTTATATACAAAGCACTTTCGAGAGAAGAAAACACGCTACCTAACCTTTCCATCGGGTAAAGTAGCGGTGGTAGTTGAGACTACATCGGGGAATCAACTGCCGGTGGGTTCGTGCAACCCTTGGAAGACACAGTTGTCGCATGTGCCAGAACTACTTTAGCGTTATCAATGGAGCAAGGTACACTTCCGCATTTATTTACTTTGCTTTTGTGTTCTCTTAAGTGATCCTCGAGTAACGGATTTACTATGTAAATTCCAACAAGTGGTAAAGTAGTAGAAACTTCTAGAAAATTAATACAAGCTAAGGAAAAATAAGGGTAATGATAAATAACAACTTTCCAATATTCGAAAAATTTGCTAAGCCAAATATTGAGTGCCAGAGATGGTGAGGATGGACGTACGGGCCCCAGGAAATTTTGTTGTTGCATTCATGGCACGTGCATTTGCATTTGGAGTGGGTTGAGATGTACGGGTCTCAGACGCTCGAGAGGAGTGGATCATGGTGTACGGGCCATGAGTATTCAGTTATGGTGGATCATGGTGTACGGGTCATGAGCATCGGTTATGGTGGATCGTGGTGTATGGGTCACAGACATAGGGGAGAGTGGATCGTGGTGTACGGGCCATGGGCATCTGTCAGGGTGGATTGTAGTGTACGGGCTACAGGCATCCAGTCAATCCCGGGATCATGTATTGCATATAGGTCTAGGGACATATTGCATGACATGATTCTTGTTGCGTGTGACACGTTGATTGAGCATGCATCACGTACTTGCGCATTTTATGTGGAGTGCTTTACTTACCGCATTTACTTTATCCTATGCATGTTATATTATATTTATGTGCTATGTGGTTATATCATCTCGGTATGCACGTTTTGTATTGGTTTGAGGCGGGCATCTACTGGGTGATTTTCTGTCACTCGCCCCTACTTTCCAGGTGAGCCGGATGAGGACTACGAGCACATCTTTGTTGAGGATGAGGCGGACATAGCAGAGTGGGCCGGTTGAGAGCTGCAGCTAGGATATGAGGGGACTCTGCAGCCGTTTTGTTTTTAGTTATCTTTTGGGGATTTTTACAGACTTCTTTATTGTTATATTATCAAATTTCTTTTTATTCAGTGATGTAATAACAATTATTCGAGTTTAATTTCAGCTATGATTTACGTTTTTGCGAGAAAAATTTCTACGTCATTTTTGACACGTAAGAGATTGATTCGACGCCTTGTATTCTCCCTAGCGAGATACGGCAGGTGCACTGTTCCCGATGTCAGGGCTTGGGAGCGGGGCGCTACAGCATAGGTTGAAATCACGTTTTAGGATTGAATCTAGGTGTTCTATAAGTTTGGAATGATGATGGATGAAAGTTGAGTCGATTTAGGGTAGAACCTGAAGAAAAGTTACAGAAACAGGGACTTGGATCGATCTCAGAGGGACTTCGATCGATCCAAGTGGCCCTAGGGGACGTTCCAAACGTTTCTGGAGGACTTCAGCCGATTGACTGAGAGACATCGATCGATCGATGTCCAGGAAACTGAACATCGATCGATCAGATGGACCACATCGATCGATCGAAGTCCTGGTGATTTAGGATCGAAATGTTTCTGGAGGACATCGATCTCTCAGCAATAAGACATCGATCGATTGAAGTCCTTGGGACAAAACATCGATCGACCGATGAGACCACATCGATCGATCGATGTGGCTAGTTTTGTTAGTTTGATTCTTTATTCGCACAGGGGTTAGGGAATGAACGTTAAGCGGTCCAAGGACTTTTCCGAGAGATAATTAGCAATTAGTGAGCATGGTGAAAGTTGACTCTAAGGTTGACGGCATTGTTCTTGAAGCATAGAGTCTGTGTAGATGTTTAGAAGTATGTGACTATGAGACATGAACATGTGCATCACGACATGAGCATTTGACATATTACAAGGGTTACAAGAGAACCTAAAGTTTTACGAAAGACAAGCTACAGCTGCTTTTGATCACAGGGTATAAAAGTCACACATGCGATAGCAGGGTATAAAAGCATGACCTGTGGATCAAATGCAGGGGATAAAGTTATGTTATGGGGCCGTGGGCCTATCAGTACGGGGTATAAAGTTATGTTTGCTGTGGACTGATCACCCACAGGGTATAAAGTTCTGCTACGTGAAGAATAAGACAAGAAGTATTATAAAAGTTTGTGAAAAGATGTGTAAGACGCAAATTTCGAAGAGTCATCTGTTTGTGTTGTTGGTCAAAGTCTGGTTTTGAAAAGAGTACATGCATCACGTTGCACGAAGCATAAGCATGAGTTACAAGAGATGTTTTAGCCTGTGTTTGTTGATGTAATTGTATTTAGCTTTGTACTTGCTGTTTTTCCTTGGGTGTTAGATAGGTGACTTACTTGCTCTTGACGCATGATTATAAAGATGTATTTTGTCAACATGAGCACCTTATTTTTTGGGCATTGTTCATATAAGAACTTTGGTGACTCGTCATATGTGATTCCTTAAGATGTATAGACGAGTTACTTGCTAGCGTTGTTTTCGCTAAGAACAATTATTTCATCTTTTTCAGGTGAGACTGAATATGAGATGATATTTGCAGAGGACGACGGTGAGTAGGCCCATTGGGATGATAGATGTTGATTGGGAAATTGAAATGCTCTTAATTGATAGCTGTTAGTTGATTCACTTGTGTTTAGATGTAACTAGACATACTCCCAGACACATTTTAATTCCGCTGTGTTTTAAATTGGAGGATTATTGTTAGCCAAGTTTTAAATCGTCACGGCGTTTCCGCTGATTCATCTCACGTCATGGATGACGTATACTTGATTTGTATTGACGCTTTGTAGTTCTCGTAGTAGGCTACGGCGGGTGCACCGGTACCGACAATGGCATCAGGCTGGGGCGCTACATAAATGGTACTTCAAGGCTTTTCCCCTAGCAGAGGCAAAAAAAAAAGATACTTCAAGGCTTTTTTTCTTCTATTGCTAGAAAGTATACATATTTTCATTAATAACGATACTCTTGCACAAAGTGTAGAGTAAGTTGGTTATATCAGATTGTCAAGCGATCTGACCCTTTCTCAGACCCTGCGTAAAAGTAGAAGTCCAGTGCACCGAGAACACCTTTTTATACACTCACAAACGTACATGGTATATATGGACACCTATATGTACCTTTATGTACACTACTGTGTTATATTTGTCATTTATGCACCTTTTTTATGTACTACTGTGTTATATTTGTGCTATCTTGCCTTTGAGATACAAATATCCTTACTCGAAACATGAGCAAAGAAATTTCAATTTTCAAGAAGACCAAGTATTTTTTCCTCAACATTAAAAGAAAAACATAATACAATTGCAATATATAGTAGGATTCTGCATTGCATTTCATACATATGGAGAAATGTGAACTCTCACATTCACATATCCTAGATGGATATCTAGGTAATATCTCACATACGATTCAATCAAACAAGACTTTTGGAAATAATTATACACTCTTCACCAAGATATTCTCTTCATATCTCACAATCAACACGTACAACAGAAATTCTGGGACTAAAAAAAGAAGTCCTTTTAGGTGTCTTGTTTGAGAACACAACAATGACAACAAAGTTCCTTCTCCCCTTCTTCCTCTGTAGGCTCAAAGCTTCTCCATCCATGCCCGTTCGCCGCGGTATCGAACACATGAACCTCACTTCTCAGCCTAGACAACTCCCCAGGAACTCTATACCCAGCCAAGAAGTACAACCGCGTGCCAATCGGCGCCATGGTCAGATAAGTCCTCTGCATTGCCGACCAACTTGTCCCTGTACTGATTGATGTACCCAAAGAGCTCGAATCTGATCCGCGAACCATGTCCCACATCTTGAGCTTCCCATCATATGCCTCGATTTGTCCTTTCCATGGATTTAGACAATCACCTGAGCTGAATAGTCGTCCGTTAACAGCTACAATTTGGTTTGGTGGCACGTCTAAATCCCACATTCTTGGCATGAAATTCCATTTCTCTGCCTGTATATCGTACGCCTCTGCAGAGCTTCTCTCTGTCATGTATGGTCCAGGGCTATAATGGTCTCTCCGAACCGCGAAACCTCCCACCACAAATATTTTACTCTTCCATGTAACGCCTACGCATTTGTACCGTGAGGTACTCATGTTAGGCAATGGTTTCCACTCATCCATACGAGGATCATACATTTCAGCCGATGAAATCCCTTTTGCACAACCTAACGAATCTTGTCCCCCTGCCACGTAAATCTTGTTTCCACTAACGGCGCACGCGAAATCGGACCTTGGCGTGCTCATTGGAGCGCACTCGTGCCAAGTGTCTTTGCGTACATCATATCTAAAGACGGATGAAAGGATGCTCACATCAATGTCGCGAACAAATTCAGGATCATCTATGGTCATGTCTTTTTGGCAAAGTCTGCCACCAATTATATAGACGAATTCTCCAATTGAGACCATGGCAAAGCCTTTCAGCAATTGATTCTCCATCAGGCCTGGAATCGAAGTGACTCGAGTCCATGAACTGTTTTCAGGGTTATAACACTCTATCCAACAACATTTAGATAGATTTCCAGCTCCATCTTTTGAACAAAAGCACGCGAAAACGCGGTAATTACTTAGACGATCCTGGGATTGCCAGGAAAGTCTTGAAATGGAACCCATAAGCAAATATGGAGGAAAGTTCTAAAAGTGTAAAGTTAAATTTTGAGCATGGAAATCAGAGGGATATTGTGTGTGCTAAGGATTTGAACTTATAGAAAGCAGTAACGGGAATTCCTAAGTTTACTTAGAGACTTAGTTTGTATGCATCGATGAAGAAATGGGAGAGTGTACTTGGAATGTAAGGCAGAATATTTAATCAACGGAGTTTACTTCAATGTTATTTCATCTTGTTAATCTTGATAGGGGAAATGGAACATAGTAATAAACGAAATAGTCGGACAAATTGAACTCATTTTTAACTCTAATTGAGTGCGCGTGTATGAAACAATGATTATGTTTTTTCCTTTAACTCCTGCAAATACCATAGGACCAAAGGCTCGGCAATCACTAAGCAAATGCAATGGAGCATGAAAAAGAGACAAAAATGACTTTCCTATCACTATCTTTTTTCGGGATCAAAGAATCAGCGATTTCTTCTTGGTCCCTTCAATTGTACATATACATTTTGTGTGTATGCATGTATGTGTATGTATATGTGCGAGCTGTGCGTCTTGTTTCTTTCATTTAGTATTTTGACATACACTTCACAACTAAGTCTGAATACATGTTGAGAACCAAAAAGTTCAATGCTTTTGGTAATCACACAGTCATTTTATACTGTGACCACCTTTATCCTACGAGATATCTATCTTTTGAATAGCAATTGATCGGCAATTTCATGCAATTTTTATTATGGGTCATCGGATAACAACCTTTCTGCGTTTCTAATGCATGTGCATGGTTACGTACATCCGACTCTCATACCCCGTCAAAGGCGGGAGCCTATAAGGTAATGAGGTAATGTTGTTGTTGTATTAGTCTGAGATACATGTAACAACTAAGTCAGAATTGTTTGAAAAGTACGTTAAAGTATTTTACCGTGTGCTCCAAACTTATATAGAACATATATGAGGTTGTTTGGGAGATTGATATGGTGTTTGGAACACTATGAACTTGAATATATCACTTAGATCGATCCACGTTCAGACTGGATCGAACCAAGTGAAAGCTGGAATAAAATTAAGTGTTCTCGAGGACTTCGATCGATACATGTAAGGGACATCGATCGATCGATGTAGTACATGAAAAGTAAACAACGGCCATAACTGGTAGAAAAACTGCTGAAATGAGTTTAAAACATGGTTTTTAACACAACCCAAGGTCTATATATAGTAGATCTTGCTATCTTCAAAGACAACACAACATTCTTGCAAACTTAAGTACATTTCAACAATCTTCTTCTACAACTCTCCATTATCTATCACTTCTACTTTCAAGTTCAATCTTCTTCTCCTAGAGCAAAGGAAAAGAAGAAAGCCGTTATATCTTGGAAAGCATTAGTCTCGTTGTCTACCTTGCTCGTTGGTAGATGCTAAATTGCTTTAAGGACAGAGTTATCTTGAAATTCGTCTCGGCTTTACTTTGATTATTATCTTATTTGTTTTCCATCATTTTTCCAACAATCTTAAAGCAATTTAAGATGGCATCCAAGCAAGCTCTACCGGATATGTCAAAGATGGAGCATTTGATGGCAAGTTTTATAAGAGGTGGGCGGCCAAGGTGCTGTTCTTCCTCGAAACGCTTTCAGTTTCATATGTTCTCAAGATGGATAAACCAGATGATAAAATTGAAGCACGTAAGTACGATGTAGACAACACTACTTGCAGAGGCCATATACTACACTTTCTGGCCAACTCCCTTTTTGACATCTATGTCAAATTCACGTCTGCAAAAGAGATTTGGTCAGCACTGGAGAACAAATATGGTTCTGAAGACGTGGGCAAATGCAAGTACGTGGTGAGTGAGTTCTTTAAGTTCCAGATGGTTGATCATTCTCCAATCAATGATCAAATCCATCAGTTCTAGCAATTGGTGGATAATCTGGAACACGAAGGAATCAAGATTAATGAGACATTCCATGCGGCGGCGCTATTAGAGAAACTTCCTCCTTCTTGGCGCAAATACAAGAAGAGAGGAAAGCATGATGATGCTAAGTTGTCTCTAGATGTGGTAATCAAACATATGCGCATCGAAGAGAACAACCGGATGGAAGATGAGTCTCACCGAGAGGAGGGCGTCAAAGCTAACTTTGTGGAGCATGCTGCGAAGAAACCAAAGTTTCACAACAACAACAACGGCGGCTACAGCGGTGGAAACAAAGGTAAGAAAGTTTCTTTGCAGGCTCAGAACAAGATGAAGGGCGTTTGCTGGGTGTGTGGGAAGCCAGGACACCGAGCAGTCAACTGTAGGAAACGGAAGGGCCAGCTTAGCAACCAGGCGAATATTGTGGAAGCCAAAGGAGCAGCAGACAACATCATCGCGACAGTCGTCTTAACAGAGGTAAACCTTATCAGTAGAACGACGGAATGGGTGGTAGACACAGGTGCTACCAGACATATTGCTACCAGTAAAGACCTATTTTCTTAATACAAAGAAATAGGCAGTGATGAGCAAGTTTTCTTGGGAGATGCACATAGTACCCAAGTCCTCGGAAAGGGTAAGGTGCTTCTCAAGTTAACCTCTAGGAAGAGACTGGAGCTTAACAATGTGTTGCATGTTCCTGCCATGCGTAGGAACTTGATCTCTGGGGTGCTGCTGAACAAGGCCAACATTAAACTTCTTTTAGAGTCTGATAAACTTGTTCCGTCTAAAAATGGAGAATTTATTGGTAAAGGATTTTGTAATGGAGGACTACTTGTACTTGATGCTATGTGCTTATCTAATAATAACGAAGCATCTAGTTCTGTTTATTCTGTTGAGTCTCTTGATATGTGGCATGCTAGACTAGGACATCAAACATAGGAGTAATAAAGAAACTCAAGAACATGCATATGATTTCTTGTGATGATAACTTTAACAAAAGTGAACATTGTGTTGAAGCAAAACATCATAAGAAACCATTTAAGAAAGTTGATAGAGTCTCACAGAAACTTTGTTTGATTCACAATGACTTAGGTGATTTTAAGAATCACATGAGTAAAGGTGGTAAAAGGTATTATGTTACTTTTATCGATGATTATTCTAGATATGCGAAAGTGTATTTGTTAAGTCATAAGGATGAGACCGAGTCCAAGTTCATAAGTTATAAGAATGAGGTTGAAAATCAATTAGATTTAAAGATTAAAAGGCTTACAACGGATAGAGGTGATGAATATAGCACAGATTCTTTACAAAGATTTTGTGAAGAAAATGGCATTATTCATGAGGCCCCCCCCCCCGTACACACCTCAATCCAACGGAGTAGCCGAAAGAAAGAATAGAACATTGAAAAATATGATGAATGCCATGTTGGTTAGTTCAGGATTGCCGGACAACTTATGGGGGGAGGCAATCTTGACTGCTTGTCACATTTTAAATAGGTTACCTCATAAGAAGTTAGATAAGACTCCTTATGAGTTGTGGAAAGTCTATGCTCCCAACTTAAATTATTTGAAAGTGTGAGAGTGTCTAGCCAAAGTTGGCATTCCTGATTTCAAGAAGAGTAAAATCGGATCCAAGACTAGAGATTGTGTATTCATCGGTTATGCTCAAAATAGTGCAGCATATAGATTCATGACTATAGATAATAATTCTATATTGGAATCTAAAGATGCTGAATTCTTTGAGCATATATTCCCTATGAATAGACAATCCGATGTTGTCTCTAAATTTGAGATATGTGAGTCAAGTAAATCCTTAGTTGAACAAGAAGTTGATGTTCCTAGAAGAAGTAAGAGACAAAGAACAGAAAAGTCATTTGGAAGTGACTTTATAACATCGTTCATTTTAGAGGATGATCCCAAAACTTATGGAGAAGCGATTAGATCGATAGATTCTAAGTTTTGGAAGGAAGCCATAGATAGTGAGCTTGAGTTTTTGCTGAGTAATAACACTTGAGAATCGGTAGATTTGCCTAGAGGATGTAAACCTATCAGTTGTAAATGGGTCTTTAGGAAGAAACTAAAGGCGGATGGAACAATTGATAAGTTTAAGGCTAGGCTTGTTGCAAAAGGATTCACACAATAAGAAGGTATAGACTTCTTTGATACATACTCACTGATTGCTAGGATAACGACTATTAGAGTTTTAGTAGCACTCGCCTTCATTCACAAGCTTGTTATTCACCAAATGGATGTGAAAACAGCATTTTTAAATGGAGACTTAGAAGAGGAGATTTATATAAAACAACCGGAAGGTATGATAAAGGTCAAGAACACAAAGTGTGTAGGCTTAAGAAGTCCTTGTACGGTCTTAAGCAAGCACCTAAACAATGGCACGAGAAGTTTGATAACGCATTAGTGTCTAATAATTATATAGTAAATGAAAGTGACCGTTGTGTGTATAGTAAATTTAATGATTGTGATGGTGTCATTATTTGTCTTTATGTTGATGATATGTTAATTTTTAGAACCAACATAAATGTTGTTAATGATACAAACACGTTCTTATCTTCTGTGTTTGATATGAAGGACATGGGAAAAACAGACTTAATACTTGGCCTTAAGTTAGTGGAGAAATGTGGGGGTTATTTACTTTCTCAAGAACATTATGTGGAGAAAATGTTGAGAAAGTTTAATCACTATCATGTAAAACCAGTTAGTACACCTTATGATTCGCATGTGACATTGGCTAAAAATAAATTCGAAAGTGTGTCGCAATGTGAATATGCTAGGATAATTGGTAGTGTAATGTATTTGACGAATTGCACTAGGCCTGACATTGCATATGCCGTGAATAGACTTGCTCGATACACTCATAATCCGAATGAGAATCATTGGTGTGCATTGAGACGTTTATTGAATTATCTTAAAGGAACTATGAATTTAGGACTCATGTTTACTGGATCACCCGCTGTCTTAGAAGGCTATTGTGATGCTAATTGGGTGACTGACAATGATGAGATAAACTCCACTAGTGGTTATGTTTTTACATTGGGTGGTGGAGCTATCTCATGGAAATCATGTAAACAAACATGTAGTGCCAAATCTACTATGGAATCTCAATTTATTGCTTCAGAGTTAGCAAGTGCAGAAGTTGAGTGGTTAAGGAATTTACTTGTTGATATTCCTTTATGGTCTAAACCTATGCCTTCTGTATCTATTCATTGTGATTCTCAGGCTGCGATTGCACGTGCAAGAAACAAAATCTATAACGGGAAGAGCCGGCACATTCGTCTACGTCACAACATTGTGCGTGAATTGATTAGTTCAAAGGTGGTAAACTTGGAGTTTGTGAGAACCAAGTTTAACTTTGCAGACCTCTTAACTAAAGGACTAAACAAAAAGTTAGTCTACGAAACATCGAGGGGGATATGACTTATTCCATCTGTAGAGAAATCTTCATGACGGGAATCCAACCCACTATTAGTAGAGATCCTACAAACGGGGTTTAATGTGGTAAGAACAATGATACGTCTTCTTGTTGTTCATGTAAACAATAGTGGAGTAAGATTCAAGACGAAGTTCATCTTACTTCCGTTTATATAACTCAAGTTGTACTACCGGCGATTCAAGACCACAAGTCATCGTATCCGTTATGTGTCATTATCTTCGATTGATAATGGAGAGGTTAGTTGTTTAACGTTCTGAAGTTATTTTTATATAAGTTTGGATCATGTGGGGGATTGTTGGAAAAGTACGTTAAAGTACTTTACTGTGTGCTCCAAACTTATATCGAACATATATGAGGTTGTTTGGAAGATTGATGTGGTGTTTGTAACACTATTAACTGGAAATAGGCCACTTGGATCGATCCATGTTCAGACTGGATCGAACCAAGTGAAAGATAGAATAATGTTAAGTGTTCTGGAGGACTTCGATCGATCGATGTAGTGTATGAACGGTAAACAACGGCCATAACTGATAGAAAAACTGTTGAAATGAGTTTAAAACATGGCTTTTAACACAACCCAATGTCTATATATAGTAGATCTTGCTATCTTCAAAGACAACACAACATTCTTGCAAACTTAAGTACATTTCAGCAATCTTCTTCTACAATTCTCCATTATCTATCACTTCTACTTTCAAGTTCAATCTTCTTCTCCTAGAGCAAAGGAAAAGAAGAAAACCGTTATATCCTTGCTCGTTGGTAGATGCTAAATTGCTTTAAAGACAGAGTTATCTTGAAACTCGTCTCGGCTTTACTTTGATTATTATCTTGTTTGTTTTCCATCATTTTCCCAACAAGAATGCATGTTGAAAGTCATCATTTTCCCAACAAGATCGCAATACGATCCGTTCTCTCTCCGGATCCTACGCAACGCGAGAGCCTAATGCACCGGGAACGTCATTCGCACATAGTTTGGATGCAGTAACACATTTCATGACAAGTGGAAACTGTCCTAACACAACACGGCACCTCAACAGGCAACTGGACATGAGTACTAGAGATGCAAATGAGTCTCTTGTTCGATGATGGAAAGGATATACAAAAACGTCAAGGAACATAAGCACATGGCAAGAAATGTCTCAAGAAAAAAAGCTAATAACATCCCTAGTTGTTGGAAAATTTCTAGGGTCTGTACACGTATTACAGCAATACCCTAGCTTGTCTTGGCCTTCTTAATTTATTCCACATACAAACAAAAGATCTGATTTGAGCAAAAGACCTTGATGAACATCAACAAATCTGATTTCAGGCATTGATGTAAAGATTTTAAGTACAGTTGTGTAGTAAATGGTAGAAAAGGGAATGGAGAGAACATGAGGTGTCAGATTCGATTTTGAAAAATCCAAGAAACACGATATAAGTCTGCATCCTCATTTAGATCACTAAACAAACAAAAGTTTATACCAGTAACTGTTCTAGAGGGTGTGCACAGAGTAGAAAAATTTATAAAACAGAATAACATATGCATATAGCACCCCTTAATTCTACAAATACACAAATCCACTTTGACAGGGTAGTTTTATTCTGCCTCTTTGAATTCTAGCAGCCATATACAATCTTTAAAGATCTCCCTGATTCTGAAAATGAAATGATACTACAATTAGAGCTTCATTTGGCCTCGCATGGAAAGTGGAGGCACTCCCCAAAATCTAACCAACCATTTCGTTTTCCTTTTTGGGGTTTCCAAGAATATTCTTCTCCACCCGAGATGTAAGGACAAATCTCTCTGATATAATGAAATCACAAAATATGGGCTGACGTCTTCCTAAGGAGTCTGCTCCATTCGAATAAGTAATTCTAAACAGCCACCACTGTTCTCTGTTCTCCACATCTATGTAGTCTGTTCAACATCTTAACATGTTGGCTTGCCCTTTTATCACCAATACTCTCAGGCTCAAATCATTCTAGCAAAGCATCAGCTGGTTCCTACCTGCTTTGCTAGCCACACTCGTCTAGTCAGGTGTTTTATGACTCAGCATCGACACCATAGTCATTTACGCATGCTAACCCAGCTTGGACGAAGCAAGGGAACGCCGCTTGAAATAGACACCACCTTGAGAATGAAGAAGATAAGAGTAGTAAGAAGAAGATCAGGCAGGGAAGAAAGTTAGCAGCGCATGATGTCATTGAGGAGAGTCACCATTGCCTCCAAGGCGTAGCTCAGCTGGTACTCGGGTGATAGACTGCACCCAAGGTTGCCTGTTCGAATCTTATCAGCTGCAATGTGGGTGTTTGGGCCCTACCTTCAGCTTCTTATACCGGAACGAGTTTGGGTTCAAACACATTGTGGGTACCAAGTCCTGGGCCTCTCACTAAGAAATTCAGTGAGTGACCTAATTTACATCCTCCACGAAGCTCCTTGGAGCTGGGGCGGTGGAAGCCTTCGGTGTCAGGATATAACCCTTTTGCAACCGAGGAGAGTCACCATTGCTGGATCCCAGTAGGACAGTACTGGGGCAGAGCCAGGAGAACCAAAGGCACGTATGAAAGTTCAAAGAATGAGGATAGGAAGAAAATGTGTCATGCTAGAGAGCAAGCTTGCTGGTCTGAAACCAACATAATCACTCTCGCTGACACAAGTCAGTTCATTTTCTTCTGTACCAGTCTTTGCTTTTGAAGTCCTGAGTATGCACTGTAAGCATCTGAGTGATAATGTTAATTTGAGAAGCTGCGAACCAGAGGAGTTGTAGCATCAGAAAGAAATCAATCGCTAACGTAAATTAAGGCAATCGTTATTACTAGGACTAGTCAATTTACCTCGTGTCATTTGGAAATTTGTTATTATACACATGAAGTCTGATACCAACACTGACGTCTGCAGAAATATGGGCGAAATGACGTGTAGCGCACCGCTCCCGAGCCCTAACATCGGGAACAGTGCACCCGCCGTATCTCATTAAGGAGAATACAAAGCGTCGAATCAATCTCTTACTTGTCAAAGATGACGTAGAAATTTTTTCGCGGAAACGTAAATCATAGCATATATTAAACTTCAATAACCGTCATTACATTGCTAAATAAAACTCTGGAAATAAAATAATAAAGTAGTGTGTGGAAATCCTCAAAATATAAATAAGAACAAAACAGCTGCAGCGTCCCCTCATATCCTAGCCGCAGCTCTCAACCAGCCCACTCTGCTATGTCCGTCCCGTCCTCAATGAAGATATGCTCGTAGTCCTCATCCGGCTCACCTGAGAAGTAGGAGTGAGTGACAGAAATCACCCAGTAGATGCCCGCCTCAAACAAATACAAAACGTACATACCGAAATGATATAGCCACATAGCACATAAACATGATATAACACATAGCACATAACATGATATAACACATAGCACATAAACATGATATAACACATAGCACATAAATATAAGATAACTTGCATAAGATAAAGTAAATGCGGTAAGTAAAGCACTCCACATAAAAATGCGCAAGTACGTGATGCATGCTCAATTAAAGTGTCACACGCAACAAGAATCATATCATGCAATATGCCCTAGACCTATATGCAATGCATGATCCCGGGATTGACTGGCCTGTAGCCCGTGCACTACAATCCACCCTTACGGATGCCCGTGGCCCGTACACCACGATCCACCCCAACCGATGCTCGTGGCCCGTGCACCACGATCCACCATAACCAAGTATCCATGGCCCGTACACCATGATCCATCATAATCACATACTCATGGCCCGTACACCATGGTCCACTCCACTCGAGCGTCTGAGACCCGTACATCTCAGCCCACTCCCAATGCAATGCACGTGCCATGAATGCAACAACAAAATCGCCTGGGGCCCGTACGCCCATCCTCACCAACTCCGGCACTCAACACTAATCGTCTGGGGCCCGTACGCCCATCCTCACCATCTCCGGCACTCAATATTTGGCTTCATAAAATTTACGAATATTGGAAAGTAGTTATTTAGCATTCTTTTTATTTTTACTTAGCTTGTATTAATTTTCTAGAATTTTCTACTAATTTTCCCTTATTTAATTCCATTTATTACTAATTATTTTTAATTACTTACATTTCTCAAAATTCAGAAATTAAGTGGGAATAATTTAATTTTAACCTTTTATATTTTCTGGAATTTATTTAGAATTTTCTGATAATTAAATATATTTTTCTGGAATTTTAAACTAATTTTAATTAATTATTTATTATTTATTCATTTCAGAAATTAATTTCCAGATTTTTATTTTATTTTTTGGCTTGGGCCGGCCTGCTACCTGGTCCGGTCCGCTGGCCATCCGGTCCGGTCCGGCAGCCTAGCCGGTCCAACAGTATTTTCTTTTTTTTTTCTATTTCCTTCTAACCTCCATAAAATCTTCGTTTTAACTCCGATTGACCTCAAACCAGTTGCGTTGGACTCGTTATAACGCGGCACAACTTTTGAAGGTGGACACGTCATCACGTGTTCGGACGCGCCGTCAGGGGCCGCGCGTGGGCCCCACGCGCCACCCCCTGAAACGCGTCTGTCAGACCTGTTTTTTTCGATTTCCAACCAATCCCTACCTATTCCGGGCTAGATGAAGTTATTCTAAGGCCAAAACGAAATTTTTAAACATACCTAACTATGAAAAACCCTAATCTTTTGAGTTGATTTACAAGTGTTTCCGCCCTAATCCAATCATACCATCAAATTCATATTCATACGGGTACATAGCAGCAATTAAACAGTTACCTCATGCTTTTCCAAATATAAACGAATACAAATCAATATTTTAAACAATTAAAATAATAAAAAAACAAAGAATCACATAAAATATCATCTAAACATGCAAGGATCGTATCCATTTGAGGGGGGAAGAGGCACCTACATCGATTGACGATAACACAAACAAATCCGACGGAGTAAAACTTGGGTTCGGAGCCTCGCCTCCCTTCTTCTTCTCTCTTTTCTCTCTTCTCTCTCTCTCTCTTTTTTTTTGCCGTACGTTTTGTGTGTGTGTGTGTGTGTGTGTGGCTATACGTGTATACGTATATATGGTGGGGGAGTTAGGGTTGGTTTTTAGATTTTCCCATTTGATTTTGGTTTAGGTTTCCTAATGTGATTCTAATACTATTAGTTTATAGTTATCTTTATTATCATCATCACCTTTTTATTATTATCATTATTATTATTTTTATTACCTTATTTTGTAACATTTATGTATACAAATATCTACTATATATATATAGATACAATAATGTATACGTATATCTACTATATATATATATACATATTTTTTTTCCGGCCATAACATCCTACCCACCTTATAAAAAGTTTTGTCCTCGAAACTTGACGTACCTTATTCGAAAAGCTGTGGATATCTCTCTCGCATTTGCTCCTCCAGCTCCCAAGTCGCCTCGCGCTCGGTGTGATTGGTCCACTGCACTTTGACATAAGGGATGACTCGGTGCCTCAACAATTGGTCCTTGCGATCCACTATCCTGATAGGAGTCTCCTCATATGTAATGTCCGGTCGGATCCTTAACGGTGGCGCGTCTAGAACATGACTTGGGTCCGGAACATATTTCCTCAACTGAGAAACGTGAAATGTGCTGTGAACCTGAGCCAAGACAGGGGGTAATGCTAATTGGTAGGCCAGCGTACCAACCCTCTCGAGTACCTCATAAGGACCAATGTAGCGAGACTTCAGTTTACCCTTTATACCGAATCGTGAAACCCCCTTCGTAGGTGACACTCTCAAGTAAACCTTCTCGCCCACGTCAAATTCGAGTGGACGTCGTTTCGAATCGGCCCAGCTCTTGCTTCTGTCTTGAGCAATCTTTAGTCTATCTCGTATCAACTTCACTTTCTCTCTGGTCTGCTCAACCAACTCAGGACCGGTAATAACGCGCTCACCAACCTTATCCCAATGAACAGGGGACCTGCACTTACGTCCATAGAGCGCCTCGAAGGGTGCCATGCCGATGGCACTGTGGTGACTGTTGTTGTAGGAGAACTCAATTAGCTTGATCATACCGTCCCAGTTCCTCTTGAAGTCCAATGCGCACGCCCTCAATATGTCCTCTAATGTTTGAATGGTCCTCTCAGACTGCCCATCTGTCTGTGGATGGAAAGCGGTGCTCAGTCGCAGCTCCGTCCCTAACCTTTTTTGACAAGCTGACCAAAAGCGAGAGGTGAACTTCGAATCACGGTCTGAGACGATACTGACTGGGACTCCGTGTAGGCTAACAACATCATCAATATATAATGTCACCAGTCTTTCCACGGTCACATCACTAGGAACGGGTAGGAAGTGAGCAGTCTTCGTCAATCGATCAACGATCACCCAGATCATATCGTTACCGTTTCTTGTTTTAGGAAGTCCTGCTACAAAGTCCATCGTCACATGCTCCCACTTCCACTCCGGTATCTCTAACGGCAACATCAAACCTCCCGGCCTCTGATGCTCTGCCTTAACCTGCTGACAAACGAGACATCTCTCAATGAACTCAGCAATGTGTCTTTTCATCCCACTCCACCAGTAGTGTTTCTTTAGATCGTTATACATCTTCGTAGCACTAGGGTGGATCGACAACTTCGAATTGTGTGCCTCCTTCAGCAATTCCCTCCTTAGCTCCTCATCCTCAGGCACGCACAACCTTCCTTGGTACCAAATACTGCCATCGTCATGTATTTGGAAACCCTCAATTAGATTGGTCAACATCCTATCTCGGATATCACTAAGCGTCACATCTTCCTTTTGCGCCTCTTTGATTCGCTCAACCAGAGATGGTGTAATGACTAAGGCCGCCAGGACGTTAGCAGTGGAATCAACAATGTCGAGATCAAACTCTGCCATCTCTTTCTCTAGTGGTGTCTGTCTGGCGTGATTAGACTTTCTACTCAAGGCATCAGCAACTCGGTTTGCCTTCCCCGGATGATAACTAATTGTTAGGTCGTAGTCCTTCAGTAGCTCAAGCCATCTCCTCTGGCGTATATTCAATTCTTTCTGTGTGAACAAAAATTTCAAGCTCTTATGATCGGTAAAGACCTCGCACTTCACACCATATAAGTAATGACGCCAAATCTTTAGCGCAAACACCACCGCTGCTAACTCCAGATCATGGGTCGGGTAATTTTGCTCATATTGCTTCAACTGTCTCGATGCGTATGCGATAACCCTACCTCCTTGTATTAACACGCATCCTGCGACGAGAGTGTTAGGCTAAAGTTAATATGTACATGAGGGTAATTTAAAATTTTATATACATATACCTAACCCATTCTTCGAGGCGTCGCTGTAGATGACAAATCCTTCAGTGCCGGAGGGTTGCGCCAACACTGGTGCAGTCGTCAATTTCTGCTTCAACTCTGCAAAGCTTTTCTCACACTCGGAGGTCCATACAAACTTAGTCTTTTTTCTGAGTCAGTCGACTCAGTGGTGCTGCAATTCTCGAAAATCCCTCCACAAGCTTGCAATAATAACCGGCAAGGCCAAGAAAGCTGCATACCTCAGTGACGTTAGTAGGTCAGGGCCATTCTGTGATCGCCTCTATCTTCTTTGGGTCAACCGAAATACCTTCTTCAGAAATCACGCGGCCCAAGAAGGTCACACTCTTCAACCAGAATTCGCACTTACTAAACTTAGCGTACAACTTCTTCTTTCTAAGAGTCTTCAAAACCTCTCGCAAGTGTTCAACATGCGTCTCCTCATCAGGTAAATACACAAAGATGTCGTCTATGAACACTACCACACAATGGTCCAACTGCTCTCTGAACTCAGAGTTCATCAAATCCATAAAAACCGCAGGTGCATTCATCAGTCCAAAGGGGCATTACCAGAAGCTCGTAGTGCCCGTATCGAGTGTAGAACGCCGTCTTTGCTATATCCTTCGCCTTAGTCCTCAACTGATAGTAGCCTGATCGGAGGTCAATCTTCGAGAACACTCTGGCACCCTTCAACTGATCAAATAGATTGTCCACCCTTTGTAGTAGATATTTATTCTGTATCGTGATCTTATTAAACTCACGATAGTCGATGCATAGCCTCAGACTACCGTCCTTCTTCTTCACAAATAATACCTGTGCCCCCAGGGCGAAATACTAGGTCTGATGAACTTCCGGTCCAGCAACTCCTGTAATTGTTCCTTGAGCTCTTTTAACTCTGCTAGTGCCATCCTGTATGGTGCCTTCGAGATTGGTTCGCCTTCGAGTATAAGATCAATCTCGAACTCTGCTTCCTTGCTCGGTGGTGAACCTGATAGCTCATCTGGAAAGCCATCCTTAAATCCTCATACCACTGGAATGTCCTCCCCTTTGTTTTCTGCTACTTCTGACCCTGTGGTGGAGGGGCTTGTGCCGGTGTAGGGCACTCTTTAGCGTAATGTGCCTGTTTGCCACATTTGCAGCAAACCTTTTTGAGCTCTCTAGCAATGATCTGTGTGTGAATAATCACAATGTGTATATACTGGGGGTGGCGGTCCAAATGCCTTGAGTGGTTGTGCCGCCGTCGCTGCGGGACTCTCAATCATCAATGGTCGAGATACCGATCCCTGACAGTGCTGTGGTGGTCTGTAAAGATTTCCCGTTCAGATGGCGGCGCAGAATCTTCAGCAATATCTCCGATCTCCTAGGACGGAACTCCTCTCGCGGTCTCTTAGCCCTGTCGACCGCTGCAACCCTCTCGAGATCACCCTCGACCTCAAGACACACCTCCAACAACTCTTCAAAAATGGTAGGCTTGGTGCAGATGATCAATAGCTGAATGCGAGAGCTCAACCCGGTCTTGAACTCCAGCATCTTTGCTTTCTCGTTATCCATGATGACGGGCATGTATCTCGCAAGTGCATGGAACCTCTCAAAATACTGGTCTCCCGTCATGGACTCCTGTGTCAGAAGCTAAAACTCCGTCATCCTCCTATGAATGACACTTTCAGGAATGTAGTGCTTCTGGTACTCCTCCCTGAACGGGGTCCATGTCGGTGGTGGAGTCAGTCTGCGTGTCATGCCCTGCCACCATTGCTCGGCATCACCTTCTAAGAATGGTACAACCACATCAACCTTCAGGCCATCCGGAACTTGCATCAACCTCAACTGCTCAGACACATTCTTGAGCCATATCTCTGCTCCTCTGGTCGTGGGGTACCCCTGATCATAGGTATCCGGTCGTTATGCATTTCCCAATAGAAAAATCAAAGCCCCCTGGGGTGGTGGTGCTGATGGTGCTGCAGGCGAGCCATCTGTATCTGCTGCTGGGCCACTAATGTAGTCAGTGTGGCCAGGGTATTTGCAAGGACCCTAGGAATAGTCCCCTGACTCTGCTGATCATGGCCATCGTGTCCTCTGTTTCCAGCTGGCGACTCGCGTCGTGGAGGCATTATCTGAAATTTGAGTTCATGAGATGAATACAGATTAATCCAAAGTAAGTTGAAGGATTGGACGCTTATAAAACGGTAATTAAATAACGAAAGCTCGCCATCGGCACACACCTCCCATAACCCGATCATAACTTAAGTCTAAAATCATCTCTTAAGTCTACTTTGTTTATTAAGGGCAAAATTGTCATTTCGCAAAAGATCATAACTTATGTCTAGTGATCTAGTTAATCCTGCGTTTCCGAGGCGGATCTGAAGCCTCGGCTCTGATACCACCTGTAGCGCACCGCTCCCGAGCCCTAACATCGAGAACAGTGCACCCGCCGTATCTCACTAAGGAGAATACAAAGCGTCGAATCAATCTCTTACTTGTCAAAGATGACGTAGAAATTTTTTCGCGGAAACGTAAACCATAGCATATATTAAACTTCAATAACCGTCATTACATTGCTAAATAAAACTCTGGAAATAAAATAGTAAAGTAGTGTGTGGAAACCCTCGAAATATAAATAAGAACAAAACAGCTGCAGCGTCCCCTCATATCCTAGCCGCAGCTCTCAACCAGCCCACTCTGCTATGTCCGTCCCGTCCTCAATGAAGATATGCTCGTAGTCCTCATCCGGCTCACCTGGGAAGTAGGGGTGAGTGACAGAAATCACCCAGTAGATGCCCGCTTCAAACAAATACAAAACGTACATACCGAAATGATATAACCACATAGCACATAAACATGATATAACACATAGCACATACCATAATATAACACATAGCACATAAACATGATATAACACATAGCACATAAATATAAGATAACTTACATAAGATAAAGTAAATGCGGTAAGTAAAGCACTCCACATAAAAATACGCAAGTACGTGATGCATGCTCAATTAACGTGTCACACGCAACAAGAATCATGTCATGCAATATGCCCTAGACCTATATGCAATGCATGATCCTGGGATTGACTGGATGCCTGTAGCCCGTGCACTACAATCCACCCTTGCGGATGCCCGTGGCCCGTACACCACGACTGTAGCGCACTGCTCCCGAGTCCTAACATCGGGAACAGTGCACCCGCCGTATCTCACTAAGGAGAATACAAAGCGTCGAATCAATCTCTTACTTGTCAAAGATGACGTAGAAATTTTTTCGCGGAAACGTAAACCATAGCATATATTAAACTTCAATAACCGTCATTACATTGCTAAATAAAACTCTGGAAATAAAATAGTAAAGTAGTGTGTGGAAATCCTCAAAATATAAATAAGAACAAAACAGCTGCAGCGTCCCCTCATATCCTAGCCGCAGCTCTCAACCAGCCCACTTTGCTATGTCCGTCCTGTCCTCAATGAAGATATGCCCGTAGTCCTCATCCGGCTCACCTGGGAAGTAGGGGTGAGTGACAGAAATCACCCAGTAGATGCCCGCCTCAAACAAATACAAAACGTACATACCGAAATGATATAGCCACATAGCACATAAACATGATATAACACATAGCACATAACATGATATAACACATAGCACATAAACATGATATAACACATAGCACATAAATACAAGATAACTTGCATAAGATAAAGTAAATGCGGTAAGTAAAGCACTCCACATAAAAATGCGCAAGTACGTGATGCATGCTCAATTAACGTGTCACACGCAACAAGAATCATGTCATGCAATATGCCCTAGACCTATATGCAATGCATGATCCTTGGATTGACTGGATGCCTGTAGCCCGTGCACTACAATCTACCCTTGCGGATGCCCGTGGCCCGTACACCACGACTATAGCGCACTGCTCCCGAGCCCTAACATCGAGAACAGTGCACCCGCCGTATCTCACTAAGGAGAATACAAAGCGTCGAATCAATCTCTTACTTGTCAAAGATGACGTAGAAATTTTTTCGCGGAAACGTAAACCATAGCATATATTAAACTTCAATAACCGTCATTACATTGCTAAATAGAACTCTGGAAATAAAATAGTAAAGTAGTGTGTGGAAATCCTCAAAATATAAATAAGAACAAAACAGCTGCAGCGTCCCCTCATATCCTAGCCGCAGCTCTCAACCAGCCCACTCTGCTATGTCCGTCCCGTCCTCAATGAAGATATGCTCGTAGTCCTCATCCGGCTCACCTGGGAAGTAGGGGTGAGTGACAGAAATCACCCAGTAGATGCCCGCCTCAAACAAATACAAAACGTACATACCGAAATGATATAGCCACATAGCACATAAACATGATATAACACATAGCACATAACATGATATAACACATAGCACATAAACATGATATAACACATAGCACATAAATATAAGATAACTTGCATAAGATAAAGTAAATGCGGTAAGTAAAGCACTCCACATAAAAATGCGCAAGTACGTGATGCATGCTCAATTAACGTATCACACGCAACAAGAATCATGTCATGCAATATGCCCTAGACCTATATACAATGCATGATCCCGGGATTGAATGGATGCCTGTAGCCCGTGCACTACAATCCACCCTTGCGGATGCCCGTGGCCCGTACACCACGATCCACCCCAACCGATGCCCGTGGCCCGTGCACCACGATCCACCATAACCAAGTATCCATGGCCCGTACACAATGATCCATCATAATCACATACTCATGGCCCATACACCATGGTCCACTCCACTCGAGCGTCTGAGACCCGTACATCTCAGCTCACTCGCAATGCAATGCACGTGCCATGAATGCAACAACAAAATTGCCTGGGGCCCGTACGCCCATCCTCACCAACTCCGGCACTCAACACTAATCGTCTGGGGCCCGTACGCCCATCCTCACCATCTCCGGCACTCAATATTTGGCTTCATAAAATTTACGAATATTGGAAAGTAGTTATTTAGCATTCTTTTTATTTTTACTTAGCTTGTATTAATTTTCTAGAATTTTCTACTAATTTTTCCTTATTTAATTCCATTTATTAGTAATTATTTTTAATTACTTACATTTCTCAAAATTCAGAAATTAAGTGGGAATAATTTAATTTTAACCTTTTATATTTTCTGGAATTTATTTAGAATTTTCTGATAATTAAATATATTTTTCTGGAATTTTAAACTAATTTTAATTAATTATTTATTATTTATTCATTTCAGAAATTAATTTCCAGATTTTTTTTTATTTTTCGGCTTTGGCCGGCCTGCTACCTGGCCCGGTTCGCTGGCCATCTGGTCCGGTCCGGCAGCCTGGCCGGTCCAACAGTATTTTCTTTTTTTTTCTATTTCCTTCTAACCTCCATAAAATCTTCGTTTTAACTCCGATTGACCTCAAACCAGTTGCGTTGGACTCGTTATAACGCGACGCAACTTTTGAAGGTGGACACGTCATCACGTGTTCGGACGCGCCGTTAGGGGCCGCACGTGGGCCCCACGCGCCACCCCCTGAAACGCGTCTGTCAGACCCGTTTTTTTCGATTTTCAACCAATCCCTACCTATTCCGGGCTAGATGAAGTTATTCTAAGGCCAAAACGAAATTTTTAAACATACCTAACTATGAAAAACCCTAATCTTTTGAGTTGATTTACAAGTGTTTCCGCCCTAATCCAATCATACCATCAAATTCATATTCATACGAGTACATAGCAGCAATTAAACAGTTACCTCATGCTTTTCCAAATATAAACGAATACAAATCAATATTTTAAACAATTAAAATAATAAAAAAAACAAAGAATCACATAAAATATCATCTAAGCATGCAAGGATCGTATCCATTTGAGGGGGGAAGAGGCACCTATATCGATTGACGATAACACAAACAAATCCGACGGAGTAAAACTTGGGTTCGGAGCCTCGCCTCCCTTCTTCTTCTCTCTTTTCTCTCTTCTCTCTCTCTCTCTTTTTTTTTGCCGTACGTTTTTTTTGTGTGTGTGTGTGGCTATACGTGTATACGCATATATGGTGGGGGAGTTAGTGTAGGTTTTTAGGTTTTCCCATTTGATTTTGGTTTAGGTTTCCTAATGTGATTCTAATACTATTAGTTTATAGTTATCTTTATTATCATCATCACCTTTTTATTATTATCATTATTATTATTTTTATTATCTTATTTGGTAACAATTATGTATACACATATCTACTATATATATATATAGATACAATAATGTATACGTATATCTACTATATATATATACATATTTTTTTTCCGGCCATAACATGACGCCTGTCTTCTCCTCATTTAGTAACCAGTTGTAATGATCATGAATGTTGTACTCCCATTTTTTCTGTAATATTTTACAGTCAGAACATTTATTGACCTGGTCAAACTAAAGGCATGTAATATCAGTCAGTGCAGTTATGCCCTCTGATCAAACCATTAGATGCAACTAGGCCTATTGAAATGACCATGTTACATAAGAGCTTAAGCTGGTATAGATGTGTGTATTTAAACATTATTCTCTTCAATATGCCGTGAGGACTGTTAGGAAAAAAAATATTGTTGGAAAAATTATGTTAAAATACTTTTAAATGTGCTCCAAACTTATATAAAAACATGTGTGATATTGTTTGGGAGTTTGAGTGATGTTTTGAACACCTTTAACTTGAAGAATATCACTTGGATCGATCCAAGTATAAATTGGATCGAACCAAGTGAAAGCTGGAATAAAGTTTAAGTGTTCTGAAGGACATCAATCGTTCAATGTAAGACACATTTATCGATCGATACATGGATCGATCTATGTGAGGCAGAATGAATGAAGAAATGTTTCTGTCCGACTTCGATCGATCGAAGTGACATCGATCGATCGATATGCCAGCGGACAGAACCTTTCATGATGAGTTGCATCCTTTGGTCCAAGAATCATCTTCCTTTACAATTGAACATTAGACAACTAACTTAGAGGGTCTGTAAACTGTTGAGACTTGTTTTAAACAATGCTTTCTTCTATCCTAAAGCCTATATATACAAGGCTTGTCTATTTTACAAAATATAGAAAAACTCTTGCAAAACTCTTAGTGCAGAATTTTCCTCAGTAGTTTTCTCCTTTTTCTCCTCTGCATTCAAACACTTCTATTTTGCAAGTACATTATTCCCTTTCTCGTAGAACAAACGAACAAGGAAAGCCGTTAAATCCTGAGAAGCATTCGTTTGTAGTTCACATTGCTCACCGGTGGAGGCAAAATTGCTTTTAAGGACAGTGATCTTGATCACGTCTCGGCAATCGTTTTGTGTTGTTTGTTTGTCATTCTCCTCAGTTTTCCTAACAAATCTTACCTTAATTAGATGATTAATTGTATCAAATCAAATACCGTAATTATAGGAATTAGCATTGATTGTATAGATTATTTTCCTTGTATTGTGTATCCCTAGCTGTATAAGAGAAAGGTACTGTACATGTGTTCTGTAAGAATGAATATACAAGAAATTGTTCTTCACTTCTACTTTCTTTGAATTGCTTGATTAACATGGTATAAGAGCCATTGATCCAACTCTGATTTCAGTATTTCTGAGTATTTGCTCAGAAATTTACTCATCATTGCCCTGCTTACTTGTTCTGATCGATAATACCTTTCCTGGCCACCCAATCTCAGCCTGTTTTGAGCCTGAACCAGTGCAGCCACTGAAATTACCTGTCCACAAAACAAAAACAAGCTATGTCAAATCCAGGAACCAGTGAACCCAAGACGCCAACACCAACCCTTGCAGAGTTGGCTGTTCAAGTGGCCAGCCTTCTTCAAAACACGCCACCCAAACCACTCACAAACCCAGTACAGCCATCATCTATTCCGCTGCACACTGAAAATTTATTCATCTCAGTCAAACTAAACGGAAGCAATTATGCAGTTTGGGCACCATTGGTTTTACAAGCAATAATCAGACGGGGGAGGAGACACCACCTCACGGGTGTCCCTCCTCCACCATGACCAATTGATCCGGACTTTCTTGCTTGGGAACAAGCAGACAACTCAGTATTCATATGGATCATTCAAACAATCGAACCTACACTGGTGGTTAGTGTGACTAGATATCCCACTGCCAGAACATTGTGGGATGGTCTAGCACTTACATATGGATCTGGGGCTGACTCTCTCAGAGCTTATGACCTTCACAGACGAGCCAGCCTAGTTAGACAAGGAGGAGGCAAAATTGAAGCCTGCTAGAGCCGTTTACAGGATTTATGGACTGCTATAGACGCACAAGAGCCAAACCCTATGACTTGTGCTACAGATATTAACATTCACAATCAAAAGATGGAGGCTCTCATATTATACCAGTTTTTAACTGCGATTGATGAAAAATATAACTCAGAGAAAATTGATCTATTGAAAAAGGACCCATTACCCACACTTGAAGCTGCCTATCGGGAAATAGGCAGAGCAGAGGAAAGGTCTGCTGTATTACAGAGAATCCCCTTAGACGAATCATCACAGAGGATTGGCCATGGCCTAGCAATGCACTCTGTGGCTGCCAGAGGTTATGACCTCAGACACGGACAGGGACGAGGGACAACCGCAGGGAGAGGCCGTGGAACTTTGTGTTCCAGTTGACAACGGCGAATGGAGGACAAGGAAGGATTAACCTACGCCATTGTGGCCAGAAAAGGCACTCTAAAGAAAACTGCTTTCAACTTATAGGGTATCCTAACTGGTATGAAGGAAAGAGGAAGCAAACTGAAAGCAGCAGGGGAAGAGGCATAGCTGCGGCAGCCATTTCGTACGAAAGGGACGAAGGCACCACAGAGCCAGAGCCAGTGGCTGCCTGGAAAATAGGATGGGAGGTAAAAGGGTTGAGGGTTAAACCTCAACCCCTCTTTCTTATGTTTAGACAATAATGCCCCTGCCAAAATTGCACTCCTTGCCCCTATAGTTTCATACCTGCGGGATCAGACCCTCAACTTTGTCCAAATTACTCCGCAGTCCCATCTATTTCCCAAATTGTCTCAGAAACCCCTGATTTCCCTTTAAATAATCAATCTAACCCCAATACTTACCCAAAATGTCATCTGAGCCCTAATTCCAGCAAAAATCCAGTTTTACCCTCACCTATCACCTGTGTCACTTCACTTACCCAGGATAATTGTATGTGGGTCCTGGATAGCGGTGCAACTGACACTATGACCAACGACCCCAATGACCTTCACATCGGGACACACCCCACCAAAACCCATATCGAAACCGCCAACGGAACTCTTATACCAGTTTCCGAAGGTGGTACCATCTCTATCACTGCAAAATTACAGGTACATAATTGCCTTTACGTACCTAGGCTTTATTCAAAATTATTATCTGTCAGTCAAAATACACGTGAATTACAGTGTGTTGTACTTATATACCCTAATTTGTGCCTATTGCAGGATATTCGCTCGAGAGAGATCAATGGGCGTGGCATTAAGAAGGACGGACTATACTACGTGACAGATGTGGTACAATAGGGCTGGTCCAATCTTGCCACCGGGACTGCTCAACAACGACTATGACTATGTCACTGTCGTCTTGGTCACCCATCCTTAGGTTACATGAAGTTGTTATTTCTTTCTTTGACTCAGTCTGGTCTTACTTTATCATGTGACACATGTTTACGTGCTAAGCTTAATCGATCCACTTATAAGTCAATTAATATCAGGGTTAGGCATCCGTTTAGCCTAGTTTATTCTGATATGTGGAGTCCTGCTCCACATTCTACTACTCTTGATTTTCAGTATTTTGTTACTTTCGTGGATGATTTTTCAAGAATGACTTGGGTTTACTTTCTTAAACATAAATCTAATGTTTACTCACAATTTGTTCATCTCTATCACATGGTTCATACTCAGTTTCACACTAAAATTCAAATCTTTCGCTCCGACAATGGCGGGGAATACATGCACAGTGGTTTAAAGGAATTCTTTAGCTCCAACGGAATTGTACATCAGACATCTTGTTCTCACACACCTGAAAAAAATGGTGTGGCAGAACAAAAAAACCGTATATTACTCGAAATGACCCGAGCAATGATGCTCGAATCTCATGTCCCAAAATCGTTTTGGCCTAAAGCTGTTGCTACCGTTGCATATTTACTCAATCGGTTACCTTCAAAAATTCTGGACCATCATACTCCCTTGTCAGTCCTTGCATCCTCCTTAACGATACCTTTTGTCCTTACACTGCCACCCAAGGTCTTTGGGTGCACCATATTTGTTCATATCCCTTCCTCTCAGCGCACTAAACTAGATACGTGTGCGGATAAATGTGTGTTTGTTGTTATGCCATGTCCAAAAAGGGTATCGATGATATAATCCTCATACCCGTCGTATTCACGTCACAATAGATTGTACCTTTCTTGAGCAAGAGTACTTCTATTCAGCCACTTCTGGGCCTTAGGGGGAGATATATGGTGAGACCTACGACTGGCTTCATAGTCCTGGTCATATAGAGGCGGTCCCAACAGAGCAAGCAGGTGACGTCGACTGTACTTTTCCTGGCGGAGAGATAGTCCTTCCTCCCGAGCCAACCAATAACTCTCCGGCGAATATTCAGGACAATCAGGTACCATCCTCTTTGTCATCCTCACTTGATTTGAGTTTTTTTCATGATAATACTCATACCCTTGATAGTCCTCCTAGTCCTTGTCCCGTTGTGTGTGAAACTATTCAGGGTAATGATGAAGTTTCAGCAGGACAGGGCAGAGTGCTACCAACGAGACAGAACAGAGGAAAGCCACCAGTAAGATACTCGCCAAGTAAGATGACAAAAGGTACATTGTATCTTGTTAAAGGTGCGGAGGGTTTTCTGTCTTTAGTATGTGATGCTGTAATTCTCAGGACAGTTGAAGAAGCGATGAGTCAGCCTAAGTGGCAAGAGGCAATGACGGAGGAAATGACAATGAAGGATCTGGGAGATCTTAGATACTTCCTAGGGATTGAAGTCGAGCGGACTGAATGGGGAATATTCATCTCTCAGCAGAAGTATATTTTGGACTTGCTGGTCTAGGTTGGGATGTTGGACTGTAAACTAGCTCGAGTCCCGATGCTGGTAAACCAGAAGTTAGAGTCTGAGGGAGGGAAGTCTGACGCTGATCGTGGGAGGTACCAACGACTGGTCAGAAAATTGATATACCTAGCACATACTCGTCTTGACATCTCATTTGCAGTGGGATTGGTGAGTCAGTTTATGCACCGGCCTCAGAGACATCATATGGAAGCTGTTATGAGAATTGTCCATTATTTAAAGGGGACGGCTGGACGCGGCATTGAGTTTAGAAACCATGGTCATTTGGAAATTAAGGTATACACCGATGCTGATTGGGCTGGGAGGTTGGTAGATCGTCGGTCCATGTCTGGCTACTTCGCACTAGTAGGAGGAAACCTGGTAACATGAAATAATAAAAAACAGAAGGTGGTGGCTTTATCCAGTGCTGAAGTTGAGTTTCGAGGAATCGCAAAAGGAGTTATGGAAGTATTGTGGTTAAGGAAGTTGTTGGCCGATTTAGGACTTAAAGTTTTGCTTCCAGCAAAGTTGTTGTGTGATAATAAGGCTTCGATTAACATTTCAGAAAATCCCGTACAACAAGATCAAACTAAACATGTTGAGATAGATCGTCATTTCATAAAGGAAAAAATTGAGGATAGAGTGGTGGAGTTACCCTTTATACCAACGGAGGATCAGTTAGCGGATACCTAACTAAAGCTGTAGCAGGAAGGGCGTTCGATGACACGCTAATCAAGTTGGGCATTGTTGATTCCCCTGCTCAACTTGAGGGAGAGTGTTAGGAAATAAAATCTTACCTTAATTAGATGATTAATTGTATAAAATCAAATACCGTAATTATAAGAATTAGCATTGATTGTATAGATTATTTTCCTTGTATTGTGTATCCCTAGTTGTATAAGAGAAAGGTATTGTACATGTGTTTCGTAAGAATGAACATACAAGAAATTGTTCTTCACTATCTACTTTCTTTGAATTGCTTGATTAACAAGGACCAGTCAGGCTCAACACATTTATGAAATGCCTTTTTTGAGGGGGCCAATCACTTGGCCCAAGAAATGCATAACACATTATATATTTTTTTAATAAACGGAAGGATACCTTCCGGTCTTTATTTATTCCAATAAATATCCCGCTTTAAATGGCCGAGGGTAGCCGTTACTACAAACTAAATAAAAGAAAACGAAATCAAATGATCAGTCGTGGAACATGAGGCATGCTAATCTCACTATAGTTCAAAAGAACGATGACTTCCCCGTCTAGTAACCATTGAGGACGGTGGGGGTGGTGGAAGATTCTTCCGAGCTCTGCGCTTTTTCTGAGATAGCCCACCAAGAAGAGTCCCGCCACCAGTCGATGTCATGCGACAATCCATATCATCTGCCACAATGAGCAAACTCTCTCGGATATCATCATAGTCATTCCCTTTACACCGAATAGATGAGCGAGAAGCTTCATTGTCCAAACCTACTGCAAGATCAACATCATCTTCCTCCTCCCAAAAGTAATCTTGATAGAATTGTTCAATTAAGGGATCATAATCGGTCAAGGAAGGATGGTCACTGGCTGACAGTATCGCCTGAGGCACTGGCAATTCAATTTGAACGGATTGAATTTGGACTTCGGAGCCACTTCAGAAGTTGGGTCCACATGAACCCACTGAATGGCTAAACCGACGGCATTTGCTGCAGTACCTAGGGAGATCTTTATACACAACTACTTGAAAGAAAGAATGCTCTCCACAGTCTATAAATATCTTAGATGGTAAATCCATGGTGACATCCACTTCAACACAAAACCGCGCCACAGAGGGACGATGAAAACTTAAGGTAGCCGAGTCCATCTTTAACGGTGTACCAATCAACTTTGCAATCTCATATAACGTATGATAATCGTGGAGAAGAATTGGAAGACCCTCAAGTGCCACCCACACCGGGACAATTGGGGTATCCAGACATAGATCTGGAGTCCATTTCGTAACCTTCATATCGTATCCCTGGAAACGCCAGTGACGACGATAAAAGAATCACGTATAATCATCTTCGTTAACAAAGTTTAGCAGCACATGTGCCTCATCTAGGAGACCAATATTAACTGAACATGTGAACCCAATTCTGTCAATCGAGGCGCGCAAGCCTGCCATAGATGGCCGGCCACGCCAAAAGGCTCTATCCAGGGCGTACTTGAAGCGATTTGCAACAATGGCAATTTCATCTTGCGTAAATGAAACAACGGTGTATCCTTTATAGCGTCCCGTCTCACGCGATGGGAATCTGCCTGCAACTGCAGACGATACCATAGCCGCAAATGACTTGGAGAGTGGCGGCGGTTCCATCTCAGACCAAATATGAATTCAAGACCAGTAGTAAAAGATGATACAACATTACAATTAAAAATGTTGAAACTTTTGCAATATTTGGGGCCGCAGTATTCAACCCGTAGATGGGTCGCCAATCATTGAAAAGAAACCAAAATGAAAGAATCGAAACAAGTGAAAATTACCAATGGAAGAATCAATAATGAGGTAATCGTCACGCCGCCGAAATCCATCGCCGCCGCCAGAGAGTCTTCATCCTTTTTGCATAACACATTATATATATATATATATATATATATATATATATATATATATATATATATATATATATATATATATATATAGAAAATAGGGTGATAGCAAATCATCTGCTGTGTTATCATATTGAAGTTGTAGTTTGACTAAGAATTGAGGTTGTTAGGGAGGTAAGTAAGTTAAATTTTTTACACTCCAACAAGGTCAATGAAATTTGGTACTCTAAACCGTTGGAAAGTAGATACTCTGACCTGGTTGCGTCGTTGAGAAAACCTTTCTTTTAACATTAATCCTTGAGAAAATTGACAGGAAAGCCAGCAAAAAGCATGACATGAAAGTTTCACAGTTATCACAAGCTCCAAACACAAAGACTACTCAAGCACTTAGATTTTGTACGATGCAACGGTTTGAGGATCAATTCTCAAGCAGAGTCCGAAACTTCACTGGCTTTTTCACGCTACCATGTCTTTCATACCCTATGTGAAGCGCCATGCAACCAGAATGTGCCCCTGGTACGGTGCATCCGTCGTACTTCGCTAAAGAAAGTACAAGGCATCGATGCGAGTCCAATACAAGTCCATGAGTAGGTCATGGATTACTGATGGAACCAACAAACAGTGACGATAAACAGGCAGAATTAAAACATTAAACAATCAGTGTACATAGTGTTATACATAGTACAAATCATGAAAACATAGTCCCAAAATACTCTCAAATAGTCCTCAAACAGAAATCATTATCAGTCCTTGCCGCCAACATCTCTCACGAATAAGGCACCTGCGGCTTGTCCTCGACATACTCAATCTCAGGCAGTGGCGGAGCCAGGAGTCCCTTCTTGAGGGGGCACTGATAGGCTTCGTCACAGGAATATCACCGGTCACCGTTTCGATCAAGAAAACCGACAAAATTTTCTACACATATTTTCGTATTGTAACATAAATACGTGAAAAAAACGCATCTACCAACTAATGTACAAAAAAATACACAACAAACAATATGCGGATCATAATTATTAAATGAATATAGTAATATACATGTTCAATAAAAGAAGTTGCTTCACTTTTTATATTTTTATTTACAAATAAATAACAATATAAACAATACGCTCTGTTTTTAGATATACCATATTAATTGGTTTCTGCAAACCCGGATCACCAATAACATCATCATCCGAAATTGCACATTCTTTATTAACACAAGTACTTTTTCCCCTTCCTTGTGAAGTTGAAGATTCAAAATTTTTCGATTGTCTGATAACAGACTTGTCCACAATTTATTGTTAAAAAAACCTCAAAACATCTGTACTATGAAAAATCAACCAAAACAAGTGCAGGCAAGAAGATAAAAAACACGTATAAAATTAGAAACAATCAAGCCAAACAAATGAACAATTAACAAAAATGCAACACAGTTAGCTTCTTTAATTCTTTTTCTCTTCTAAAATTAGAAACAAACAACTATCACAAAAGCCAATGTTTAACAATGGGCATTTGGAAAAATAGGTTACCTTTTACAGCTTAGTGTCTGAATGCTGAATCAATGAACCAATCATATATGATGTACACAGTTGTCTGGACTGCGTAAAATAGTTTTCACACCAGCAAAAGGCAACACTAGGGATTTGAATGCAACCTAAAGGTATGTGTAGTTCTTAACTTTAGAACGACTTTAGAGCAACCAAATAAAATCACAAAAACTGTGTAATTATAGCATCTTCTCCAACGGAATGGCACAACCGTATGCTGTTTTCAAATTAATATGTATCAACTATCAAGCATCAGCCCTCACAGGATTCGTAAGATTAGCAACCAAAAAAACTTTCATCTTCATAAGCAAACTAATGCAAATAAGTCTACTAGTTTTCAAGTTTTTGACATATTTTAGTCACTTAGTATAGAATTGCTAAATGCTAAACAATATGTGACTACGTAACAGAGAGTTAGTGTTTTGTCAAGCAGGTACACACTTTGAACTGAATGGTCAAAAATACAACTACACCTACCTATCTATCGGATTTTTTCCGTCGACGTTGGGGGGGCACGTGCCCCCCAGGCCCCCCCTTCCCTCCGCCCCTGATCTCATGTTCCTGTGGCTCTGAAAAATGACAAATAAGGAGTGAGTGATAAATCACCCAGGAAGTAACCCTCTATTCTACCAAAACACATCAGAACAACAAATAAGAAATTCTAGCAATACAATAATGGGACTTAGACATAATCACTTACCTGTTGAATCAATCGTTTATCGACTTCCTTGACATCTTAACATACTGTTATCTTTCCCATGTGTAACTGTCTTACTTTTGTAGCAGTCATGTTGTATTTTACAAGGGAAATGATGATATGCAGATGAGATGCGGTACAAAACAAAACTAGTGATGCAAAACAAAACAGAGTGGAACAAAACGAAATAGAACAGAATAGAACAAAAACATTAAGCCATGGCCTTTACTTTCTCCGCATGGACTGATCATCTATTACGAGTGATTCCATCCAGAACAGGTTAGTACCCCGTCTACCTCCTAACCTACTTATGATGTTACGTACGGGTCCAGAAAATACCTCGATACCAGGTCTAGAACAAAATAATACCCCATATCAGTCCAGAATAGAACAATACCTTGACTACCATAATAGGATGTTATGTTTGGGTCCAGAACAGAGTAATACCTCATATTGGTCCAAAACAGAACATATACCCTGATATCGAGTCTAGAACAGAACACATAACGGAATCAAACGTAAAGACAAATCGTTCGATGCGGGTTTTTAAAACTGTTGTAATTTTCCTTCAAAACCAAACTTTATTCTTTTTAAAATGACATGACATGCACATGATGCAAAATGCAGTATGTGATAAGTTTTTAATGATTCAAATGTCCTTAAGTTCGTTCTTATAGCGATTACATTTCATTAGTTATTTATTCCGCGGAGCTGAAAATTTCAGCTTAGTGCTGTGACATTTTATCTCTTGTTTTAACCCCTAAACAATTCCAACTTACCAAATCCCTTATAAAATGATTCATATAGGTCTCTTACCATCTAGTCATGAATTATATGTGTTGTCGGGCGGACTTAAAGGCCAAACCGGACTGTTTTGCACAACTATACCGAACCAGCCCACTGTTTTGGTTTTTATACCTATACGGCACCCAAAATCATCTTTTATGGCTACCATTTACCCTCAACGGCTCCTAAACACCCTAATGTTCAATTTTAGTTAGCCCTTAACCTTTCCATCTGTCTGTTTGACCATGTATACATCTCAACAATTTCACCCGATGAGTCAACAAATATAACACTTTGCTTTTGGTGATTCCAAGGTTTTCCTTGTCTTCTAACCACTTCTAGTGGCTACACCTTCAAGCACTTCTTCCATAGCTTCAAATGAACATAAACAAACATTAGAGTTTCACAATTATGCCACATATAGTAATTCCTACAAATAGCCCGACATAAGGATTCGTTTTATCATAAGAATTTATTTGCGACTCTTAAATCTCATCAAATATGGACTCAACTCAACACAGCCCCTTAGCCTCCATTTTAAGTGAAACTTTAACATCAACATGACCTTTAAACCATCCTAAAGACAACAATTAAAGTTATTCATCTCTTTAATTTCTTCCATTAAGGCCGAGGGGTGTATGGAGAGGTACGCTTCCAAACGCCCTCTTTTCAACTTCTAACATAAGTTCCATCTTACAAGTAACTAATCCATTAACTTGTTGCCATTTTTATTCATATCTTAATATGCTTAGGGCCATCCCTTAGCCATTCATGGACAATAACAAAAGCATACATAAACAGCCCTTAAACGATCAAATATTTGGATAACCTAACCATCCAAGTGCTATTTAAATCACTCTAGTGGTATGCTGGTGGTGAATCAAATTATCCACTTGAGACTCCACAAAACCGTGGGTTAGTGTAGGGTACTCTTTTGGGTTACTACTTTATTTTGCCTCATGGTGCTAGTCTTTAGTCTACACACTAGAGCAACACCCTATGTTCATTCACATATATCACAATACTCACTAAGGTGACTAGGCCGAAATTTTCAGCATAAAGTTTATGGGATATGAGTTCAATGCAAGCTAGAATAAAGTCTTAGACATACTAAAACTTCCTATTCATGACTCTTCAATGTCTCTAGAAGAATAAATGGAGACTTGCCTTCTTAGCTCAAGGTTGATGCCTTAAACACTTGGTCCTTCTTAAAGCCTAGAGAATCACCTCCCCCTACTGGTTAAGGCCTATGGTTTGCACACATGGGGAGAGGTGAGTGAATACCTCTTGAATGAGTTGGGGGGAGCTTAAAAAGGGTTAAAGACTTTACCTTGGTGGAGTTGGAATGATGTGCTTAGCCCCTAGAGTTCCATCCCTTCTTGAGTTTGATAATACCCTTGGTTTGGGGGTGGTTAGGGATAATAGACTTAAACTTAATACAAAGTCTCAAGGAATATAAACTTAGACCTTAGGAACTACATACTCACCTTACAAATTTGAGGACTAGCCTTGAAAACTTGGGTGAGTTACACTTGTTGTTTTTCCCTTGTGGCCGAATGTTGAGAGCTTGAAGGGTTTCAAGGATTGACTTAGGTTTAGCACAATTTTAAAAGGGCAAAAGGTCTAACCGCAAGTGATTATCATACCTTAGGAGAGGTGGTAACCTAGTCTTAAGGTAGCTTGGAGTCTTGAGCTTGCACCTCCTCTAATGGCCGAAAGCTTGGGCTTGATGTGGCGGTGAATGGTGGTTGAAGAGGTAGGTAGTATTAGGAAGATGGTTGGATGTTTTTAGGAAAATGTTTGCTTGATGAAGGTTGCTTGAATGCACTCGTCTTCAAAAGGGTAAGGCGGCCGGTTTAATGAAGGGAGGGGAAAGAAGACATAATCATTAGCTATTTGCATGCATGTAAGAGGGGTAATAATTAGGGTGGCTTTTGTAAGATTTTTGTCCAAGGAGTCTTCTAAAAGTTTGGAAAATATTTTGGGACCTTTGGAGGGAAAAGTGGTCGGCCACCCTAAAGGTAATTTGGTCAATTTTCCTTCTCTTAGGATACCCTAATGCTAAATTAAATTTGTTATTATTATTATTTCTTCTATAATGTTTTAGAAAGGGTTATTTAATAATTAAAATTTTAAAATATGCGCAACATAATTTTTTTTATTGTTACTAAAATTTCCGTTTATGGTCATCTCATACTTTATATTATATGGTAAATTACATTTACACTTGGGATGGTCACAACACTACGCGAATCTTACTGTGCATTAATTTAATGGTTAAATCTGTATCTCCTGCTTTCGGCAAAGCATTTAACAAAATAGTGCAAATTCTACAAGGGATTTCCCCACCACGATCAACAATCCCATCAGCTAGCTTGCAAGCTTGCTCTATTCGACCTGCTTTGCATAGGACATTAATCATGTCTTCAAATGCTGTGTCAAGGACTATGCCACTGGGGCCAACTCATCCAGAATCTTACAAGCTCTAGCCACTTTTCAAGAAAGGCAGACACCAGTTAAAAGAGGTTGGAAAAATATGCGAGACGTATAATACTTTCTTTTCCTAAGCATTTTTTAGCTTCAATTTGAATATTGTCGGGTCCAATAGCTTTTCCTTTTTCATCATTTTCAAAACATCTTCTATCTCTGGCAAACAGATTTTCCTACTATGTTAAGTTTTTATTATCTTCAGAGTTAATTCGCGCAATATGAGTTCATCTCCTACTGATTCATTAAAAAGTTTTTTAGAGTATACTCTTCATCTATCTTGTATTGGGCTTTTCTCTGCTAAGGTCTTGCTATGTTCGTCTTTAATAAATTTAACTTGAGTCAAACCTCTTGTCTTTATTTTTCTTGCTCTACCATTTTTATACACATCACTTTCATCTTCTTTCAAGTCCAAGCGTTTATAAAAATCTTTAAACGCCTTTAATTTGGCTTCACTTACGACCTATTCGGCTTTTTTCTTGGTCAGCCTATAGTTTTCCTAATTCTCCTCATTCTTATAATGTTGAAGTGCCTTATGTAGGACATGTAAGGCACCACTAGAAGGGGGGGTTGAATAGTGGGTGTGGAAAATTTGGTTTTTAAAATATTTTGACCAAAAATCCAACTTCTGAAAACAGTTTCTGTTTTCAGATCCTGATTTGAAACGTTTGCGAGACTAGGTTACAAACCTTCCAAAATTCTAAAATTTGGAGAGATTCTACTCCCAGACGTTTTGAGTATCCCCTAAAAATTTCAGATCAAAATTCAACCTCTAACCCTTTGAACATACGTTTGTGGTCAGATTGCGCGAATCTGCCAGAAACAGTTCTCCGGTTTGAAAATTTTATTTCGATTAATTCGTAACTCCAAATGGTCTAAAAATTTAATGAAAAAGCCCTTAAGATATTTATTTTAATGTGTTGAAACATTTTTGAAAATTTTCTTTTGGTAAGTATGTCAAATACATTAATGTTCTTAACCTTTGCAAGTCTGAAAATCAGATTGCACCAGTCTCGAACTATTAACGTTTGATTGAGTAATACTTATTCAAATAGAGTGAAACTTGCGCCAAATAAAAACTAAGAGGTGTGGCTATGTTTCTGAAAAATTCTACGATTTTTGAAATTCGTTTGATATTTTTGCTATTGCAATAAAGACGATGCAAAGTGCTAGAAATTGAAAGTAAAATGCTGAAAGTAATAACACTGAGAATTTTATATTGGTTCGGTTAACACAACCTACTCCAGTCTTCGAGGACACCTTCCTCGGTTATCACTAATCACAAAAAAACACCTTACCACAAGGGTTGCTGGAGTTACACACCAACTCCACCCTTTCACAAACAATACAATCAATCACACCGATCACGAACACCACCACCGAACGGATGGAGGTTTGATCACACCTTGATCAATCCTTTTACAACAAATGGAACGTGTATGGTGGTCTAATCAAAGCCTATTCAATTGAGAGAAGAATAAGAAGAAAGAAATGTAGAAGAAGAAAGTAGAAGACACTTTTGCACTTAAGAGAATATGAGAGTTGTCTTGCATTTGTGTGACTCTCTTCTCTTCTTTTTATCTTGTCTTGGCCGACCCCCTAGGGCTTTTCTTCACCTTGAGAATTCTCTTTTATGTCCTTGGAAGAATGTCTTGTATAGATGTGACACCATCTTGCTTACTTGGCATAACTTGATTGGATTAATGTCTTGGCTTTGCTTACTTGGCACTTCATGATTGGTCCAACCTTGTCACCATTTAGTAGCTTTAAAAATCTGATATTAACATCTAAACATGTGACAAATAAGGTTTAAAACATTTCCAAATATTCAACAATTAATCCCTACAAATTTGGAAGCAAATTTGTCTTCATTCAAGACCTAGAATTCGGCCATACCATAGTCTCACATGCTGAATTTTCAGCATGTGTTTCATTTGCTAGAAAGTTTGAAATGTTACCTTGTGTAGCTTCCTCCATTTTGTCACTAACCTTGTGTGGCTTATTCTCCACCAATTGAGATGCCAACTAAGCTCCACATAAACTCCACCAAGGCTGTAGTAGGCGTGTGTGAAGGCTTGAACATGTGCTGAATTTTATTTTTGTAAACTTTGTAAAATAGTACACAATAATTACACATGTATGGTATATTCCAATCAGCCCTAATTTGAATATTCTAGTACAATTTAATATGTATTGAATATGTAAAAAGTGTCTAGATACATGTGACATGTCATGCCAAAAACGTTCCATGTGTTGTGTTCGTAGAAAACTGAATTTTCGACTTTCGCTGATTACGCGATTTTTCTCCGACTAAATTCAAACTTTTTGCACATGTTATATATATTATGTCACACATAATATGCATAAAATAAATTAAATATTCAGCTCATAAGGGCTGAGACATAGGCGTCCACATGTGACAAAATAGGTTGAATTTGAAATTTCCATAATTTGGCCTTAATTGGGGGTGGTTTGTGTGTGCCAACATGGAATGATTTCATGGCTGAGTATACCATGTGAGCCACGAAATTTATGGCCATTTTTTAAGTGTAGGGGCTGGCCATCTATATATGGCAAGTACGTGACACGTTGATGAAGTTTCGGTAGTCACCTGATACGACAATTTTCGGTTTACAATCTTGTAACGTGTCGTCATAATTTTGTCATCACCATGACTTATATCATATGATATAAGAACTGAATGTACTCATAAATATGAGGTAAGTATAGTGGTGCGACGTTGACGTACGTTCGTAATATATGTAACGTATCGGTAGTACGTCAGAATATATGTGTATTGTGCCTTTTCATAAAAAATCTGAATATATATATTATATGTATATATAAACGTTTGAATGGATGTAGAAGGAGACTTTCCATTCTTCAATTTGTTGCCATCATGCCGTCTCCAAATATATCTCCATTTAATGAACTACTTAGTTCATTAACTTAAGTACTTTACTTAATGAACTAGTTTAGTTCATTAATGGTGGCACCTGAAAATAGTCAAACACAACAAATGTTCGTCATTTAATGTAAGCTTTAAAGCTTCATCGCTTGTTAGTACGACAACATTACATATAGTATATAAGGCAAGTTTATCACAAAAACATGTTAAATAATAAAATTGTCATGCATTTCTTAAACACGTTGTATTTAAATCATGTATTCGTAAATCACTCAAACTCTTTTTGTCAGAAATCTCCCCCTTTTGATGATTTACAAAATAACACTATTTCATGATTTAAATTTAACCGCTCCCCCTCTAATTGTGCACAAATTCAAATTTTGAATTTTGAATTGTCTCCCCTTGATTTGTGCAACCATACCCTCTTACCTCCTTAAATCACCCAAACTCCCCCTTAAATCATGCACTCTCTCTCCCTCTTTATTTTTGAAATAAAATCAAAAGTGCATGTAAGAAAGAAATAGCAATTAGTATAACAACAAAAATCATGCATTTCAAGTGTATTATGCAATAATATCAAAAGTGCGTTCTTAAGGGTTATTTATTCAACCCTTGCAAATGTCCCTTTTGGTACCCAAATTTGGGTGATCTTTTTAGGTCTTCCAAAAGGTGAGAAAGGAGATGAAGACGCAACATAATAGACGTTATGTGGATATGTGTTTGGCCTTTGGCCGAGAATCCCATCATGCACATAGTATGATCTTTTTTTGATATGCTCTTATGTTGATGTGCATAGAGTGTGACCTAGATGCAAATGAATGCCGTGTATGCATTTGTGGTTTATTTTCGTATTTGTATGGCACATAATTATATCCCGTATGATATGAAGATGAAGCACGATGAGATGACATATGGGGGATCTAGGTGTCTTCTTAGGCGCCACATATGTTTTAGATGCATCTATTTTCTTAGATGGAATGAATTTGGTTAGTTTGTTTAGTGACTCATTTTTCTCAATGTGTCCTAGCCCGATTTTGTCACTATCATGCTTTTGTGAAGAAGTGATGCGATCTAACATATTTATTCCTATGTCAAATTGTTTCACCATTTTCTCTAAATCCGCATTCCTTGATTTCAAATTTGAAATCTCGGATTTCATTTCATGGTTTTGTGTTGTTAATGATGTGACCTTTGATTTTAATGCGTTAATTATGCTCGACGACTCTTCTTTTGAATCGTTTAATTGAGCAACAAGGCTTGTATTAGATGATTCTAACAAATTCTTGTCTTCAATTAACCGTTTCTTTTCTTTTGCGAGAGTCTTTGTGAATTTATGCAATTCTAAATATTGACTAAATAAATCATCATATGAAGGTTTAGAATCGGAGTCAGAATCAGAAGATACCTCGTTTGATGCTTTGGATACAAAGCATACTTGTGCCGTCTCTTCTTCCGTATTGTCAGTCTCAGAGTCGGATGAATCACTCCAAGTGGAGGATTTGAAGGCTATTCTCCTTTGCTTAGGTTTTGAGACGAGTCTAGTTTTGATCAGATCCTTGTCAAGGTGTTTGTTCGTTTGTTTGTGCTTGTAAGGGCAATCATATGACAAGTGTCCAAGTTTTCCACATTCGTAACACTTTATTTCCTCATTATTTTTATTTCTACGGTTCTTAGATGAAATAGGCATGTGTTTGTTTTTAATTGATTTTCTCATGATCTTTCTTAATCTTCTAGCCATCGTGATTAGATCTTCGTCATCGGAATCTGTGTCACTATCGTCTACGCAATCATAAGAAGTAGAGACATATTCATTTGATTTAAACGCTATACCCTTATCATGTTTAGAAGTAGATTCGGAATTTCTTAAAGTGAGTTTGTTTTCATATACCTTTAATGATCAAATCAATTCCTCCATTTTTATCAATTTAGTATCCTGTAGAAAAAACTTTGCGAAGAGACTCAAGAGGATTATAGATGTTAGTCAATCGTAAATCCATATCAACAATAGATTCATTTGGCAATAATTTAAAAGACTCAAGAGTGGACATAATCATATGTATTTTAGACTCCTTAACTTGGCTAGTCCCTTCATGTTTCATTTCAAGGATTCTCCACATCTCATGGGCACTAGAGCAATTAGACACGTTATTTGATTCACTTCTACTTAGTCTGTTTAAAAGTAGTTGCATGGCTCTAGCATTCATACTTAATCTCTTTTTGTCATCACTAGTATATTCTTGTTTTGTTTTTATCTCTAATGTGACACCATCAACAATAGATAACTTAGAAGGGATAAAAGGACCATCTTCTATAATGGACCATAGGTCTATATCAATGGCCATAAAGAAATGATTCATTCTAAGTTTCCATTGTATAAAAGACTCATCGTCAAAAAGAGGAGGCATTATGATTGACATTCCTTCTTGTTCAGTTTTGTAACTAGTGGATGCCATCTCACAAAGATCGTTGGATCTCCTTTTCGTGAGTGTGTCTGCGCTCTGATACCACTTGTAGGACCTGTAAGGCACCACTAGAAGGAGGGTTGAATAGTGGGTGCAGAAAATTTGGTTTTAAAATATTTTGACCCGAAAACCCAACTTTTGAAAACAGTTTCTATTTTTAGATCCTGATTTGAAACGTTTGAAAGACTAGGTTACAGACCTTCAAAAATTCTGAAATTTGGAGAGATTCTACGCCCAGATGTTTTGAGTATCCCTTAAAAATTTCAGATCAACATTCAACCTCTAACCCTTTGAAAATACGTTTGTGGTCAGATTGCGCGAATCTGCCAGAAACAGTACTCCGGTTTGAAAATTTTATTCCGATTAATTCGTAACTCCAAATGGTCTGAAAATTTAATGACAAACCTCTTAAGATATTTATTTTAATGGGTTGAAACAGTGTTGAAAAATTCCTTTAGTAAGTATGTCAAATACGTTAATGTTCTCAACCTTTGCAAGTCTGAAAATCAGATTGCACTAGTCTCAGAACTATTAACGTTTGATAGACTTATCCAAATGGGGTGAAACTTGTGCCAAATAAAAACTATGTGGCTATGTTTCTGAAAAAAATTTTCGATTTTTTAAATTCGTTTGATATTTTTGCTATTGCAATGGAAACGATGCAAAGTGCTGGAAACGGAAAGTAAAGTGCTGCAAGTAATAACACCGAGAATTTTATACTGTTTCGGTTAACACAACCTACTCCAGTCTTCGATGACACCTTCCTGGGTTATCACTAATCACAAAAAAAACACCTTACCACAAGAGTTGCTGGAGTTACACACCAACTCCATCCTTTCACAAACAGTACAATCAATCACACCGATCACGAACACCACCACTGAACGGATGAAGGTTTGATCACACCTTGATCAATCCTTTTACAACAAATGGAACGTGTATGGTGGTCTAATAAAAGCCTATTCAATGTATTGAATATAAGAACAATAGACTTGAGAGGAGAAGAAGAAGAAAGAAATGTAGAAGAAGAGAGTAGAAGACACTTTTGCACTTAAGAGAATATGAGAGTTGTCTTGCATTTGTGTGGCTCTCTTCTCTTCTTTTTATCTTGTCTTGGCCGCCCCCTTAGGGCTTTTCTTCACATTGAGAATTCTCTTTTATATTCTTAGAAGAATGTCTTGTGTAGATGTGACACCATCTTGCTTACTTGGTACAACTTGATTGGATTAATGTCTTGGCTTTGCTTACTTGACACTTCATGATTGGTCCAACCTTGTCACCATTTAGTAGCTTTAAAAATTCGAGATTGACATCTAAAACATGTGACAAATAAGGTTTAAAACATTGCCAAATATTCAACAATTAATCTCTACAAATTTGGAAGCAAATTTGTCTTCATTCAAGACCTAGAATTCGGCCATACCATAGTCTCACATGCTGAATTTTCAGCATGTGTTTCATTTGCTAGAAAGTTTGAAATGTTACCTTGTGTAGCTTCCTCCATTTTGTCACTAACCTTGTGTGGCTTATTCTCCACCAATTGAGATGCCAACTAAGCTCCACATAAGCTCCACCAAGGCTGTAGTAGGCGTGTGTGAAGGCTTGAACATGTGTTGAATTTTATTTTTGTAAACTTTGTAAAATAGTACACAATAATTACACATGTATGGTATATTCCAATCAGCCCTAATTTGAATATTCTAGTACAATTTAATATGTATTGAATATGTAAAAAGTGTCTAGATACATGTGACATGTCATGCCAAAAACGTTCCATGTGTTGTGTTCGTAGAAAACCGAATTTTCGACTTTCGCTGATTACGCGATTTTTCTCCGACTAAATTCAAAATTTTTGCACAGGTTATATATATTATGTCACACATAATATGCATAAAATAAATTAAATATTCAGCTCATAAGGGCTGAGACATAGGCGCCCACATGTGACAAAATAGGTTGAATTTGAAATCTCCACAATTTGGCCTTAATTGGGGTGATTTGTGTGTGCCAACATGGAATGATTTCATGGCTAAGTATACCATGTGAGCCACGAAATTTGTGGCCATTTTTGAAGTGTATGGACTGGCCATCTATATATGGCAAGTACGTTACACGTTGGCAAAGTTTTGGTAGTCGTCCGATATGACAATTTTCGGTTTACAACCTTGTAATGTGTCGTAATAATTTTCTCATCACCATGACTTATATCATATGATATAAGACCTGAATGTACTCATAAATATGAGGTAATTATAGTGGTGCGACGTTAACGCACGTTCGTAATATATGTAACGTGTCGGTAGTACGTCAGAATATATGTGTATTGTGCCTTTTTATAAAAAATGTGAATATATATTATTATTATTATTATTATTATTATTATATATATATATATATATATATATATATATATATATATATATATATAAACGTTTGAATGGATGTAGAAGGAGACTTTCCATTCTTTAATTTGTTGCCATCATGCCTTCTCCAAATATATCTCCATTTAATGAACTACTTAGTTCATTAACTTAAGTACTTTACTTAATGAACTAGTTTAGTTCATTAATAGTTGCACCTGAAAATAGTTCAAACACAACAAATGTTTGCCATTTGATGTAAGCTTTAAAGCTTCATGGCTTGTTAGTACGGCAACATTATATATAAAGTATATAAGGCAAGTTTATCACAAAAACGTGTCAAGTAATAAAATTGTCATGCATTTCTTAAACGCGTTGTATTTAAATCATGTATTCGTAAATCACTCAAACTCTTTTTCTCAACACCTTATAACTAGTTCTATTGAATTTTGCTTCTTTTTCCTCCACCAAGATTACTTATTTGCTGGTGCTCCGCCTTTGAACATGCCAAGTAAACTTTTTGCTATTTTTATTATTTTACTGTCACATCCTTCCGCACTTCATTTGCGTCACCACTTGAATTTCTGAAGACTTTTTGCTCTAATACTACTTTTCTAAACTCTTCTTGCCTAGCTTTCTTCAAGTTCCACTATTTTATCTTTGATTCTATAAGACTTTGTTTTCTCAATCTTCCTTGTCGGATACGGACATCCAACCCTACAAGGTGGTGCTGCATTGTTAAATTTTTTCTGGATCATCTTACAGTCTTTACAAGCTTTTCTCTCTCTCATACGAGTCACGGAATAGTCTATATATGATATATTTGGTCTATTTTTGAATGTAATCAAGTGTTTAACCTTTATGGAAAAATGTGATAGTCACCATAAGGGCATACGCTATTGCGAAATCCAAAATTAAATTTTCTTCAAGTTCCTCTTTTGAATACGTATTTTAATCCTTATCCTTTTTACTTATATGTCCATTTAAATCTCCTCTTATGAATATCTTCTCATCTATTAATTTCACGCACCACGTCTCCTAAAATTTTTCAAAAGTAAACCTTTATGGCCTCATCTAAACCCACCTGAGGAGTATATACGCTAACAATATTGATTGTTTCTTTTGCAAGTACCAATTTAAGGGCTATAGTTCTATCTCATTTCTTAATACCACCTACTAATTCGTCTCTAGATGAGATATTTATAAGAACCCAACTCTATTTCTTGTCTTATCGTGTACACTATCTCTGTTGTCGTCCCTGTTACAATTCTAATGTTCCTAGTCTAATACTCCTATCTTACCTAGTAATTCCTCTATTAGTATCTAACTTATGGCCTAAGGAATCTTGCTAATTTTTTACAGCATCTTAATTCTCTAAGAGCGCAACGGTCCTAACTCAATTGTCGCTGCATTCGGACTATACGACTGGGACCCGTACTTATTTAACACTACATCCAAGTCTTCTGGATGCACCGGTCCTTGCTAAGACACCCCATTCAGACCTTATCATGCGTTCCTTACGAAGAACATCCTAGCATTAGTACAGTTTTTTGTTTGACCTATAATCATGTTTAGTGACAAAATTTTACACTGATTATCAATCTAACACACTTATCCTTCTTTACCTGATCTTAGGATCGACAAGTCGAGAACTCGACTAGGCGAAGTTCTTTAAAGTTCAAGAAACTTAAACAAATGGAGAAAAAAATGAAAGGAGAGAGAGAGAGACTCCCTCCTTGCTAGCACACAAATTTCCTCTTGAAGTTAAAATTTTGAGCTTAAGAAAACCCCACTATAGAAGACTTGAATGGAGGAAAATATTTGAATACTCTCATGTCGTTAATCTGCCGCCCATGTTTATTAAAGTTTACTTTCTCTTTGATAGTTGACATTTTGAATAGATATCTGATATTGATGCTTTAAAAAGTGATTGTTTGATTGATCTTCTTTAATGCTTTGAATGTATATGGGGATGTAATGTTCCTTTAATTGGTGGTGTCACTATCATTTGTTGCTTTACAGTGTCCCTGTTAAATTTGCCGCTTATGGCCAAATTTATTTTCTTTCGTTTTCGATGCTTTTCCATGCTTTTCCATGTCAACATCTTTTGATGTTGTTGGGATATGGTGGGTATGTGTTGTTGTTGTTATATGCTTTTCCATGTGCAAACTCTTTAGAATGAAATTGTATTTCATTGATATTGCAAAGATAAATAAAACACCTATGTATAGTACAAAACATTTTCCTATCTATGGAAAGTAATAAAGTACAACAAACACCAAATATTCTTCTACTTTATGTACACGATATGATATATTCCATATTTGCAAACAATCTCTCTCAAGTTGGGTAGTGGAGTCACAACACCCAACTTGCACAATGGGAATCCAATCTCGGTCATTAAGTTTTTCAGCCATAGAGCCTCCACTACGCCTTTAGCAATCTCTTTGAATTCAACCTCTGTACTGAATAATGCCACCACCTTTTACTTTTTTACTTCTCTAAGTGACTATGTTTCCTCCTACCAATGCGAAGTATCCTGGAGTAGATCGCCAGTCGTTTGGGTTTTCCTGTCCAATCAGCGTCAGTATACACGTCAACGTCCAAATGTTCACTATGCCTCTTCCTGGTGTACTCTTCAAATATCTTATTATTCTCATGACTGCCTCCATGTGTTTCTCCTGAAGGTTATGCATAAACTAGTTCACCATTCCGACTGCACAGGCGATGTCGGGTCTGGTGTGTGGCAGATAGATTAGTATTTCTACTAACCTTTGGTACCTTTCTCGATCTACTGATGTAGCCCCTGTTATTATCTGGAGCTTCTGATTTAAGATCATGTACACATCACTTGGTTTGTAGTCCATCATCCCAACTTCAGCTCATAAATCTAGTATGCCTTTTATTGGGAGAAGAAAATTCCTTTATTCGACCAAAAAACTTCAATCTCTAGAAATTATTTGACCCTTCTGAGATCCTTCATTTCAAACTCTATGAACATATTCTTCCTAAGTTGTTTGATTTTCTTCTTATCACTCCCTATTATAATCATATCATCCATATATATGATCAGACAAGTGATCAGAGTTCTTTATTTAAAAAAATACAATGTATGATCAACATTGCTTTGTTTGTATCCATTTCGTTTTATTGCTACCGTGAATCTTCTAAACAATGCACGAGGAGACTTTTTCAACCTATAGAGTGCCTTCTTCAATTCAAACACTTCATTTTTCTGAAATTCTTCCAAGAACCCAGGTGGTGTCCCATATATACCTCCTCCTTTAATTTCTCATGTCAAAAAGCATTTTTTTCATCGGACTAAAGTAGCGACTAGTCATTATTTGTTGCTATCTGGAACAATACCCTGACAGCGACAATCTTAGCCAACGGGGATAAAGTTTTGGAGTAATTGATTCCAGATGTCTATATATAATCTTTTGCTATTAGCCTAGCCTTGTATAACTCAATCAATACATACACCTTATACTTAATGGTGAACAGTCATCTGCATCCAACTATTTCTTTTCTTTTGGTAATACACATTTCTCCTATGTTGCATTTTTCTAGAAGGTCGCCATCACTATTTCCATGGACTTTCACCACTCAATTGTCTTGTTGTCCTCCTATACTGCTATGGGGAAAAATCCTAAGAGAAGTGTTGCTGAAAAAGCCCATGCATTGTCAGAAACTCTCCCCTAACTGTGTTTACTAGGTACCTGGAGCTTCGAGACTCATGCTCAGGTGAGTACCAATCAGAGGGTACTTCTCTGTTTTTCCTTAAAGGTAGTATGAACACCTCTTATTCATCTGTATTTTCAACATTACCAGCATCACTACCAAGATCATATAAACTTTTGTCTGAGTTCGAGTTACTTACCTCTTATTGGGTACCTGACTCACAAAGATCATTGGATGGTGGAACTGATTCGTCGATTCTTTCTACGAATTCAGAGGCAGACTCATTGGCTCTATTTACATACTTCCGTGGAACAGTTTCTGGACAAATTAGGTTGTTCAACCAATATAGTGGTTCACTACTAGTCTCCCCTTGAACACTAGGTTGGTGGATGAAATAAAACTCAGTTTCCAAAAAAGCAATCTATGGTTATTTGGATGTAGTGCGTTTGTGGCTTGTAGCATCGGTACCCTTTCTGATTTATGGTGTATCCAACAAAAATACACTTTTCTATGTATGAGTCAAGTTTGTATCCTTTAGGTTTGGAGATATAAACAAACATCGAACAACCAAACACTTTGGAGGGTAAGGTGAAAATAGAGTCTGATGCTTTGAGTAGCGAAATCTTTTAAGGGGATTTACAGTGGAGAATTCAGCTAGGTAGGTGATTGAGTAGGCATGTGGAGGTAGTGACTGCTTCTGGCCAATAGGATTATGGGACGCGTGGCTTGAATATCATAGCATAAGTCATTTCGAGGAGTACTTGGTTTTTTGTTCAGCCACACTATTTCGTTATGGCTTATTAGGACAAGAAGTTTGATAGATTAGGCCATGTGTTTTGAAGAAGATCTGCATAGGTTGAAAAATTCTTCGTTATTGTCGGAGCGAAGAATCTTGATTTTCTTATGAGACTGTATTTGAATAATGTCGAAAAATTCAATAAATTTCATGGGTACTTCGGATTTATGTTTCAAGAGATATAACCAAGTTATGCAAGAGAAGTCAGCCACAAATATCACATAATAATGTAAACAATTATGACTAGAGACGGGTGCAGGACCCCAAACATCTGGATGTAAGAGAGAAAAACAGAATTAACCCTAGTATTGTTTTGTTGGAAGGTGGCGTGTGACTTTTAGCTTGAATGCATGTTTTGCAGTTTGGGTAGGGAATGTTATTTTTGAAAAGTGTGAGAAATAAAAGTTTTTAAGTACCCAAAAGATGGATATCCTAGACATCTATGACATAGCCAAAGTTGCTGGTTGAATATTCCGTGAGCAAGCATGACATATACCTGGTTAGTCACCTCATCAACGTAGCAGAGGCATTGCGCTTAGTACCATGTCCAACTATCTCCTTCGAAAGAATAACCTACAGAAAGCCAAAAATGGGATATATGAGCCTAACATAATTTAGTTCTTTCATCACTTTGACTAATTGAGAGTAACCTGGATGATAATGATCAAACATAGAGACAATTAATTAATGTTATCTTAGGAGAGAAGGTGATAGAGCCCTCTCCTCGAATGCCTATCAACTCTCAACTAACTGTTTCGATATGGGATTTAGCGAAAGCAGATAGATGATGGAAGTCTATATGATCGTGAATCATTGTGTTTGTACCTCCACAATCGAAAATCCATTCACTGTACTTGACTAGGTTTTTTGTGGGTGTCGAGTGGATTCAACGGGCTTGGGTTGAAATTCGAATTTCTTAATGTTTAAGGGTAAATTTGTGAATTTCTAAAACTGTTAAGGTGAATTTGTAATTTAATCAAACTTCTAGGGCATCTGTGTAATATCTCTATAATATTAGGGTGAATGTATAGAACTTAAAAATGTAAAGGGCAAATTGAAATGACTTAAAAAGAAAGGATGTGGGTTGAGATTTAAACCAACCCTTAAGCCATCTCTAATGGGTGCACCAAAACACCCATTTGGTGCAAAACTTCACTCCAACCAAGCACCAAACCCAACACCAAATAGGTGCAAATGAATAGTGTTACACCAAATAGGTGTAACACTATTCATTGCACCAAATCACTATTCATCCGCCACATCATCATTTTAAGCATATTAATAAAATTTTAATTTTGTTAATTTCATTATAATAATTTTAATTTTGGTAATTTCGTTTCAAAAAATTTATAATTTAATTTTTATTTTTAAATTTCAAATTTATAGGAACACGTTAAGAAATAATCCACCTCAGTTAAATCAATGAATAATGAATTAATGAATACTTACGTTAGATTCATATGGATGTTAAATTTGCGTTAAATTATTTATAATAATGAATTAAAAATAGAATGACAGAAGAATCTTTCAGGAATATTCTTATTTGGTGCTGGATTTGGTGTTTGTGGTTGGAGTACTTTTTACTGTTTATTGCACCAAATAGGTGATTTGGTGCAAAATTTGGTGTTTTGGGTTGGAGATAGCCTTAGACCTCCCCCCTTTATTTCATCTATCCTCTTCTCTCTTGTTGCATCAGCCATGTTTAGAACTCCTCCCTTTTTAGTTTCATTACATCTGCTGGCATCTTCCTCTGGATGGCCGACGCTACTGCTACTGTGGTGACCTCTGGAATACCCACAATAGTGGTTCCTGTCTCTCGTTCCACTCCAACCGTCTGATTTGATTCGTCCTTTCTTAATTCTCTAGTGTCTTAGTCGGTGAATCAAGTCGTACCTCTAGTGATGCAGCTAATTTGTCTGATGAGATTGATTTGAGTGTCTGTACCCTGGCGGCTTCCCGCCCGATGGTGGCATATGCCGGTGCTATTGTGGCTTGGGTTGTATGTGGTCAATATTATTTCGCAATAGAATGGCTATTTGCCATATTATGGCATCAGGGATGATTGTGTTTTGGTTTGCTTAACTTTCTGAACTCTCGTCGGAGTTTGACATTGTTTATGTATGTTGCAGGCTGTGTATTTGTTATGACAGAGGCTGTTTATCTTCGTTAGTTGGATTTTGGTCTTTTGGATAGAGAAAGATATGTTTTGGGACTGTGATGACTCTGATTTTGAGTCCCCCGTTTCGTTTGGCGGAGTTGTTTGGTTCTTTTTCTGGTGGTGTTGTTGATTTGTGGTTGGTGATTTGTAGGTGATGGCTGTGTGTTGATGTTTTGATGGAATTTTTGGTTGTTTCAGACTTAAGGCTTTTCTTTTCAGTTTGGAGTTTTGGATTTGTTTTGGTTTTACACTATGGCCGTGTTTTGGGCACTTGGCCGAGAAGGGTTTTTTTGGACGATGATGATTTGTTTTGAGTTCTTTAGATCAAACAATCTGATCTGATATTATGTTAAGAATAAAAGTCATATTTTATTGATCTTTCAAAGATGAATAAAACCCTTTTATGTAGTAGAAAACATTTCCATATCTATGGAAAGTAATAAAGTATAATAAACAACAAATATTTTTCTACTTTTATGTACGAGATATGATTAGATGTTTTCTATATTTGCTTAAACAAACCCGTAATATTCTATCACACGTTGAATATAAAATATAGATCAAGTATCTAAAGTCAAGTTGGACAACTTTATTGCAGTCAGATCTATAATAATGTCCACAGGCCCAAGTTGGCATTACTGCACCAGCTGAACGTCTGTTACATAGAAAACACCTTTCCTTCCTATAACATCATCTGCTGAACTGAAGCTTGATTGTTTTTTTCCATTGTTTTTTCCCATCTGTCAAGTATTCCATAGACAAGATGCTTGTTAATATATATTGTGCTAGTGTTTATGAGGTCCGTGATGAACACTCTAGAGGGGGGGTGAACGGAGTGTTAGACAATTTTGCAGAATTTTATCGGTTTAGCTCAATACAAAACGAATGCACTCAAAATCAATAAAGAAGGAGATGAGAGATAATGAGTGAAGACACAAGATTTAGAGTGGTTCGAATCTTAAATGATTCTACTCCACTACCACTTTACTCTCAAAGTGGATTTTCAACAGCAAATTTCTTATTACCTTTGATAAGGAACAAGAACAACGACAAAAACACTTACACTAACTCTAGTGCAAGCAACAACTACAAAAGTAGCAACTTATTGCACAATCAATTTGTGCAATACCAACAACAGCAGCAGCTTGTTGCACATACACTTTGTGCAACCTCAACAACAACAACTATAAGCAAGAACAAGTTCTTGCATCCTCACAACTTCAACAAAGTTCTCTCAAGAACTTTATGGTTCCTCTTGTGTTAGACTCACTATCTCTCAATATACAACAATGAAGAACAAAGAAAGGCTTAACAAGCTTTAAGCACTTTTAAACATATGAGAGAAATATACAACAATAAAGAATGAAGCTTGATGATGGTGAAAGTGCATGTTTGTCCATCCAAGCTGTAGAGAAAAAGGGGTTTGAGTGATTACAATATGCATGATTTAAATAACGTGTATTAAAGAAATGCATGACATATTTTATGACATGACACGTTTTTGCATAAAACATGTCTTATATAGTTCATATATAATGTTGTCGTACTAACGAGCCATGAAGCTTTAAAGCTTACATCAAATGGCAAGCATTTGTTGTGTTTGAACTATTTTCAGGTGTCATCATTAATGAACTAAACTAGTTCATTAAGTGAAGTACTTAGTTAAATAAACTAAGTAGTTCATTAAAGGAAGCTATATTTGGAAAAGGAACAAAGACAACAAATTGAAGAATGGAAAGTCTTATTCTCCCTCATGCTACACGTTTTTAACATATATATATAATCAGATTTTTTATAAAAAGGCACATACACATATATTCCAACGTGCTACCGACACGTTATATATTTTCCGTACGTACGTTAACGTCACACCACTATATTTAACTCATATTTATGAGTATATTCAGGTCTTATATCATATGATATAATTCATGGTGATGACAAATTTATTACGACACGTTAAAAGGTTCTAAACAAAAAATTGTCGTATCGGGTGAATACCGAAACTTCGCCAACGTGTCACGTACTTGACATATATAGATGGCCAGCCCCTACACTTCAAAAATGGCTACAAAGTTCGTGGCTTACATGGTATATACAGCCATAAAATCATTCCATATTGGCACACATAAATCACCCCAAATTAAGACCAAATTGTGGAGATTCCAAATTCAATTTTTGTCACATGTTGGGCGTCACTTTAATCAGCCCTAAGTGCTGAATATTAAAGTTTAATTTATGTATATTATGTGTAACATAATATATATAACATGTGCAAAAATTTGGAATTTAATCGGAGAAAAATCGGGTAATCGACAAACGTCGAAAATTCGGTTTTCTACGAACACGACACATGGAACATTTTTGGCATGGCATATAACATGTATCTAGACACTTTTTACATATTCTATACATTATAAAGTGTTCTAGAAAAATCAATCAAGGGCTGATTGGAATATACCATATGTGTATAATTATATGAGCATTATTTTACACAATTTGCAAAAATAAAATTCAGCACATGTATATTCATCATCACACGCCTAGACAGCTATGTTGGAGCTTATGTGGAGCATTGTTGGTATCTTGATTGGCCAAGAATGAAGCATACAATGTTGGTGACATAAAGAAAGGAGCTACACAAGGTAACATTTCAAACTTTGTCACATTTGTGACACATGCTGAAAATTCAGCATGTGTAAAATAGAGCTGGCCGGTTTTTGCTACTTAATTATGCCATATTTACCACTTTGAATTATGTGGATTAATTGAAAGATGTTATGGCAATGTTTTTAATATTTTATGGAAATAATCAAGTGATATTTTCAAATATCACACATTCTGAAAATTTCAGCATGTGTGTAATGTACTTGGCAGAATTCTTGGCCTTCTTGGTGACAAATTTTTATTCCAAAATTAGTAGAAATGTTATGTACTAAATGATGATTGATTTCTTCTTTATTTTAAAGGAATAAATCAAATGCAAACTTGGCAACAATTTGAATTAAGTGTGAAAATCACATGCTGAAATTTTAGCATGCATGTGGCCGATTTTCATAAGGAAAAATGAAGTTATTTGTCTTGCTAATTATGTGGGATTATTATATGAATTATGGCCACACTTTTATGGCTAATTGGCACATGTTTTTAAGGTTTATTTTCATATTTATCTAGTCATCAAATGATGACAACTTCCATCCAATCAAAGAATGCCAAGTAAGCAAGAGCTTAATAATCATCCAATGAGGAGTTGCCAAGTAAGCAAGAAAATGTCACAATGATGCAATATACTCTCCCAAGTACTTAGAAGATAATTTTCAAGAGGAGGAGAAGGCATCAAGGGGGCGGCCAACTTGGATAAGAAGGAAAGAAGAGAGCAAACAAAAAAACAAGAACAAGTCTTGCAAATTCAAGATAAAAAACGCTACATCCTTCTCTTTCTACATTTCTTTCTTTCTTCTCTCGAAAAGCCTATTGTATTCATATTCATACATTTTGAATAGGCTTCTTACATACCACCATATACTCTTTATTGTTGTAAAAGATTGATCAAGGTGTGATCAATCTTGCACTTGCAAGGTGGTGGTGTTCGTGATCGTTGTATTCACATACAAGGTTTGTAAAGGGTTGGAGTTGGTGTGTAACTCCATCAACCCTGTGTGGTAAGGTGTTATTTGTATTTTGTGATTAGTGCTAACTGAGGAAAGTGTCCTCGAAGACTGGAGTAGGTTGTTATAACCGAACCAGTATAAAATTCTATGTGTTCTCTACTTTCAGCACTTACTTTCAGTTTCCAGCACAGTGCATCGTTTTCATCACGTTCGTAAAAATAGTAAACGAATTTTAAAAATCACAAAACTATCAGAAAACATAGCCACATGTCTTAAGGTTTTTTTTGGCTCAAGTTTCAACACTTTTGGACAAGTATAATTCATTCAAACGTCAAACGTTTTGAGACTAGTGCAGTCTGATTTTCAGGCTTGCAAAGGTTGAGACTTTGAACGTATTTGACTATCTTCCCAAAAGAATTTTTCAAAACTATTTCAACCCAATTAAATACACCTAAAAAGAAGTTAGTCACTACATTTTCAGAGCATTTGGAGTTATGGTTAAATAGGAATTAATTTTTCAAATCAGACTACTGTTTCTAGCAGATTTGTGCAATCTGATAATCAACGATTTTTTAAAAGGGTTAGAGGTTGAATTTTAATCTAAAAGTTTTAGGAGATACTCAAAACATCTGAGACTAAGATCTCTCCAAATTTCAGAATTTTTGGAGACCTGTAACCTAGTTTTTAAAACGTTTCAAAAATGGTCCTGGAAATAGAAACTGTTTTCAGAAGTTGAGTTTTTGGTTTAAAACAATTTTAAAAACCACATTTTCCGCACCCACTATTCAACCCCCCTTCTAGTGGTGCCTTGCAGATCCTACAAGTGGTATCAGAGCGCAAGAACACTCACAACTAAAGGATCCAACGATCTAAGTGAGATGGCAACCACAAGCTTCAAAACCGAACAAGAAGGTATGACCAGTCAAAGGCCTCCTCGCTTTGACGGTGAGTCTTTCATTCAATGGAAGTTAAGAATGAAACTTTTTCTTATGGCAATTGATATTGATCTTTGGTCTATTATAGAAGATGGTCCATTTATTCCATCAAAATTATCCACTGTAGATGGAGTCACACTAGAGGTTGTTAAGCCTAAACAAGAGTATACTAGTGATGATAAAAAGAGACTGAGCATGAACGCTAGGGCTATGCATTTACTTCTAAATGGACTAAGTAAAAGTGAATCTAGCTATGTTTCAAATTGTGCTAGTGCTCAACAAAATGTGGAGAATTCTTGAAATGAAACACGAAGGCACTAGTCAAGTAAAAGAGTCCAAAATCAATATGCTTATGTCCACACTCGAGTCATTTAAATTATTGTCAAATGAATCTATCGTTTGATATGGATCTTCGCTTGACTAAAATTTACAATTCTCTTGAGTCCTTTGGCAAAGCCTTCTATATGCAGGAAAAGGTATAAAAGGTCTTGCGAAGCCTTCCATCCGAGTGGGACCCTAAAGTAACGGCCATAGAAGAAAGCAAAGAAACTAAATCAATTAAGATGGAGGAACTAATTGGATCACTTAAAGTATATGAGAACAAACTCACCATAAGGCCATCGGAATCATCATCAAAACAAGGTAAGACTATTGCATTTAAATCAAATGAATACGTCTCTACTTCTTCCGATCACGTAGATGATAGTGATTCTGAATCAGACAACGATGACTTAATTTTATTGGCTAAAGGCTTAAGAAAATTCATGAGAAAGTCATTTAAAAACAAACCTAAGGGTATTTCCACTAAAAGAAATAAGAATAAGACAAATGACATGGATGTCAAATGTTACGAATGTGGTAAACTTGGACATCTATCATATGACTGCCCTAATAAAGATAAGCAAACAAACAAACACCCTGACAAGGATCGGACCAAGAATAGACTCGTCTCAAAACCTAAGCAAAGGAAAAGAGATCTCAAAGACTCCACTTGGAGTGATACATCTGATTCCGAGACCGATATAGAAGAGGAGACTGCACAAGTATGCTTTGTGTCCAAAGCATCAAACGAGGTATCTTCTGACTCTGATTCTGACTTTGAGCCTTCTTATGATGATCTTTTCAGTCAGTATTTAGAACTGCATAAATTTACTAAGACTCTCGCGAAAGAAAAGAAGCGATTAATTGAAGACAAGAAATTGTTAGAATCTTCTAACGCGAATCTTGTCGCTCAATTGAACGATTCAAAAGAAGAGTAATCATGCATCATTAATACATTAAAGACAGAGATCTCATCATTGTCCACTCATAATAATGAAATGAAATCCGAGATTTCAAATTTGAAATCAAGGAATATGGATTTAGAAAAGATGATGAAACAATTTGACACGGGATCTAAGATGCTAGATCGCATTATTTTATCACAAAAACACGATAGTGATAAAACCAGATTAGGATACATTGAGACAAATGAAGTATCCATTAAACCAACCAAGTTTGTCTTGTCTAAGAAAGTACACACTCCAAAAGCGAATACGGCATCTAAGATGATGCAAAGACCTCCTATCCCTTTATCCCGTCATACTTCTTCTTCATATCATGCGAAATATAATTATGTGCCATATAGATATGAGAAGAAACAAGTGATGTATACACGACATTCATTTCATCCATCTAGATCACGTACTATGCACACCAACACAAGGACATATCAAAAACGGACTCATATAAAAGAGTTCTCGGCCAAAGGCCCAAAGTCCACTCACCACATTCTACTACATTGCACCTTCATCTACATTCTTGCCATTTGCTAGACCGAGAAGGATCGCCCAAGTACGAGACTGAAAGGTACTTTTACTAAGAGGTGAATAACTAACTCGCAAGGACCCAAAATTAAAAGGGTACCTAAATCACTTTTGTGCATTGCAGGGAACCCACACATTAAAAGACAAGTCTATCAAGTGGTTCCTTGACAGTGGTTGCTCGAGGCACATGACGGGTGACCCGAGCTTGTTCATTAAATTAAAGAAGGTCACAAAAGGCGGATTCGTGACCTTCAGAGACAACAATGAAGGCAAGATCATCGGAAAAGGTACAATTGGAAACCCAAGCACCCTTCAAATCTCCAACGTGTTTTTGGTAAGCAACTTATCTTAAAATCTTCTTAGCATTTCACAATTTATTGATAATGGTTTTGATGTGTGTTTTACTCATCCATACTGCAATATAATAAATAAAAATGGAGAAACAGTTTTAAAAGAAAAACAGGAAGGAAACATCTTTACGCTTTCTATGGATGATATGCTAGACGCTAAGGTTAAGTGTTTCATGCCAAATGAACCTAACGTAAATTTGTGGCATAGACGTTTAGGACACATAGGCATTTCTACCTTGAAAAACTCCAACGAAAGAACCTAATACGAGGATTGCCTACACTTGATTTAGACAACTTTCAGTTGTGTGAATCTTGCATAAAAGGCAAACAAACACGCGAGTCACTTAAACCTAAAAATGAAATAAGCACGACTAGAGTTTTAGAATTTTTACACATTGATTTGTTTGGTCCTAGTCACACTACAAGTCTCTGTGGACGTCACTATGCTTGTGTGATTGTTGATGATTTTTCTCGTTATACTTGGACTTTGTTTCTTGCACATAAGGATGATAGTGCCATTGAGATTGCAAAACTAATAAAACAACTTGAAAATCAATATGGTTTTAATGTGAAAAGGATTAGAAGCGATAGAGGCGGTGAATTTAAAAACAAGGACATGATTTCATTTTGCGAAGAAAAAGGAATTAAACACGAGTGTTCTCCACCTAGAACTCCACAATTAAATGGAGCAGTAGAAAGAAAGAATAGGACATCACAAGAAATTGCTAGAACCATGTTGTGTGAGAATAAATTGCCTAGATTTTTGTGGGCAGAAGCCGTAAATTGTGCATGCTACATAGTTAATCGTTTGTCCATTAGAAAGAAAATTAATAAGACGCCTTATGAGAGATTAAATGATCGCATGCCTAAAATTGATTACTTTTGTGTGTTTGGTTGTAAATGCTTTGTTTTAAATACGAAAGATAATTTAGATAAGTTTGAATCTAAATCAATTGAATGTAGATTTGTTGGGTATTCTATGAATTCAAAAGCATATAGATGTTATGATCCCCTCACTAGACAAATTCTAGAATCCATTCATGTGAAGTTTAATGAATTTAGTGAGATTGATAAAAATAAAGAATATGACGATGATTTTGAATTGAAACCCGTGTTGAATGATGATGATGGCACGCATGATATGCATGATACACTAGAAATGCATGAGAACATAGAAAATAATCAACCAAGATGGCATAGAGATCACTCACACGATCTCATTATAGGCGATATCACTCATGGTGTACGACCACATAGAAGAATAAATACGGATGAAATAAATCAATTTCATGCCATGATTTCTTAAATTGAACCTAAAAATATGCATGATGCTTTGAGTGATTCTTCTTGGATTGATGCTATGCATGACGAACTTAATCAATTTGTTAGAAATAACGTATGGGATTTAGTGCCACGACCACAAGATAAGACTATAATAGGCACAAAGTGGGTGTTTAGGAATAAAATGAATGAAGAAGAAAAAGTTGTTAGAAACAAAGCGAGACTTGTAGCACAAGGATATAATCAAGAAGAAGGAATTGATTATGATGACACATTTGCACCCGTAGCACGCTTAGAAGTCATACGACTCTTACTTGCTATTGCTTGCATGAAAGATTTTAAACTTTATCAAATGGATGTGAAAAGTGCATTCTTAAATGGATTTATACAAGAAGAGGTATACGTGAAACAACCACCTGGTTTTGAAGATTTGAAACATCCCGATCACGTGTACAAACTAAAGAAGGCACTATACGGTCTAAAGCAAGCACCTAGAGCATGGTATGATCGTTTTGCTACTTTCCTTTTAGAAAATGGTTTTAAAAGAGGCACTATAGATAGTACTTTATTTTTAAAACAAGATAAATCGGAATTACTCATTATTCAAATTTATGTTTATGACATCATTTTCGGCTCCACTTCACATAAACTTGTTGAAGATTTCAAAATTTGCATGAAATCGGAATTTGAAATGTCTATGGTTGGTGAATTAAATTACTTTATTGGCATGCAAATCAAACAAACGAGTAAAGGTATACATATAAGCCAAGTTATATATATAAATGATATGATTAAAAAGTTCAATTTTGAGAATTTAAAACCGTCCCCCACCCCTATGAGTGTCACCACTAAATTAGACAAAAATGAACATGGTAAGGATTTTGATAATGCCTTGTATAGATCTATGATTGGCTCTGTGCTATATCTTACTGCTAGTAGGCCTGATATCATGTTCAGTGTATGTATGTGTGCACGTTTTCAAGGTCAACCAAAGGTGTCTCACTATAATGCCGTGAAAAGAATATTCTGATATATTAAGCACACACCCACCTTAGGCATTTGATATGATAAAGATTGTGAATTTAACTTACATGCCTATACTGATGCAGATTATGGTGGCTGTAAAATAGATAGGAAAAGCACGAGCAGTACTTGTCAATTTATAGGAAATTCACTTATTTCATGGTTTTCTAAAAAGCAAGCAAGCGTAGCTTTATCCACTACTGAAGATGAGTACATGACACTTAGTCTTTGTTGCACACAACTACTCTGGCTAAAACAACAACTTTCTGACTTTGGAATTACGGTAAATAAGATTCTTATATATTGTGATAGTATGAGCGCCATCAACCTATCTAAGAACCCTGTGCTACATTCTAAGGCCAAACACATAGAAGTACGCTATCACTTCCTTCGTGATCACGTAAATAATGGTGATATTGTCATAGATCACGTATGCACTGAGGCACAAGTAGCTGACATTTTCATTAAAGCATTAAATCAAGCCACGTATGAAAATCTTCGTTCTAAATTAGGCATGATTTCTGCTGATTTGATTTGATTGTCTTTCCATATTTACATGCATTTTTTATTTACTTTCCAAAATAAAGGGGGAGAGAATGCATGATTTAAGGGGGAGAGAGAATTGATTGCATAAATCAAGTGGGAGAAAATTCGAAATTTGAAATTCAAAATTTGAATTTGTGCATGATTGGAGGGGGAGCGATAAAATTTAAATCATGACCATAGGTTATTTTGTAAATCATCAAAAGGAGGAGGTTGTATAGAAAAAGGGGTTTGAGTGATTACAAAATGCATGATTTAAATAACATGGATTAAAGAAATGCATGACATATTTTATGACATGACACGTTTTTGCATAAAACCTGCCTTGTATAGTTCATATATAATGTTGTCGTACTAACGAGCCATGAAGCTTTAAAGTTTACATCAAATGGCAAGCATTTGTTGTGTTTGAACTATTTTCAGGTGCCATTATTAATGAACTAAACTAGTTCATTAAGTGAAGTACTTAGTTAAATAAACTAAGTAGTTCATTAAAGGAAGCTATATTTGGAAAAGGCACAAAGGCAACAAATTGAAGAATGGAAAGTCTTCTTCTCCCTCATGCTACACGTTTTTAACATATATATATATATATATATATATATATATATATTCAGATTTTTTTATAAAAAGGCACATATACATATATTTCAACGTACTACCGACACGTTATATATTTTTCGTACGTACGTTAACGTGACACCACTATATTTAACTCATATTTATGAGTATATTCAGGTCTTATATCATATGATATAAGTCATGGTGATGACAAATTTATTACGACACGTTAAAAGGTTCTAAACCAAAAATTGTCGTATCGGGTGAATACCGAAACTTCGCCAACGTGTCACGTACTTGCCATATATAGATGACCAGCCCCTACACTTCAAAAATGGCCACCAATTTCGTGGCTTACATGGTATATACAACCATAAAATCATTCCATGTTGGCACACACAAATCACCCCAAATTAAGGCCAAATTGTAGAGATTCCAAATTCAATTTTTGTCACATGTTAGGCGCCACTTTAATCAGCCCTAAGTGCTGAATATTAAAGTTTAATTTATGTATATTATGTGTAACATAATATATATAACATGTGCAAAAATTTGGAATTTAATCGGGAAAAAATCGGGTAATCGACAAACGTCGAAAATTTGGTTTTCTACGAACATGACACATGGAATATTTTTGGCATGGACAATTTTTACATATTCTATACATTCTAAAGTGTTCTAGAAAAATCAATCAAGGGCTGATTGGAATATACCATACGTGTATAATTATATGAGCATTATTTTACACAGTTTGCAAAAATAAAATTCAGCACATGTATATTCATCATCACACGCCTAGACAGCTATGTTGGAGCTTATGTGGAGCTTTGTTGGTATCTTGATTGGCCAAGCATGAAGCATACAATGTTGGTGACATAAAGAAAGGAGCTACACAAGGTAACATTTCAAACTTTGTCACATTTGTGACACATGCTGAAAATTCAGCATGTGTAAAATAGAGCTGGCCGGTTTTTGCTACTTAATTATGCCATATTTACCACTTTGAATTATGTGGATTAATTGAAATATGTTATGGCAATGTTTTGAATATTTTATGGAAATAATCAAGTGATATTTTCAAATATCACACATGCTGAAAATTTCAGCATGTGTGTAATGTACTTGGCCGAATTCTTGGCCTTCTTGATGACAAATTTTTATTCCAAAATTAGTAGAAATGTTATGTACTAAATGATGATTGATTTCTTCTTTATTTTCAAGGAATAAATCAAATGTAAACTTGGCAACAATTTGAATTAAGTGTGAAAATCACATGCTGAAATTTCAGCATGCATGTGGCCGATTTTCATAAGGAAAAATGAAGTTATTTGTCTTGCTAATTATGTGGGATTATTATATGAATTATGGCCACACTTTTATGGCTAATTGGCATATGTTTTTAAGGTTTATTTTCAGATTTATCTAGTCATCAAATGATGACAACTTCCATCCAATCAAAGAATGCCAAGTAAGCAAGAGCTTAATGATCATCCAATGAGGAGTTGCCAAGTAAGCAAGGAAATGTCACAATGATGCAATATACTCTCCTAAGTACTTAGAAGATAATTTTCAAGAGGAGGAGAAGGCATCAAGGGGGCGGCTAACTTGGATAAGAAGGAAAGAAGAGAGCAAACAAAAAAACAAGAACAAGTCTTGCAAATTCAAGATCAAAAACGCTACATCCTTCTCTTTCTACACTTCTTTCTTTCTTCTCACTAAAAGACTATTGTATAATCCATACATCTTGAATAGGATTCTTACATACCACCATATACTCTTTATTTTTGTAAAAGATTGATCAAGGTGTGATCAATCTTGCACTTGCAAGGTGGTGGTGTTCGTGATCGTTGTATTCACATACAAGGTTTGTAAAGGGTTGGAGTTGGTGTGTAACTCCATCAACCCTATGTGGTAAGGTGTTATTTTTATTTTGTGATTAGTGCTAACTGAGGAAGGTGTCTTCGAAGACTGGAGTAGGTTGTTTTAACCGAACCACTATAAAATTCATTGTGTTCTCTACTCTCAACACTTACTTTCAGTTTTTAGCACAGTGCATCGTTTTCATAACATTCGTAAAAATTGTAAACGAATTTCAAAAATCACGAAACTTTCAGAAAACATAGCCACACGTCTTTCTTCTCTCTAAAAGCCTATTGTATTCTACATTTCTTTCTACATTTCTTTCTAAAAATCCTTCTCTTTCTACATTTCTTTCTTTCTTCTCTCTAAAAGCCTATTGTATTCATATTCATACATTTTGAATAGGCTTCTTACATACCACCATATACTCTTTATTGTTGTAAAAGATTGATCAAGGTGTGATCAATCTTGCACTTGCAAGGTGGTGGTGTTCGTGATCGTTGTATTCACATACAAGGTTTGTAAAGGGTTGGAGTTGGTGTGTAACTCTATCAACCCTGTGTGGTAAGGTGTTATTTGTATTTTGTGATTAGTGCTAACTGAGGAAAGTGTCCTCGAAGACTGGAGTAGGTTGTTATAACCGAACCAGTATAAAATTCTATGTGTTCTCTACTTTCAGCACTTACTTTCAGTTTCCAGCACAGTGCATCGTTTTCATCACGTTCGTAAAAATAGTAAACGAATTTTAAAAATCACGAAACTATCAGAAAACATAGCCACATGTCTTAAGGTTTTTTTTGGCTCAAGTTTCAACACTTTTGGACAAGTATAATTCATTCAAACGTCAAACGTTTTGAGACTAGTGCAGTCTGATTTTCAGGCTTGCAAAGGTTGAGACTTTGAACGTATTTGACTATCTTCCAAAAAGAATTTTTCAAATCTATTTCAACCCAATTAAATACACCTAAAAAGGAGTTAGTCATTACATTTTCAGAGCATTTGGAGTTACGGTTAAATAGGAATTAATTTTTCAAATCAGACTACCGTTTCTGGCAGATTTGCGCAATCTGACCATCAACAATTTTTAAAGGGGTTAGAGGTTTAATTTTAATCTGAAATTTTTAGGAGATACTCAAAACATCTGAGACTAAGATCTCTCCAAATTTCAGAATTTTTGAAGATCTGTAACCTAGTTTTCAAAACGTTTCAAAACAGGTCTTGAAAACAGAAACTGTTTTCAGAAGTTGGGTTTTTGGTTTAAAACAATTTTAAAAACCACATTTTCCGCACCCACTATTCAACCCTTCCCTTCTAGTGGTGCCTTGCAGATCCTACACAAGCTTCATCTATTTATAGGTGATGTTCACCACGTTTTTGAAGCCTCCACCATGTCTTCAACTACATCAAATGTCACGATAATGTCCAAATAATCTTTAGCCACCCTATGGAGTGATTTGATCCTCAATAGCCAACCTAGAATTGCTTAGACATGGATATAATAGTCAAGGAAGCATGTATTATGTTAGAGTAAAGTCCACAAGAAATTTGAGCAAGATTGGAAAGAGAAAACACCATGAATCTCCCTTGGATTTTGTTCCAACGTTCATAAAAATTTGAATTCTGGGGGGACATCGATCGATCTATGTGAGGGTATGATGTGCATCAATCGATCTATGTAAGGGTATGATGTTGGACAGTATGGTTTCAGTTTGATTCTGGGTGACATCGATCGATCTATTTGAGGGTATGATGTACATCGATCGATCTATGTGAGGGTATGATGTTGGACAGTATGATTTCAGAAAGATTCTGGATGACATCGATCGATCTATGTGAGGGTATGATGTACATCGATCGATCTATGTCAGGGTATGATGTACATAGATCGATCTATGTCAGGGTATGATGTACATCGATCTCTGTTTAGAGATCTATGTCAGGGTAGGGTATGATGTACATCGATCTCTGTTTAGAGATCTATGTCAGGGTATGATGTATACATAGATCTCCGTTAGAGATCTATGTGAGGATATGATGTTGATTCCTTATTTCCAAGTATAAAACGACTTTTCAATCCTTTTCCAAACATCTTTTAAGCTTCATCAAAACATTCATATCCCAACAATCTCCTCGTATGTGAGAGATCTATCTCTCAAAATGGATTTTGTTCTAATTCCAAATTATGAAATATCTTTTTATCTCATTTTCAAACATCTTTTAAATTCATCAAAACAATTCATTTTCCAACAGTGTTTCATGATTTTGTGGTTTTGTTTGGGAGCGTAAGGCCGCTGTCCCCTAATTTGCATGACTAAATCCCACATTCAGGCCATGTTCAGAATTGCATCCATTAAGGTCTTCAGGTGCTAGATGTTACAAGGAATTTACTTAAAGAGTGGCAGCTGCTCTGGAAATTAACCTTTCCACTGCTGCTGCTGTTTCGCGTGGTATTAGCTATTAGGTGCTCGGTCTAATGGGATTTTGGAGATCCCATTGACGGTATTGTTTAGGTTCCAGTATGATTGCTTGTTGGCTTAAGGTTGCATGTCCAATCAAGTTATCTGCTATTGAGAATATTGTCCTATATTGGTTAATTTGAGAAAAAATATATGGGTTATATGAGAATGAGATACCACCACCTATTGTCTTAAGATTTTTAGTGGATATGAGCATCACCTCATGTAACACAAGTTTCAACACGGTATCAGAGTCAGTTTAAAAATATGGATTCACAACATTCCTGGCCCATGGTTGGCTATTTATTGTCCCCCCTCATCCAAGTTTAGATGTTCATGATTGGTTTGTTGTTTGTGATTGAAGGCGGGTTCTAAGGCGCGTAAGTATATCAAGCTACATTGCTACGTGAGGACAGGTGTTGAGAATATTGTCTCATATTTGCCAATTTAAGAAAAAAATATGGTTATATGAGAATGAGGTAACACCATCCATTACCTTTAAAATTTTGAGTGTATATGAGCATCACATTAACCTTAAGATTTTGAATGTCTGTAAGCCAAGTCCCAACGAATGCTAAAAATGGAAAAGAAGATTTGTCCCAACAGCAAAAAATCACATGCATCTATTGGAAAGGACCAAAGTGGAGGAAACATTCCTGAACTCTCTGCATGGTGTCTGCATGGACCATGTTGTAATGGTCATGGTATCATCATTTGTATTAATGAGCAACTTATAATGACGGCTTGAGTTGTTTGACAAAAAAAAAATTAGATATAGTACTGATGATCAAAAACTTGGCTTTAATTTACTCTTTTGATAATTGGAATTGTTAGAATGTGACATTAAAAGATGAGAATGGTCCTTTAATAACTGGTGTCTTTGTCGTCTGGTGTGTATTATGTTATCTCTTGATTTGTTCAATATAGTCCAGTTCCATTGAGTGGTCCATTTTCAGTAGAGTGAAGGACACATTCTTTCTTGAATTTGGAATATGATGGAATAAAAGAAAAATGACTCACCAAATTGGCTGCACTTCTTATATTATGAAGTAGCAGTTGATAGACACAGCTTGACGCATCATTATGGGTCATCGGGAAATAACTTCTGTGTGTTTCTAAAACAAAGGGGATGGTTGCGTACATCCGACCCCCGTACCCTGGCATAGCTAGGCGGAAGCCTCTAAGGCAATGAGGTAATGTTGTTGTCGTTGTAGTCCAGTTCCATTGACAAGGATGTGTTAACTTTAGATAATGCGCGCTTGGCTTTATTGTACAACACAAATTAACTAGCAAATTACAATCATAATTGAAAACTCAAACTAAAAACAAAAAAAAATGCAGAAACAAAAAGACTTTATCTGACAATTAACAAGCATAAGATTATTACTTCAATCACCAAAAGTAGAAAGCTACTTAGCACACAAAGTTCAAGGATTGCCACTTGGGACTCCAACAGGGCTTGGGAGGAATGTATCATCTCCACCAGGGATGTTACCTGTTCCAGTACCAATAGGTCCAATGCCGCCGCTCCCGGGTAGATCAAATCCAGGTCCATCATTACGGCCGGTGACAGGGTTGTAGGTAACTGGATTGACGGCATCACCTGGTCTTGGATAGATGTAACGCCCCAGTCCTGGGATCAGGAAACTACGATCATGCTCAAAAAAGTTATCCGGGTGTTTCACATCAACATTCTTGGACTCGTGCGAGTTGTCCTTGTGAGCTAAAGATGGCAAATGCGTCTTGCCAACACTCTTGGAGTCTTGAGAGATGTCACGGGCGCCTAGCACGAGGCATACCGATGAAAGGATGAAATTGAGAACAAGAAAAAGAGCAAATATTGAGCAAGTTTTCTGTGCCATTGTGTGAGGAGAAATGGAATTGGTTAAGTGATGGAATGTGGGAAGCCAAATGGTTAAATTTATAGGCCAAGTGTTTCTTTGCTAGTTGAACAATAAAATGGCGGTGAGTTAAGATTGGGTTTTCAGCTGCAAAATTAGGCACGAGGGCATAAAAATGATCCTCAACCATAATGCATGAGAAAATAAGAGTGTAGGGTAACATATTTGCTTGTCCAGCAGATTTAAGCGGCCAATAAATGCATGTGAAAAACTTGAGTTTTTATTGTTAGTGGCTGCCATGCGGGTGGAATCATCTCACCCCCAAATCTCTCACTCTCTTTCCCACCGCCCGCTACGTAGCAATAGGAAAGAATTGGTGAGCCTACATGAGGGATGGTCATCAAAGAGCGTATGAGGATGGGTGGAAGACGCGTAGTAGACGGTGATAAGAGGGCCTCCTCCTCACCTCCCATCACGTAGCAGTAAGAGGGAATTAGTGAAGCTATATGAAGGATGGCCAGCAAGGAACGTATAAAGATGGGTGAAAGACACGTGGCGGACGGTAAGGGGAGTGATGAAGGGATCTCATCCAGCCAATCAGTGCCCTTAACTAATGGCCGCGTGAGAAACATTTGACTCCAAAAGTGGGCTTTTCTTTAGGAGAAGAATTGATCAATAATGTTATACCAAATCGGGATATTAAATATCATAGTTGTTTCAAATAGAAATAGATGTGCTAAAATGATGGAATAGACGTTTAAGCATAAAACTATTATATTAGTGGGCCCAAATGACTATCATATTATGGCATTTTCTTGTCGCTAGTCACCTTCATTAACATCGGAACAGTGTTGATATGAGTTGTTTTCAATCTAGAAATATCATTAAAAATTGTCGCCATTTTGATCTATATAAGTGGTGACAGCGAAAAGGCATTTTTTTTATAAGCATGAGGAATGTGACAAGGGTAGGGAGAATTTTATGAAAACCACCAATTTATCGTGTGTTCGAATATGACCTTTGTTTTTTATTTATTAAATAACCGAATTTCTCTTTGATAGTTATATTCTATTTTTTCATGAACTTTATGCTACAATTAATAAATTATATAACACGAGGAAACTTTACATTGAAAAAGTTATATGCAAGTTGCGGAATGCGTCTAGTAATCATATTCAAATTAGCCTTTTTATTAGGTAAACTTAATCTTTATTATCAAAACAAAAAAACAAAAAGGGGATAAATTTTGGCCTGTTCTAAAATGGTACTAGTGGCAAAGTAATCGCATAGAACCGATTGCATGCATGCAGCTGTCCTCAAGGAGATATCCTTTCCTAGACCCAGTGGCGGAGCCAGAAGTCTCTTCTTGGAGGGGCACTGACAGGCTTCGCCACAGGAATACCATCGATCACCGTTTTAGTCCAGAAAACCGACAAAATCTTCTAGGCATATTTTTATATTATAACATAAAATACGTGAAAAAAACACATCTACCAACCAATGTACAAAAAAATAAATAATACACAACAAACAATATGCGGATCATAATTATTAAATCAATATAGTAATATACATCAATATATACCTTTTATTTGCCTATTATAGGACGATAAGAAGTTGCCAATGGATGCAAAAAGATTCTTCGAGATGATATTGATTGAAATCGTTGAATAATATCTTCATCTTCAAAAAAAATTGTATGCTTTAAGTAACAAAATAAACAATCCCATAGTACGTCATCCCTTGACCGGTTGCGTAGATCATTCTTGACTATATTCATTGCAGGAAAATTAGAAACAAATAAATGTCACAAAGGCTAGTGTTTAACAATAGGCATTTGGAAAAGCAAGTTACCTTTTACAGTTTATTGTCTGAATGATGAATCAATGAACCAATCATATCTGGTGTACACAGTTGCTTGGAATGCGTAAAATAGTTTTCACACCAGCAACATCCTACACTAAGGCTTTGAATGCAACCTAAAAGTATGCATAGCTTTCAACTTTTATCTCTTAATGAATTATTGTTAATCCTGCTTGAGAATTTGATTGTAAAAACGTTCGTTCTTGCTACCCTTCTTGGCCGACACTCAGCTCCATCTAAACACCCTAGAAACCGTGCATAAGAGAAAACCCTAATAGTAATCATAAAACCATTTGGGAATTGGAAAAGGAATCCACCAATTTGTGTTCCAAGATTTTCCAAATCTTGAATTCTTCCTTCTTGGCCGATTACAGCTTCCAAAATAAATCAAACCTTCCGAACAAAAGAAAAACACCAGCAGACACAGTTCAGATTACCAAACCAGATCCTATTCCTACAAGGAACACCCAAACCGTCGAAGATAAACTCCAAAATGTATAGGGGCTGTCCAAAATGTGTCTAAACGATGTGAAAAACGTGTGTGAATTGGGTAAAAACCACCAGCAACATAAAAAAACCTAGCTATTCAAATTGCTTGGACACCAGCTGTTGGGACAACTTAAAAGTCAATCGGATTTTTTAGTTTTAATCTTTTTGTAATTTTAAAAAAAAGTTTTAACCCTTTTTAAATTTTTTTAATATATTTAAGAGACCGAACTTCCGGTAAGTTTTAGATATATTTTAGTCACTTAACACAGAATTGCCGAACGCTAAACACTATGTGACTACGTAACAGAGAGTTAGTGTTCTGTCAAGCAGGGACACACTTGAACTGAATGGCTAAAAATACAACTACACCCACTTATCCATAGGATTTTTTCGCCGACGTTGGGGGGGCACGTGCCCCCCCAGGCCCCCCCTTCCCTCCGCCCCTGCCCATCCTTCTATAAACCCTTCTCTTAAAACTAAAAATATTTTAAAAATATATATAAGCAAAAGACCATACTCTGATACTAAGAGCTCTTACTATCTCAGTCCCAAAGAATATTGTGGATGATGCAAATCAGGAGCTCAGCGGCCTCCTCAGTCTGCAAACTGAACCTTTAGCCCAAACAGTATTAAAAGACCCACATTGCACGCATCAATGAAATCAAACCCTGTACGTACTTGATTGTACAGTGTGTAGGATCTATTCACACTACTCATATAATGTACGTTTTCATATAGGGTATTTTTGGTGTACAAAAAGAATTTGAAAAGACAAGTCTAGAAGAGATCTCTTCCCCGATCTTTCACAGGGTTAAATGACAAACCAAAAAAAAATCTGTAAAAAAAAAAAAAAAGAACCAGCATGGTTGTGTTGGTACACTTAATGAAACGATTATTGCATCACGTTAGTGCCCCATACTAAGGTAATAATATTTTGTAACTGTTGTAATATAATGGTAAGATATGAGGTCCATATTTCTCATATTGTAATGGATAGATAAAGTGATTCATTTTATTTTCTAGAGGACTAGGTTACTTGAATCGTGACGTATTCCTGTTAAACGAGAACAACAGCAACAACATTATTCCATTGCTTTAGAGGCTCCCGTCTATGGCGGGTATGGAGAGGTCGGATGTACATAACCATACTCATGCGTTGGAAACACACAAAGGTTGTTTTACGATGACCCATAATGAAACTTGCGTCAAGATGTGTCGATCAACTGCTGCTTCACAATATAAGAAACGCATCTAATTTAGTGAGTCATTTTGTCTTATTCCATCATATTCTAAAGTCAAAGAAAAGTGTGTCCTTGACTATAGAGAACGAGAGAGGAAAAGAAGAGAAACATATCGTTAATGATGTCCAATTTTCTGAATTATGTGCTTTAATTAAGGCGGTAAACGAGCCGAACGAGCCGGACATTGTGTTGTTCAAGCTCGGTTCATTTAACTTAGCGAACGAGCCGAGCTTGTTCGTTTATGTAAACGAACATATTCAATTGTTTAAGCTTGGTTCGTTTAACTCACGAACAACATTAACGAGCCGAACACCTTAAACGAACGGTGCCACTTACCGAGTTCGAACAGAAAAAAGGTGTTCAAGCTCTATTCATTAACCTTTTATCCGAGTCGAGCTCGAGCCAAACGAACCGAACAACCGAACGGCTTGGTTCATTTACTGCCCTAGCTTTAACTATAATAGACGGATAGTATATGTAAATACCTTATGATAAACAGCCAATTGCTTAGATCTTATGATTGTGGAAGTATAACCTTGCATAAACTTTCGTTTATTTCTTTGTTTGTCTCCTTTTTTCCTTTTTTTTTTTTGTTTCCCTTTTTTTATTTATAGGAGGGGAGGTAGCTAGGAAGGGGGCTCGGGACAAATTTTTAATCATAAGATGAGTGGCATATGAGAATTATTTAAATTTAGGGTTTTGAAGTTCAACGAAAGACGAGAAATGAGAGAGAGGAAAAAAAATAAAAAGAGATAATAAAACCCAACCGCATTTTGCTGATCGCATTTTGCTGACCGACGTTGGTAACTGTGAATCACAGATGTCACGTATTTTGTAAATTTTTTTTTTTACGAAAAGGGTCAGATCTACTCACTCCAAATCCTTCACCTAATGCGTCACCGCGCGATACGTGACAGCAGGGGTGAATGGTGAGGCTAGATGCGTATCACCCTTATCTAGCCTCGTCGCTCATCCCTGCTGCCACGTGTCGTACGGTGATGCGTGAGGTAAGGAAAAGTAGGTAAAGTGATCTCATCCCCATCTAAGAAGCACCCATGGAATGAGTACATTGAATGAACAAATGGACAAACGCAGATAAAGACTCATTCTTTTGGGATAGGATATCCTCACCTCAAGGGGTGCGGTGAAGCATGACCGCGCGACACGTGGCAGTAAGAGGGGGTGGTGAGGCTAGATGCAGGTGACCTTCATCTAGTCTCACCACCCTCTCTTGCTGCCACGTATCGCATGGTCACAATGAGGATAAAGAAAGTAGAAGTGAAGAGATTCCAACCCCATTCTCTTACCATTTTGTCAGAGTGAAATTCCCAAAGTAAGGTGACTTTTTCTTCTTGTTTTCTGCGTAAAAGGGGCAAAAACTAGACATTAATTACAACAGGAATAGTTGGTCCATCCGTAAGGTATATTTTTCATATTCTCATCCCATAGATTTTAAATAATAACTGAACTTGTGGTAATTTGTAAGTCTGACAATTCAATGCATCGACCCCAAAACTTATGTTAGTAGTTATAGTTATTTCTCCTCGCATGTGACCATTTGATAGCCATAGAATAACAATAAAAGAATAGCCCAGAGCATAGTCCAGCTGCTACTCGGGTTGAGATTTGATCCCAAAAAAATCAAGATAGATTATTTAGATATCATACATCATCCAACAATCTAACGGTAAGCCTTGGCGTTTTGCATAACCAATCACCAAAATCTGCTACCAAACTTCATCTTTGTTGGCCTAAAGTAGTGATAAAATCCAAGAGAAAGAACCTACCAGGCGCAGCAGCCTCTACCATGGACCACAATACTCTTTAAAACATTTATTACTCTACCAACAAACATTAGCTGTAAATTGCATGGTTCACTATCACCAACTCTCCCTTCTCTAGCCTGTCGTCAATCCAAATCCAAGACACTATTAAAATGCACCTTACAATTCATCACAAGATTATGGCGTTGTTGTGAAAACGTAGGAACCTAGTGCACCGAAAACGTCTATTATGGTGGTGTTGAAGTGATAGCGTTAATAATGTGGGCAAATGAGAGAGATAATGCATACAAAGACACTACTTTTAGTTACTATCTCACATCATTCATGTTACCAATTTTTACGTAATATGGGCAAATGAGAGAAACATAATGCATACAGAGACACTACCGTTTAATTACTAGCTCACATCATTCATGTTATTAGTTTTCATGTTATATTTCCTGAATTTCCTTACTAACACACTAGCACATCATATCCTTATTATTGTGTCATTTATGCAGGTACATATAGAGTTCGGGGTCTTAGTGGAAGCAAAATCTATATCCCTTAAGATAGAGGTATTGTTTATTTGCCGCTTACCTCTCCCAGACCCTAGTGATAGCTTTTGCTGCCGTTAGAATATACTTGATATGATTGATGATGATGTTATAATTTGATGATGAGAAACATTATTCAATTCGACTTCATAAATACACGTGAAGGGATCAGATAAAAATTTCTAAATATTTGAATTATTTTTATAACTGATTTATGAGTGAATACAGCAATGCAGATGTAGATGAGATTATGCAGCAATGCAGATGCAGGTGTAGATGAGAATATGCAAGTCTACAGACTTGCTTAAAAGAAGAGTGTGACCTAGATCTACAAAAAGAAATAGGAACGACTGTTATTAAATGAAGCCGAACAATACAAGGGAATCAGTAAATCTTGACTCAGTCTTATACGCGAAATTACCATGAACTCTACCACCAGACCTTCTACTGCACTAACACCTTCACATCATTTCTACAATAGAAAAACTTGTGTGAAAGAATTTGATGATGGGATATGGAAATGCTTGATGAGTTATATACAGTTAAAGTCAAAGGCAATGAGTAAAAGATGGTTTCACATTAATATGAACAAAGCAGAAGGCAGCAAAAGATATTTGCATAACAGAATCCTCAATGGCAGAATGTTTTCTCTTTCTTGGACTTGAGAAGAACGATAATGGCAAAAACAGAAAAGAGAATAACACTCATGGTTTTGGGGTTTCTGCTGAAAATCTTGGAAGTTGAACCAGAGAATTCACCCTTGTAACGCCTTCAAGACCCGACCAGTCCTGATCTTCATTAGCCGCGGCTTCTCTTTTGCCTCCTGCTTCAACAAGTGCTCTTTTAAAGGCTTCAGTCTCTTCGGATGATCTCAGAGTAAAGTTCCTCTGCAGCAAAGGCTCTGGATTTTGTCCGTCGTCAGATTCTGCTGCATTACCAGAATGATTGCTTTGTAATGTAGCAGAAGAGTAGCCCTGCTCTTCATAATCGAGTTCCAAGTCCATTTTCCCATCCAAAAACAAGCAAACCACCGCACAGTCGTCCATCTTTGATGTCGGGTACTTGCACTTCCATTCGCGAGCAGCTGACTCAACCAGAATCCTGGCAGCTGATGACCGTGTTGGAGCTGATGAAACTATTTCCACGACTTCCTCATTGCTCAACACATCCCATACCTGAAAACATCAACAATATAATTACTTGAACAAGTATGAAAGTAATGCCCATTATCAGGCGATTACAAACTCTTGATAGATGCACTGGCAAAAATGGCCGACTTAGTGAGCCAAACAACAGCTGCTACATTGTTTAACTACTTTTTCTGTATATTTCATGAACATAGAGATTCGTCCTTTATCCTACCAGATCTTCTACCACATGTAGGCAACTATCCTGATTATGCCTATATAAAACACGAAGTGAATTTTCTCCATAATAAAACAATTAAGCAAACAGAACGGTATCCTAATTACAACTCGATAAAGACAACTACAACAACACTCAAACCTTTTTCCACTGTGTAAGATCGGTTATATAGATTAATCATTTCTCTTGCGTTTTATTTATTTATTGATTTAATTATTATTATGTTTTTGTTTTTGTTTTTGAGTCGTAACCTAAATTCTACCCTCCTTCTGTGTCTCCTAGTACCTAATGCATAATACGCCCTTCAGAATACGCATCTTTCGAAAATATCATATCATCTCAACCGTAATAGAGACCTAAGTACCTAAAATTCTCATTTAAATCCTATACCGTCTACATAACATTGGCTATAAGAATCAATTGTCTCCACTGTGCTCTATCACTGACCATATGTTGTCCAACTGTCATATAAGTCATATCATTCTTTATTATCTCTTTTCATGTCTTCTTTCGTCTCCCTCTCCTACTTTTAACATGCAAAAGTACAACACCAAGAACAAGAACAAAAATAATATAAAAATGTAAGCAAAATATTCGCAATCTTTTGCAGCGCCACACTGCTTACATTTGATCCTTGAAATAAAACTGTTAAGCACAGAAAGCTTGGCAAAAGGCAAAATAAGAAGGCAACTATCCAAGACTCGTCACATAAGGACTTTCAAAGGGATCAAATAGAAAACGGAACTTTGTGTTTTTTCCACAACCAGAAAAAATAACCCTTTTTTTTGGGGTGGGATGGGGTTGAGGGGAGGGGGGGAGGTGAATGTGTGAAGAAATCACCATTAACCATGAAAACCAACGCAATGTGATCGGAACAAACAGCTGTACCCTGTAGGATACCTGATCTTGCATTTTTTTTACAAAAGCAAGAAAGCATATGGTATGTACTAACAAAACAGGAGAACAATTAAAAATGCAAATCTTTGTCCAGTAAACTTGCTGTAATGCAACTACCACAGTTGACCTTGAAGCGACAAACATCAGCTGCATGACAAGCTGCAGACAATCAAAAGACACTTCCAAGGCCATAGGCTAACATAGAGGAGAAACTAAAGAAGGCAACTATCCAAGACTCGTCACATAAGGACTTTCAAAGGGATCAAATAGAAAACGGAACTTTGTGTTTTTTCCACAACCAGAAAAAATAACCCTTTTTTTTGGGGTGGGATGGGGTTGAGGGGAGGGGGGAGGTGAATGTGTGAAGAAATCACCATTAACCATGAAAACCAACGCAATGTGATCGGAACAAACAGCTGTACCCTGTAGGATACCTGATCTTGCATTTTTTTTTTTTACAAAAGCAAGAAAGCATATGGTATGTACTAACAAAACAGGAGAACAACTAAAAATGCAAATCTTTGTCCAGTAAACTTGCTGTAATGCAACTACCACAGTTGACCTTGAAGCGACAAACATCAGCTGCATGACAAGCTGCAGACAATCAAAAGACACTTCCAAGGCCATAGGCTAACATAGAGGAGAAACTAAAGAGGAAAAGACAGCATTTTGAAGGAATAACTCATGGCACGAAACAGCCAAAGACACAAGGTAAGCCTCAGTTCTAATGGTAATCTGGGAAACTAGTTTCTTGCAGTATGACAGAATTCCAGCATTCAACTGAAAAATAAAAAGCTTTGAGTGTTGTTGTTTAAGGAGCTTCATATATATTTAACTTTACTTTGCATCTACTCTTGATTAGTGGTCGAGTACTTTTTATGCCTGTGTAGATGGTCACTTTCGTAAAGCTAAAATAGATCTTCTCCTTCATTCTCCCAACAAGCTAAAATTGCTATTATAGTTGCGTTACACACCAAATTGCCAAGATACAAACAGACACAGAAAATAGTACTTAAACAGTAGATTTTCATGCTAAGGCATATATTCAAGAAAATATATATTTAATTTCGCCTTTGGTTTTCAGTTTGGTATTTCAAATAATATCACTGGAAAGGTATGATCTACTCTGGCATTTGGTTACGGAAGTTCAGCCTATATATGCCTTCTATGAGCAACCTGTCCACCTAAACCCAGCGGCCCCACATGCCAAATATAGTCCAGTAAATCCTTCCAAAAGTGTATTACACATCAGGGAAAAGGGGATGAGATATTTTGATTAAATATGGTATGGCAGGATATCCTAATAACATACCCCATCAGAAGCAAGAACAATGAACTTGTCCTTCTCTGTAAGAACCCTATGAGAAAACTCCGGAATTGAGATGACTCCGTAGTCCTTTAAACAAAAATCTCCAAATGCTCTAGCCATTGCCAATCCAGGGGCATCATCAAATGGCAACCACACTCGATGCACTTCCGGCTCATCTTGCAAAGCAAAGACTCGACCTTTACATCTCTTGATTCTTTCTGCTTCCCCTATTTTACAAATGATAAACTAAGCACAAGAAAGCCCAAATCTGATATATATCCCTCAGGAAACTTGAAATGACATAACATACTTGGCAAATCAGGCTTAAGATCCACAGTCAACTGTGTAGCAATAAGTGTGTCACTCTCGCCTTTTGATGCCAGTATTGCACGAGAATCACCAATGTTGCCCATGAAAAGGTTTGACCCCTACGAGTCCCAAAATGAAGAACCTCAGCAAAGCCTCCTAAACAAATGAAACGAAACAACAGGACATAATAAGCAAAGTTTCTGCAGCTTACCTGCTTCACTATACTAACCGCAGTGCTACCGCTGCAGAAACAATCCAAATTAGGATGTGATTTTAGCTCTTTATCCATGGCCTTATATGACTTAATAAAGGCTTCTCTCCATAAAGTTTCCACTTGATCCTCTACAGAACTTTTCTTTTCCGGATCTACCACATCAGAGGTGGGATCCCCATTGCAACAGGTCATACTGGATGCGTTCTGCCTTGATTCTGAGGAATGCAGAATTGACAATAACTTCAATGGAAGAGTGTCCCTCACTTTGCGAGCAACCAAATGACCATAAGGACCATGACCATCATATACACCACAAAAGGTCACATCTTCTGCCATGAAATCCTGTCAAGAAAAGCAAAAGAAGGGATTCAGCGATATCATACTACATAAATAAATAAATAACTGACAACCAAAAGAATGAAACTTACTTCCCACACAATCATGGCATCCTGGTTAATCCCTTTCCTTCCTTGCTGAGTAAATACACAAGAACCACGACTCCTCCCATTTGAAAAAATCCGATTGGGAATCGAAGATAAATTATTCAGGGAAGTATTGTTGTCAGAAAATGTTCTCCTTGATATTTTTCTCCTAAACCATGTCATCTTTAAACAAGAAAGTTCTGAAACTTTCTCCCCATCGCTCTTGCTACTGCAAGTGCTTTGACTAGTGATTGAGATACAACCCCCCATCTTCTCAAACCCAAAAAATAACCATCTATGTGAACCAAAGATAAGATCTTCACAGCACAAAGAACTGTTGCAACCCCGCAATTCAAGGGAAATTCCCTTTATCCTGGTAATTCAGAATGCTCGCATCTGTACCTCACCCACGAGACAGAACATCTGAAACTCAGAGGACACCCTTGTAATCCTCGAAAGAACCCAATGACCTTGTTATGGTCAAATTACCAAGATTCTTGCTAAATGACAAGAAACCTGGATGAACATTACAAGAAGAAAATGCTAAAGTAAAATGAAATCAATGTAAGCAAATGAAGAAGTCAGATGTTTATAGCATTTTGCATGTGATGGCGACTGCAATACTTAAAATAATATTTCCTGACTATTTTTCTTCTAATGGGCATATGCATTCACACAACGGAACATGGATGCATACGAGATCTCATCTAAATAGTACAAAATGCCCAAAGATTTCCCGTATAAAATAGAAGCGGCAGAAGACAAGCCAAAAAAAAAGTTCTTTTTTATGAAAGAAATACAAAGATAAACAGAAAAAGAACAGTTATCAACCAAATCTTAATTGGAGTTTTCCTCTTAACCACAATAAATAATCTCAATTTGGGACAAACACCATCCCTACAATCACACACTTTCCAAGATTTGCTATGATAAAGCAGAATAATTATGTTTGGATTAGCTCTTTGCTGATTTTACATTTCTTCTTTCTTCCTCTCCAAGGTGGTGGAGAAAGGGAATATGTTGATTCTCCTTTTTGAATTGCATATAAAAAGGAAACAATAGAGACAAAATACATTATGCAGTGAAGAAGCTTCACACTGTCGTTCCAAAATCTTGAAAGATTTACGACAAAAAAGTAACAAACAAAAAAAAAGTAAGATGAAAGAAATCACGGGAATCTACGACAAGTTATAAATGGAATCCGAAAACCAAAAAACAGGAGCAGAACAAAATGCTTTAACTTTCCAAAATAACAGTAGCAGCATAAATGCTGAAATTTACCCTCCTTTGTGAAATTTACACACACACATACAAAAGGTACATAAATTGGCTTCTGCAAGTGAAAACTCACAAAACGCCAAACTAAACTCTTGAGAAACAAAATTTCAGAAAATGCAAGAAGAACTAGCAGCAGATTAACTATTTCAGTTTGAAACTAGTAATGAAGTAAACCATGAACCAAGACCACATCTTTACAGACCAAAATCACAAACACACGATTGCAGCAGGATAAATTTGGAGGCAACAAAACCCTTTACCTTTTCTTCATTTTGTTCCTTCCCAAAATACCTACTCAAAGTTTGTAAAACAGTAGGATGGGAAGACAACAGCAGAACCAGCATTTATCAAAAAGAACCACCTTTTCTTGTTCAAAATTATTATTTTTTTCTTCCTTTTTTGAGACAAGCAGAAGGTGGGTAGTTTCTGTTGATCATATAAAAGTGACTTGCATTAATCGCAAAAGCATGAGAAGGGTGATATCCATCGGGTAAGTGGGCCTGAGACCGGGGAGGGAGGCGGGGGTAGGGATCACGGATAGTAGGTTGTAGATGGGCTAGCTGAAATGATGACAGAGATGGCTGAAATGGACTTTATATTTATATTTTACTGTTTCAAAATCTGAACTTTATCCTATTTTTCCTTTTTTTTCCTTTACATCTAATCTTTAAAGACGAATCTTAAACCAACTGGTAAAGTTGTTGTTTTGTGTCCAGTCAGGTTCGAGCTTCAAAAACAGTCTTTTTCACAAAAAATTGTATGCTAATGATATATACATCTCCAAATCATGCACAAGCACATAAGCTTAATGCAACGAAACGCTCTTAACATCTAATCTTTGATTTCACTAATTATAAAGATAAATCGTGGCAACTTGGCAACTGTTTCATTTAAACTGTTTTTGTATTCTTTTTATGCAAAAACAAAAATATCTGTTTAGTAATATTTTTTGTTTTACATTTACCGTTCACTTGGTTAGACGTTATTTCTGATAAAGTTTTATGGTTATCCTCTCTCTTACATATGTGCAGAAGGTAAAAAATAAATTTTTAAAAAAAAAAGAAAAAAAATGGCTATAGTTTGACTTTTAATTTTCTTCATGTTTTGTTTTATCTAAAGTATACCTGCGTGATTTATCTAACACGGATATTTATGAAAATACATAAAAATTGGTTGAATTTCTCATTGTTTGAATGATTATTGATGCTATATTTATAACTTATATATGATACTTCTTTACAATATGAAAGACAAAGTGAAGACTGGATAAAACAATAAAGGACAGCTTGTCTTTGACTTGGCATTATAATGCTATATTTATGACTTATCTATGATTTATATATGATACTTCTTTACAATATGAAAAACAAAGTGGGCCAGTAATAACGAAGTCATTCTATCCGATCTAATTAGCTCAAAGAGTTGTTGTTTTGATTCACAGTAAGTATTTTACAGTGGGTCTCTGGCAAAGCTTTGTCAATCTAATAAGCCACTAAATTTTTGATTTACATCATACACAAAACTGTCTAAGACTTAGACGGTGAGACCCACATGTCGAGGAGTATTGGCCAATGCTCTAGAAAAACAAAGTGAAGATCGGATAAAATGGTAAGGACAGCTTGTCTTTGACTTTTTTTAATAAATTTTGTAATGGGCAAGACATGCTCTTTTCCTTCTCCTTTTTCTGTGTTTGGTAGTTTCCATTACTTTTTTGTATTTCTCATTACTTTTCCACTATAATTCATCCCAAGAACCTCGAAATGTAGGAAATTGCAAGAGCGTACCGATATTAGTTTCACCTTATAGTTTTTAAATGGAAAGAATCTCAATTAATTTAATAAGGAGAAATGGGAGGGGGAATCTTTATCAAATAACTGTTTACTATATTTGTTCACTATATGATAATATGTGACTGATAAACGAAAATGACTTAAAATATCTTGATTAATACGATTTGGCTTGTAATGTTATAGACTTATGTCATTGTAGGTAGGGGGAATCTGTTACACCCGTACCTTTTATTATAAATATATAGAATATAAGTATATGTAACAGAAAAAAAGAAAAAAGGAAATATAAAGAAAAAGAAATACTTATCCTAAACTAATTGAATGGGAATAGGAAAAGTAAGATAAGAAAATATGGGATATAGATTAACTTCTAAAGGTATATCATAAATATAATTACTACCTACCCTAGGAAATTATCTATACCTATATACATACATACATATATACACACACACACACAATCATAATCAAACCACAAACCCTACATCCAAGATATACAAGTAATCTGCAGCCTATCTTCCTTCTCCTCATAGCTGGCCGACTCTAACTTAGGTGAAGAAGGAGAAAACGTTGGCTTCAACCAACCTAATCAAATTACAGTAAAGTATATATGGATAACGTAAGTATCCTACCTGTGTTTGCTATGAATTTCTAAAATATGTAATTATATTTTTGTAGCAAATCATGGATCATACACATGTATATGTGACTGCATAATTGAATGTATATATGTGTTTATGTGTGGCCAGATGTGTATGTATGTATGCGAAATTGGAATGGTTACTGTTTATAGGTGTGGGCCGAAGAAATTATATACTTTTGGGAAAATGTTTAAATTCGGGCAACAAGGGATATTGACATATGATTTATGCATGGTTTCATTTGAGTTTAGTTGCAAGTATATGAATATATATATATATATATATATATATATATATATATATATATATATATATATATATATATGTATGTATATAGATGTGTGTGTGTGTGAGAACATGATTGATAATGTTATGTGTTTTGTGTGTGTAGGTCGAAGCAAATATTTGGAGTTGGAGGTGTATATATTCGGTCAGGGCTGGAATTGACATAGGTTATGATCCAAATTTCATAAGTATATGAATTATAATCAATGAATTTTGTATGATTTTATGCGGTGTAAATTTGGGATTTTGATTGGGTTTTGGACAAATTTGAATTGCTGAAAAATTGAGATTATGTATAGTTTGAGGGTGGAATAAGATTGAAAATTGAAAAAGGTGAATTCTGGTGGTTGGCAGCGGTAGACAATGGTGGCGCGTGAAGCTCACGCGTCGGCCAAATGGTAGGCATATGCGGATGCTGAGTGTTAGGCGTGAACTGTGCTTGTTGCTTGAGGTGTTAAATGTGAGAAAATATCAGTGGTGTGGATTTTTGAAGGGAGACCGAGGGTTAGGAAGAGGGTTGAGTGGAATTAGGGTATCAGGGAGTAGGGAGGGGGTTGGCCGAGGGATTGGGGTGGGGATCAGTCACTGCCGATAGGCAGAGAGGGTGCCGAGGGTGATGGGGATCGGAGGTGAGGTGAGTTGGGTAGTAGGTTGGAGGAAAGTGAGTCGAGGGAGGTGCGTGTATGTATACACATGTATGGGCGTAAGCATGTAAATGTATATACGTACATGTGCGTGGTAGTTATTGTTGGACTGTAACACATGTAATAAACACCACTAGAGGAGGATGAATAGTGATTAGCGGAAATAGCACTATTTTAAAACCGTTTAGAAATTTCCCCTCAAAGCTGATTATGAAGATGTTCAGGACCAGTACTCGTTTTTCTAAAATTTAAAGGTCTCAATGCACGACTGTATAAATTATAAAATTTTTCAAAAATAAAATTCAAAGTCTTAAGTTTACTCTATCCAAAAATGAGCTAAAAACAAGGACGTTTGACCCTTCAAACAAATGCAAAGTTTTAGATGGTCAGTTTGGACTATTTTGGACAGAATGTTAGCAAACTTTGAAAGGCTATAACTTTTTGTTTACTTGGTCAAAAAGGTTGATTTTTGTATCAAAATGCTCCGTGAGATGTTTAGTTTAAGCTTCCAAAAGGCGCCGACCAGAAACTATGCATAATAAAATAAAAAGGAACGTTTCTTTCAAACTGGTCAGATTGTTGCCAGGATGGAGCAGTAATTATTCAAAGACCGAAAGACTAACTTTATTTTGCTCAAATCGAGTTATTCTTGTTGCAAATGAAAGCTAACAGTCTGAAGTTTAACTCCACTAATCAATAATGTTGAAAACATTTTGCTATTTTTTCAGTTGTGTAAATTAGAGTGCAAAAAGCGTAAAAATGGGCCGAAAGTAGAAGAACAACATAAGAACAAGGACACAAGAGATTTATCCTGCTTCGTTCAACGTGACCTACTCCAGTCACAAGGAGCACCTTTCCTTGGATTTTCACTATGAAAGATCACCGATGCAATAATCACCGAGCTTGATCATGTGGTTATACACCAACCCTAATCAAGACTTGGTTTATCACCTCTATGCAACTTTATATAGCACCACCTCTACCACCTATTGATTTAGCATTATAAAAATGGCTAATCAATCTTACAACATTTCATTACAAAAGGTGTATAGTGCAGCTCTACAACAATTCTCAACAATAAAATACTTTGGCTACACAAAGCAAGAACAATAAGAAAAGAGAAGATAGATATAGAGAGCAATAGATCTTCTTCAAGTTGTGTGTTCAAGTTGTTGTATTCTTCTCTTCACTTAGCCTTCTATTTATAGTATGAGGAACCCCTTGAAAATAAGAATGCCAATTTGTCACCTTCAAAATCATCAATGCTTGTATGTCTTTATTTCATTGGATGACCACCTTAGCACCTTACACACTTGACATCTTCAAGCAACATGATTTGTCCACCTTGACCACTTGTCTTGGCCGATTTTACACATTTAAAAGTGACTTGGAAATTCTTGAAAAATAAAGATAATATGAAGAAGATATGATGACATATTCCTCCCAAGAATAGCTCAACTCCTTGCTTCATTATAGGACATGTGAAGGTTGCATTTCATTTGAATCAAATGGCTACTAGCCATTACCTTTGTCATGCTGGCAATTTTTGCCACTTAGTTGTATTTTGGTTGGTCCATTTAGCATAATCTTGTACACAAGTCACAACATGATTGAAACATAATGTACACATATTTAAGAACCGATCATATGTGTAAAACTGTGTAAAACATCAGCTTGAAGAAGAGAAATGATTAGATAAAGGTTGGCATGACATACTCACATTTTTCTCCTTGTAAGTTGTGGTGAATTTTGTTCCAAGAATACCCTTAACATCTCTGCAAAAAATATAGATGAACAGCTCCAACAATAATATATGAAAATGTCTTCAAGAAGAAAATATAATGTGTCAATGAAAATCATCACATATTTAGTCGATGTCGATAAAGTTTTCAATCTTGAGAATAGAACATATAGACGCATAATTATCTTCAAGAATATTTGAAAATCGTTTTGAAATCGTACATCGTATATTTTGAAAATCATCCTTATAAAAGAAATATATCATTAAGCCGGATTGGTTCCGAAAAACAGGCCTTCCGAGAACATATTGTTAGACCGTGCACCTGCAATAAACACCACTAGAGGGGGGTGAATAGTGGTTAGCAGAAATTACACTACAACCCTTTGTAAAAATCCCCTTTGAAAACAGAATCTGAGACCACCTGAGATTCAAAACCCGTTTTTGAAAAATTCAAAACTAATTGTACACAACTCCAAAAAATATGAACCTTTTCAGAATTGAACTTCAACGTGTTAACAAGACTCTGTCCAAAAATCAGGCAAAAATAAGATTGTTGGCCCTTCATACAAATAAAAAGATTCATATGGTCAATCTGGACAAAATTGGACAGAATGTTGCTGATTTTGAAAAACGTGTTTCTCTTTGAACAATTAACCAAAAAGGTTGATCTTTATATCAAAACACTCCTTAGGATGTGTAGATAATTTTTCCAAAAGACCCTGACCTTAAACAATTCTTGATAAATACTGAATTTAAGTTTTCTCAAAACTGGTCAGATTGAAGCCAGATTGGAGCAGTTATCTTGCAAAGACTGAAAGAGTAACTTTCCCTTGCTCAAATCAAGTGATTCTTGTTGCAAATGAAATCTAACAGTCTGAAGTACAACTTCACCAAAAATCACGAATTTTGAAAGTGTTTAGCTATTTTTCTAAATTGTGAGAAATTGTGTAAAAACTGCAGTAAAAATGGACATAATGCAGAAATAAAGAAACAAGACAAGAACACCGAGGATTTATCCTGGTTCGGTCAATGTGACCTACTCCAGTCCCAAGGAACACCTTTCCTTGGATTTCACTATGAAAAGAATCACCTTACAACAAGAACCAAGCTTGATCCTTGGGTTATACACCAACCCTACTCAAAACTTGGATAATCACCTTCTATGCAACACTTAGTTGCAACACTTCTACAACCTATTGATATAGCCTTATAGAAATGGCGAATCAATGTTACAAATTAAGCTCAAGAGGCTTGTAGCCCAACAAAAACAACAAGAACACCTTTGCTACAAAGAATGGAACAAGAACAACAACAACAACAAGAAGATAATAGCTAGACAATTCAACAAATGCTTGTGAGCTTCAAGTGTGTTTCATCTTCTTCACCATTGTCTCTATTTATAATGTGAATTGAGCCTTGGAGATAAGACTTCCAATGTGTCATCATATTCATCATCAAGTACAAATGTCTTCTCATCATTGGTTGGCCTTTGTACACTTGGCAAAATAAGAAAACATAATTAGTCCACCGTGGATGATCATCTTGGCCGAAAATATAAGCTTCAAAAATGACTTGGAATTTGCTTGATTTATCCTTAGCAAAATAGAGATAATTCCCTTAAATTCTTGGCATAAACATAGGACATGTGAGTGTTGACAACTTCAAACTCAAAATTCAGCTCCTCACCCTCTTAGTATCCGTTGGCTACTAGGCAAGTTTTGCCAAAATAATCTTTATCAAAATATAAATAATAAGAGAGGATAATACCACCAAAAATATCCTCAACTTCAAGCACAATAATAGGACATGTGAAGTCTTCATTTGACTTCAAAAATCTGCTGAAAATAGTCATGAATACCAAGTAGCCGTTCGGCTACATTTGAATAAGTTGGCATTTTTGCCAACTAGCTCCTTTTTGAATTGTCCACTTGTCATCAAGCCATAAAATGATTACAAAATCACCTCCACCTGATAAATCACTTTTTTGGACATATATATATATGTGTAGCAACTCAGATTTTTGAAAAAGAAATCAATAGATAATAGTTGACAAGATTATGTCAACGTGTAACACCGAAATTCCCAATATTTCTTCTTATATGTTGAGATCATTTCCGCACCTTTAACACCTTGAAAAACTCTGAATAATGATGAATAATATCCTCCAATAACATATAAAAGAGTGTCTTCAAGAAAAAAATAGAATGTGACATCTCAAATCGTCACATATCCAGCTATAGTCAACAATGTCATCATTTGAGAGAATAAAATAAAGAATCACCATATCATCTTCAAATTAATAACAAATTAGCTCCAGAATGAAGATAATAATATGCTCAAGAGATTCCTTGAGTGAAAATACCAAAAATACCATCGAGGGTGAAATGACCAAAATACCCCTGGTATATGAAAACTCCAGAAACGACCCGGATGGTCAGAAATAATTATGATATCACCTTTTTCATGATAAATAAGTATAAGAATACATCCTTGAAATATTTTCACCATGTGACGTTCCTACAAAACTCAAAATACAAATTTTGCCCTTTTTGGTAAGTTGTAGAAACTTCCAAGGCACGTTAGTCACAATACATTTAAAATCACCAAAAACACATAATAATCACATAATAAACAATTATAAATCATATACAAATGAAAAAAACCAATTTATCACATTTTAGAAAAATATTTCTAAAAACCCTAGACATCGATCGATCGAAGTGCCTCAGCTTCAGAGATCGATGTCTCATAGAAAGGTTCAGGTTTTGTCTCTGACCTACATCGATCGATCGAAGTGACGGTTCAATTTACATCGATCGATCGATGTGTCTCAGGTTTAGAGATCGATGTCTCACCGTAAGGTCTTGAACTTTCACTGTCTTACATGGATCGATCGATGTGAGAGATCTATGTACATGGATCGATCGATGTGCAACAACCTGAGAGATCGATGTCAACTTTTTCAACTTTTTCAATTTTTAAACACATATAACACCATGTGTGACATTTTTAAGTGTTCACCACTTAAAATCATGACTTTGAAAATTATCCAAACATATTTCTCAACATTCTCCCCCTTTTTGGATAATTTTCAAAATAACCTAACATGATTTTAATGTCACAACTTATAACCAATTGTTTATCAAACTTTGTTTTTAACTAACTTTTAAATAGTACGCTCCCCCTCAACTTATACTCTCCCCCTTAAACTGTGCTCAACTTATACCATTTGAAACTTAGCATGACTTACCAAATCAAAAAACTTAGCATGACTTACCAACTCAAATCATGTTCTTATTCTATCCCCCCTTTTATTTTGCAAATCATGCAAAAGATAGAACTACACAATGGTATCGTAAATCATCATACCTAACTTGGTTCGTAAGTTTTCAAAAGTGGCTTGATTAAGGGGTTTGGTAAAGATGTCAGCTATCTGATGATCAGTTCTTATATGGTTTATAACTATATCCTCATTTTGAACTTGATCTCGAAGGAAGTGGTATCGCACCTCAATGTGTTTGGCCTTAGAATGAAGCACCGGATTCCGAGAAAGATTGATTGGACTTATGCTATCGTAGAAAATTAGAATCTTATTCATTTTAATGCCAAAATCACTAAGTTGCTGTTTAAGCCAGAGTATTTGGGTAATACACAAACTCAATGCTATATACTCGGCTTCGGTGGTAGAAAGTGCTACACTAGCTTGATTTTTAGAAAACCAAGAGATCAAGTTGGTTCCTATGAATTGACAAGTACCGCTAGTGGATTTTCTATCTAATTTGCAACCACCATAATCAGCATCACTATATGCGAGTAATTCCAACTTAGTTTCTATCATACCACAGTCCTAAGTGAGGTGTGTGTTTAAGATATCTAAAGATCTTTTTCACCACATTGTAATGTGATACCTTGGGCAAGATTGAAACCTAGCACACATACACACACTAAACATGATGTCAGGTCTTGATGCAGTTAAGTATAACAATGAGCCAATCATAGACCTATAAAGTGTGTCATCAAAAGGTTTACCATTTTCATCCTTATCTAGTTTGGTGCTAACACTCATGGGGGTAGTTGTACGTTTCAACTCTTCAAAGCCAAACTTCTTAATCATATCATTGACATACTTAAGTTGGCTAATGTGAATTTCTTGAGGGGTTTGTTTGATTTGGAGTCCTAAGAAATAGTTCAATTCTCCTACCATTGACATTTCAAATTCTGACTTCATACATTCTTCGAAGTCTTTTACTAAGGTAGGGTTAGTTGAACCAAAGATAATATCGTCTACATAGATTTGAACTATTAATAAGTCATTATCTTTTCTTCTTAGGAATAACGTGTTGTCTATGGTTCCCCTTTGATAATTATTTGCAATAAGAAAGTTTGCAAATCTATCATACCAAGCTCTTGGAGCTTGTTTCAAACCGTATAGAGCTTTCTTAAGCTTGTAAACATGGTTAGGATTCTTTGGATCTTCGAATCCAGGGGGTTGTTTGACAAACACCTCTTCTTGGATGTATCCATTCAAGAATGCACTCTTGACATCCATTTGGAAGAGCTTAATATTGCTTAGACTTGCAATCGCAAGTAACAATATAATTGCTTCTAGTCGTGCAACGTGTGCAAAGGTTTCTTCATAATCTATTCCTTCTTGTTGATTATAACCTTGTGCGACTATTCTAACTTTATTTCTTGTAATTTTTCCTTGTTCATCCATTTTATTCCTAAACACCCATTTCGTTCCTATTATAGACTTGTTTTCGGGTTTAGGTACTAAGTCCCACACATTGTTCCTTGTAAATTGATTTAACTCCTCATGCATGGCTTCTATCCAAGATATATCACCTAAGGCTTCTTTTACATTCTTAGGTTCTAATTGTGAGATTAAGCTATGTCCTTCAAGTTGACTTATATTTCTACGTGTTCTAACCCTAACGTTTGGATCTCCAATGATTAATTCTCTAGGATGCCACCAATTCCTAGATTGACTAAGTTCACCCTCACCTTGTTCAAATGTTTCATTAGTGTGAACATTGTCGTATACAACTTGATCATTAGTTGTATTATCTTCTAATTGCAAAGTCTCTTCATTTGTTTCATCTAAGGGTTCATGCATATCTTGTTCAGGGGGGAGTTGGTTCTAGATGATCAAGTACAGGCTCAAGTAATACATCATCATCAAACATATTTTCAACATTAGTTTCATGTTTATGTTGAGTTTTATCAGTAATTTCAAAGCATGCATTTTCATTGAATTTTACATGTATAGATTCAATTATTTTTCTAGATGCAGGGTTATAACACCTATATGATCAGAATTAGTTGAATAACCAGCAAATATACATTTGATAGACTTTTGTTCAAATTTGTCTAGATTATCCTTAGTGTTCAACACAAAACACTTACATCCAAATACTTTAAGATAATCTATTTTAGGTAGTCTATTATTTGATAACTCATAAGGTGTTTTATTTAATTTCTTTCTAATGGAAAGCCTATTTATAATATAGCATGCACAACTAACAGCTTCAGACATAAATACTTAGGTAATTTATTTTCACATAGCATAGTGCTAGCAACTTCTTGAATTGTTCTATTTTTGCGTTCAACAACTCCATTGAGTTGTGGTGTTCTTGATGGTGAGAATTCATGTTTAATTCCATGTAATTCACAAAACTTGATTACATTTTTGTTTTTAAATTCTCCACCTTTATCACTTCTAATCCTTTTAACATTTTCTTCGTAAATGTTTTCAAGTTGCTTAATAAGAGTTTCGATTGCTAATGGAGCATCGTCTTTGTATGTTAAGGACAATGTCCATGTGTAGCGTGAGTAATCATCTACTATGACACACACATAGTAGTGTCCACCTATACCTCTTGTCCTACTTGGACCAAATAAGTCTAAGTGAAGCAATTCTAGTACATGACTATTACTCACTTCATGTTTCGGTTTTAATGTTTCTTTAGTGTGTTTTCCTTTAATAAATGTTTCACACATTTGAAAATTATCTAAGTCTAACTGAGGCATTCCTCTAATTAAATTCTTCTTATATAATTTCTTAATGGTTGAAATTCCTATATGGCCTAATCTTATATGCCATAAATTCACATCTAAGTCATGTGATATTAGACACTTAATCTTAGCATCTAACATGTTATCTAAGGTAAGAGTATAAATATTATCATCTCTATTTCCTTTTAAAACCGTTTCTCCTTTTTCATTTATTATATCACAAGAATTAGGAAGAAAAGAGACATTATAACCACAATCTATAAGTTGAGAAATACTAAGTAAATTATAAGAGAGATTGCTTACTAACAACACATTTCATATTTGAAATGTGTTAGAGTCCCCAATTGTTCCTTTTCCAACAACTTGTCCTTTGTTGTTGTCACCGAATGTTACTTTTCCTCCATTCTTGATATATTCCAATTCGATGAATAGTTTGGGGTTGCCCGTCATATGCCTCGAACACCCACTATCTAAAAACCATTTGGTTTTCAGATTCTTTGACTTTGCCTCCTTGCATTCCTTGCGTTTTTCCTACAATGGAGACAAAGTTTTAGGTACCCTTTATTTGGGTCCTGAATGTTAGGGGCACTATTCTTGTTTAGATATCCCTTAGGTATCCAAACTTGAACATATCTTTTAGGCACATTTTTAGCATGATTATAATTTGGAAAATAAGAAGGATTAGCATATAGATGATCATTCTACATAAGTGAAGATGCATTGTTATACACGTTACGCCATGGATGATAATCATTATATGATGGCCGATTTCTATAATGTGTATAAGGCATGCAATTTTGTTCTTGAATGGCGCTATATAAGTGTGTTCATAGGTATTTCTATAAGACTTATATGAGTGTTGCCTATACTTAGGTTCATAATAAGTTGGATACATTTTATTCTTTCTAGTTGTATTCTTATATATATATGCATAATTTCTAGGTTGTCTAGATGCAAAATTTGGCCTAGATGTATGTTTATGCGTGTGTATATTTGTGGGTATGTGTTGTATTTTTGCCTTGATATAAGTAGAAGAAGGTGTAGGCAAAGTAGATTTTGTTGTATTACACGGCAACTTTGTGCTAGATGCGACAAACTTAGTTTTTTATCTACTTTTACATTTTCTTCTTTATAGTCTAAGCCGATTTTATCATTTCCATACTTTTGTGATGAGATTAGTGTATCTAACATATTTACACCAGATTTAAATTGTTCTAACATTTTTTCTAAAGTAAGTTTAGAAGACTTAAGTTGCACTATTTCATTTTCACAGCTTTCTAACTTAGACTGTAGCATACTATTTTCCGTTTTTAAATTTTGTTCATTTTTCCTAAGTGATTCAATTTTGTTCTCTAAAGGATCAAGGGTATTAGTAGACTCTTGTTTAAAAGATTCTAATTGATCAGAAAATTCCAAGTTGGACGTCTTCAACTTGTCATTTTCTTCAATTAGTTTCTTCTTTTTTTTAGAGATCCTCTTACAGTGAGCATGAATTTTTAAAAATTCTTCATACATTTCATCAAATGTCATTTCATTTTCAGAATCACTATCAGATGAAGAACTTACCTCATTTGATACGAAGCAGACTTGAGCTTCCTCAGTTTCGGATTCTGAGTCGGATGAGTCGCTCCATGTGCTCACCTTCATTGCTCGTTTCCCTTTCCTTGTCTTCTTTGCCTTAGTCGCTTGTGCTTCTTTGTCCTTGACTTGTTTATTATTGTTGTTATTATTATTATTTTTCTTTGTTGGACAACCATATGAAATATGTCCTTTTTGACCGCATTCATAACACTTTAACTCTTTATTATACCATTTGTTTGTGTTATTTTTCCTAGGTTGAGAAGAAGAAGAAGAAGAAGAACGTTGTCTATTCCTATTGGGACGTTTGAAAAACTTTCTAAGTTTTCTAGCTATTAATATCAAGTCATCATCTAATTCAGTGTCACTATTACTATCATCATTATTTGTATGTATTTCAGTTGTTTTGAAAGCTATTGACTTACTTGATGATTTAGATGACTCGGACTTCCGTTGGTTTAGTTTTACCTCATAGACTTTAAGATACCCGATCAATTCATCCATCTTAATGATTGACTTTGTCTCCTCGATTGCAGTCACCTATGGATCCCATTCAGCAGGAAGGCTTCGTAGCACCTTTTGAACTTTTTCATTGTTTGTGAATGATTTGCCTAAAGCTTCAAGGGCATTAAACATGTTAGTAATCCTCAAATCCATAGATATTATGTATTCGTTTGGCAATATTTTGAAAGACTCTAATTCAGTCATAAGCATGTTTATTTTTGATTCTTTAACACCACTGGTACCTTCATGCTTTAATACAAGTGATTTCCACATATCGTATGCACTTGTGCAGTTTGACACATATCCTGCTTCAGAAGTTGTAAGTCCATTTAAAAGTAATTACACAGCTTTAGCATTCATGGACATTTTCTTTTTATCTTCCGATGACCATTCACTTTTATACTTTTCAACCTCTTGTGTGACTCCACTAACTTGTACAACTTTCATTGGAATGTACGACTCATCTTCAACTATAGACCATAAATCAATGTTTATAGCCACTAAGAATAACCTTATTCTTAGTTTCTAATGAACAAAATTATTGCCATCAAAAAGAGGAGGGCGTTGTGTAGACATACCTTCCAACTCACCTTTTTGAGAAACAATAGCCATTGTATGTACCTTAGATTTGAGACAAGCAGTATATAATGAATTGTTGTTTCTTGGCCTTGTATTGTTCGTATGGTGTTGAATCTTGCTTCTTTGAGTGGTGTAGACCTCACTCTGATACCAATTGTTGGACCGTGCACCTGCAATAAGCACCACTAGAGGGAGGTGAATAGTGGTTAGTGGAAATTACACTATAACCCTTTGTAAAAATCTCCTTTGAAAACAGAATCTGAGATCACCTCAGATTCAGAACCCGTTTTTGAAAAATTCAAAACTAATTGTACACAACTCCAAAAATTATGAAACTTTCCAGAATTGAACTTCAATGTGTTAGCAAGACTCTATCCAAATATCAGACAAAAATAAGATTGTTTGACCCTTCAAACAAATAAAAAGATTCAGATGGTCAATCAAGACAGAATTGGACAGAATGTTGCTGATTTTGAAAAACGTGTTTCTCTTTGAATATACAACCAAAAAGGTTGATCTTTATATTAAAATACTCCTTAAGATGTGTAGATGATGTTTCCAAAAGGCCCTGACCTTAAACAATTCTTGATAAATACAGAATTTAAGTGTTCTCAAAACTGGTCAGATTGCAGCCAAATTAGAGCAGTTATCTTGCAAAGATTGAACGACTAACATTCCCTTGCTCAAATAAATTGATTCTTGTTGCAAATGAAATCTAAAAGTCTGAAGTATAACTCCACCAAAAATCACGAATTTTGAAAGTGTTTAGCTATTTTTTCAAATTGTGAGAAATTGTGTGAAAACTGCAGTAAAAAAAGGCAGAATGCAGAAATGAAGAAACAAGACAAGAACACCGAGGATTTATCCTGGTTCGGTCAATATGACCTACTCCAGTCCCAAGGAACACCTTTCCTTGGATTTCACTATGAAAAGAATCACCTTACAACAAGAACCAAGCTTGATCCTTGGGTTATACACCAACCCTACTCAAGACTTGGATAATCACCTTCTATGCAACACTTAGTTGCAACACCTCTACAACCTATTGATATAGCCTTATAGAAATGGCGAATCAATGTTACAAATTAAGCTCAAGAGGCTTGTAGCTCAACAAAAACAACAAGAACACCTTTGCTACAAAGAATGGAACAACAACAACAACAACAACAACAACAAGATGATAGCTAGACAATTCAACAAATGCTTGTGAGCTTCAAGTGTGTTTCATCTTCTTCACCATTGTCTATATTTATAATGTGAATTGAGCCTTGGAGATAAGACTTCCAATGTGTCATCATCTTCATCATCAAGTACAAATGTCTTCTCATCATTGGTTGGCCTTTGTACACTTGGCAAAATAAGAAAACATAATTAGTCCACCGTGGATGATCATCTTGGCCAAAAATATAAGCTTCAAAAATGACTTGGAATTTGCTTGATTTATCCTTAGAAAAATAGAGATAATTCCCTTAACTTCTTGGCATAAACATAGGACATGTGAGTGTTGACAACTTCAAACTCAAAATTCAGCTCCTCACCCTCTTAGTATCCGTTGGCTACTAGGCAAGTTTTGCCAAAATAATCTTTATCAAAATATAAATAATAAGAGAGGATAATACCACAAAAAATATCCTCAAATTCAAGCATAATAATAGGACATGTGAAGTCTTCATTTGACTTCAAAAATCTGCTGAAAATAGTCATGAATACCAAGTAGCCGTTCGGCTACATTTGAATAAGTTGGCATTTTTGCCAACTAGCTCCTTTTTGATTTGTCCACTTGTCATCAAGCCATAAAATGATTACAACATCACCTCCACCTGATAAATCATGTTTTTGGACATATATATATATGTGTAGCAACTCAGATTTTTGAAAAAGAAATCAATGGATAATAGTTGACAAGATTATGTCAACGTGTAACACCGAAATTCCCAATATTTCTTCTTATATGTTGAGATCATTTTCGCACCTTTAACACCTTGAACAACTCTGAATAATGATGAATAATAACCTCCAATAACATATAAAAGAGTGTCTTCAAGAAAAAAATAGAATGTGACATCTCAAATCGTCACATATCTAGCTATAGTCAACAATATCATCATTTGAGAGAATAAAATAAATAATCACCATATCATCTTCAAATTAATAATAAATCAGCTCCAGAATGAAGCTAATAATATGCTCAAGTGATTCCAAAATACCATCGGGGGTGAAATGACCAAAATACCCCTGGTATATGAAAACTCCAGAAATGACCCGGATGGTCAGAAATAATTTTGATATCACCTTTGTCCTGATAAATAGTATAAGAATATATCCTTGAAATATTTTCACCATGCGACGTTCCTACAAAACTCAAAATACCAATTTTGCCCTTTTTGGTAAGTTGTAGAAACTTCCAAGGCACGTTAGTCATAATACATTTAAAATCACCAAAAACACATAATAATCACATAATAAACATGTATAAATCATATACAAATGAAAAAAAAAACCAATTTATCACATTTTAGAAAAATATTTGTAGAAACCCTAGACATCGATCGATCGAAGTGCCTCAGCTTCAGAGATCGATGTCTCACAGAAAGGTTCAAGTTTTGTCTCTTACCTACATCAATTGATCGATGTGTCTCAGGTTTAGAGATTGATGTCTCACCGTAAGGTCTTGAACTTTCACTGTCTTACATGGATCGATCGATGTGAGAGATCTATGTACATAGATCGATCGATGTGCAACAACCTGAGAGATCGATGTCGACTTTTTCAACTTTTTCAACTTTTAAACACATATAACACCATGTGTGACATTTGTAAGTATTCACCACTTAAAATCATGATTTTAAAAATTATCCAAACATATTTCTCAACACATATGACTATTTTGAGAGGTCGCTTGGACACATATGACCGTTAATTTGGCTGTCCAGACACATATGACTATATCGATAGACCTCGTGGACATATTTGACTATTAAGAGATCAGTTCGTAAGTCTTGTGATATATGTCACTTGTAAAGAAAGTGCTATAGCCATTGCATTGAAATTGTTTTGGAAAATCGCATCGAATCTTATCGTATCGAAAATCGTATCGCATCACAAAATCGATATTTTGGAAACTTGAAAATCAAAAGTTGATTTGCATCGCATCGATTTGAAAATTGCATCATCGGTTTCGACTTGGACTAACATTTGATTGGCTATTGACTTGATTGACTCTGATGATTGGATTTTGTTCAACTTTGTTGATTGATTGACACAAGGGTAAAATAGTAATTTTGTTTGTGAATGAGAAACTTGCTATTTTATATATTGCTATATATTTAATAACATTTGTTTCTCCATGTATGATCCCATAATAAGTACCGCGAGATGACTTATTGGGCGATGTTTTATCGCCATACTATATGTAATCTTTTTTGCAGATAAGCCGGACTATGAGCTAGTTTATGTGGAAGATAACTCTGAGTGGGGATTCTGATGTTCGAGGATATTCTGAGGAGATTCGTTGAAGATTTAGTTGAGACAGTTGTTTATGAATTTGAAGTTTATGTATTTATGTGACTTAGTATTTCCTACCTACTTATGACATTTATATTGTTTTAGATTTGCCTAGATTTGATACATTTGTGAGTAATTATTATTTCGAGGATTTTTATTTTATGGCTTCCACTGACATCAGTTTACATCACTTTTTTGACGCGTAATTGATTTGTATCGACGTCTTATATTTCTCGTAGCAGAATACGGCAGGTGAACTATTTTGAGTACCAGGGCTCGGGACGGATCGCTACAGGTGGTATCAGAGCATGGCTTTAGATCCACGGTGAAAACGTAGATTTAGGCCATGATCATAGAAATTAAGTGATGATCTTGAACATAAGTCACGATCTTAGACGTAAGAGGTGATTATACTAAGTAACGACTCTAGAAATAAGTCATGATCTTAGACTTAAGAGATGATTGGTTTGGGGATACGTATACCTAAGGTATATCTGTTCTTGTTTACTTTCCTTATTTCAGCTTTGATTTTACCGTTTTGCATATCCCCGTGGACCCGATCACTGTAACCTTTAATTGTTTGACATGTAATTAATATTATGTAAATTGTAATGTTACAGCACAATGCCATCAAGAAGAGACCCAAATGGCAATGGAAACGGCAACTAGGCCAAGAACCAGAATGCCCTATCCCATACACTGGTTGACGCACTGGTACAGATCGGACAATCAATTAATCAGGCGGTCCCACAGCCACAGCAGCAGGGGACCCGTTATTATTATGGGTAGATAAAGCAGGTGCACGTCCAGACCTTTGACTGCGATTCTGACCTTGATGGAGCTGATCGGTCCTGAGCAAAGTTGAAAACAACTTTACGCTTTTACAGGCGTGAGAGGAAATGGAGACTATGGTGATCCAGCCGTTTTTGATAGGTGAGGCCGACAAATGGTGGACCACAGCAATGATGGATCTGCCCCAACCTGTTTTGCATTAGTCCCATCTTTTAGAGGGTTTTTGGAGGTTTTCAACGGTTGTCGACGAAAGTGGTAAACATTGAGTCTTTTACAATTAACCCTAAATTAATCTGTACCCTAAGCGTAAACATAAATATAACATCATTCATTTTAGTTTTGTAGAAAAAACGGTTGGAATATGAAATATTTTGATGAATTTTAGAAGGTGCTTGAAAAAGGACTGAAAAGTTATATTACACTTGGGAAATAACAAAAACTTGAACAAATAAGGTAGCAGCATCATACCCTTATAAAGATCTCTAAACAGATATCGTGTATACATCATACCCTGACATAGATCTCCAAACAGCGATCAATGTATATATCATTCCCTAAATATATTGATCGATTTGCATCATATCTTACATAGATCGACTGATGTCATTCCGAGTGCAAAACTGTAACCACACTATAAGACATCGATCTCTTATATAGATAGATCAATTTACATCATTCTCTCACATTGATAGATCGATGTACATCAGTCTCTAAAACTTGAGACATAGATCGATCGATGTTGCCCCGTAATTCAAATTTTTATAGCTGCTGCAAACAAATCCAAGTAAGATTTAAATTGTTTTCTCTCCAATCTTACCCAGATTGATTGTGGACTTTCTCTCAACATCAAAATGCTTGCTTGACTATTATAAACATGCCTAAGATATTCCAGGGTGGCTATGAATCATCAAAATCAACTATATAGTATTTAAAGACTATTTGAACATCTTCAAGATAATTCAAGGAATTGAGCACTTTATGGAGGCTGCAAACACATGGCTCACACCATCTATATATTGAAGAAGCTCAAATGAGGAATTATACATAGTTATCTCTTGCTTATGTTTTAGACTTTCGAAATTTTAATTTCACTTCTTTCCTAAAACTTAATAATCATCATACTATTGGTACTAAATGGATATTTAGAAATAAAATAGATGACCAAGAGAATGTAACGAGGAACAAAGCTAGGCTGGTAGCACAATGATCTAGACAAGAAGAAGGAGTTGACTATGATGAGAATTTTGCCTTCGTGGCAAGGTTAGAAGCTATTATGATATTTGTAGCATATCATACTATAGAGATTTTAAGTTATATCAAATGGATGTAAAGTCGGCTTTCTTGAAAAGAATTATTCATGAAGAGGTATACGTAGCTCAACCGCTAGGTTTTGAAGATCATGATCATGTCTTTAGATTCAAAAAGGCTCTTTATGGACTTAAAAAAGCTCCTAGAGTTTGGTATGAGAGGTTGAACAGCTTCCTTTTTGAAACGGCTTTTCAAGAGAAAAAGTTGATACTATCTTGTTTATTAAAGAACAAGGAAGTAATAATTTACTTGTTTAAGTATATGTTGATGATATTATATGTGATGCCACTAATGATTCTCTTTATGAATACTTTGCTAAGCTAACGGAAGGAGAATTTGAGATGAGCATAATAGTTGAGCTCAACTGCTTCCTTGGTCTTCAAATCAAGTAAACCAAGGATGTAGTGTACATTTCTCAAACAAAGTACACCAATGATCTTCTCCAAAAATACAAATATGAGGACAAAAGGAGTGTAAGCACACTAATGAGCACAAGTGCAAAGCTTGATAAAGATGAAAAAGGAAAGCTGGTCGAGGTAACAAAACACAATAGTATGATTGATAGTTTACTTTATTTGACGGCTTGTCGACCGGATATATCATATGATTTGTGCTTATATGCTAGACTTTAAAGTATGTCTAAGCAATCGCTTCTAGTTGCTATAAAATGCGCTTTTTTAGGTATTTAAAAGGTATGTAGAAGTTTGGATTGTTTTATCCTAAGAATAGGTGTTTTCACTTGAGAGTGTATAATAATTCTGATTATGCAGAAATCTTGTTGATAGGAAAAGCACTTCTGGAACGTGTCAATTTCTTGGAGATTGCATGGTTTCTTGGTTTTCTAAGATAGAAAATAGTGTGTCACTTTCTACGGAAAAACCCGAATATGTGTCCGTCATTTCGTGTTGTGCATAATTTCTTTGGATGACTCGCACGCTAAAGGATTACAATGTCAAGTTTTACAAGGTCCATTTACAATAACACTTTAGCCATAATTATAACACAAAGTCTGGTTCATCATAGTAGAACCAAACATATTGAAGTTCAGCATCACTCTACAAGAGATTGTGTGCAAAATTGATTGGTTTGTGTTGAATTTGTTCCAAATAATGATCAATTAACAGATACATTCACAAAACCACTTCCTACGGATGCACTTGAAATAATTAGAACAAGATTGGGGATTATAAACAATGTGTAAAATGTCAAAAATACAAATTTTAGAAAGCAGCAGACCGATCCATGTGTTGAACTGAGAGATCCACATATACACGGATCTCTCACATCAATCGATTGATATATGTCAATCTCTCAATATTGATCGATTACGTGATGGGTAAAATCAGCTATAAAAGCTGTAAAAAACGCAAACGACTCCAATTCTTTTCAACCTATTTCAATCGGTCAACCCTAAAAGCAGGTGACCCTTCCCAAAGAATATAAGCCACCCTCAAATTTCAAGCAATAGTCTCAATTTCACCTTCATCCAACTTAATTTCCAGTTCCTCTTCCTAAATTTTTATGTCTCCTAATTAATTCTCTCCTCTACATCTCATTTTCTCAAAAATGTCCATGAGGAGCAAGAGTACCTCAAAAAGACCCACGACCATCCAAGATGATAAAGGAGGGTCAAACAACCCTCTTCAAAGACAATGTTTACAGCCTCAAGTGTCTACTAAAGCAAGAACCCACCAAAGCGAAAAACGACCAACTGATTTCAGTTAAGCCAACAAGTTGGCTGCGTTTTGGCAAGGTCTAATGCTAAAAAACTTCTCCTGGATAAAGGCTGGGGAGGTTAAGGAGCATTAGATGAACTCGTAACTACAGGTAAATTTAGCTACATCATCATTCGTGCCCAAAAATCGTATGATAAAGGGAAAAGAGATAACAAGGCTACCACTTGTTAAGATATAAAATGTTTTGATGATGTAAAGATGTTTTAAATAAGTTAAATTGACACTTGAGACTTGATGCAAAATGAGAAAAATACACTATGTCAAAAATGGTTGAGATTGGAACTTACTGTCCAACATCGATCTCTCAGACTGAGGACATCGATCGATCGATGTCACTTCAGTCTCTCCAAAGAGAGACTTCGATCGATCGATGTCAGGCAGAAAAGTTTCTGTCCAACATCGATCTCTCATGCTAAGGACATCGATCGATCGATGTCAATTCAGTCTCTCCTGATAGGGACTTCGATCGATCGATGTCAGGCAGATCTGTCCAACATCGATATCTCAGTCCAGGGGACATCGATCGATCGAAGTGACATCAGTCTCTCTAGGGGAGCCTTCAATCGATTGATGTCAAGCAGTTTCAAAACTGCAAAGTTTCTGGAGGACATCGATCTTTCACCCCAGACATTTCGATCGATCGACGTCCCCCAGAATTCAAATTTTTATAAACGTTGGAACAAAATCCAAGGGAGATTCATGGTGTTTTCTCTATCCAATCTTGCTCAAATTTCTTGTAGACTTTACGACATCATAATACATGCTTCCTTGACTATTGTATCCATATCTAAGCTATTCCAGGTTGGCTATTGAGGATCAAATCACTCCATAGGGTGGCTAAAGACTATTTGGACATTATCTTGACATTTGATGTAGTTGAAGACATGGTGGAGGCTTCAAAAAACGTGGTGAACATCATCTATAAATGGAAGAAGCTTGAATGAAGCAAACACGCACTTTTGCCATCATCGAGCTTCATTATTCATTATAGTATACTTCTCCCATATTTGTAAAAGTGCTTAAAACTTGTTAAGCCTTTCTTTGTTCTTCATTGTTGTATATTGAGAGATAGAGAGTCTAACACAAGAGGAACCATAAATATTTGATCTCTTGCTTGTGTTTAGACTAGTGAGAAAGTGTGAACCCTACTATTTTCTTCAACCCATTGTGAGGAAGTTCTTCAGAGAACTTTGTTGAAGTTGTAAGGTAGCAAGAAATTGTTCTTGTTAGAGCTGTAGTTGCTGTAGTTGCACAAGTATTTGTGCAAGAAGTTGCTGTTGTGGTTGCTTACACTAAGGTGTTAGTGTAAGCTTTGATGTGGTTGTTCTTATTAGCTTTAATAAGAAGAGTAGTTGTCGAAAATCCACTTTGGCAACAAAGTGGTAGTGGAGTAGAATCAATTACGATTCGAACCACTCTATATCCGGTGTACTCATTTATTGTTTCTCATCTCCAATTCTTTCTTTGATTTAGAATTCATTTGAGTTGAGGCACAAAAGAAAATTCCGCAAAATTGTCCAACACTCTATTCATCCCCCTCTGGAGTGTGTAACGGACCCAAAAATTGGTATCAGGCCTAACCTTGATTGCTTGGCCAATCCTTGCGAGTAGCAAGGTTAAAGATCATGGCAATGACAACCTCTTTATCCTACAACTCAACTTCCAAGACAGCTGCACTATTCTCCGGATCAAGCAATAAAGCACTTGTGTTTGATGCCCAAAATTATTCTTTGTGGAAATTTCGAATGATCAATCATTTGAAAGGCTGTGGATTTGATATATGGAGAGCCGTTGTCAAAGGAATTGAAGTTCTTATCTTTACCAACTCAAAAGGAGAATCAATGTTCAAAGATGAGGATGACTACACCGATGAAGAGAAGATAAACTTTGCCATAAATGGCAGAGCATTCGATATTCTCTCAAGTGCTCTTACCACCACCGAGCTCATAAGACTCCAAGGTCTTGAAACAGCCCATGAAGCATGGAAAAGTCTTGAAATGATACATGAAGGGAATGAGCAAGTAAGAATGGCCAAAAGACTTATGCTCATGAAGGAATATGAAATCTTTGGGATGAAGAGCGGTGAAAAGATTTAGGAGCCAATCGACCGATTCACACGAATAGTGAATCAACTCTCCATAGTGGACAAGAAAATATCAAATGAAGACCTTGTCTTAAAACTCCTCAACTCTTTGCCAAGAGAATGGACACCTAATTTCACCACCATCAACTAATCAAAGAATCTCAAGACTCTTACACTTGATGAGCCATCTGGTAATCTTCTTACTCATGAAATTCTTATTGATGAACAAAATAGGATGAACCCTATCAAGCCCACACAAAAATCACACAAATGATTGGTGGTAGAGTCCGATGAATTGGATGAGGAAGTTGCTCTTCTAGTAAGAAAGTTTAGAAGAATGACAGCAAGAAATAAGGCTCAAGCAAGAAAGTTGTTCAAGAGACCATCCAAAGAAAAAGAAGCAAGTGAAAATTGCTATAGGTGTCATCAACCCGATCATTTCATTGCCGAATGCCACGTCAAGGAGCCGCAAAAACAAGAAAAAAGGTCTTTCCTCAAAAGAAGAAAGCCCTTAATGCGGAGGTAACCACGTGGGATGATCTCCTCTCCGAATCAGAAGAAGAAGAAAGTGAAGACAATGATGTTGGACTTGTTGCAGTAGTTGAAAATCCAGAAGCACAACATACTTGTCTCATAGCAATCGAGAATGACCTTGAGGTAAACTCTAACTCTTCTAATTTGCAAGATGAAATAGGAGATTCGCAAGATGATTTTGAAAAACTGAATTTAAAATCTAAACATTTGAAGAAAGAATTTAAAAAAGCATACTAGAAAACAAGATCTTGCATGATAAAAATATTTTGATGTTTCAAGATCATGACATCATACTCACCATGCATAAAACCGTAGCTCTTGAAAATGTGGAAGTTAGGAAAGAATGTGAGAAACTAAGATTAGACTTACAAAGACTAACCAATGGTAAAAATAATTTTGACAAATTACTTGGAAATCAAAGAATTGGAAATGATAAATCCGGTTTAGGATTTAATTCATCACATTCCTCCATTAAGCCTAAGTCATCAAAGAAAAAGGCAAACAAGAGAAAAACCCAACATGACTCATCATCTTATAAACCAAAGCATGTACCCACTTGTTTTCATTGTAACAAAGAAGGACATGTGAAGAGTGCATGTAGAGCTAGATTTGGAAGCATGTATGTTTGGAAGCCTAGGGGTCGATAAGTTGACCCTAAAAGACCCAACTATCAAAGGGTATCAATGCATAAATCTCTTGGTTTTGTAGGCTCTCAAGATAAATGGAGCAGCCAAAGAAGAAGGAACCAAATGGCTCATAGACAGCGGATGTTCAACACACATGACCGGAGATAAAACTTTGGTTACCAAGCTTAAGCTCCAAGATGGTGGAACGGTGCATTTTGGCAATGGGAGAGTCAAAATCCTTGGACATGGAGTAATTGGTAACTCTTTTTTTACTATTAATAATGTACTATATGTAGAAGGGCTTAAGTATAATTTGATAAGTGTTAGCCAACCATGTGATACTAATTTTCAAGTTGAATTTGTGAAAAGAAAATGCATTGTGAAAAAGAATGATAAGATTGTTTTTGAGGCTATAAGGAAAAATGATATTTATAAATTTAGCACACATAATTTGATATCGCAAAATGTTTCTTACGTAGTTGCCAAAAATGATTTGACTCAACTATGACATAGACGACTTGGATATATTAGTTTCAAAAACTTCAAAGATAATTGCAAAAATGAAAAGGTCCAAGGTCTTCCAAAATTGAATTTCGAAAATCATGGCTTATGTGACACACTTGTCAAAAGGCAACGCTTGTTAAAACAAGCTTCAAGCCCAAAAGTGAAATCTCCACCATCAAACCTCTACAATTGCTTCATATAGATTTGTATGGGGATATTGGTACAGCAAGTCTAGGTGGAAAACATTATACCTTTGTAGTGGTAGACGACTTCTCTAGGTACACTTGCGTAATGTTTTTTAGCTAAAAAGAATGATGCATGCCAATAGTTTATAAAACTTCGTAGGAGATTAGAAAATCAAGAAGAAGACACAATTAAGGAAATTAGAAGTGATAGAGGTGGTGAGTTTGATGGTGAGTTTCAAGAATTTTGTGTACCCAAAGGGTATGGACACCATTCCTCGGCTCCAAGAACTTCTCAACAAAATGGTGTTACGGAAATGAAAAATAGAACAATTCAAGAAATGTATAAAGCCATGCTAAATAAATTTGAGCTACCCAATTATTTTTGGGCTGAAGCGGTAAACACCGCTTATCATGTGATCAATAGAGTTTATTTGAGACCATCTCTCAAAAAGACTCCTTATAAGCTTTGGAAAGGTAGAGTACCAAATATTGGTTATTTCAAGGTATTTGGTTGTAAGTGTTTTATACTTAACACCAAAGATAACTTGGATAAACTCGATTTCAAATCGGATGAATGAATGTTTATGGGATATGCTCAAAATAGCAAGACATTTAGAGTATATAACAAAAGGAGTATGAAAGTTGAAGAGTCAATTCGTGTCAAGTTTAATTAACTCCTTGAGGATGAACCATGTATAAATGATGATGATGATGAGAAAATAATTGAAGTAAGCGACATAGAAAAATTTGAGAATCCAAAAGGGAATATTGTTATTGACCTTAAGGATTGTTCCACTTAAACCTAAAATTGAAAATGAAGAAGTAAGAGGAGACACTTCAAATTTACCGGATTCATATAAATATAAGAAAGATCACCCAAAAGAACTAATACTAGGTGAAACAAGTCAAGGCATAATGACAAGAAGAAAATTTAATGAAAATGCCTTCATCTCACAAGTCGAGCCTAAAATATAAAAGAGGCAATAAATGATGAAGATTGGGTATTAGCCATGCAAGAAGAGCTAAATAAATTTGAAAGAAGTGATGTTTGGGAATTAGTAGCTAAACCTAGTGAACATCCTATAATTGGCACTAAATGGGTATTTATAAACAAAATAGATGATAAAGGAAACATCACTAGAAACAAAGCTATTAGTAGCTCAAGGATACAGATAAGAAGAAGGCATAGACTATGATGAGACTTTTGCCCCCATAGCAGGCTAGAAGCTATTAGGATGCTATTAGCATATGCATGCTATAAAGATTTCAAACTATATCAAATGGATGTGAAATCCGCATTCTTGAATGGAATAATTCAAGAAGAAGTGTATGTAGCTCAACCACTGGGGTTTAAAAATCATGATTATCCAAATCATGTATTTAAAATCAAAAAGGCCCTTTATGGACTTAAACAAGCTCCTAGAGCATGGTATGAAAGATTAAGTAACTTCCTACTTGAAAATAAATTTTCAAGAGAAAAATTCGACACTATCCTTTTTATTAAAGAACAAAGAAACCATCAATTGCTTGTTCAAATTTGTGTGGATGATATTATATTTGGTGCTACTAAGGATTCTTTTTGTGAGCATTTTTCTAAATTGATGGAAGAAGAATTTGAGATGAGCATGATGGGTGAACTCAACTACTTCCTTGGTCTTCAAATCAAGCAAACTCAAGATGGAGCATACATATCTCAAACAAAGTACACAAAATATTTACTCAAGCAATGAAAGTTTGAGGATGGAAGAAGTATGAGCACACCAATGAGCACAAGTACAAAGCTTGACAATGATGAAAAAGAAAAGCCGGTTGAGGTAACCAAATATAGGGTATGATTGGTAGTTTACTCTATTTGACCGCTAGTAGACCGGATATTTTGCATGCTGTTGTTTATGTGTTAGATTTCAAAGTATGCCTAAGGAATCGCATCTAGTTGCCATTAAACGTATCTTTAGGTATTTGAAAGGAACCTTGAACTTTGGGTTGTTTTACCCCAAAAATGGTTGTTTTGATTTAAGAGGGTATAGTGATTCCGATTACGCAAGAAATCTAGTCGATAGAAAAAGCACCTCCAAGACATGCCAATTCCTTGGAGATTACTTAGTTTCTTGGTTCTCCAAGAAACAAAATAGTGTGTCACTTTATACGGCGGAATCCGAATATGTATCGGCCGCTTCGTGTTGTGCACAACTACTTTGGAGGATCAACACCTAAAATGATTACAATGTTAAGTTTAATAAAGTTCCAATCTTATGTGACGACACTTCAGCCACAAGTATAGCACAAAACCTGGTACACCATAGTAGGACCAAACATATTGAAGTGAGACATCACTTCATAAGGGATGACACTAAAAAAGGATTAGTATGCGTTGAATTTGTTCCAACCAATGATCAACTAGTGGATATCTTTACCAAATCCCTTCCTACTGAGACATTCGAATCAATTAGAACAAGATTAGGGATGATAAACAATGGTTAGAAGGTCAAAATTGTCAAAAAGACAGATTCCAGCATACATCGATCGATCTATGTAGCTGTTTCAGAGACTGATGTAAAATCAGACATCGATCGATCGAAGTGGACGACATCGATCGATCGAAGTCCCAGACATCGATCGATCGATGTCATCACGTGCAGCAAAATTAAAAATTGCAAAACCTCATTTTTCATCACTTTCCTCTTTCCCAAATACGAACCCTAACTTCATTTTGCTATGCTCAAAATCTTTGCGAAAGTCTACATTTTTTTCTTTAAATCAGACCCTCTTTTCACAAATTTCATCACTACCATTCTCTACAAATTTCATAACTTTTATCAAAGTTTCTGCAAACTTTCGTACCCTAACTCTCCAATGGCCCCAAAACAAATTCTTCTTCCAAGAGCCAAAGAACCTCTCATGAGGGTGAAAGTGAGCCTCAACAATCTCCTCCATTTGTTCTAACTGAATCTAGGACGCAAGGATTGAGGAAGAAGAAAACCTCCTCTCATGAAGCCATGTTAAGTGAGGTAAGGGGAAAGCTAATACTCAACAATTTTGCATGGCTCAAGTCCCGGGAGTAAAAGGATGCTTTGAAAGAGCCAACGAGTACAGGTAAATTTGCTTACATCTCACTTAGAGCTCAATTGGTATTCAATAAATGGGAAAACAAGACGAGGTCTACCATTCCATTAAAATTGCTCAAAATTGAAAATATTGTGAGCAATGAGTAATTAAAGCCGATCAACAATTAGTTTGATGATCAGAAATGGAGACCTATTTAGAAAGTTTCTCAAATAGAGTACATGTCTACCCGTTACACTCGAACGTTTTATGCTAACTTATGGGTAGACTACCGAAATGGAGTGCCATTTTCTTTAAATTCGGTGGTAGATGGTCAGTTGTTAGAGTTTAGCACTAAGACAATAAATGAGTTTCTTGGCATTCCTGATGAGGGTTGGGAAGATTTTGATCCGTGAAGGTGGGATACCTATAAGTATCAAATAACCGAAGATAAAGTAAAAACCTTCCTCGGCTTTCATCCTTCAAAGGACAAAAATGACATGCCTCTGGTATATCGTGTTTTACTTGCCATTGTTACCTTCTGTATAAATGGCAAGTCGGATAAACTTCCTTGTAACTTAGATTTCTTTATTGCTTATCGTATTGCTATAAGGGAACCAGTGAATTTCGGTGAGATAGTATTTGCGAATATGATGGAAGCCGTCATGAAGAAATCAAAGGCGCTTCCATATAGCAATATAATTTATAGATTACTCAAAAAGGCAAATGTGGAGTTGGATAAGGAATATACAGAACAAATATTCAACAAGGATTATTACACAAAGGCCAACATCTAACAGATACATAAGTCACGAAACGAAGCGCAACGACGGGGTGGTCAAAATGAACAAGAGGAAGAAGAAGCTGAAGATATCCCACCCGCAGATCCTAGTCCTAAAAATGCGAATCTCACGAACAGGGTCAAGACTATAGAGACGGAGCTGAATGTTCAAAAGTCCAAGTACCAAAAACTGAAGATGAAAATCAAAACGGCTCTATCCGGTTTATGCTTCTCTTCTGATGAAGAGTAGAGCTCTTAGTTCTCCCTATTCCCCTCATAGCTGTAGGGTTGGTTTTAGAAGTTCGAGTTTACCTATGTATCTCAAAACTCGGTATTTTCTTAATGATATTTTAACCCTTCATTTTCTTGTCTCTTATTATTTATTTGATGTTTTCAAAAAGGAGGAGAAGTTGATATTTGATGATTTGCATAAGTTGGTTCGATGGCATAAGTTGGTTTGATGTTGATAGTTAATGTTGCATAAGTTGCATAAGTTGGCATGTTTTGGTGGCATCACTATAATAAGTTGCATCATGAGTTGCTTGATGTGAATACAAAATGCATGCTTGATATGCTTGGTAATATCTAAAATGATTGGCATTGGCATGAGTATTATGGTATGCTTGTTTGATAGCACACATATTGAAAATATGGAATTTGGTGCATGGTTTGAGGGGGAGTGTTTTAATATTGTCAACGTACTTATTGATTTTGGGTAGATTACATGTTGAGGGGGAGTTTTTGATGTGTTCATGTGATGAGGGAGCATGGACTAAGAGGGAGTTGTACAATATAAAGTTAAGATGTAAATTTATCAAGCAAAAACATCTTTTGAATCATGGTTTTGAAATCATCAAAATGGGAGAGATTGTTAAGATATAAAATGTTTTGATGATGTAAAGATGTTTTAAATAAGTTAAATTGACACTTGAGACTTGATGCATAATGAGAAAAATACACTATGTGAAAAGTGGTTGAGATTGGAACTTACTGTCCGACATCGATCTCTCAGGCTGAGTACATCGATCGATCGATGTCACTTCAGTCTCTCCTGAGAGGGACTTCGATCGATCGATGTCAGATAGAAAACTTTCTGTCCAACATCGATCTCTCAGTCCAGGGGACATCGATCGATCTAAGTGACATCAGTCTCTCCAGGGGAGACTTCGATCGATCGATGTCAAGCAGTTTTAAAACTACAAAGTTTCTGGAGGACATCGATCTCTCACCCCAGGCATTTCGATCGATCGATGTCCCCCATAATTCAAATTTTTATAAACGTTGGAACAAAATCCAAGGGAGATTCATAGTGTTTTCTCTATCCAATCATGCTCAAATTTCTTGTAGACTTTACTACATCATAATACATGCTTCCTTGACTATTATATCCATGTCTAAGCTATTATAGGTTGGCTATTGAGGATCAAATCACTCCATAGGGTGGCTAAAGACTATTTGGGCATTATCTTGACATTTGATGTAGTTGAAGACATGGTGGAGGCTTCAAAAAACATGGTGAACATCATCTATAAATGGAAGAAGCTTAGATGAGGCAAACACACACTTTCATCATCATCAAGCTTCAATGCTCATTATAGTATACTTCTCTCATATTTGTAAAAGTACTTAAAGCTTGTTAAGTCTTTCTTTATTCTTCATTGTTGTATATTGAGAGATAGAGAGTCTAACACAAGAGGAACCAATAAATATTTGATCTCTTGCTTGTGTTTAGACTAGTGAGAATTCAACCCACTGTGAGGAAGTTCTTGAGAGAAATTTGTTGAAGTTGTGAGGTAGCAAGAAATTGTTCTTGTTAGAGCTGTAGTTGCACAAGTGTATCTTGTGCAAGAAGTTGCTGTTGTGGTTGCTCATACTAAGGTGTTAGTGTAAGTTTTTCTGTGGTTGTTCTTATTAGCTTTAATAAGAAGCGTAGTTGTTGAAAATCCACTTTGGCAACAAAGTGGTAGTGGAGCAGAATCATTTACGATTCGAACCGCTCTATATCTGATGTACTCATTCATTGTTTCTCATGTCCCATTCTTGCTTTGATTTTGAATTCCATTTGAGTTGAGCCACAAAAGAAAATTCCGCAAAATTGCCCAACACTCTATTCATCTCCCCCCTTTAGAATGTGTAACGGACCCAACACCACTCCCCTTAAATTACTTAAGATTAAGGTATTATGGATAATAATGAGTTGAAAACCCGTCATTGACTGGTTGGATGTCCAAAAATAGAGACCTATTTGGACAAAAAGGACATAGGTATACTAGACTTTTCTATGCAAACTTATAGGTAGAGTACATAAATGACCTTTCCTTAGCGTTGCACAATGGGATAGACGATACACATCTTAAGTGGAATGTTGGTACCATTTGTGAATTAATTGTGGTGCCAAATGAAGGCTATTACGAGTTTGATGTGTAGAAGTAGGATACGACCTAATGGAAGGTCACCAAGGACGAATTCAAGACTTTCTTGGCATTTCATCCAACAAAGAATCCCGGTGATATACCCTTGGTGTATCGGACGTTACTTGCTATAATAACGATTTGTGTAAATAGAAAGTGTGCAAAAGGGCCAAGTCTGGAATTCTATATAGCCTTCCCTCTTGCCAGGGAAGAAATCAAATTTGGCAAACTTTTTATCAACAGCGAGATAGAGGCTAAAACAAAGAAGAGCATGACCCTCCCATATAGCAATCTTATCTACCACATACTACTAAATCGAGCTTAGATATGGACGCGACAAATGAAGACAAATTCACTCACAAAGACTTTCACAAAAAGTCAATATCCATTAAGTCTTAAAAGTAAGAAAAGAAGCAAGAATAGGAAGAGGAAAAGCAGAGGAAGAGGGAGAGGTTGATGAAGTTCTTGAGCCTCCTACTACCGGAGCTGAGGATGGATCAAGTGTTAGGACAAGTGCAAATGTTCCTGAACTTCAGCACAAGTTTTGGAACTTCAACATGAAGTGGAAAATCTCAGTGGAAAAGTGGATATGCATGAGTCACGGTTCGCTAAACTCAAGACCAAAATAAAGGTGTGCATTACAGGCCTCACATTCTCCTCGGATGAAGAATAGCTTCCCTTTTTTGCATCCCGACTTCCATTACCCTATTCTAGGTAGATCGTAGCTTAGGATTCTATGATGTACTTGAACTTATATTTGCTACATGTAAATTAATTTTGTTGTGTTTTCAATATAATATTTTCTTGTTATTTTGATGATTACAAAAAAAGAGGAAGAAATATGTGTGTTTGTTTGGTATATGCATGACGATGTTGAATGTGGATATGATATGGATACTCTGAGTTATGATGAGGTTGAGATATATGATGGTGTATGTATGACTATCCGGAATGCGAATATTATATGCGTGGACATATTTGTATATTTGTTGGTATATTTAGACAAAGTGGGATATGCATATTAGGGGGAGAACCTGTGATGTATTATGTATTGCAAATATGAGTTACACATATTTGAATATGATGTCTACACAAAGAATACAGGTGTTGAGGAGGAGCATGAATGCATTAACTAGGGGGATTACCTTTGGCACAAAAATTTGACTTTTGAAAGTTCTAAGGACAAAGGTGTCAATTTTTAAACAAAATATCCTGTATAAGAGCATAGTTTTGGAATCATCAAAAGTGGAGAGATTGTTGGAAAATGAATGTTTTGATAAGCTTTAAAAGTGTTTGAAAAAGGATTAAAAAGTAATTTTATACCTTGAAATGGAATAAAGGCTTGAATAAATAAAGAATGTATGTCAATCTCTACATAGATCGATCTAAGTATACATAGATTTCTCAAAACATTGACATAGACCGATTGATATATGAACTATGCAAACTTAGAAACCTATTATAAGACATCGATCTCTCAGCCTGCTCAACATGAATTGATCCATGTACATCATTCACTCAGCAAAGAGACATAGATCGATCAATATAGGCAAAGTGCAAAATTGAAACTACACTTCTCAAAAAATTTGACATGGATCCATGTATATCAATCCCCCAGCAAAGAGACATCGATCGATCGATATAAGTAAGATGCAAAATTGAAGCCACACTTTTCAACATCGATCTCTGAGCCTGAAGACATCGATCAATCCATATACATCAATCTCTAAAATTTGAGATATGGATTGATCCATGTAGCCCAGAATTCAAAATTTTATAACCGTTACAAACAAATCCAAGAAAGATTAAAGTGTTTTCTCTCTCCAACCTTGCACAAATTAATTGTGGACTTCCCCCAACGTCTATAATGTTTTCTTGACTACTGTAAACATATCTAAGATTCTCTAGGGTGTGTATGGAGCATCAAAATCAACTATATAGTGGCTGAAGGCTATGTGGACATCTCCAAAACAATTGATGGAGGTGAAGACTTTATGGAGGCTGCAAATACGTGGCTCACACCCTCTATATATTTAAGAAGCTTAGATGAGGCAACGACACACTTTCATCCTCTTCAACCTTCATCCTCCATTGTTGCGAAAAGCTCTCACATGTGGCAAAGTGCTTAAAGTTTGTTAAGCCCTTGTTGCTTTGTTTTCATTGTTGTGTCAGGTGAGTGATAGACTAGCACAGTAGAATCTAAACATATTTGATCTTTTTCTTGTGTTCTAGACTCATTTGAATGTATAATGTCACTACTTCCTCAAAACCCACTTGGTGAAAGTTCTTCAGTAAAACTTTGTTGAAGTTGTGGATGGGCAAGAATTGTTTCTTGCTTGTAGTTGATGTTGTTGATGTTGCACAAGTTGTTTGTGCAATAAGTTGATGTTGTTGTAATTGTTGCTTGCACTATTTCTTAGTGTAAGTGTTGTTATTGTTCGTGTTCCTTATTAAATGTAGCTGTTGCAAATCCACTTTGGAAAAAAAGTGGTAGTAGAGTAGAATCAAATGGATTCAAACCAATATTTATCGTGTGCCTTCACGCATTCTTTCTCATTTCAGTCTCTCTAACTTTGAAAAACATTTCAGTTGGCTTGAAAAAATCGAGAAAACCCCGAAAAATAATTCAACACACTATTCATTCTCCCTCTAGAGTGATTGTCACGGACCTAACATTAACATCACTACACATACATTAACTTAACTATAAATCTTAATTAGGATTTTAGAAATGTAGAATTCAAAAAGTGGATTTTAAATTAGTTTGTATCACTTCAATCGGAGTTAGAAAGCTTATTCGAGGTCTAAAACAACTTTGGCTAGTGTAAAACAAGTAATTTTAAACCATTCAAGTAGAGCGTTACTAGTTGATTAACTTCTACCAAAAAATGTAATTATCGTCTTGAAGTATTTTATTGTCTATGGATCCTTTGAGGGTACACTTCATTGATTATTTGCTTAATAATATAACATACCTGTAGCTTTAATCTGAAATGCAGATTCAACGAACTTCAGAGTGTATATTGATTTATTTTCATTTTCCTCTCCTTTATTTAAGTCCTAAAGTAATCTTTCTATTCTCTTATAATTTAATGGTCATGTATTGATAACCATTACATTCATGTCATATCATGCGAATAGATGGATAATGCTTTCAGCAGATACATTGAATGCGATAAATTATTATCAATAATGGAATGCGATAAACTATTATCAATAATGGAATCTAAAGTTTACCTTTCCTTTTTCTTTTTCTTTTTATTTACACTTCTATCTTAACATTTTTCTTTAATTTAGCTAGTTTAGAAATAAACTGAAATATATCATATTACAGGTACACATGCATCATGACCAACGAGTTGTAAGTATCATTACCTAGTGTTTGTTCAAATTTTTTATTCACGTGGTTCACATAACTTGTGTCTTTCTATCAATAAAGCCTGTAAGATGATCATAACGTAATTATGGCTTCGAATTATGTTTTGCAAGTGGCTTGCACGTAACAATATAAACTATGTGTAGATTAAGCCTAAAGGTTAGGTCCTCATTAGTGGCCGCATAAAGATGGATAAATTAATTAAGGTAAAAGTATAAGATTTATAGCTGCATATTCATATTGTACTCAAGTTATATACACACAAACTCTTCATGTTCTGTTATGCAATCGATCTGTCGACATTTATATTGAACTAATTTGTTTAGAGAAGATACCAGCTAATCAAATTTTATAAAAGACGTTCTCGATACACTAGTCTCCTGCGTTTGCACAGGATCCGGAAAGGGACCTGATCGCTTCGCAATTTGATATACACAACTTTAGTCTACATTTTTTGTGTAGACGAGGCTGTTTCCGCGACTCGAACCCGTGACCTTAAAGTCACAAAGCAGCAAACTTGAGAAGAGAAGTCTCAAGTTTGATTTTTATCAACGGTATATCAATGTTTGTCAATAATAATTTTTAGTTTAATTTTCATTTCTGTATGTTCTTATGTCTTCAAAAAGGCACAACACTTCATTTTCTTGAAATTGAACTTGACTTTTGCAAAAGTCTTACATCATATTATTTAAACTAAATAGATGTAGAAGAAAATGGATAAGATGAAACGAAAATAGGAAGAACCATCAATGGCCAACTAATATCATTGACCTTAAGATGTTATCTACCCCTGCTATTGCTTGTGGATGCTATCACATTACCTTCAGTATTCAACAATTCCAATAACAAAGATAGCAAAAGTATAAGTTCTTCCTTTAAAAATATCAAGATATGTAGTTTTATGATTCAAGATATGTTAATTATATAGCAAAGAGAAACAACATTTGTGTGTCTCTAACAAACTCTGTGTGTTTGTTACACATAAGCATGGTTGCATACGTCCGACCCTTTCATACCTTGTTATAGTCGGAAGTCTCTAAGACAATGGTGTAATGTGGTTGTATATAACAAAGGGAAAAAGAAAACTTACATGGGGAAGCATATTGTTTAAAATTGATTGAAACGGTACAATGAAAGGAAACATCTCCCTTTTTTTTGACATCATTTTTCAATTCACTAAGCAAACTTCGAAAATTGAGGAACATGAATTTGTGTATTAATGTCTGACACTCCACCTATAGAGTCAAATCTTGAACTTCTTCAATTCTTAAAATCGTACAACAATGCTAAATGTTTTACCTAAAATCCATACACTGGTGTTGAATAGAATATGAGGTCAAATTATAAATTTTTCCAGTTTTGATGTCTCAAAACTGATGTCTACTTTTTAGTATACTCATTAAATAATTATGCAATCTTTCACAAGTGTTCTTAGCAATAACAAATTAAGACAACACATAAAATCCCATCTAAAATTATACACAAGAGTAAAAATAGGATTAGATGATAGTTTTAATGCTTAGACAACACGTTAAATGGTATTGTTTTAAAATATTAGATTTCCGAAAAATGAATTTTAAATTAGGACAGAGAAAGTAAAATTCTTCATTTGTCGAATTATAGATGCTTTCTAGCGTTCCACTGCCACAGTCGTGCATTTATCGCAAATTCAAAGTTAGTTTATTTAAAGGTTAAGCCCATCAACTTATCTCTTCAATTTTTCAACCAGCAGTAGTTAAATTTTAATCACTTTGACCATTAAAGCTTCTTGAGTGACAAACAGGTCGTGTTTCGTGCTTAATGTTTTTCACATTTCGGATATCGAAATATCGAACTCATACCTTACTCGTTTGCTTCGCGTGTACGGAAGTAGATACTCAAACCTGTACATGTCAGGTTTCATGTCATGTCTCAGGTATACTCACAAACTTAACAAGTAAAAATATTTCAGGCCGTGTATAGATCATTTCGTGTATTTTTCAGGTATTTTCAGATTTCGTATATAGGCATACATAAAACAACATACACTGTTTTTACCCATGATGTGGCCTAATATTTTATGAAGAAAATTGTTATAACCAGAAGAACAATAATTTTTTTCAAGACGAAATTATAACACAAAGCTATAAGAGAAATAGATCTAATATATATAAGCAGCAATATGATCCATAAGAAAAATATTCAAAATGAAAAATAACAATCCATCATTTAACAAAAGAAATACACAAAAAGAACAAATGATAAGGTAAGATGCACTACATGAATCCTAAGAAGGTAGAAAGTCAGACGACAAAAAAAGAAGGAGAGAGGAGTATATCTGGCGAGGAGGATGATGATTGTGACGGTGATGGCTTGTCGCTAATGGAAGACTTCCGGACAGAAAGTATTTCAAATTTTAAAGAATTAGAGTTAAATCATAACTTTAAACCATCTCCAATTCTACAATGTCTTTTTCTGTTTGTAGTGATTTCAGCCTGTCCTTCGGCTTCACCAACTTTGTAACCAAGACCGCTTATTTGCTAGCTGCCGCTTAAATAGGTAATCTGCGGTCGTACCTAGACACGACCTGCTCCTAGTGGATAAGTTTCAAGTCTTACCGATTTGTACACGAAACACGCCAAAGCTATACACATACCCGCAAAGAGCATCTCAAGTTCGGATCGTCGCATCGTGTCTAAGATTGACACCTCTAGCTTCTTCCTACCAAGTTTCGGTTTCATTTCAAGTTATGTCAATATACAGTCCTCTTTTTTCGTCAGGCGAAAAGGAAAAATAAAAGAAATCATATTATTTTTTTCCCTTCTTTTTTAAGAAGGATCTTTGTTCATAGCACACAATAAAACAAGTTTACCGCAGTTAACTCATACGTTACTGTTATTTAAATTTTATATATTGACCATGTAAATTAGGACTTAGGCCAAGTCAGTGTTTGATAACAACTAACTGAATCACAAAATAGAGAAACCACCATTATCCACAATAATATGCTTTGAAGTGGTCATCACCACATTCCCATTCACAAACACAAATGGTGGACTTTGTCCAAAGAAATTAGGAATGAGATTCGCTCACCTGTAAATAAACGTGATTCAATCTCATCAAGTTTTATATCTCTTTATTATTTTATTATTTATCTAACTTTACCGCCTCTTACTAGAACGCGTCAAGCGATGATCCATCACTAACTATGGGGTGAGTGCATCCAATCCCAAAAAAATTGGTGCTGCGAGTATTTACCAACCTCTCTGTCCTAGAATGCAATCTCCAAAGAAATTATATGTTGTTCCTGTATATTGTTCATTGGAGATGTAAGATTGTTTTCTTTAAGAAAATAAAATTCGAAAATTCTCACACGTGATAGAAGAAAGAAAATTGTTTGTAACCAAAAAGTGCAGATATTTTTTTTGGTTAAAATGTAAATTGTATTAACCAAGTTCCTTGCATCATAAGGGATGCAACCCATACAATCCAACAACATGTCAAAATAAAACAATCAATGGAACAAACATTAATGTTCCATAAGACCTATCTATCCCTTTGCTAACAAAAAGCATTCAAGGCCCTATACACATGTGTTTGTAATCTATAAATTACATCCCCTACCTTTAGAGTAGCACCTTCATGTAGAACTTTGTTCCTACCTTGCCAAACTAAATAAACTGCAGCTGCAATGCTTATCTTAATCGCCCTATTCCTTGTAATTTTCTTCTTTAGTCTCCTTTGTTCCCAAGCCAAGATTCTTGGAAGACAATCTAATGTAGTAGGCAGCTTCAACCAATTCACCAAAAATTTCCAGGTATCTATTAATGCTTGGCACCTGAAGAAGATGTGCCTAATTGTCTCAGTTGAGTTGCAAAAGGAGCAGGTATTGTCCGCAATAAATGGCAAGTTGTCTTTTGTGCTCAACCAGTTATTAGCCGCAAGCCATAGAATAAACGCATGTTTTGGAGTAATGACTGAATCCCAAACAATTGCTTTCCAATGCACCACTTCACCCTTGGATCTAAAGTGCTGATATGCCATCCCAGGAGCCATCCTACCGTTCTGTACCCAAGAGTGCATTAATAGTTGGGCAACAGAGATGCTACGTGTGCAAGAGATGAGATAATCTCTAATATCCAACAATGCTTTTAACAGAGGCGAGTAATATTGCTTCTTGCAACTGGTCCATAAGCTGGAATGGATCTTGTATCTATAATTAATCCATTTCACCCAAAGTAAATCTTTTTGCAAGTGAATATCCCACAGATTCTTTATAAGGAGAGCCCTGTTCCAGGCCCTCAGCTGCATAACTCCCAAGCCCCCCTCTTCCATTGGAAGACAGACTTGCTTCCACGATACTAATGCCCGCTTGTTACCATTATTACTACTGTCCCATAGGAAGTGAAGGCAGACTCTGTTAACTTGATTCAAAACAGTTGCTGGGACTGGCAGTGCACTAAGCTAGAAACAGAGAAGTCCTTGTAGTACTAATTTTATTAAGAGCAACCTGCCAGCATAAGTGAGGTTTGCCTTCTTCCATTGATTAACCAACTGGAGTAGTTTACTCAAAAAAAGGGAATAGTGAGCTTGCTGTAGTTTGTGACCTGCCACTGGGATGCCAAGATATCTAACTGGCAAGGAGCCCAAATTGAATGATTTGGAAAGCTGCATTCCCATTTGAAATGGACGAACTCCAGCTAGGTATAACTTGGACTTTGCCTGGTTGAGTGTCAGCCCAGACCTACTACAGAATTTAGATAATTTCTGCAGTAGCAGGTTTGCTGAAATGCAGTCTCCCCTACAAAAGAGAATTAAATCATCTGCAAAACTGAGATGTGTGAGTTTAAGCTCATCACATTTAGGATGATAATTGAAATCTGGATTTGACTGCAGTTGGTTCAAAGACCTTGACAGATGTTCAATCCCAATAAAAAAAGGAATGGAGAAAGAGGACATCCTTGTCTAAGTCCTCTTTTTTCCTGGGAAGAACCCAGCAGGAGATCCATTGGTAGAGATGGGGAATGAAGTAGTGGTAATGCACTGCATTACCCAGTTAATGAAGACTGTTGGAAATTTAAGGCCAATCAAAACTTGCTCAATGAAATCCCAACTAATGATGTCAAAGGCTTTGTGAATATCAATTTAAAGCATGCATCTAGGCGTTGTTGAATCCTTGCCATAGTCCTTTAGCAGCTCTTGTACAAGAAATATGTTGTGTAACATAGATCTTCCTTTTAAAAAACCAGACTAAGATGGATCCATAAATTCCTGCATTACTGCTGCGATCCTTCTTGCCAATATCTTGGCAATGACCTTATAAATGACATTGCAACAAGATATTGGCCTATAATCTTGAACCCTGGTAACATCAGAGGCCTTAGGAATCAGAGCAATAAGTGTATGATTCAGCTGCTTTAGCATTTTCGCCTTCCTGAAGAATTCTTGAACAGCCTTCAGAATATCAGGACCAACAATGTCCCAGAAGTTGGTAAAGAAGAAGGATGAATATCCATCAGGCCCTGGAGCCTTATCCTTTGGAATGGAGAAGAGCGTATCCTTGATGTCCTTATTAAGAACTGGAGTTACCAATAGTTTAGCACTTTCAGAAGATAGAGAGGGACCATTCTCTATGACTGAATCCAAGATGGGTAAGACCTGATCAGCCTTCCCTAGAAGAGAGAGTAGAAAGAGATAAAGTGGTCTTTAACCTGATCAATGGACGTGGTGAGGGAACCATCATTGAGCTGGATGGAAGTTATGCTCCTTTTTGCAACATTTCGTTTGATCATAGCATGGTAGAATTTTGTATTCCTATCGGATAGATTGAGAAAAGCCACATTGGCCATATGTGAGAATAAAAGTCTCTCTGCATTTAGAAGTCTAGAAGTAATATTTTCTGATGTGTAATCCTTATCATAGTATCAGCATCAATATTAGGTATGTTTCCTAAATCCTGCAGTGCTTCTAAGTCCTCTTTAGCTCTTTCAGCCCTTGTGGAAACATGAGAAAAAACCTGTTGGACCGTGCACCTGCAATAAACACCACTAGAGGAGGGGGTGGTGAATAGTGGTTAGCAGAAATTACACTACAACCCTTTGTAAAAATCTCCATTGAAAACAGAATCTGAGACCACCTCAGATTCAGAACCCGTTTTTAAAAAAATCAAAACTAATTGTAAACAACTCCAAAAATTACGAAACTTTCTATCATTTAACTTCAATGTATTAATAAGACTCTATCCAAAAATCAGACAAAAATAAGATTGTTTGGCCCTTCAAACAAATAAAAAGATTCAGATGGTCAATCTGGACAGAATTGGACAGAATGCTGCTGATTTTGAAAAACGTGTTTCTCTTTGAATACTCAACCAAAAAGGTTGATCTTTATATAAAAACACTCCTTAGAATGTTTAGATGATGTTTCCAAAAGGCCCTGACAATAAAAAATTCTTGATAAATACAGAATTTAAGTTTTCTCAAAAGTAGTCAGATTGTAGCCAGATTGGAGCAGTTATCTTGCAAAGACTGAAAGACTAACTTTCCCTTGCTCAAATCAAGTCATTCTTGTTGCAAATGAAAGTTAACAGTCTGAATTATAACTCCACCAAAAATCACGAATTTTGAAAGTGTTTAGCTATTTTTTCAAAGTGTGTGAAATTGTGTGAAAACTGCAGTAAAAACAGGCAGAAAACAGAAATGAAGAAACAAGACAATAACACCGAGGATTTATCTTGGTTCGGTCAATGTGACCTACTCCAGTCCCAACGAATCCTTGGATTTCACTATGCAAAGAAACACCTTACAACAAGAACCAAGCTTGATCATTGGGTTATACACCAACCCTACTCAAGACTTGGATAATCTCCTTCTAAGCAACACATAGTTGCAACACCTCTACAACCTATTGATATAGCCTTATAGAAATGGCTAATCAATATTACAAATGAAGCTCAGGAGGATTGTAGCACAACAAAAACAAAAAGAACACCTTTGCTACAAAGAATGGAACAAGAACAACAACAAGAAGAAGATGATAGCTAGACAATTCAACAAATGTTTGTGACTTCAAGTGTGTTTCATCTTCTTCATCATTGCCTCTATTTATAGTGTGAATTGAACTTTGAAGATAAGATTTCACATGTGTCACCATCTCAAGTCCATGTGTCTTCACATCATTGGTTAGCTTTGTACACTTGGCAAAATAAGACAACATAATTGGTCCACCTTGGTATTACACTTGGCCGAAATTTTAAGCTCAATAATGACTTGGAATTATCTTGAAAATGTGAAGAAAATAGCAAGGAATAATACTCCATTATCCCCTCAACTTCTTGGCATAAACATAGGACATGTGAGGCTGAAAAATTCAAACAAAAACAGCTCCAAAACAGCCCTCTCCAGCCGTTGGTTTAAGGCTGAAATTTTCAAAAATAATCTTGATTTATCCTTTGTAAAATGAAATAAGAAAGGATAATACCACCAAAATATCCTCAACTTCAAGCACAAGAATAGGACATGTGAGAGCTCCATTTGACTACAAAAATTCTGTTGAAAACATCAAGTAGCCGTTGGCTACATTTGAACATTTCCTAGTTGGCAATTTTTGCCAACTAGCTCCTTTTTGGCAACTAGCTCCTTTTAGGTTGGTCCACTTGTCACCAAATCATAAAATAATTACACCATCATTCTCACCTGATAAATCATGTTTTTGGACATACATATATGTGTAGCAACTCAGATTTTTGAAGAAGAAATCAATAGATAATAGTTGACAAGATTATATCAACGTGTAACACCGAAATTCCCAATATTTCTTCTTATATGTAGTGATCATTTTCACACCTTTAATATCTCTGAATAATGATGATAAATATGCTCTTATAACATATATAAGAGGGTCTTCAATAAAAAATAGAATGTGACATCTCCAATTGTCACATATCCAGCTATAGTCAATAATATCATCATGTGAGAGAATAAAATAAAGAATCACTATAGCATCTTCAAATTAATAATAAGTCAGCTCCAGAATGAAGATAATAATATGCTCAAGAGATTCCTTGAGTGAAAATACCATAAATACCCTTGGGGTGAAATGACCAAAATGCCCCTGGTATGTGAAAACTCCAGAAATGACCCTGATGGTCAGAAATAATCATGATATCACATTTTTCATGATAAATAGTATAAGAATACACCCTTGAAATATTTTCACCATGTGATGTTCTTACAAAACTCAAAATATCAATTTTGCCATTTTTGGTAAGTTGTAGAAACTTCCGAGCCACGTTAGTCAAAAGACATTTATGATCACCACAAACACATAATAATCACATAATAAACATGTATAAATCATATACAAATTAAAACAACCATTTTATCACATTTTAGAAAATTATTTCTAATAACCTTAGACATCGATCGATCGAAGTGCCTCAGCTTCAGAGATCAATGTCTCACAGAAAGGTTCAGATTTTGTCTCTGACCTACATCGATCGATCGAAGTGAGGGTTCGATGTATATCGATCGATCGATGTGTCTCAGGTTTAGAGATCGATGTCTCACCGTAAGGTCTTGAACTTTCACTGCCTTACATGGATCGATCGATGTGAGAGATCTATGTACATAGATCGATCGATGTGTAACAACCTGAGAGATCGATGTCAACTTTTTCAATTTTTTCAACTTTTAATCACATATAACATCATGTGTCATATTTTTATGCACTCAACACTTAAAATCATAGCTTTGAAAATTATCCAAACATATTTCTCAATAAAACCTTCCTGTTAAGCTCCGTTAGAGGCTATTTAAGCCTCTTCAATTTCCTGTAGAGAGTAAACATAGTCGTTCCCTGCACCACTTCACTCCAAGAGTTAGAAACTGTGATATTGAAATCATTATGCTCACACCACATATTAAAGAATTTAAACGAGTAAGCTCTTTGCACCACTGGTAATAATTGCAGCACACAAGGAGAATGATCTGAAAAACATCCAGATTCAGAAAGGTAGCATTTGCATTTGGATAGTTCTCAAGAAAGTATGCGTTAACCATGATCCTATCAAGTCTGGATTCGGTGATACCAGCACTCCAGGTGAACTTACAGCCCGAGTAATCAAGCTCCATAAGATCACAATTCATGAAACAATTCAATTGATCCTGTAGCTGATAGTTTGTTACCAAACCACCACCTACACGTTCTTCATCGCTTAAAATGCAGTTAAAATCAGCAAGCACAGCCCAAGATGAATTAACCTGCAGACTTTGAGCCTCTAATTCACTCCACAATGGTCTCCTGTCAACAACTGAATTATATGCATACACAAAAGAAATATGCAACAATCTTGATGAAACAAGACATTTAGTTTGGCAAAATATTGTTTGTGCTGAGATAGAAATTATATTGATTGAGACAAACGAAGGATCCCAGAGTAATATGATCCTTTTCCCAGAATGGTGTGCAAAGTTCTCAGTATGATGCCAACCTTTGAACAAAAATAGAAGCTGGCTAAGCATCCTGGGATTCAATTTGGTTTCTAGAATTGCAAAAAGATGCAGCTTGTGTTTTTTTTACAAAATGTACTAAGCCTCTTTGCTTAGTGGGCCTGTTGCAGCCCCTTATATTCCAACTGCTTATGATCATTGAAGGAAGGGGGAGTCAGAGTACCACGCAGGCCAATCCCTTGCATGCTTCCTTCTATCAAGGTCCACTTTCTTTTGTTGTCTGGCTTGCTTCTTGGAGATAACCTTAGTAAACTCTTTGTCCAACTCTAGTTCCTTGAGTCTGTGTACATGGAACTGGTCATATACAGGGGAAGGATGTTGATTTACATGTGCATTTCCTAATGGTAGGGGTGGGTCAAAGGCCACCAAAAATGAATCCTAAGTGTGTTGATCCACACCTGGCCAATTTTCCATGGGAATAATGTCATCCCTTTTCTGACTGGGCTCCAGAGGAGACATGTTCTGTTGTAAAGCACCTAGAGCATATTGCATCTGCGTAGGAACTGGATTTAGGTCTGATTTCTTGTGATTTCCTTCTTTCACTGGCTTTTTGGTTCTTGATGGCCCCATGTCATTTCTTGATTTCTTGTTTAAGTGCACAGATGCATCATGACCAATTTGCTTGCATGTTTCACAAAGAAGAGGCAGTCTTTCATACTCCACTTTCTGCCTAAGTATCTTTCCGTTCGACAAATGAATATCCAAGGAGTGATGAAGAGGTTTCCCTAGATCCACCTCCACCATGGCTCTAGCATAGCTCCAAATTTCTTTTTTAGTTGCAAGTCACCCATAAGCGGCTTCCCAAGCTGATGACATATTTTGGATAGGAACTCTTCCTTCCAGAGCACTACTGGAAGATTTGGAAACTTGACCCATACTGGGGCATTGGTCATTTCTTCAGGACCAAAATCAAATAGAATAGGCATATTTTTGAGGATAAGAATCCTCCCATAAATGAAGTACGGACCAGAGGATAGGACATGCTCCAAGTCTGATGAAGAAAGAAACTTGGAAATGACCCATCCAGTAGGATGGAACTCAATCAATCCTATGCTTGACCCTCTATGTATTTGTGAGTGAGAAAACCGCTTGTTTACCAGGAAATCTTCCTGTAAAACATCCAATGAGGCATATTTGAAGCTCTCCATCCAGAACAAGATCCTCGATATTTAAATGAACCTGTCCAGATCTTGCATCATTCTGCTCTTTTAACTTCATGCATGCTGCATCTTTCTTGTTGTTTGGAAAGAGAGAGTTCCACGTCTTGAAAGGTGGTGCATTCTTGATTTGTGTGATATCGCTGGGTGCTGAGAAGTATTTCGTGTAAATGGTAAGTTTTCCTTTGCAAAGACCGAAGAACCAAGAAGAGGTGAGGATCGGGGCTGTTGGTCAATGTCCTGCGCTAGGTTTGTACCCGACAGATTGAATTGATGTGGTTCAGTTGGCACATCACAACAGTTCAAATGTGTTTCTCTCTCCTGAGAAGCAATCGAGGCAGTTTGTATAGTCACATCCAAGCCTGCTGAAATCCTAACCACCGTTCAAACAAGCAACCATTCCATCCGCTGTGCTTTCATCCAAGACTTTATCCTGCACCTTCATCAAGGTACCTTCATGCTCTTTTACCAGATCCACATCAATCACATTCCATTTAAGACATGCATCAGCTCCATCAAGCACAGGAGCTTCTTTCCTACCATCAGTACTTGTACCATCTGCTGGAGAGACCGGTAAAACAACTTGAAGGGAATGGATACCACGTGCAGGTCCAGGTTCAGCTTCATTTTCTGGCTCTCCATGGAAGGAGAAGGTTTCACTTGGTGAATCTTCCACTGATTCAACATATCTGGCCCTCTTAGGCGAGCTGACAACAACATTACCATTCAAGTCACTCTTCCTTGAATGATTTGCTTTCTTCTTTGAAAGCGATTTGCCTCTACCCATTTGATGGAACCCCTTTGTTGAAACCAAGGATAATGAGTGTGAAGAACAAACGGGAGGGTAATGTGTGTATACCACAGAGAGAATGAGTGGTGTATGCTTAGATCTGAAATGCAATGAAATTTAGATGTTTGACTCCAATGTTCGAGAACAGCTTTAGAGAAGCACAGCATACATTTAGAAAATGGATGCTCTTGTCTTAGAGAGAAGGGAGAGACACATTTTCTCTTTTCCTCTATGCTACTTTAAATATTGTAAAAAAAAAAAGTGCAGATATTTGCCATTAAGCTAGTTCGAACTCTTACATTAAGATTGCTTAATTACGATTCTTAATGAATGCATTGTGTACAAAATATAACGAAGCATATCTTGGAGATATACTTGTACCATAAAATTAACAGTATTCATTTACCTTTTTATTTACCCAAGACAATAAAGTACTTGTACTCTGATAAAAAAATAAAATCACATATCCTCAGATCTTTTATTACTATTACACCTTAATGGATTTTATATAAGTTACCAATCAGGTGACTACAAAACAAAATTACAGATATTAAAACACCAGCCATACAACACCACCACCACAACAACATTACTCATTGTATTAGAGGCTTCCGCTTATAGCAGGATATGAGGAGGTCGGATGTATACAACCATACTTATGTGTTAGAAACACACGGAGTATACAACACGAGAATACAAATAGAAAAATATAAACCATCCAAAGAGACCTTGTATAATTGAGCATAAAAGTATTATTTTGCTCTGTGATAATGCTCAAATTTTTGTCGAAGCATAACTTATGGAACAGGCCAGGAATTTCTTTCACCGGAGGTGGTCAAGGATCCATGTGCGTTCTTCTAAGTCATTTTATTCAACGCCTTTTAGAATAAATTTGAGATACTTTATACATGTCAAGATAATAAAAACATACAAGATGCACTTGATTTATTCATATAAAATTATAAGTACGAACCTAGTAGATATTGCTTCATGTAATGTCTCGGAAAGTGTTTAACTAAGTATGATAGAGATAATAATAAGCATAATAATTGTCCCAAAAATTAATTTTTTATTAAAGTTGATGGAGACTAAAGGAAATATTATTTATCTGTTGATATATATGACTTTAAAACTAATTTTAATTTTGGCGATTGCTACTGTTGTGAATGGGAAATAGACTTTTCACCTCTGAATAAATTTAAAAATGGGACATGAAATAAAATATGAGATACTTGATTGAATGACTGTCCGGTCTTTTCAAAATCAAATTGATATTGAAAGAGTAATGAATCGTTATCACAATATGAAAACTCGTCGTAAGAAATTATAATTTTTAAATCATCTTTTAATTATGATATTGTTATATCATCAATCGAATATAAGTTATATATATGTTTTTTGCTAACAAATTTTATCTTATGTTAGTGTTGATCGCATCCTTGCTACTAATGTTTTTTGAATCCGTCCCTGAAACCACATAGAACCGAGAATCATACTTAAAAGTAAAAGGGGTCAAAATAAATAGGAAAAAAAAGGTATTCTCCATTAATTTTGCCAAAAAGTTTGATTTTCATTTTAATACAAAACCACAAAGGTTGCAAATGTCAGATTTTAAGCTCAAACAGGCTAGTGATCATTTCGTTAAAATATAAGAGATGAACAGACAAACTTTCCAAGAGAATAAGACAAATATAACTGTGTTTTTCCGCAATCTTCTAATAGGCCACAGATATATTTTATAATGATTCTAAACAAAGACAAATATTAGTGACAGCTTCCTAATATATATATATATATATATATATATATATAAAACTAAACGAGAGGGGAAAAAAGAAGGCATGCATATAAATTGGTAGAACGAAAATAATTAAAGGAAGAGACGAGGCGTACGACGACGTTTTTGATTCCCAAACGTGTCATGTCGTCCCATTAGAGATAACACACCATCTACTTGATGTTTTCTTGTCCAGAAAACAATAATCCCACGTGGCAAATCCCAAAACCTACTTCATTCTCCTTTCACATATCTCCTCAATTTCCTCTCTATCACTTTCACTTTTGCTCCTCAAAGCCAAAAACTCAACTATGGCTTCCCCAACGCTAATCGCCCCAAAAACCACCACCCCAACACCCTCCCCACCTGTCAAACCAAAACTCACCAATCCCACCACCCACACAAGCAATGCATCCACCACCACAACCAGGGGCGGAGGAAAGGGGGGGGGGCTTGGGGGCACGTGCCCCCAACATCGACTAAAAAATCATATAGATAGGTATCTTCAGGTGTTTTAACTTCGTTGGATTCTAACTTTTTTCTATGTTGCAGGCTTAAAAGCACCTTTTGGTGTTACAAAACAGTATATATCAACACTCTTTTTGGATTATCCGTATCATTTGGCGTGCTATGTGAGAATCATTCAGCTACCATCGAAATTCCACTTGGTTCTTAAAAAAAGTCCCAACTTTTGTAGATATGGAAAATCTCATCGTTTTGAGTTCTCACAATCAGAACAAAAATCTCATTTTTGGTTCTTGAATCACATAAGAAGCCTCACCTTTTGCGGAAAAACTCATCGCCTGAGAGGAGTCTTAATTTTTATTCATATAGATTCTTAGGTGATTGACATTATTGCTATGGAAATGTATGAACACTTAATAGAGGCAAACATGGATTTACTTAGATGTGTAATGTGTCTTGATCCTTCAAATTCTTTTACGAACTTTGATCACGGTCAATTGTTGCATCTTGCTGAGTTATATCCAGATGACTTCACTTCCTTGGAATGAATGGAGCTTGACCATCAACTTGACAATTACATTGTCGATATGAAAATGAAGTATTCTCTAATATAAATAATCTTGGAGATCTTGCAAAGAATATGGTGGAGAAAAATTATCACAATTACTTTCCTTTAGTATATCGACTTAGCGAGTTAGCATTGATCTTACTCGTCGGAACGAGTGTTGAAAGAACGTTTTCTGCAATGAATATCGTCAAGACTGATCTACGCAACCGGTTGGGGGATGACATACTATCAGACTGTTTATTGTGTTACTTTGAACATGAACTTTTTAGTACCATTGAAGATGAAGATATTATGCAACGATTTCAATCAATATCATCTCGAAGAACTTTTTTGCGTCCCTTGGCAACTCCTTGTCGTCCTACAATAGGCAAATGAAAGGTATGTATTGATGTATATTACTATATTCATATAATACTTATGATCTGCATATTATTTGTTGTGTATTGTTTATTTTTTTGTACATGGGTTGGTAGATGTATTTTTTTCATGTATTTTATGTTATAATATAAAAATATATATATAATATTTTGTCGGTTTTTCTGGCCCGAAACGGTGACCGGTGTTATTCCTATGGCGAAGCCTGTCAGTGCCCCCTCAAGAAGAGACTCCTGGCTCTGCCACTGACCACAACAACCAAGTTCCCCGCCTTACGCTGCGACTTCATGTCGCTGGCAGCAGGGATCGTCTGTCCAGCTTTGATACCACCTGTTAGGTCTGCATGGGCTGCTTCTTGTTGGAAAAGTACGTTAAAATACTTTACCGTGTGCTCCAAACTTATATAGAACATATATGAAGTTGTTTGGGAGCTTGATATGGCGTTTGGAACACTATAAACTTGAAATAGGTCACTTGGATCGATCCATGTTCAGACTGGATCGAACCAAGTGAAAGCTAGAATAAAGTTAAGTGTTCTGGAGGACTTCGATCGATCCATGTAAACATCGATCGATCGATGTAGTGTGGTGCAATACTGGAAGCTTTCGATCCAGCATAGATCGCTCACGTCGATCGATCGATGTGACGTCGATCGATCGATGTGATCGATCTATGTAAGGTCGAAGCATTCTGTCCGACTTCGATCGATCACATCGATCGATCGAAGTGACATCGATCGATCGATGTGATCGATCAATGTGCCAACGGACAGAACTTTTCGCTTTGAATTGCATCTTTTGGTCCAAGGATCATCTTCCTTCGCCTATAAACGGAAAACAACGGCCATAACTGGTAGAAAAACTGCTGAAATGAGTTTAAAACATGGCTTTTAACACAACCCAAAGTCTATATATAGTAGATCTTGCTATCTTCAAAGATTACACAACATTCTTGCAAACTTAAGAACATTTCAGCAATCTTCTTCTACTACTCTCCATTGTCTACCTCTTCTACATCAAGTTCAATCTTCTTCTCCTAGAGCAAAGGAAAAGAAAAAGCCGTTATATCTTGGGAAGCATTAGTCTCGTTGTCTACCTTGCTCGTTGGTAGAGGCTAAATTCCTTTAAGGACAGGGTTATCTTGAAACTCGTCTCGGTTTTACTTTGATTATTATCTTGATTGTTTTCCATCATTTTTCCAACAATCTTAAAGCAATTTACGATGGCATCTAAGCAAGCATTACCGGATATGTCAAAGATGGAGCTATTTGATGGCAAGTTTTATAAGTTAAGGCCAAGGTGCTGTTCTTCCTCGAAATGCTTTCAGTTTCATATGTTCTCAAGATGGATAAACCAGATGATGAAACTGAAGCACGTAAGTACGATGCAGACAACACTACTTGCAGAGGCCATATACTACACTTTCTTGCCAACTCCCTTTTTAACATCTATGTCAAATTCACGTCTGCAAAAGAGATTTGGTCAGCACTGGAGAACAAATATGGTGCTAAAGACGTTTCAGATGGTTGATCATTCTCCAATTAATGATCAAATCCATCAGTTCCAGCGGTTGGTGGATAATCTAGAACACGACGGAATCAAGATTGATGACACGGTCCAGGCGGCGACACTGTTAGAGAAACTTCCTCCTTCTTGGAGCAAATACAAGAAGAGAGGAAAGCATGAAGATGCCAAGTTGTCTCTAGATGCAGTAATCAAACACATACGCATCGAAGAGAACAATAGGTTGGAGGATGAGTCTCACCATGAAGATGGAGTCAAAGCCAACGTTGCGGAGCACGCTGCAAAGAAACCCAAGTTTCGCAACGATAATGGCGGCTACAGCAGTGGGAATAAATGTAAGAAAGTTTCCTCGCAGGTTCAGAACAAGATGAAGGGCATTTGCGAGGTGTGTGGGAAGTCAGGACACCGAGCAGGGAAGGGCCAACCAAGCAACCATGCGAATATTGTGGAGGCCAAAGGAGCAGGAGACGACATCATCGCAGTAGTCATCTTAACAGAGGTAAACCTTGTCGGTGGCACGACGGAATGGGCGGTAGGCACAGGTGCTACCAGACATATTGCTACCAGTAAAGACCTATTTTCTGAATACAAGGAAATAGGCAGTGATGAGTAAGTTTTCTTGGGAGATGCACATAGTACACAAGTCCTCGGAAAGGGTAAGGTGCTTCTCAAGTTAACCTCTGGGAAGAGACTAGAGCTTAGCAATGTGTTGCATGTTCCTGCCATGCATAGGAACTTGATCTCTGGGGTGCTGCTGAACAAGGCCAACATTAAACTTGTTTTAGAGTCTGATAAACTTGTTCTGTCTAGAAATGGAGAATTTATTGGTAAAGGATTTTGTAATGTAGGTCTACTTGTACTTGACGCTATGTGCTTATCTAATAATAAAGAAGCATCTAGTTCGATTTATTTTGTTGAGTCCCTTGATATGTGGCATGCTAGACTAGGACATGCAAACATAGGAGTAATAAAGAAACTCAAGAACATGCATATGATTTCTTGTGATGATAACTTTAACAAATGTGAACATTGTATTGAAGCAAAACAATCATAAGAAACCATTTAAGAAAGTTGATAAAGTCTCACAGAAACTTGGTTTGATTCACGGTGACTTAGGTGATTTTAAGAATCACGTGAGTAAATGTGGTAAAAGTTATTATGTTACTTTTATCAATGATTATTCTAGATATGCGAAAGTGTATTTGTTAAGTCATAAGGATGAGACCGAGTCCAAGTTCATAAGTTATAAGAATGAGGTTGAAAATCAATTAGATTTAAAGATTAAAAGGCTTAGAACGGATAGAGGTGGTGAATATAGCACAGATTCTTTACAAAGATTTTGTGAAGGAAATGGCATTATTCATGAGGTCATACCCCCGTACACACCTCAATCCAACGGAGTAGCCAAAAAAAAGAATAGAACATTGAAAAATATGATGAGTGCCACGTTGGTTAGTTCAGGATTGTCGGACAACTTGTGGGAGAGGCAACCTTGACTACTTGTCACATTTTAAATAGGTTACCTCATAAAAAATTAGATAAGACTCCTTATGAGTTGTGGAAAGGCTATGCTCCCAACTTGAATTATTTGAAAGTGTGAGGGTGTCTAGCCAAAGTTGGCATTCCTGGTTTCAAGAAGAGTAAAATCGGGTCCAGGACTAGAGATTGTGTATTCATCGGTTATGCTCGAAATAGTGCAGCATATAGATTCATGACTATAGATAATAATTCTATATTGGAATCTAAAGATGCTGAATTCTTTGAGCATATATTCCCTATGAATAGACAATCCGATGTTGTCTCTAAATTTGAGATAGGTGAGTCAAGTAAATCCTTAGTTGAACAAGAAGTTGATGTTCCTAGAAGAAGTAAGAGACAAAGAACAGAAAATTCATTTGGAAGTGACTTTATAACAATGTTCATTTATGAGGATGATCCCAAAACTTATGGAGAAGCGATTAAATCGATAGGTTCTAAGTTTTGGAAGGAAGCCATAGATAGTGAGCTTGAGTCTATACTGAGTAATAACACTTGGGAATTGGTAGACTTGCCTAGAGGATGTAAACCTATCAGTTGTAAGTGGGTCTTTAGGAAGAAACTAAAGTCGGATGGAACAATTGATAAGTTTAAGACTAGGCTTGTCGCAAAAGGATTCACACAACAAGAAGGTATAGACTTCTTTGATACATACTCACCGGTTGCTAGGATAACGAATATTAGAGTTTTAGTAGCACTTGCCTCTATTCACAAGCTTGTTATTCACCAGATGGATGTGAAAACAGCGTTTTTAAATGGAGACTTAGAAGGGGAGATTTATATAAAACAACCAGAGGGTATGATATTTAAAGTTCAAGAGCACAAAGTATGTAGGCTTAAGAAGTCTTGGTATGGTCTTAAGCAATCACTTAAACAATAGCACGAGAAGTTTGATAACGCATTAGTGTCTAATGGTTATATAGTAAATGAAAGTGATCGTTATGTGTATAGTAAATTTAATGATCGTGATGGTGTCATTATTTGCCTTTATGTTGATGATATGTTAATTTTTGGAACCAACATAAATGTTGTTAATGATACAAAGACATTCTTATCTTCTGTGTTTGATATGAAAGACATGGGAAAGGCAGACTTTTATACTTGGCCTTAAGTTAGTAGAGAAATGTGGGGATTATTTACTTTCTCAAGAACATTATGCGGAGAATATGTTGAGATAATTTAATCAATATGATGTAAAACCAGTTAGTACACCTTATGATTCGCATGTGACATTGGCTAAAAATAAATTCGAAAGTGTGTCGCAATGTGAATATGCTAGGATAATTGGTAGTGTAATGTATTTGATGAATTGCACTAGGCCTGACATTGCATATGCCATGAATAGACTTGCTCGATACACTCATAATCCGAATGAGAATCATTGGTGTGCATTGAGACGTTTATTGAAGTATCTTAAAGGAACTATGAATTTAGGACTCATGTTTACTGGATCACCCGCTGTCTTAGAAGGCTATTGTGATGCTAATTGGGTGACTGACAATGATGAGATAAACTCCACTAGTGGTTATCTTTTTACATTGGGTGGTGGAGCTATCTCATGGAAATCATGTAAACAAACATGTAGTGCTAAATCTACTATGGAATCTGAATTTATTGCTTTAGAGTTAGCAAGTGCAGAAGATGAGTGGTTAAGGAATTTACTTGTTGATATTCCTTTATGGTCTAAACCTATGCCTTTTGTATCTATTCATTGTGATTCTCAGGCTGCGATTGTACGTGCAAGGAACAAAAATTATAACGGGAAGAGCCGGCACATTCGTCTACGTCACAACATTATGCGTGAATTGATTAGTTCAGGGGTGGTAAACTTAGAGTTTTTAAGTACCAAGTTTAACCTTGCAGACCCCTTAACTAAAGGACTAAACAAAAAGTTAGTCTACGAAACATCGAGGGGGATGGGACTTATTCCATCTATAGAGAAATCTTTATGATGAGAACCCAACCCACTATTAGTAGAGATCCTAGAAACGGGGTTCAATGTGGTAAGAACAAGTCATGAAGGAATTCTATGTTGCACTATCTAAGTGTTCCTCAATATGGGGTTGTTGTTGATAGTGCTTACTGTAATGACTTGAGGGTGAGATTTTAAGAATCTTTCAATGAAAAATTTATAGCCATAATGTTTGGTGGTGTGAACAGTACACACTTGATGAATTTCAACTATATAAGCTTGGAAGTGGTGCCGCTTCCTGTGAGAGCCTGGAAAACTTTCTAGAGAGCTTATGAAACCCGAGATAGGTGCATGGCCGATATCGCACCAAAACCGCAAACTTGAAGAAGTAGATAATGATATGTCTTCTTGTTGTCCATATAAACAATAATGGAGTAAGATTCAAGACGAAGTTCATCTTACTTCCGTTTATATAACTCAAGTTGTACTACCGTTGATTCAAGACCACAAGTCATCGTATCCGTTATGTGTCATTATCTTCGATTGATAATGGAGAGGTTAGTTGTTTAACATTCTGAAGTTGTTTTTATATAAGTTTGGATCATGTGGGGGATTGTTGGAAAAGTACGTTAAAGTACTTTACCGTGTGCTCCAAACTTATATAGAACATATATGAGGTTGTTTGTGAGATTCATCTGGTGTTTGGAACATTATGAACTTGAAATAGGTCACTTGGATCGATCCATATTCAGACTGGATCGAACCAAGTGAAAGATGAAATAAAGTTAAGTGTTCTGGAGGACTTCAATCGATCCATGTAAGGAACATCGATCGATCGATGTATACATCGATCGATCGATGTAGTGTGGTGCAATACTGGAAGCTTTCAGTCCAACATAGATCGCTCACGTCAATCGATTGCTGTGATCGATCTATGTAAGGCCGAAGCATTCTGTCCGACTTCGATCGATCACATCGATCGATCAAAGTAACATCGATCGTTCGATGTGCCAATAGAAAGAATTTTTCACTTTGAATTGCATCTTTTGGTACAGGGATCATCTCCCTTCGCCTATGAACGGTAAACAACGTCCATGACTGGTAGAAAAACTGTTGAAATGAGTTTATGACATGGCTTTTAACACAACCCAAGGTCTATATATAGTAGATCTTGCTATCTTCAAAGATTACACAACATTCTTGCAAACTTAAGAACATTTCAGCAATCTTCTTCTACTACTATTCATTGTCTATCTCTTCTACATGAAGTTTAATCTTCTTCTCCTAAAGCAAAGGAAAAGAAGAAAGCCATTATATCTTGGGAATCATTAGTCTCGTTGTCTACCTTGTTCGTTGGTAGATGCTAAATTGCTTTAAGGACAGAGTTATCTTGAAACTCGTCTCGGCTTTACTTTGATTATTATCTTGCTTGTTTCCATCATTTTTTCAACACTTCAGACGATGAATACATGAAGGAGTCGGAAGAATTGATTAACAAAATAAGAACTACGATCACTATGGATAAGAATGATCCTAATGTAGATGACGCTGTGGCTAACATGAGAGATGTTTCAAATTCTTGGGTGGCTAAGTATAGAAGAGAGAAGGCTTTGCTCGGCCGGGCTTCTCTCCGGGATATTTATTCGGCTTTGGACCGACGGCTCCGATTCCGGCCAAGAGGAGGCAAAGGATATTGGAAGTGGTGGACACAGCTGAGAAGGCTTTGTTAAGAGGAAGATGAATTTCTTTTTTATGCTTCTTGTAGGAGTAATTTTCTACACTTTCTTCTGTGTTTTATATCTCCACTTTGTTTTCCCTTTTTTTTATTACTAAGAAATGGGTACTGTGATTTTGGTGAATTTGGACATGAGATTGTACAATGATGTTCGCCATTCACCAAATATATGTTGGATTGATAAGTGCTATGTGCGTGTAGCTTTAAGGTTATTTATTTAATTTGGAGCGTATCATATCGGTCCTTCAATTTTGTACTTGTGGAAGCAAAAGATGAAATCTCTCGTCCTGGGCTCTATCTCCACCCTCAAGGAGTATTGTCGCGGATAGAAATTAGGAGTCAGTCGGCCTTCTAAATTGAATGAGGAGTTACGTAATGACACACACAAAGTGTCCCTGCAAACCAGGCCTTCGGCATAGAAACGGTAGAACACACACTGTGCTTGTCCCTGCAATCGAACTCTTGACCTCTTAAATCAAATTTCAATCTGAGTACCAACTAGACTATGACTTGGAGTCTCCCAGCCTTTAATTTTAAATGTAAAAGATATGTATCAAAATTAAATAACAAGAAAGAAAAAAAAAGTATGTGGAGAGGGGAGGAGGGATTTGGGGTAGAATAATAAATAGGTGAGTACGAAACATGAATCTTGTCTCTTTGGCGCAAAGCAGACAATCATTTCTTTGTTTGTTTCCACGACCAAAATTTTTTATATCTGTATTAAATTAAATAGTGTAATAGTGCATCTGAAGGTAAGTGAAAAGATATTATATCACAACCTGTACAAAATTTAGCCAAAATGGTGGTTATAAAATGGTTAAGCAGTATTTCATTGCATAAAAAAGATATATAAATCCTAGAATAACTATACCATATAAAATATGCATATTTATGCCATCTTAGTTATGTGTTTTTAGATGTTAGTCCTCATACGACTCATGGTACAAATGTGGATAAATTATATGCTCATTGATTAAGTCTAGAGGTGTTAACGAACCGAGGCAAGCCAAACATCAGGTTTTCGAATTCGGATTCGTTTAGTTAAACGAACTATTGGCTCGGTTCGTTTACAGTGACGAATTTCTTTGAGTTTGGTTCAGCTCTTTTACAGTAACAAACTTCAAATTTTGTTCGAGTTTGGCTCGATAACACTATAACTGTTTAAACGAGCCTAATAGTTCACAAATAATTCCGCTTGTTTCAGTCAACGAACTTAATTAGGTATTCAAATTCGACTCATTTAAGTAAATTAACGAACGAACTCGAATCAAATACGAATCAAACTCGAACAGTTCACGGAGTGTTTGGTTCGCTTAACACCCCTAATTAATTCCTCGTCATCTCTTAACAAACAACATACGCACTAGTGTAGGTCCACTCCGTATTTTAAACACATTCATCTTCGTTCACATGTCAAATCCTTTATTATTTTTGTATGTGTTATGCTAAATATGTCAATATTAGAATGTCTAACAGTTATTCGATAATAAAGTTTACCATAATAACTATATTATACAATTACAGCTAAATACACATATAAGTTTGTAAAAGAGTTTATTGAGTGTATAGGTATTTGGGTCGTTTGGGTGGTTAAACTTAGATGTCCATCCCAAAGAAGGCTTGAAAAGTAAAGCACGACAGGGCGACCACAGGACAGCCCAAGATGAATAAGGACCAGTTCTAGCACTATTGAATATCTTGTATTTAGAGGGATGACAAATGTACTTCATTAAGGTTGCAAACATAATTTATAACAACAACCACTATATCCAATATATCCTAACGACATTAAAAGTTATCGCTAAAGTGTAGATAAGGTAAGAGTCAAGCAAACAATACTTCCATCTCAAGGGATAGAGAGTCTGCTTCTAATGAGACCCCTGACTCTATATATACCTTCATATATGACACAATAATAGGAATACGTGTGTTAGTGAATGAATTTAACAAACATAATTTATCTAACCTCTATTGAAATTCTGAGTGATGCCCATTACTGATGTTAAGTTAGTTTTTGTAATATAATACTGGAGTCATCAAAAGGTTTTATGTTGTTATTAAAGTAATTAAAAGCAGTTAATGGTTGAGCAGGATACTGTCGCCTAAGATAAAATATCAAAAGAAAATAAGTGTGATATGTTAATATAATAAGACTGCACATAGCTTCTGTATTTTTTTTTATTAAAATATCAAATAATAATATTTACACTACAAACTTTTTGAAATTTATCGCCGCCATATACTTTTAAGGCAGGGGCAACAAATCTTTGGGTCCTAAATATTGGACAAAATCTTCCGCCTCATATGAAGATGGACCCTTTATCTTGATATGGACATCGCATTTGGAAGAAGAAATATTAGACCATTAGCCTAAACGTTTGTTTTGTGTGTTTACTAAATCTCTTTATTTGTATATTAATGTAATATATTTTTATTATTGTGTTATTTATACAGATACATGTAGAGTCGAATCTTACTGGAAGCAAGCTCTCTATCTTTTGTTATATATGGAGGTATTGTTTGCATTTATCTTATATTTTTCAGACCTTAACGATAGCTTTTTCTCTTGTTGGGATATAATGGGTATGATTGTTATTGTGGTTTAGCCTAAACGTTTAGAAATTATAGCATATTTCCAGTCGAATTTTTGGCCACCTATATTTTTACGGTAAAATTTTTTTTTTAACTCAATTAGCCAACCAAAAGATCATTATACCTCCAGAAACAGAACAACACTTCATTATTCTTCCACACACTCAAACGGTCATTTCGTCAATCTTCCTGTTTTTAAAACAAAGAAAAAAACACATATCCAGACCTATTTTCTTCTACTTTAACACTAGAAAAAAAAAATAAATCAATACATGATTGTTTTACTCTTAAAAACTAACGAAAACCTATTAGCTAAATGAATTGCGTATACGCAACAACAAAGACATAAAAGGGTTGCCAAAAAGACAAGGAAAGACAATAGAAAAAAAAAAAAAAGACACCTATTGCAAAGCAAAAGAAAGAAACACGTACAACGTAATGATATAATACATATGTTAATGACCTCATTATATGAGCTTGAGTTTTGCTTTTGAATAGTGTAGAACGTGGAGTTTTTGGGGGTTTTTATGTTATATTTATTTTTCGATTACAACACGATGTTTAATAAAATGTTTCATTTAGTTCTTGGTATAAAATATCAATTCGACTATTGAGATCGTTGTAGTTGTGGACCGGGTTCCTGGTGATGTGATAAACTTGTAGTATATATGTTTTTATAAAATTTATATTATGCTAGAACATGTGTATACCATGATCTAGGTGTTTGTAATACCAGGATCATGGTGCTATAATGTTTGAGCAGCGCAATGCCGGCATACGAGGTTATAGCGAATGAATGTTGTGTGTTTAATACGTGATCTCGGTTGTCAAATTGATTATATCAACAGGATCTCGATATCTGTAATACTAAGATAACGGTGATAGATTTGTCTAAACATCGGTATCTCATTGATCAAGCTATTCTTTCCTTATGTGTTTTCTTTTGAAAATCTTCTTAAAGGAGTCCTTGTATTATGTCACAGATACGATAATGTTGAACTGATCATATTTCAATTTCCTTTATGTAGTGGAAAACAAAAAAGACGACATTCACTTGCAACTTGCAATCTGTAATGAGTTGACAAAAATTGATGCATGCTTCACGTAAAAAAACGGATTTTTCTTTGGTTCTAACGCGTCTTTCACAAGAAATCTTGTGAGGTGATAAGAACGGTTCACGAAAACCACTCTTGGCCGTGTGCTTCTCGCTTGGGCTGAGCAATATCCACCTCCTTGAAGCTTGTTCGTGATCTAAGAACGGAATCCACCCCTGGTACTTGTCTTCAAGATGGAAGGTTTGGATTCCCCCATAACGTTTGTTCAAGACGTTGATACAGAACGTAGTTTTGATCGAATATCAAATAAAACACAAGGAAGAACCATGCAAACAGCCTATTTTCATATCTTTTAACGAATGTTTTTAATGTTTAAAAACAACTTAAAAAAACCTATAAAATGACTCTAAAATATATTACAAATAGGTGCAAGCCATGATGGATGAAAATTAGGTCATGCAAAACACTACGGACATGTTTCTTCCCTTTCCATCTAGCTACACATCTTCTTTATACAATTTAGTTCCTTTGACCCCACCAAAAATATACCTGAGGGAAGAACACTCACATGTACTGAAAGGGAAAATGTACTGAAGAAGGTTTCCTTTTGGTACATTTACGATCAGGTGTATTATTTAGTAATGGATCGTGCATCACTGAAACGTAGTTTGTTTCCAACTGAAACTATTACTAATTACAAGGCAAATGTAGATAAACATGATGATCAAGATAAGAAGATGAATTCTAATGATGCTATGAATATTGGAAAGGCTCATAGTAAAATTGCATGTGTTGACAGCCTTGATGATGGCTTTTCATCTATTGGCGCAGACCTTAAGAATTGATTAAAACTGAATGGAAAGATGGATTGAAGTTATGCAATCTAAACACCTCATCGTGTGGAAGAAAGTTGACATATTTGATCTACGTAAGTTCTCACCTAACCTAGAAAGTTGTTGAGTTTTTGATTTGCATCCTCCACAATGTTTCTTGGGGCTGAACAACGAGGGCAAGGAAATAGCATTTTTGCCCCAATTAAGTTGACACCTTTGATGCTACTTACTAAAGCAGATGAATTTGAATTAAGCACTTTTTGTCAAAGAGCGCTGTATGGATGTTTTATTTTCTATTGTCATCCTTCGAACTATAAAGCACACGTGTTAAATGAATGTAAGTACACAATGAATCGAGATGAGAAGCCATAGCAAACTTGTGTTGCGTGCTCGAGTCCGATGACTAAATCTCTTGTGATTATAAGATGAAACAACTCGTATGTTGGAAGATATGCTACATATTCAAAGAAAAAATGGTCTAGATGAATTTGACTACCCTCCAATTCTATAAGTACTATTCATAATTTGATTAAATCTATACATTTTGTACATGTATATAGGGGAAAAAATTTAGTCAATGTTGTTATAATATTCCAATATTAAAAATTGGTTCCCTTAAATTGTTTTTTTTTTTATTTTTATTGTCATGCCCTCGTTATAATATACCATAAACTTGGTAATAAAATGACTCTTCCATCAACATCACGTTAACTGTAATATGGAAATACTAAAAATTTTAAAAACATTAGTATGTGTTTTGTATACTGCAATCCCGGTTATGACTACAATTAACATTATAATAATGATGTTTTTCACCAAGATCTCGATGGTTATTTGTTGGACCACCGTTAACCATGTATAGTCATAACCGGGATCGCAGTGCTAAATTAAAGGTGTGAAAAAAATCAATTAGAAAAGAAGAAAGGTGAGAACTATGCTCCAAATTTCGAACTGAAAGAGAACATATATTTACTTTCTCATATTCCATCAATTGTCTTCATGACCACTATGATGACATTAAATGTAGTTCTAGGATCTCCTGTAGACCAATAAGTATTACAACAATCAATTAGTATCTACGTAATTGATCACCGTGGTTTCGACTTTGTATAGAAATGCCATCATCATACAGGTAGTTGTTGGATTTATTTAAAATCTCTAAATAGAACCATTTAATTGAATCACTGGACAAAGTAACAAAATATAGAAATTATACCTTGCTTCATTGTTGACGTTAATCTGTTCACGATGTAATGCTTTTGTTGCTGATGAATCTCCAAGGATTTACGACCTCCCGCCAATTGTTGATGCACTCCTTGAACGGATCCAACAATTCACTGCCTTACCCGATGGAGAGGCTAGGTAGTATGAGCTTTATTAAAAAATTGCCATACTCTCTCCTTTATTTCTTGTATGACCGGCGGCTATTAATGTGTGTGAGGAGGTGAAGGGCCTCCTACTTTATATAGAGAGAGAGAAAGAAAGAATCCTGATGGGCATAGGGTTCAGAGTTGTGTTTGAAACCAAACCCTCTTTCTTTATGGATGAGAGCTTTTTTCATCCCAAATACCTGAGAACATACTTGATATTATCATCAAGTTATCTTTATCCAGTAAATACTATTTAATATTCAATAATAAATATTATTATCTAATATTTAATATTAAATATTATTTAATATTTAACTATTATGTACCAACATTTTCTACTGACCACACGTGGATTGTTACCCCTCAGGGACCAGACGTCGTGAACTTTATGGTCGTTGCACTTTGAGCCCATCCATCGCTGTCTCGGACCATATAACTTTTTACATATTCGGAGTTTCTATTTTAGACCGCATTATACATCCATAAACGTACCCGATGATCACTTAACGTGTGGATATTTTACGCAATAATTAATATTATTATGTGACATATAACATTATCATACATAACGTCCATCTTATGATTAATTCATGTACACTTAATCAACATGCTGCACATTACATGTATCTCGAACTAATCCTAATAATCTTTCACTTGGACTATGTATGTTTCTTAAAGATTATATATCACTCTTTTGAGCTTGTTTACTGTATGTCCCTTAGTATGTCTTTCTTTTTCCGATCCATCAGCAAATGTTAACAAAAGACTTAAGTAGCACGCCACCATATTGAATTAGTGACTTGTCCCTCTTAAATCATGATACTAATATTCCACTGAATGACATGGATACTGCAATAGTTATGTAGTGTGGAATTAATATGCCACGTGATCGTACATATTTAATTCCAACTTGGCCATAACTTAGCGAGATCAGTAGAATTCAGAATGCATGCCGTAACTGCTTAATGTATATTACTTCTGCAGAAAAACTTTAATATAACCAAAATGTAGATCATGTTGTTTGTCTGAAATAAACAACTTTATTGAGCATAAAAAACATAAACCTCTCAGACTCCCACTAGGATAAAGCATCGTCAACCGGACTGAGACCTTTACGGCTAACATGCTTGTGAAACACTACGGGTTCCACGACCTTAGTCAAAGGATCGGCCACCATAGAGTCTGTACTAATATGCTCAATTTTAATCAGACCACTCTGAACTCTTTCTTTAACAGCCAGATACTTCATCTCTGTATATTTTGCTTTTGATGTACTCCGGTTGTTATTTGAATATAGCACCGCAGTATTACTGTCATAGTAAATCCTCATTAGAGATGAGATAGTATCCACTACTCTCAGCCATGTGACAAAATTGCGAACCTATATCGCCTGATTGGATGTGTGGAAGCTAACTACAAATTCCGCCTCCATAGTAGGGATGCCAATAAGCTCTATTTTGCGCTTTTCCACGAGATCGCACCTCCGGCTAGAGTAAACACATAGCCCGAGGTCTATTTTATACTGTCCTGGCATCCAACAAAATTGGAATCTTTATATCCAGTGATCTCTAACTCCTCAGATCTCTGATACATCAGCACGTGTTGTTTCGTTCCTTGCAAATATCTCAGCACCCTCTTTGTTGCGGTCCAGTGATCTTTACCCGGATCAGAGAGGTATCTGCATAACATTCCATTAATGTATGCCAAGTCCGGTCGTGTACGTACTTGGGCATACATTATACTCCCCACTACCGAAGCATAGAGAGTATTCCTCATTTCCAAACGTTCAAACTTTGTTTGGGGCATTGCTTCAGGCTGAACTTATCTCCTCTAGCCACAATGGTATTAAGTGGTTTATACTTATCCATGCTATACCGCTTCAACACCTTTTCAATGTATGATTGTTGTGAGAGGCCTAAGATACCTTGGCTTCAATTTCTCTGTATCTCAAGTCCCAACAAACATGAAGCTTCACCAAGGTCTTTCATCTCGAAATATTTTCTCAGAAAGGCTTTGGTGTTGCTCAACATGTTTACATCGTTTGTTGCAAGCAGTATATCATCGACGTACAAGATCATGAATATGAACTTGCTCCCACTAAACTTGTGATACATGCATTCGTCAATTTGGTTTGCCTCAAAACGGAAAGAGGCAACCACTTTGACGAATTTGAAATACAACTTTTGAGACGCTTATTTGAGCCTATAGATGGATTTCTTTAGTCGACAAACCATGTCTTTTGGATCTTCCACTTCGAATTGAGGCGGATGAACCATGTAAATGGTTTCATCGAGTTCTCCATTTAAGAACACAGTCTTGACATCCATATAGTCTAAGCCTTTCCTTTGGGTAAACCCTTTAGCAACAAGTCGGGCTTTATATCGTTCTATGTTGCCTTTTGAGTCCCGTTTGGTTTTAAATATCCATTTACAACCAACGGGTTTTGAATCTTTAGGCAACGAGACGATTTTCCATACTTTGTTGTTGTGCATAGACTTAATTTCTTCGTCCATAACCTTTATCCACTTTTATGAATTTCGACATTGTAATGCTTGTTGGACGTTTTTGGGATCATCGTCTAACATTCCAACATCGAATTCGTGTTCTTGGAGATACGCCAGATAATCGCTAGGTGTGAGGTTTCTCCTTTCACGAGTGGATCTCCTTAGTGGCACTTGTTCTTGGGATATTGTAGGTTCCTGAACTGTATTAGTAGGCAATTCTTCTTGTTCTTGAGTGACTTCCTTAGGAACTTGTTCATGTGGTGCGTCACTACTGGGATGAGGTACCTCAGGTGTGGGTATCGCTGATGCTATCTCCTCAAAAGTTGGTTCCATTCGCATTTTTGTCGCATCTGAGTGACCCTCATCTAACTCAATGATGCTGATGCAAATCATTCCCCCCTCCAGAACCAAAGTATCCTCAAAGAACTTTACTAAATTTGTGTCGAAAAACACTTTACTTGTGGGATCATAGAATTTATACCCTCGTGACCTTTCTGAGTAACCAATAAAATATCAACTAACTATTTTAGTGTCCAGTTTTCTTTCATTTGTTTTTTAAGGCTTCGCCTCTGCTGGACAACCTCAAACCCTTATATGGTTAAGGCTAGGCTTATGCTTAGTCCATAACTCAAAAGGGATCTTAATCATTGCTTTTGTTGGTACTCTATTGAGGATGTAAGCTGCAGTTTTAAGCGCTTCTCCCTAGAGGAATAATGGTAGCGTAGTTTGACTTATCATATACCATATCCATAAGCGTGCGGTTTCGTCTTTTAGCTACACCATTCATGCTTAGTGATCCAGGCATGGTGTACTGAGGGACGATTTTGTTTTCCTCTAGGTATTTAGCAAATGGTCTTGGACATTGTTCTCCTTATCCATCATATTGACCGTAGTATTCTCCTCTACAGTCAGATCTGACGGCTTTAATCTTTTTGTTGATTTGCAACTCAACTTTAGCTTTAAAGGATTTGAACATGTTCAGTGCTTGGGATTTTTCTTTAAGTAAGAATATGTAGCCACATCGCGAATAGTCATCAATAAAGGTGATAAAATAAGAGTGGTCATTTCGGGTAGCCGGATGAAATGGGCAAATAATATTGGTATGAATCAACCCTAATGGACTATTTGCACGATTTACTTCATATCTTCGGACTTTAGTTTGTATTCCTTTAGCACAAAATACACACGACTTTAAATCGGTTAAGTCTAAAGGATTGAGAATTTTTTTTTTGACAAGATGTTCTATTCTATTTTTGGACACATGTCCTAAATGTCGATGCCATAGTGATCCTGAATTCTCACGAGTTAATTTTTCTTTAACGTTTTGCATAACAACATGAAAGGTTTTTTGATTTGAAGCAACATTTATTGAATAAAGTTTATCAATTTCTGACATTTTACCGTGAACAATCAATCTAGAAGCATGAAAAAGTTGAAAATTTCCATTTCCAAAAGAACCATAGTAGCCACTTTTATCCAATCGATAAAACAAAATAAGGTTTCTTCTAAACAATGGTACTTCAAAAGTGTCATACAAATCTATATAGAAACCGAAAGTCAATAGTAATCTGAAATGCCCAATAGCTTCAACCTTTATGCCGCTGTCATTTCTCCAATAGACGTATCTTTCATCGTCCCTTGGTTTTTTGTGGCTGAGGCAACCTTGCATAGACACATATAAGTGATTCGTGGCTCCTGTATCGACTCACCAAGTGGCTATATCCGAAACAAAATTAACTTCAGAACAAACTAAGAACATACCTTTCTTCTTAAGCCAAGAATTATAACTGGTACAGTTCTTCTTAAGATGTCCTTCCTTCTGGCAAAAGAAACAAGTCATGCCTTTGGGTGCATCAGCACTAGGCGCTCTCTTTTTTCTTTTTTATTTGCCTTTTGCACATCAGCTTTATCCACATCCTTTCGTTTCTTACCACCGGTCTTAGTGGTCACAGCATTCATGACTTCGTGCCCCTCGTTCTTGAACCTTACCTCCTCTTACACGCAATGCGAGATAAGTTCATTCAATGTCTATTTTTCCTTTTGGCAGTTATAACTAAATAGAAAGTGTTTGAACTTTGGAGGCAGGGAGTTGAGAATCATGACAACTAGTATGTCGTCAGAGACATCCAGCTTCATGTTTCTTAATTGAGAAGCGTCATGAGTCATCTCTAGGATGTACTCCCTTATGCTGTTGTTTTCACTATACTGTTTCAAGCAAAGTTTCTTTAAGAGATTGCTTGTCTCGTCTTTCTCATTCTTTACAAACCTTTGCTCGAGATCGGCTAAAAATTCTTTAGATGTCGTGCACTCAGAAACGTGTCCCTTAAAGCACTGGGAGATAGTCTTTTGCATGATCATAAGATACATGCGATTTGATCGGAGCAAGTTGTTGGACAGTGCGCCTGCAATAAACACCACTAGAGGGGGTGAATAGTAGTTAGTGGAAATTACACTACTACCCTTGATTAAAATCCCCTTTGAAAACAGAATATGAGACTACCTCAGATTCAGAACCCATTTTTGAAAAATTCAAAAATCTTTGTACACAACTTCAAAAATTATGAAAATGTTCAGAACTTAACTTCAATGTGTTGACAAGACTCTGTCCATAAATTAGATAAAAATAAGATCGTTTGGCCCTTAAAATAAATAGAAAGATTCATATGATCAATCTGGACAGAATTGGACAGATTGTTGCTGAAATTGAAAAATGCGTTTCTCTTTGAATAATTGACCAAAAAGGTTGAACTTTATGTCAAAACACTCCTTAGGATTTCTAATTTATGTTTCCAAAAGTCTCTTAACTTGAACAATTCTTGATTAAAACATAATTCAAGTTTTCTCAAAACTGGTCAGATTGCATCCAGATTGAAGCAGTTATCTTGCAAAGACTGAAAGACTAACTTTCCCTTGCTCAAATCAAGTGATTTTTATTTCAAATAAAAGCTTACTGTCTGAAGTATAACTCCACTAAAAATCACGAATTTTGAAAATGTTTATCTATTTTTTCAAAACGTGAGAAATTGTGTGAAAACTGCAGTGACAAACAGGCAGAATACGGAAATGTAGAAATAAGACAAGAACACTGAGAATTTATCCTGGTTCGGTCAATGTGACCTACTCCAGTCCCAAGGAACACCTTTTCTTGGATTTCACTATGGTATGAACCAAATTACAACAAGAATCAAGCTTGATCCTTGGGTTAGACACCAACCTTATTCAAGACTTGGATGAACACCTTCTGTGCAACACTTAGTTGCAACACCTCTACATCCTATTGATGTAGCCTTATAAAGCTGGCTAATCAATCTTACAAATAAAGCTCAAGAGGCTTGTAGCTCTCCAACAAATACAACAAGAACACCTTGGCTACAAAGAATGGAAGAAGATAGCTAGACAAATCAACTAATGCTTTCAAGTGAGCTTCAAGTGTGTTTCATCTTCTTTACCATTGTCTCCTATCTATAGTGTGAGTTGAGCCTTGTAGATAAGAATGCACATGTGTCACCATCTTTATCGTCAACCTTAAGTGTCTTCACATCATTGGTTGACCTTGTACACTTATCAACATCAAGCAAAATGATTGGTCACCTTGGACACACATTGTTGACCGAAATTTCCACCTTGGCATGTCCTAATTATCCTTTGCAAAATGAAGATAATCAGAAGAAGATAGAATGTCATATTCCTCCAATATCCTCTCAGCTACTAGGATTGAGAATAGGCATGTGAGAATTGACAAATTCAAACCAAAAATCATCTCCAAAATGTGTGTAGTAACCGTTGGCTACTAAGTCAAATTTTCCAAGTTGGCATTTTTGCCAACTAACTCCTTTGTGATTGGTCCACTTGTCACCAAGCTATAAAATGAATTACACATTATATCCACCTGTTAAATCACGTTTTTTGACCAATATATATATGTACAAACTCAGATTTTTGAAGAAGAAATCAACAAATAATAGTTGACAAGATTATGTCAACATGTAACACTAAAATTCCCAATATTTCTTCTTGTATGTTGTAATCATTTTCACACCTTGAACACCTTTAAATTCTCTGAAATATGATGATTAATATACTCCAATAACATATAGAAGAAGGTCTTCAAGAAAGAAATAGAATGTGACATCACAACTTGTCACATATCCTGCTATTGTCGATAACACCATCAATTGAGAGAATAAGATAAAGAACCACCAAATAATCTTCAAAATGATCATACAAAAGCTTCAGAATGAAGTAATAATATACTCAAGAGAATCCTTGAGTGAAAATACCAAGAATACCCTCAGGAGTAAAATGACCAAAATGACCCTGATGTGAGAAAACTCCAGAAATGACCTCGATGGTCAAAAATAAATATAATAACACCTTTTTCATGATAAATAAGATGAGAATAAGTCCTTGAAGTATTTCCACCATATCATGTTCCTACGAAACTCAAAATACCAATTTTGTCTTTTTTGGTAAGTTGTAGAAACTTCCAAGGCACATTAGTCACAAGTCATTTGTAATCGTCAAAAACACATAATATCCACATAATGAACATATATAAATCACGTACAAATGAAAACAACCATTTTATCACATTAAAAAAATATTTCTAAAATTCTAGACATCGATCGATTGAAGTGCCTCAGCTTTAGAGATCGATGTCTCACAGTGAGTTTCAGAGTTTGTCTCTGTCCTACATCGATTGATCGAAGTGAGGGTTCGATGTATACATCGATCGATTAATGTGTCTCAGATTTAGATATCGATGTCTCACAGTAAGGTCTTGAACTTTCAATGCCTTACATAGATCGATCGATGTGAGAGATCGAAGTACATCGATCGATCGAAGTGCAACAACCTGAGAGGTCGATGTCAACTTTTTCAACTTTTAATCACATATAACACCATGTGTGACATTTTTATGCATTCACCACTTAAAATTATGATTTTGAAAATTATCCAAACATATTTCTCAACACAAGCATGCCACGTGAGCTTTTTCCTCACTAGTGCTATTGTCTGTTAGCACAGCTAGACGGTCTATCTGCAATGCTATGTCTAGATCAACAATCCCTAGAAAGATCTCGGGTTAATCTTTCCATTGCTTATAGTTTGAACCGTGTAGTGTAGGAATGTCTTTAATGTTAGACATTATTTCTGAAAAGCAAACAAGAAACGGGAGTAAATACACAGCTTTAAACTGCATAAAAATCAAAATATCAAAATGGAACCTTAATTCCATCTACCAATTGTCTTTCAACGTTAGGGCTCTTTGGAGTCATCCGAATAGCTTCCAACAATTGGGTGTAGTAGTCAATGTGACGGCTCTCCAAGCACGGGCTAACCACCTTTCTTTGCACCGATGAGTTAATCTATGCATTTAAAACTTCACCACCGGGCCCATTTGGGTCTACTACCATGCTCATTTATGCTTTCGACAATCACACCTTCCTTCGACTGGTCAATGATTGCGTCCAACACATACGTACCCTTCACGATCATAACAAATATAGTGAGGATGATATGATTGCCGCACTTTAAGAGGATCATATCAAAGCCCTACATTTGCTAAGTCGCGTAACTTTATGGTTCTAAGTGATCCGCGGCTTCCTGACTGACCCTTTTGCACGTACTGTGCATGCTTTGACTTCAACATATATTTTGTTTTGCTTAAACAAAATTGAACGAGCTTGATTCCCTTTAAGGCTCAAATAAGAACCACCTTAAACCAAGCTTGGTTCTCCTTAATGTTGAAGAAAACAATATCTTATCAATCAATTTAACAAGTGTATAACCTTATGATGAGTCATATTGAGCGTGAAATTAACCGATCCGGTAACACCCACTTGCCATAAGCGTGTATTGCCATTCCACATGATTCCTAGACCACCGGTGGAGTCATAATGGTCTCGTTTAAGAACCGACTTTCTTAGACAGAATTATGTGTATGATGTATTTATCACAACTCGATAAGTTATCTATCACAAGTATTAGAACCGTACTGATTGATAAGCCCCGATATTATTGGTCAACATAGTCAACTTAGCCCATTGAATTAACTTGGTTGAGCTCGATCAAATCGGGGCAAGCAATATTCAGATCCTTATTGGGTTAAGTTCCATAACTTATTCTACTTGTTTTATTTATTTATTAACATGAATAAATGATATAAATAAATAAACAAAAAAATAAATGCATGAATAAACAAATAATATAATAATCGGAAATTAAACTTAATACTTAATTATTATTATTATTTTGGATTTTTTAAAATAAAAATAATAATAACAAGAATTTATTATTATTATTATTATTTTCCATAATAGACTTTAAATAATAACAATAAAAATTGAATTATTTTCATTATTATTTACTTTATTTTCCTTTAAAAAACTTTAAAAATATAATAATAATAATAATAATAACAACAACAACAACAACAACAACTTATTATTATTGCTATTTTCCTTAATAATAATAATAATTAAATTATTATCATTATTATTGTTATTTTATTTTTAAAAGGAAACTTTAAAATAATAATAACAACAATTTATTATTATTACTATTTTCTTTAAAAAACTTTAAATAATAATCTTAAAATTATTATTTACTTTATCTAAAATAATAATAATACAAAAATTAGAAAAATGAAAATAAAATAAAGGGGTGGGGGCGTGCGTTGGGTCGGGTTAGAAATCCGCCCAGCCCATTATTTCTTTTCTTTTTTATTTGATTCTGATATTTTTGTCGAAGCCCAATCTGAACCGAATTAGGGCCGAGTTGGGCCAGACCCGTCGGCCAATCTCAAATCCTCCTTTTTTTGGTTTAAATGTAATTTGGGTCGAGCCCAATTTTTGAACCGGGTCGAATCCATATGGAACCGTATCCAGCCCAGCCCAACCCGCCAGCCTGCTACCAGGAGCAAAAATGCTCCAAAATTTCGGCAAGAGAATTTCAACTCCTGAGTCCTGTAGGTTGTCCCAGCCGCTGGCCACTAGGCCAGCAGGCCTTTTGGTCAGCTTAAGCGGAGCTTTTACATTTATATTAAAAATCAAAAATTCCAGAAAAATGGCCAGGTCTTTTGGTGAGCTTAAGGGGGAGCTTTCACATTTATATTAAAAATCAGAAATTCAGGAAAATGCCAAGAATGCTCCCATCATTCTTAACTCAGGAGGTATTCGAACCTCTGACCTTTGGCTACTAGTCATAGGCGCTGGCCAGCAGCCAGTTTTGGTAAGAAGGGGGCGGAATTTAATTTAAATAAATCCAGAATTTCAGCAGAATTTTATTCTGGTGGAAAAAGAGGGATAACGGTTTTGACCAAAGAAATTGCTTTTTTTCCAATCATGAACAATTTGTTAAATCCGATTAGACCTGCTATGATACCACTTGTTGGATTTATTTAAAATCCCTGAATATAACCGTTTAATCGAATCACTGGACAAAGTAACAAAATGCAGAAATCATAACTTGCTCCATTGTTGACGTTAATATGTTCACGATGTAATGCTTCTACTGCTGATGAATCTGGCGTGATGCAAGGAATCACGACCTCCCACCAATTATTGATGCACCCCTTGAACAGATTCAACAATTCACTGCTTTATCTGATCGAGAGGCTAGGCAGTGTGAGCTTTATAGAAAAATTGGCACAACATCCCTATTTTTTGTATGGCCGGCTATTAATGTGTGTGAGGAGGCGAAAGGTTTCCTCCTTTATATAGAGGGAGAAAGGAAGAATCCTGATGGGTATAGGGTTCAGAGTTGTGTCTGAAACCAAACTCTCTTTCTTTATGGATGAGAGCTTTTCTCATCCCAAATACCTGAGGATATCTTGATATTACCATCAAATTATCTTTATCTAATAAATATTATTTAATATTTGATAATAAATATTATTATCTTATATTTAATATTAAACATTATTTAATATATTTAATTATTATGTACCAATATTTTCTACTAACCACACGTTGCTTGTCGTCCGTCGGGGACCAGACGTCGTACATTTATGGTCGTTGCACTTTGAGCTCATCCATCGCAGTCTCTGACCATATGACTTTCTACATATTCAGGGTTTCCATTTTAGACCACATTATACATCTACAAACATACCCGATGATCACTTAACGTGTTGATGTTTTACGCAGTAATTAATATTATTACGAGACATATATGACATATAATATTATCATACATAACGTCCACCTTATAATTAATTCGTGTACACTTAATCAACGTGCTGCGCATTGTACGTATCTCGAATTAATCCCAAACAGTAGTATCACATTGATCTCGTTGCTTAATTGTTGATAGACCATGAACCCGATATATGAATAAACAGATCCTAGTAATAAATTTAATTGAATATCAGGATCCTGAATTTTTATAAAAGTAATAACTCACAAAGTCAAAAATTTGAGTGATGCTGGTGGTTGCTAGTCGAAAGGAAAAAAAATACCACCGTGATCCTAATTCTTTAAGCCGTAATTGCAGGAGGAACTTATAGACCGTTTTGATATACATATACAAATATTTATATGGTGCAAAAAACCAATTCATATGAATATGCCTACTGTTGGATTTAATTTAATAAACCCCTGAATAGGACCGTTTAATCGAATCAATGGACAAAGTAACAAAATGCGGAAAATATACCTTGCTCCATTGTTGTTAATCTGAACACGTACACTACAACTGCTCCGGCTGATGAAGAATCTGGCGTGATCCAAGGATTCACGACCTCCCACCAATTGTTGATATACCCCTTGAACGGAATCAACAATTCACTGCTTTACCTGATGGAGAGGCTAGGCAGTGTGGACTTTATAGAAAACTTGGCAGACCTTCCCTCTAATATACTGTAATGGACGCTCTTTATTTTGATACTGTATGCGTCTATTCTAATTTGATGATGTGAGAAGGTGAAGCCTCCTCCTTTATATAGAGGGGTGGAAGTATCTGATAGGTTAGGATTTAAATTTAAACTTAAATTTAAATTTAAATTCAAATTTAAATCTGAATTCAAATTTAAATCTGAATTTAAAAAACCCAACCTTATCTTCCTTAATATTTAATTATTGTGCCAATAATTATCTACTAGCCACACGTGGGTTGTCGCCCCTCGGGGACCAGATGTCGTAATTTTATGGTCGCTGCACTTTGAGCCCATCCATCGCGGTCTCTGACCATATGACTGTCTACATATTCGGAGTTTCCATTTAGACCACACTATACATCCACGAACATACCCGATGATCACTTAACGTGTGGATGTTTTACGTAATAATTAATATTATTACGTGACATATGTGACATATAATATTATCATACATAACGTCCACCTTATGATTAATTCGTATAAAATTCATCAACGTGCTGCGCATCACACGTATCTCGAATTAATCCCAACAATCTCCCACTTGGACTATGTATGTATCTTAAAGATTATATGTCACTCCTTTTGAGCTCATATACCGTATATCCTTTAGTGTGTCTTTCCTTTTCCGGTCCATCAGCAAATGTTAGCAAAAGACTTAAGCCGCACGTTGCCACATTGTATTAGTGACTAGTCCCTCTTAAATCATGATACTAACATTCTACTGAATGATATGGATACTGAAATGGATATGTAGTGTGGAATTAATATGCTAGGTGATCATACATATCTAATTCCAACTTGCCCTCTTTAGCGAGATCAATAGAATGCAGAATGTATGCCGTAACTGCTTAATGTACATTACTTCTGCAGAAAAACTTTAATATAACCGGAATGTACATTATACTGTTTGTCTGAAATAAACAACTCTATTGAACACAAGAAAAACCTCACAGACTCCCACTAGGATAAAACATCCTCAACTGGACTAAGACCCATACGGCTAACATGCTTGTGAAACACTACCGATTCCACGGCCTTAGTCAAAGGGTCGGCCACCATAGAGTCTGTACTGATATGCTCAATACTGATCAGACCACTCTGAATTCTTTCTTTAGCAACCATATACTTCATCTCTATGTATTTCGCTTTAGATGAACTCTGGTTGTTATTTGAATATAGCACCGCAACATTATTGTCACAGTAAATCCTCATTGGAGATGAGATAGTCTCCAATACCCGCAGCCCTGTGACAAAATTGCAAAGCCATATCGCCTGATTGGATGCGTGGAAGTAAGCTACGAATTTCGCCTCCATAGTGGAGAACGCCAATAAGGTCTGTTTCGTGCTTTTCCATGAGATCGCACCTCCGGCTAGGGTAATAACATAGTCTGAGGTCGATTTCATGCTATCATAGCATCCAGCAAAATCGGAATCTGTATATCTAGTGATCTCTAACTTATCAGATCTCCGATATGTCAGTACGTGTTGTTTCGTTTCTCGTAAATATTTTAGCACCCTCTTTGCTGCGTTCCAGTGATCCTTACTCGGATCAGAGAGGTGTCTGCCTAACATTCCCGTAATGAATGCCAAGTCTGGTCGTGTACATACTTGGGCATACATTATACTCTCTACTACCGAAGCATATGGAGTATTCCTCATTTCCGAACGTTCAAACTCTGTCGGGGACATTGTTTCAGACTAAACTTGTCTCCTCTTGCCACAGGGGTATTAAGTGGGGTACACTTATCCATGTTATACCGCTTCAATATCTTTTCGATGTATGCCTATTGTGAGAGACCTAAGATACCTTGGGTACGATTCCTCCGTATCTCATGTCCCAGCACATATGAAGCTTCACCAAGGTCTTTCATCTCGAAATGTTTTTCTCAGAAAGGCTTTGGTGTCGCTCAACATGTTTACATCGTTTGTTGCAAGCAGTATATCATCTACGTACAAAATCATGAATATGAACTTGCTCTCACTGAACTTGTGATACACGCATTCGTCAATTTGGTTTGCCTCAAAACCGAAGGAGACAACCACTTTGGCGAATTTGAAGTACCAGTGTCGAGACGCTTGCTTGAGCCCATAGATGGATTTCTTTAGTCGACAAACCATGCCTTTTGGATCTCCCACCTCGAATTGAGGCGGTTGAAACATGTAAATGGTCTCGTCGAGTTCTCCGTTTAAAAACACAGTCTTAACATCCATCTGATGTAGCTCAAGATCTAAGTGTGCCACTAAAGCCATGATTATCCGGAAGGAATCCTTCGTGGATACCAGAGAGAAGGTTTCCGTATGGTCTATGCCCTCCTTTTGGGTAAACCCTTTAGCAACAAGTCGAGCCTTATATCATTCTACGTTGCCTTTTGAATCCCGTTTGGTTTTAAATATCCATTTGCAACCAACGGGTTTCGAACCTTTAGGCAACGAGACGACATTCCATACCTTGTTGTCGTGCATAGACTTTATCTCTTCTTCCATGGCTTTTATCCACTTTTCTTTATTTCGACATTGTACTGCTTGTTGGACGTTTTCGGGGTCATCGTCCAACATACCAACATCAAATTCGTGTTCTTAGAGATACACCACATAGTCACCAGGTATGGGGTTTCTCCGTTCACGAGTGGATCTCCTTAAGGGCACTTGTTCTTGGGATACTATAGGTTCCTAAACTGCATCAGCCGGCAATTCATCGAGTTCTTCAGTAACTTCCTCAGGAACATGAACTTGTTCTTGTGGAGCGTCACTACTGGGATGAGGTATCTCAGGTGCGGGTATCGCTGATGCTATCTCCCCAAAAGATGGTTCGATTCGCATTTCTGTCGCATCTGAGTGTGCCTCATCTAACTCGATGATCTGCTGATGCAAATCATCCCCCCGGAACTAAAGTATCCTCAAAGAACTTTACTGAATTTGTCTCGAAAAACACTTTACTTGTGGGATCGTAGAATTTATACCCTCGTGACCTTTCCGAGTAACCAACGAAATAGCAACTAACTGTTTTTGTGTCCAGCTTTCTTTCATTTTGGTCTGTAAGGCTTAGCCTCTGCTGGACAGCCCCAAACCCTTATGTGGTTAAGGCTAGGCTTACGCTTAGTCCATAACTCATAAGGGGTCCTTATCGTTGCTTTAGTTGGTACTCGGTTGAGGATGTAAGCTGCGGCTTTAAGCGCTTCTCTCCAGAGGAATAATGGTAGCGTAGTTTGACTCATCATGCTACGCACCATGTCCATAAGTGTACGGTTTCGTCTTTCAGCTACACCATTCATGCTTGGTGACCCAGGCATGGTGTACTGAGGGACGATTCCGTTTTCCTCTAGGTATTTAGCAAATGGTCCTGGACACTGTTCTCATGATCCATCATATCGACCGTAGTATTCACCTCCACGGTCCGATCTGACGGCTTTAATCCTTTTGTTGAGTTGTAACTCAACTTCAGCTTTAAAGGATTTGAACATGTCTATTGCTTGCGCTTTTTCTTTAATCAAGAATACATAGCCATATCGTGAATAGTCGTCAATAAAGGTGATAAAATAAGAGTGACCATTTCGAGTAACCGGATGAAATGGGCCACTAATATCGGTATGAATCAACTCTAATGGACTATTTGTACGATTTGCTTTATATCTTCGGACTTTAGTTTGTTTTCCTTTAGCACCAAATACACACGACTCTAAGTCGGTTAAGTCTAAAGGATTGAGAATTTCTGTTTTGACAAGACGTTCTATTCTGTTTTTGGATACGTGTCCTAAACGTCGATGCCAAAGTGATCCTGAATTCTCATGAGTTAATTTTGATTTAACGTTTCGCGTTACAACATGCAAGGTTTCCTGATGTGAAGCAACATTTATTGAATAAAGTTTATCAATTTCGGACATTATACCGTGACCAATCAATCTAGAAGCATGATAAAGTTGGAAATTTCCATTTCCAAAATAACCGTAATATCCACTTTTATCCAATCGATAAAACGAAATAAGATTTCGTTTAAACGATGGTACTAGAAAAGTGTCATGCAAATCTAGATAGAAACCGGATGTCAACAGCACTCTGAAATGCCCGATGGCTTCAACCTTTATGCCGCTGCCATTTCCCCAATAGACGTATCTTTCATCGTCTTTGGTTTTCTATGGCTTAGGCAACCTTGCATAGTCACAGATAAGTGAGTCGTGACTCCCGTATCGACCTACCAAGTGGCTATATCTGAAACAAAATTAACTTCAGAACAAACTAAGAATGTGCCCTTTTTCTTGAGACAAGATATATAACTGGTACAATTCTTTCTTAAATGTCCTTCCTTATTGCAAAAGAAACAAGTCATGCTTTTGCGTGTGCCAGCAGTAGGCACCCTCTTTTCCTTTTGACTTGCCTTTTGCACAGTAACCATTTCCGCAACTTTGCGTTTCTTACCACCGAACTTGGTGGCGACATCATTCATAACTTTATGCACCCTTATGCTGTCGATTCCACGGTACTATTTCGAGCAAAGTTTCTTTAAGAGATTGCCTGCCTCGGCTTTCTCATTCTTTACATATCTTTGCTCGAGATCGGCTAAAAATTCCTTAGCCGTCGTGGACTCAGAAACGTGTCCCCTGAAGCATTTGGGGATAGTCTTTTGCATGATCATAAGACACATGCGATTTGATCGTAGCCAGCGTGCCATGTGAGATTTTTCCTCACTGGTACTTTCGTCTGTTAGCACAGCTGGACGATCTATCTGTAACGCATTGTCTAGATCAGCAATCCCCAGAAAGATCTCAAATTGATCTTTCCATTGCTTATAGTTTGAACCGTTCATTGTAGGAATATCCTTAATGTTAGACATTATTGCTGAAAAGCAAACAAGAAACGGACTTAAATACACAACACGTGTAATCTTTAAACTGCATACAAACCAAATATCAAAATAGAACCCCGATTCCATCTACCAATTGTCTTTCAATATTAGGGCTCTTTGGAGTCATCCCAATACCTTCCAACAATTGGGTGTAGTGGTCAATATGACGGCTCTCCAAGCACAGGTTAACCACCTTCCTTTGGGCCAATGAGTTAACTTACGCTTTTAAAGCTTCGCTGCTGGCCCTATTTGGGTCTACTACCATGCTCATATGTGTCTTCGACAATCACACCTTCCTTTGGGCTGGTCAATGATTGCCACCAACACATACATGCCCTTCACGATCATAACAAATATAGTGGCGATGATATGATTGCCACACTTTAAGGGGATCATATTAAAGCCCTACATTTGCTAAGTCGCGTAACTTTATGGTTCTAAATGATCCGCAGTCCATTTTGTTTTACTTAAACCAATTTGAACTAGCTTGATTCCCTTTACGGCTCAAATAAGAACCACCTTGAACCAAGCTCAGTTCACCTTACGGTATAAGAAAACAATATCTTTATCAATCAATTTAACAAGTGATATAACCTTATGATGGGTCACATTGAGTGTGAAGTAAACCGATTCAGCAATACCCACTTGCCATAAGGGTGTATTACCATTCCACATAATTTCCAGGCCACCGGTGGAGTCACAATGGTCTCGCTTAAGTACCGGCTTTCTTAGACAAGCCTATGTGTACGGTGTTTTTATCACAACTCAATGAGTCATCTATCACGAGTATAAACCGCATTGATTGATAAGTATTGGTTAATTCAGTCAACTTAACCCATCGAATTAACTTGGTTGAACTCGGTCAAACCGGGTCAAACAAGATTCGGATCCTTATTGGGTTAAGTTCCTTAACTTTATTTTATTTATTTATTAACATGCATAAACATAAGGCATAAATAAATAAATAAACAAATAACTGCATGCATATAAACATAATAATGCAATAATAACCGGAAATTAAACTTAACACTTGATTATTATTATTTTGGATTTCTTTCAAATAATAATAATAATAACAAGAATTTATTATTATTATTACTGTTTTCCTTAATAAACTTTAAATAATAACAATAATAATCAAATTATTATCATTATTATTTACTTTATTTTCCTTTAAAAGAACTTTAAAATAATAATAATAATAATTACTTATTATTATTACTATTTTCCTTTAATAATAATAACAATAATAATTAAATTATCATCATCATTATTATTATTTTCTTTGAAAGGAGACTTTAAAATAATAATAATAACAACAATTTTTTATTATTACTATTTTCCTTAAACTGAACTTTAAATAATAATAATAAATTATTATTATTTACTTTATCCAAAATAATAACAATATACACATAAATTAAAAAAAACTGAAATTAAAAGGAAATGAGAAAGGAGCCGCGGGTCGGGTCGGGTTGGAACCCGCCCGGCACAATCTGATTTTCCAAATTTTTCTCTTTTTTGTTAAATACTGTAGTGGGCCGAAGCCCTACACTGAACCGAATTAGGGCCGGAACTGAAAGCCCACCTGAACCTTTTTTTTTCAATTGCGGTTTGGGCAGAAGCCCTGTCCAGAAACAGGTTGAACCCGGATCCGCAGGGCCCAACCCGGAAACTGCCAGGCCTGTCAGGAGCAAAAATGCCCCAGAATTTGTCGCTAGGAGGAGTCGAACCAGAGACCTCCTGCTTTCTGTCACAGGAATTGGCCACTAGGCCAGCAGCTTTTTGTGCTGAATTGAAGGAGGTTTTAATTTTATATTGATATAAACAGAATATCATAAAATCAAAAAAGTTCCTGAAATTTGGGCGAAGTGTTTCGAGCAATAGACCTCCTTCTGGCAGTTAGAGGCGCTAACCACCATGCCAACATCGGTTTTTGCCCAAATAAGGTAGCGGTTTTTATTAAACCGAACAAAACAGAAGCTTTTTCTTAACCAAATCTTTTGAGAAAGAAAAAAAAACGTTTTGACTCCCAAAAAAAAATCCGTTTTTCGAACATGCACAGATTAACAGAACACATATTTGATTCGATTAGGCCTTCTCTGATACCACTTGTTGGATTTAATTTAATAAACCCCTGAATAGGACCGTTTAATCGAATCAATGGACAAAGTAACAAAATGCGGAAAATATACCTTGCTCCATGTTGTTGTTAATCTGAACACGTACATTACAACTGCTCCGGCTGATGAAGAATCTGGCGTGATCCAAGGATTCACGACCTCCCACCAATTGTTGATATACCCCTTGAACGGAATCAACAATTCACTGCTTTACCCGATGGAGAGGCTAGGCAGTGTGGACTTTATAGAAAACTTGGCAGATCTTCCCTCTAATATACTGTAATAGACGCTCTTTATTTTGATACTGTATGCGTCTATTCTAATTTGATGATGTGAGAAGGTGAAGCCTCCTCCTTTATATAGAGGGGTGGAAGTATCTGATAGGTTAGGATTTAAATTTAAACTTAAATTTAAATTTAAATTCAAATTTAAATCTGAATTCAAATTTAAATCTGAATTTAAAAAAACCCAACCTTATCTTCCTTAATATTTAATTATTGTGCCAATAATTATCTACTAGCCACACGTGGGTTGTCGCCCCTCGGGGACCAGATGTCGTAATTTTATGGTCGCTGCACTTT
>AP025063.1:6610563-6658920 GCA_036186865.1 Eustoma russellianum
TGCCCCAGAATTTGTCGCTAGGAGGAGTCGAACCAGAGACCTCCTGCTTTCTGTCACAGGAATTGGCCACTAGGCCAGCAGCTTTTTGTGCTGAATTGAAGGAGGTTTTAATTTTATATTGATATAAACAGAATATCATAAAATCAAAAAAGTTCCTGAAATTTGGGCGAAGTGTTTCGAGCAATAGACCTCCTTCTGGCAGTTAGAGGCGCTAACCACCATGCCAACATCGGTTTTTGCCCAAATAAGGTAGCGGTTTTTATTAAACCGAACAAAACAGAAGCTTTTTCTTAACCAAATCTTTTGAGAAAGAAAAAAAAACGTTTTGACTCCCAAAAAAAAATCCGTTTTTCGAACATGCACAGATTAACAGAACACATATTTGATTCGATTAGGCCTTCTCTGATACCACTTGTTGGATTTAATTTAATAAACCCCTGAATAGGACCGTTTAATCGAATCAATGGACAAAGTAACAAAATGCGGAAAATATACCTTGCTCCATGTTGTTGTTAATCTGAACACGTACATTACAACTGCTCCGGCTGATGAAGAATCTGGCGTGATCCAAGGATTCACGACCTCCCACCAATTGTTGATATACCCCTTGAACGGAATCAACAATTCACTGCTTTACCCGATGGAGAGGCTAGGCAGTGTGGACTTTATAGAAAACTTGGCAGATCTTCCCTCTAATATACTGTAATAGACGCTCTTTATTTTGATACTGTATGCGTCTATTCTAATTTGATGATGTGAGAAGGTGAAGCCTCCTCCTTTATATAGAGGGGTGGAAGTATCTGATAGGTTAGGATTTAAATTTAAACTTAAATTTAAATTTAAATTCAAATTTAAATCTGAATTCAAATTTAAATCTGAATTTAAAAAAACCCAACCTTATCTTCCTTAATATTTAATTATTGTGCCAATAATTATCTACTAGCCACACGTGGGTTGTCGCCCCTCGGGGACCAGATGTCGTAATTTTATGGTCGCTGCACTTTGAGCCCATCCATCGCAGTCTCTGACCATATGACTGTCTACATATTCGGGGTTTCCATTTAGACCACACTATACATCCACGAACATACCCGATGATCACTTAACGTGTGGATGTTTTACGTAATAATTAATATTATTACGTGACATATGTGACATATAATATTATCATACATAACGTCCACCTTATGATTAATTCGTATAAAATTCATCAACGTGCTGCGCATCACACGTATCTCGAATTAATCCCAACACCTACAACTCGTGTTCTTTACGCTGCACATGTATATACAAATGTATATACACATATTTCCATACATAGATTATATAAGCATGTGAGTGTACATATGTGTGTGTATATATATGTGTGTCTCTATTTATATTTATACATATTTGTAAATATATAGATATGCATATTTATACATATTTAAGTATGTGTGTGTATACACTCACATATATGTACACAGTCTTATATAAACACACACACATATATACGCAGTTTTAAATATATACATATATATATATATATATATATATATATATATATATATATATCTGTGTGTGTGTTTCTATACACACATACATACACACACACATATATATATATATATGTATATATGTATATATATGTATGTATGTATATACACACACACACATATATATACACACACATATATATATACATATATATGCATATATATATATATACATATATAGAGAGTATGCACTAGGCATTCTAATACTATGTTTTTCCTGTTTTCATATAATCCATTATAATCTCGAGTGGTCTAAACGCGATTTTGTTGGTGATGTGTTGATTGAATCATTTGGAGCATATCCATGAACAAGATTCTTGTTTAATGATTTAGTCCTCAAGATCTGTCGCTCAATAAATATCGTGGCGGCAATCAGCTGAAGCAATCAACATCAACTTGGCCTAGATGGTGCCACATTATGAATAAAACTAACAGAAATTAAGGCAGGAGTCCATTTTCCACTTCCCACTAGATGTGGTCAATATCATTCTCAAGGATTTTCCTTTTTTTAATCATTCTCAAAGTATTTTCCTTCCCGGAGCAAAAGGCGTAAACCATCGTTCTAGGCCTCCTACTGTCCCAGCCTCATAAAGCTTGTGGAGGATGTAAATCAGGTGTTCAGAGGCCTCCTAGGTTAGCAGGATGCACACGAGGACCTACGCAAGGTGTCCCCTACAAACTAGCAGAAGTGAATCAATTGTCCCGTACACATTAGCAGAAATAGAGCACCCACACTGCGAGTTTCCCTTGATTCAATCCCTTGCCTTCTTGGGAGCAATACTCAATCCAAGTATCAACTGGACTACGTCTTGGGGATGTAAATTTTCTTCCCTAGCACACTAGTTTTTATTATTGTGTAATCTATATAGTTACATATGGACATGGAGATCTCATTATAAGCAAATTCTATATCCTTTGGGATGGAGATATTGTTTGCTTGACTCTCACCCTCCCCAGAACCTAGTGAACCTAGCGATAACTTTTGATTTTTTGAGATATTAGTGGGTATGGTGGTTGTTGTTGTAGACTTCTCGATAAAGTTTTAATTCAATTTTTTTTTTTTATTTTTCACTATATGAAAGATATATTTTTGCACAAATTAATGACATTATTTTAACAAAGTGAATATCTCATATTAATGTTTGAGTTACAAAGATTAAAACAAGTATCATACTGAATGTTTAATATTATCTATTGTGATAAGTCAAAACTAACAAAATCAAATATTTTTTATATCATAAAGAAAAATACAAAATAAAATATGAAAATAATAAAAAAAAAACCGAACCTTACCTTTTTGTTTCTAAATCTTTTCATATGAATAGACATGTATTAAGGGAGTAGGCCCGTGAACAAGATGTATAATTGCCGCCGTGATTGTTCATTAATGTATTTGACGTTCATCATTTGTAAAGACATGAAGCCTAATGTTGATGCTTTACCAGTTGAAGTATAATTTAATATGTTTTACGGTGATGAATTCCGTTAATATTTGGGAATTATATTGTTAAATTTATTGTTGCTCGTTGGAAGTCAAAATTTACATTTGTTATGCATTCGTTATCACATTCGTCCAGGTTGTATATACCTGTGTGTATACGTGTTCACATACACATATATATACACACACATGTATGCATATATGTATATGTTTGTATATACATGTGTGCCCTTAGAATATATACCGTTGATGTGAATCTGTATTTGATTGGAAAGGTATTTTTTTCTTCTTTTTTTTAGTGATGTAGATAAACATATTAAATAGCTATACACTTCTTTTCGATATAGAGGGAAAAAAAATAAAGACATGCCCAAACTGACTTGGAAGGAACATATTAGATATGATCTACTAGATTTGTACCTCTCTGAAAACATGGTCCACGATAGGGGCTCATAGAGACGGGGGATTAAGGTTAGCGAGGTTTGGGCAGAATATAGAGGCAGCTTAGAGTATATAAAAGGGCTTAGATACTCTCTCAACGTTAGGTTTGCATTTTTTGTGTTTGTGTTTGTCTTTCATTATTTGTTCGTTCATTATTTCTATATATAATATATATATATATATATATATATATATATATATATATATATATATATATATATGCAGGTACATATAGAGGCGGAGATCTTGTTGGAAGCGAACTCTTTATCTTATGGGTGAAAGTATTGTTTGTCTGCCTATCATTCTATCCAAATCTTAACAATATCTTTTACAATTGTCGGGATATGTTGGTTAGGTATCGTTGTTGTACACTTCTTTTCAATATGCTAAGACACTGTCCTATTGATACTAAACATGATCATAGCAAAATGCTTTCTCAAAAAAGTAGAATCATCAGTCAAAGGCACAAGTTAAATACTCCTAGGCGGTTTCTTATATAGATTGCATTAATTATGCTAACTCTCAAATTTGGTACTAGTCAAATATCACTCACTTTCTTGAGGTTATGGTTTATAATAAATAATGAAAGTGTCTTAGATATGGAAAATCATAGAAAAATTAGTAGGCCCCTCCTGGTTGACCAACAAACAAAGAAATTAAATGAAGGGGACAGACGTCAAATTGCCAGCCTTGCTCATGTAGATCAGCGGGATCCTTCCTATATGGGAAAATATAGTTTCTTGTCACAAAATTTCAGATTTTGTAAATTCAATAAATATGTTGTAGTTTTTTTTTAAAAAATGATTTTATAGGTTATAAAAATATAACTTATAAGATTTTAACCATATCTACTATAACGGGACTTTAACAAATATCACAATGGAATATTCTGTAACAGGACTTAGAAAAACTCTTTTTGCTGGTTTCCGAAGATTTGACAAAACTTGTTACATTACTCACGGCGCTTTCGCGTTTGGTTGATTCTTGCTATTAGAAAATATGTATATGGCACAGAAAAACCAAATAAGAAAGACAATGAAAGTCGAGACGAATTTCGAGATAATTCTGCCCTTAAAGCAATTTAGCATCTACCGATGAGCAAGGTAGACTGCAATGGCTAATGCTTCCCAAGATATAACGGCTTACTCTCTTTAGTTTGCTCTACTAGAAAGAGTTTGAACTTGATGGTCGAAGAGATTGATAGTAGAGAGAATGAGAGGAGAAAGTACTGCAAAAATTTTCAAGTATTTTTCATGTATATGTTGAATATAGCAAAGCCTACTATTAATAGGCTTTGGGTTCACAAATTACAAGTTCAAAGACCCTTTTTGTGCATATTTTTTTCTCTTGGATCGGTTATGGACGTTCAATATGAAAAGAGATGTCATTTGGTGAAGAAGTTGCATCTTTTATGAACAGTCGGGACACTTCAGGCGCCTTATGTAGGCGTTCAAAGTGTTCTGGAAGCTTGCTGGAACACATCGAACGCCTACATCAGGAGCTTCATGTCACTTCGAACGCCTACATCAGGCACTTCATGTGACATCGAACGCTTGTACAAGGTGACATTAGGTGCTTCATGTGACATCGAACGCCTATACAAGGCGTTCGAAGTGTTTTGGAAGTGCCAGAACACTTCGAACGCCTACATTAGGCGCTTCAAGTGTTTTGGAAGTGTTCCAAAACATTTCGAACGTCTACATTAGGCGCTTCAAGTGTTTGGAACACTCACATTTCCTTCCATTGTTCATAAAACACTCCAAACTTTACCCAATCTCTTATCAATAGGTCACATAACATTATACAAGGTTGGATCACAAGATTTAAAGTACTTTTAAGTACTTTTCCAACAATCCCCCACATGATCCAATCTTGTATAATCACAAGAAAACGAACATAAACCAACCTTTCTACTATCAACCAAAGATAATGATACATAACGGATATGATGACTTGTGGTCTTAAATCGCCGGTTGTACAACTTGAGTTATATAGACGGAAGTAAGATGAACTTCGTCTTGAATCTTACTCCACTATTGTTTATATGAACAACAAGAAGACATATCATTATCTACTTCTTCAAGTTCGCGGTTTTGGTGCGATATCAGCCATGCACCTATCTCGGGATTCATAAGCTCTCTAGAGAGTTTTCCAAGCTCTCATAGGAAGCGGCACCACTTCCAAGCTTATATAGGTGAAATTCATCAAGTATTCACTGTTCACACCACCATACAACATGGCTATGAATTTTCATTAAGAGATTCTTGAAATATCAACCTCGATTTTTTACAGGGAGCACTATCGACAACTGTTAAGAAATATGTTTGGATAATTTTCAAAGTCATGATTTTAAGTGGTGAATACTTAAAAATGTCACACATGGTGTTATATGTGGTTAAAAGTTGAAAAAGTTGACATCGATCTCTCAAGTTGTTGCACATCGATCGATCTATGTACATAGATCTCTCACGTCAATCGATCCATGTAAGGCAGTGAAAGTTCAAGAACTTACTGTGAGACATCGATCTCTAAACCTGAGACACATCGATCGATCGATGTACATCGAACCCTCACTTTGATCGATCGATGTAGGTCAGAGACAAAACTTGAACCTTTCTGTGAGACATCGATCTCTGAAGCTGAGGCACTTCGATCGATCGACGTCTAGGGTTTTTAGAAATATTTTTCTAAAAAGTGTTTAAATGATTGTTTTCATTTGTATATGATTTATACATGTTTGTTATATGATTATCATGTGTTTGGTGATTATAATTGTCTTGTGACTAACGTGCCTTGAAAGTTTCTACAACTTACCAATAAGGGCAAAATTGGAATTTTGAGTTTTGTAGGAACATGATACGGTGAATATATATCAAGGAATTTTTCTCATACTATTTATCAAGACAAAGGTTTTATAATATTCATTTTTGATCATCGGGGTCATTTATGGAGTTTTCATATACCAGGGGTATTTTGGTCATTTTACCCCTGAGGGTATTTTTGGTATTTTAACTCAAGGAATCTCTTCAGCATAGTATTATCTTCATTCTGGATCGGATTTATTATGAACTTGAAGATTATATGGTGATTTTATCTTATTTCTCTCAAATGATGATATTGTTGACTATAGCTGGATATGTGACGATTTGAGATGTCACATTCTATTTTTTCTTGAAGACACCCTCATATATGTTATAAGAGCATATTATTCATCATTATTTAGAGTTTTTCAAGGTGTTAAAGGTGCAGAAATGATCTCAACATATAAGAAGAAATATTGAGAATTTCGGTGTTACACGTCGACATAATCTTGTCAACTATTATCTATTAATTTCTTCTTCAAAAATCTGATTTTTTACACATATATGTATGCTTAAAAATGTGCATATACAGTTGGATATGAGGTGGTATTTATTTTATGAGTTGGTGACAAGTGGACAAATCAAAAAGGAGCTAGTTGACAAAAATGCCAACTTGGAATTTTCAAATTTGTAGCCAACGGCTACTTGGTTTTCTTGGCTATTTTTAGCAGATTTTTGAAGTCAAATGAAGACTTCACATGTCCTATTATTGTGCTTGAAGTTGTGGATAATCTGGTAGTATTATCTTTTTTTACTTTATTAAGGAAAATCAAAAATCATTTTTGGAAAATATGAGAGTAGCCAACGGCTACTTGCACATCTTGGAGCTGAATTTTGAGTTTGAAATATTCAATTCTCACATGCTTATTTTCATGAAAAGAAGTTGAGGTATTTTGGTGGCATTATCTTCTCTTTTTATCTCTATTTTGCAAAGGATAAATGAGACTTGCCATGATGGAAATTTCGGCCAACATGACATTGCCAAGGTGGACCAATCATTGTGTTTTATTTTGCCAATTGTACAAAGGTCAACCAATGATGAGAAGACATTTGGACTTGATGATGAAGATGGTGACACATTGGAAGTCTTATCTTCAAGGCTCAAATCACACTATAAATAGAGGCATTGGTGAAGAAGATGAAAAACACTTGAATCTTACAAGCATTTGTTGAATTGTCTAGCTATCATCTTCTTCTTGTTGTTGTTCTTATTCCATTCTTTGTAGCAAAGGTGTTCTTGTTGTTTTTGTTGTGCTACAAGCCTCTTGAGCTTCATTTGTAAGATTGATTAGCCATCTTTATAAGGCTACATCAATAGGTGGTAGAAGTGTTGCAACTACGTGTTGTTTAGAAGGTGATTATCCAAGTCTTGAATAGGGTTGGTGTATAACCCAAGGATCAAGCTTGGTTCTTGTTTTAAGGTGATTCATTTGATAGTGAAATCCAAGGAAAGATGTTCCTTGGGACTGGAGTAGGTCACATTGACCGAACCAGGATAAATCCTCGGTGTTCTTGTCTTGTTTCTTCATTTCTGTTTTCTGCCCGTTTTTACTGTAGGTTTCACACAAATTCTCACATTTTAAAAAATAGCTAAACATTTTTAAAATTCGTAATTTTTGGTGGAGTTATACTTCAGACTGTTAGCTTTCATTTGCAACAAGAATCACTTGATTTGAGCAAGAGAAAATTAGTCTTTAAGTCTTTGCAAGATAACTGCTTTGATCTGGCTGTAATCTGACCAGTTTTAAGAAAACACTAAATTCTGTATTTATCAAGAATTGTTTAAGGTCATGTCCTTTTGAAAACTTCATCTACACATCCTAAGGAGTGTTTTGATATAAAGATCAACCTTTTTGGTTGAGTATTCAAAGAGAAACAAGTTTTTCAAAATCAGCAACATTCTGTCCAATTTTGTCCAGATTGACCGTTTGAATCTTTTTATTTGTTTGAAGAGTCAAACGATCTTATTTTTGTCTGATTTTTGGACAGAGTCTTGTTTACACATTGAAGTTCAATTCTGGAAAGTTTCATAATTTTTGGAGTTGTATACAATTATGTTTGAATTTTTCAAAAATCTGAATCTGAAGTGGTCTCAGATTCTGTTTTCAAAGGAGATTTTTACAAAGGGTTGTAGTGATTTCCGCTAACCACTATTCACCTCCCTCTAGTGGTGTTTATTGCGGGTGCACGGTCCAACAACAACACCACCTTAGGGAGGAACATTTTGATAGTACAACATAGAACTCTTTCATGACTTGTTTTTACCACATTGAATCTCATTTGTAGGATCTCTACTAATAGTGTGTTGGGTTTCCATCATGAAGAATTCTCTACAGATGGAATAAGTCTTATCCCCCTCGATGTTTCATAGACTAACTTCTTATGTAGTCCTTTAGTTAAGGGGTCAACAAGGTTAAACTTGGTTCTTACAAACTCCAAGTTTACCACCCCTGAACTTATCAACTCACGCACAATATTGTGCCTTAGACGAATGTGCCGGATCTTCCCATTATAAATCTTGTTCTTTGCACGTGCGATCGCAACCTGAGAATCACAATGAATAGATACAGAAGGCATAGGCTTAGACCATAAAGGAATATCAACAAGTAAATTCCTTAACCACTAAGCTTCTGTGCTAGCAAGTTCTAACGCAATAAATTCAGACTCCATTGTAGATTTAGCACTACAAGTTTGTTTACATGATTTCCAAGAGATAGCTCCACCACCCAATGTAAACACGTATCCACTAGTAGAGTTTATCTCATCATTATCAGTCACCCAATTAGCATCACAATAACCTTCTAAAACAGCAGGTGAGCCACTAAACATGAGTCCTAAATTCATTGTACCTTTAAGATATCTCAATAAATGTCTTAATGCACACCAATGTTTCTCATTAGGATTATGAGTATATCTTGCAAGTCTATTTACGGCGTATGCAATGTCGGGTCTAGTGCAATTCATCAAGTACATTACACTACCAATTATTCTAGCATATTCACATTGAGACACACTTTCAAATTTATTCTTCATCAATGTAACATGTGAATCATAAGGAGAACTAACTGGTTTCACATCATAATGATTAAACTATTTCAATATTTTCTCAACATAGTGTTCTTGAGAAAGTAGGTAACCCACACATTTCTCCACTAACTTAAGTCCAAGAATCAAATCTGTCTTTCCCATATCTTTCATGTCAAAAACGGAAGACAAAAATGATTGTGTTATTTATAACATATATGTTGATACCAAATATTAACATATCATCAACATAAAGACAAATAATGACAACATCACAATCATCAAATTTGCTATACACACAACGGTCACTTTCATTTACTACATAACCATTTGACACCATAGCATTGTCAAATTTTTCGTACCATTGTTTAGGTGCTTGCTTAAGATCATACAAAGACTTCTTAAGCCTACACACTTTATGCTCTTGGCCTTTAACTATCATACCCTCGGGTTGTTTCATATATATATATATATATCTTCTTCCAAATCTCCATTTAAAAACATTGTTTTTACATCCATTTGATGGATAACAAGTTTGTAAATGGAGGCAAGCGCTACTAACACTGTAATGGTAGTAATTCTAGCAACCGAAGAATATGTATCGAAGAAATCTATACCTTCTTGTTGCGTGAACTCTTTAGCAACAAGCCTAGCTTTAAACTTATCAATTGTTCCATCCGCCTTTAACTTCTTTCTAAAGACCCACTTACAACTGATAGGTTTACAACCTCTAGGCAAATCTACCAATTCCCATATGTTATTACTTAAAATCGACTCAAGCTCGCTATTGATAGCTTCTTTCAAAAACTTAGAATCTATTGATTTAATGGCATCTCTATAAGTTTTGGGGTCATCTTCTAAAATGAACGCTGTTGTAAAATCATTCCCAAAAGATTTCTCAATTCTTTGCCCCTTACTTCTTCTAGGTAGATCAATCTCTTGATTAACTACGGACTTACTAGACTCGCCTATCTCAAATTTAGAAACAATTTCGGATTGTCTTTTCAAAGGAAAGATATGTTCAAAAAATTCAGCATCTTTAGATTCCAATGTAGAACTATTATCTATAGCCATAAATCTATATGTTGCACTATTTTGAGCATATCCGATGAACACACAATCTCGCGTTTTAGATCCAATTCTACTTCGTTTGAAATCAGGAATGGCAACCTTGGCTAAACACCCCCAAACTTTCAAACAACTCAGGTTGGGTGCGTAGCCTTTCCATAACTCATAAGGCGTTTTATCTAACTTCTTATGTGGTATCCTATTTAATATATGACATGCAGTCAAGATTACCTCACCCCACATATTGTCTGGCAATCCCGAACTAACTAACATCGCATTCATCATATTTTTGAGTGTTTTATTCTTCATCCGGCTACTCCATTGGATTGAGGTGTATACGGGGGTGTGACTTCATGAATAATGCCATTTTCTTCACAAAATCTTTGTAAAGAATCTGTACTATATTCACCACCTCTATCAGTCCTAAGCCTTTTGATCTTTAAATCTAATTGATTTTCAACTTCATTTTTGTAATTTATAAACATAGACTCACTCTCATCCTTATGACTTAACAAATATACCTTCGCATATCTAGAGTAATCATCAATAAAAGTAACATTATACCTTTTACCACCTTTACTCATATGATTCTTAAAATCACCTAAGTCACTGTGAATTAGACCAAGTTTTTGTGAAACTCTATCAACTTTCTTAAATGGTTTCTTATGATGTTTAGCCTCAACACATTTTTCACATTTTTTGAAATTCTCAACATCATATGAAATCATATTCATGTTTTTGAGTTTCTTAATGATTCCTATGTTTGCATGTCCTAATCTAGCATGCCACATATCAAGAGATTTAGCAAAGTAAACAGAATTGGATGCTTCTTTATTATTAGACAAATAGATAGCGTCAAGAACAAGCAGCCCCCCATTACAAAATCCATTACCAACAAATTCCCCATTTCTAGATAAGACAAGTTTGTCAGACTCAAGAACACATTTAATGTTGGGCTTGTTCAGTAGTATGCCGAATATCAACTTCCTACACATAGCAGGAACATGTAACACATTGTTTAACTCCAGTTTCTTTCCAGAGGTCAAGTTGAGAAGCACCCTATCCTCTCCAAGAACTTGGGTACCATGTGCATCTCCCAAGAATACTTGTTCACCATTTCCTATTTCTTGATAATTAAAAAATGGGTCCTTACTGGTAGCAATATGTCTGGTAGCCCCTGTGTCTACCAACCATTCCATTGCACTACTGACAAGGTTTACCTCTGTCAGGACGACTGCTGCAATGACATCATCTGTTGTACCTGTATCCTTCACAAGGTTTGCTTGATTAATGTTTTGGCCTTTTCTTTTTCTACAATTGACTGCTCGATGTCCTGGCTTCCCACAAACCCAACAAACTCCTTTGATCTTCTTTTGGGCCTGCACAACAATTTTCTTACCTTTATTTCCACCACTATTGTTGCCGCCGTCGTTGGTTTGGAATCTCTGTTTCTTCGCAGCATGCTCAACAATGTTAGCCTTGACACCTTCTTGATTGTGAGACTCATCTTCCATTCTGTTGTTCTCTTCGATGCGTATATGTTTGATTACAGCATCTGGAGACAACTTGGCATCGTCATGCTTTCCTCTCTTCTTGTATTTGCTCCAAGAAGGAGGAAGGTTCTCCAGTAACGCTGCAGCCTGGAAGGTCTCATCGATCTTGATTCCTTCTTGTTCTAGATTATCCACCAATTGTTGAAATTGATGGATTTGATCATTGATTGAAACATGATCCACCATATGGAACTTTAAGAATTCACTCATCACTTATTTACGCTTACCAACATCCTCAGCACCATATTTGCTTTCAAGTGCTGACCATATCTCCTTAGCCGAAGTAAATTTGACATAGATGTCAAAGAATGAGTTTAACAAAAAATATAGAATATGACCTCTGCAAGTTGTATTGTCCGAATCATACTTGCGTGACTCTGCTTCATCAGTAGTTTGTCCATCTTGAGCACGTATGAAACAGAGAGCATCTCGAGAAAAACAGCACCTTGGCCATCCATCTCTTGTTGCCATCAAATGGCTCCAACTTTGTCATATTCGGAAGAGCTTGTTTAAATGCCATACTAAATTGCTTTAAGATTGTTAGGAAATATGTATATGGCACAGGAAAACCACACAAGAAAGACAATGAAAGCCGAGACGAGTTTCGAGATAATTCTGTTCTTAAAGCAATTTAGTCTCTACCGATGAGCAAGGTAGACTGCAATGGCTAATGCTTCCCAAGATATAACGGCTTACTCTCTTTAGTTTCCTCTACTAGACAGAGTTTGAACTTGATGGTGTAAGAGATTGATAGTAGAGAGAATGAGAGAAGAAAGTGCTGCAGAATTTTCACAAGAATTGAAAAGTTTTTCAAGTATTTTTCATGTATATGTTGAATATAGCAAAGCCTACTATTTATAGGCTTTGGGTTCACAAACTACAAGTTCAAAAGACCCTTTTTCTATAGATTTTTTCCCCTTGGATCGGTTGTGGACGTTCAATATGAAAGGAGATGTCATTCGGTGCAGAAGTTGCATCTTTTATGAACAGTCGGGGTACTTCAGGTACCTTATGTAGGCGTTCGAAGTATTCTGGAAGCTTGCTAGAACACTTTGAACGCCCACATCAGGAGCTTCATGTCACTTCGAACGCCTACATCAGTCGCTTCATGTGACATCGAACGCCTGTGTAGAGATAAGGGGGTTTGAGTGATTTCAAAATAAGTGATTTAAATGCATGATATATATAAACGTGTACATGTATACATGATACTTTGCCATTACTTGCCTTATTTAGCTTATATATTATGTTGCCGTACTAACAAGCCATGAAGCGTTAAAGCTTACATCATGTGGCAAACATTTGTTGTGTTTATACTATTTTCAGGTGCCACCATTAATGAACTAAACTAGTTCATTAAGTGAAGTACTTAGTTTATTAAACTAAGTAGTTCTTTAAAGGAAGCCACATTTGGAAAAGGCACAAAGGCAACAAAGCTATGAAAGGAAAGTTTTCTCCTCCTCCCCTTCTTAAATACACACGCCTATATACATATATATTACACATATTTTCAGATTTTTTGAATAAAGGCACATACACATGTATTCCAACGTACTACCGACACGTTATATATTTTACGTACGTACGTTAACGTCACACCACTATACTTAACTCATATTTATGAGTATATTCAGGTCTTATATCATATGATATAAGATATGGTGATGACAAATTAAATATGATACGATAAAAGGTTCTAAACCGAAATTTGTCGTATCGGGCGAATACCGAAACTTCGCCAACGTGTCACGTACCTGCCATAAATAAATGGCCAGCCCCTATACATCAAAATTTGATGAAAATTTCGTGCACATCACTGAATATTCAGCCAAAAATACTTTCCATGTTGGCACACACAAATTACTCCACATTAAGGCCAAAATGTGAAGATTCCAAGTTTAATTTTTGTCACATGTAAATGGTACCACTTTAGACCAGCCAAGTGCTGAGATTTAAAGTATATATTATATATATTATGTATAACATAATATATATAACATGTGCAAAAGTTGGAATTTAAATTAGAGAAAAATCGGGTAATCGATAAATATCGAAAATTCGGTTTTCTACGCACACAACACATGGAACATTTTTGGTACATCATGTGACACGTATCTAGACACTTTTTACATATGATATACATCTTAAAGTGTTCTAGAAAATTAAATTAAGGGCTGATTGGAATATAACATGTGTGTACTATTAAATGTGTATTATTTTACAAAGTTAGCAAAAATAAATTTCAGCACATACACAATCATTTCCAACGCCACCTACAGCTGAGATGGAGATTATTTGGAGCCTTGTTGGCATATTAATTGGTCAAGGATCAATCATACAATGTTGGCGAATTGAAGAGAGAAGCTACAAATGGTAAGAATTCAAAATGTATCTCCCTTATATCACATGCTGAAAATTTCAGCATGGTAACCTTAAGTGGCCGAAATTTTGTCTTCAAAGTGATATATTCCATCATTTTTTATTGTGTGATTGATTGGAAGAAGAAATGGAAAGGTTTTGAATATTATTTAAATTAATAAAGTGTGATATTTTACATATCACACATGTTGAAAATTTTTCAGCATGTGTGAAGACATGGTGGCCGAATTTTACCCTAGTTAGGAAGGATTTGATGTCTTGCAATTTATGTGATATATCTTATGATTTGTGGAAGTAATTTTGTGATGATTTTGGCACATGTTTAAGTGTAATTCTCAGATTTTTTTTCCAAGTCATCAATGATGACAACATTCATCCAATGAGAAGGTGCCAAGTAAGCGAAGACTAAATGATCATCCAATAAGAAGATGCCAAGTAAGCAAAACATTGTCACAATGATGTCTTACACTCTCTCAAGGACTTAAAAGATAATTTTCAAGAGGGGGAGACACTACACAAGGGACGGCCATGACTCATTAAAAGGAAAGAGAAGAGAGCAAACAAAACAAGCAACAAGCATTGCAAATCAAAGTGATCAAAAAGCCTAGCTCTTCTTCTTCTACATCTTCTTTCTTTCTCTCTTCTTGTAAGCCTATTGTATTCATATCTTTCAATCTTGAATAGGCTTGACATAGACCACCACTCATTATATATCTTTGTAAAAGATTGCTCAAGGTGTGATCAATCTTCATTCTTGTGAGGTGGTGGTGTTCGTGTGAATTGTACTCGTCATACAAGGTTTGTAAAGGGTTAGAGTTAGGTGTAACTCTATCAACCCTGTGGTAAGGTGTATTGCGTGTGTGTGATTAGTGTGAACCAAGGAAGGTGTTCCTTGAAGATTGGAGTAGGTTGTTTATAACCGAACCAGTATAAAATTCTTGGTGCCATTTACTTTCTGCATTTACTTTTCAGTTACTGCACTGATTACCCTTCTTATTCGCATTCTTAAAAATAGTTAACGAATTTCAAAAATCACAAAAATTTCCAGAAATATACTCACACGTTCTAGGGTTAATTTGGCACAATTTCAACCCTTTTGGATAAGTATAAGTCAATCAAACATAAAAAGTTCTGAGACTAGTGCAGTCTGATTTTCAGACTTACAAAGGTTGAGACTTTGATTGTAGTTGACCTACTTCCCAAAAGAATTTTGCAAAACTGTTTCAACCCACTTAATTATAGTATATAAGGAGTTAGTGGTCAAATGTTCAGAGCATTTGGACGTTCACACAAATATGAATAAATTTTTCAAAACCATCTACCGTTTTTGGCAGATTCGAGCAATCTGAGTACCAACGGTTTTTGAAGGGGTTACAGGTTGAATTTTAATTTGAAATTTTTAGGGAACCCTCATAACATCTGAGGCTAAGTTCTCTCAAAATTTCATAATTTTTGGAGACCTCTAACCTAGTTTTAAAAACGTTTTAAAACTGGTCCTGAAAACAGAATCTGTTTTCAGAACTTGAATTGTTCAAGTTTAAAGAAATTTAAAAACCACACTTTGCGCACCATCTATTCAACCCCCCCTTCTAGTGGTGCCTTGCAAATCCTGCAGCCTGTACAAGGTGACATTAGGCGCTTCATGTGACATCGAACTCCTGTACAAGGCGACATCAGACGCTTCATGTGACATCGAACGCATATACAAGACGTTCGAAGTGTTCAGGAAGTGTTCCAGACGTTCGAAGTGTTCAGGAAGTGTTCCAGAACACTTCGAACGCCTACATTAGGCGCCACTTCCAGAACACTTCGAACGCCTACATTAGGCGCTTCAAGTGTTTGGAACGCTCTCATTTCCTTCCATTGCTCATAAAACACTCCAAACTTCATCCAATCTCCTATCAATAGGTCACATAACATTATACAAGGTTGGATCACAAGATTTAAAGTAATTTTAAGTACTTTTCCAGCACTTGCTTACCCTATAATTCTAGTTATAATTCTAGTGGCAAAAGATCATATCTTGGTTCTAGAGTTTCACCGTTTTAACGAATTTTATAAATGATGTAAATAGATACCCGACAACCTTTTAGATTAGCAAGACTTTTTATCATACAATTCACACAAGATGCTCAATGATACCTGTAATTTGATAACTTTTTTTTGAGATAATTTATAATGTTTATAATTTTGTAAGAGTTATAGACTTCACCAAGAAAAAGATAGATTAATGAACTAAAACTCTTTGGTCTCTAAAACTCTCATCAAGAGCTGTATTATTTAGCCTGTCTTATGTAGGAGTTTGTTTCTATTCACACTAAGAAAATTTTGAGTTAGCCACGCACCCATTAGTACAAACTTTACAAAAAAGAAAAAACAAGGTGCTTATAGAAACAACAACATTACCCTATTGTTTTAAATGCTTTCGTTTATGATGGAATATGGAGGGTTGTATGTATGCAAGCATACTCATGTGTCAGAAACACATAGATGTTGTTTTCCAATGACCTGTAATGAAAATTGCGTGAGACTGTGCCGATCAACTATTGTTTTATAATATAATGAGCACATCCAATTTAGTGATATAGAAAAACCATACATAAATAAATACATTAACTTACACCACTACATCAACACGTCCCCTTCGTTTTTCCCACAAATTTATTATGAGTTTTGTTTGTTTAGGATTCCTCCTCCTTAATTTTCTTTTAGAAAATTTGATTAAGGGACTCTACAATCTAGAATTTTTAAATTAGTCTGCCAAATACCAAAATCATTAGGTCTAGATTAGCATGTTTTCTTAATCACAAGAATGTGAGTCGTTAGGGTACTTAATCACAAGATTTTTTGTCTACTATTATGCATTTATAAGATGGTTTTAAGAGATAATTATATTTTGTAACTAAACGTTTATTAATTTTTTATAAAATATCCAAAACCTAATTTTATTATAAGTTTTTTTTGAAATTTTTATGAAATATTCATAAAAAACCAAGTTACTTGTTGTAGACATGTGATTCCAGATTCCTAACTCCATTTGCCTCTTCTTTCCTTCCTCCTCTCTCCATCCATGCAGCACTGTGCCTCCACCTTCCCATGCCTCCCTTAGCCCCACCCCTCTATCTTCTTCCTCTTTTTCTCCCTTCTCCCCTCTCCCCTGCACCCCGTCCCTTTCCGTTTCCCCGCCACCCTAAGCCCCATCAACATCCTCACTGTCACACACTACCACCACAAAAAAGTCCTATGCCTTCTTCCGTCAACCATCTGCAACCTCCCAGCAACATTCATCTCTACCGTTGTCACTACCATTACAGAAAACTCCACAGGCACCATCATCTTCCTATCTTAAGACCTCCGTCAATCATCCTCCTCTAGCGGCCACCAAACATACTAAATATTTATTCCTCTTCTAAAACTTATTTTTGACTTAAATCTGACAAAAGAAAAGAAGTTTGAATTCTTTAATTGAACAATAACAATTGAAGCTATTTGATTTCATTTCTTAAACGAAAAAAATTGAATTCTGAAGTGAAGAGGACCAATGGAGGATAAGGAATGCTGAAGGTGGCGTGGCTGAGGGAGGCAGAAGATATTGGGGCTGAGGAGAGACAAGGTTGTGGGAGTGGAGTCGAAGGTGTGGAGTCGAAGATGGCAAGACTATAGAAGTGGAAGCTGAAGATGGCGGAGATGAGAGATATGTGGGTTTAGGGTGGCGGAGATGAGGGAGGTGGTCTTAGGGTGGTGAAAATGAGTTCGGTGGGGCATAGGGTGGCGAAAAGGGGAAGGGGCGGGTTGTAGGGGAGAGGGGAGGAGAGAGAGAAAGGAGAAAGGAGAAGGGAGAGAGGCCATTGAATCTTATTAAACATAAATCTATGTGGAAAGAAAAAAGGACTTGTAGAAATTTTAAATGTATGTCGGTTGGGCTCATGAACCTTATTAAACATAAGGTGCACATGACCTGTTTGGAATCAAGTGTTATTAGAGTTTATAACATGTGCTTTGCCTTTACTAAGTAGCATTCCTGAATTTTCTTACCCCAAGAAACCTGACATACATCCGTCTCAATTTTATGATTCATTATAAATTTTTAGTTATTTTTATATATTATTTATGTTCTATAATAAGCCTATAACATTATCTTAATTCTAATATATACACAAACAACCGATAAGACAATATGCTAATAATAAACAATTAAGCCATCAAAAGATAAAATAAGAATAAAAACAACACAATTGACCAGATCATGCATTAAATAATGTCTCTTTTTAATTACTATTTTTTCATAGACTACGAAACTGGAAGCAAATGAGTATTTTGAAATGTCCAAAATTTTCAAATGTTGATCATTTGGAGTAACTACATAATGTTAAAGTTGAAGAGGGTGAATGTATTCGTTATCCTTTTTGTTTCCCAACTTATTTCACCCCATTGTGAGCTAACTCACCTTTAAAGTAGTAAAAAATTAGAAAATGCAACAACCACTAGGGAAGAAAACCACTATCTCCCCCCTCCCCATACATTGTCAGGCATTTTATTTGGGCTTCCAAAACATAGCTCACTTAGTACTCGGTTTCAAGAAACATTATATTTGGCCACAGTAATATACGGAAATATCTCTAACCTAAATGATATTTTGATCGATCTGTAGTCTTGGTCTTCGAAGATAAGATAGTCATTTAACTTAGAGTATCATATCCAGACAAGAGGAAGCAAGTTAATTGTAAGAATGGATATCATCTTTGTAGTAAAGACAAACTTTTGTTGAAATAATCATAACAATTATATGCGTAAATAATGAAAAAGAAAGACAAAAACAAAAAATACAAAGTAAACAATACTTGTGAATGAAAGGAAGAAAACTTCAGAGACAATATTCCTATCACGACTCATGTCGTATGACGGGATCATGACTAGGCATGACTCCACATCAATAAATGCAGAAATAATAAAATCTCGCACTAAATGCAATATTTGGCTAAAATCTTATGTACATTTATCCATCATCTCAAGTCCGAATACAAGATAAGTAAATGCAATATTTGGCTAAAATCTTATGTACATTTATCCATCATCTCAAGTCCGAATACAAGATAAGTAAAAACAATATTTGGCTAAAATCTTATGTACATTTATCCATCATCTCAAGTCCGAATACAAGATAAGTAAAATCTATTTGCTACTTTAATACATCATGAATAAACAAACATCCTCGCATCATAGAAAAACATAAATAAACTATAATCCACGTTGTTAAACCTCATCTTCCGCTAATCATTTGAAAAGAGATAGAAATCATAGGATGAGCTTTCAACTCGCTAGGCAAAAAAAGAGATAGAAATCATAGCATAAATAAATAAATAAATAAATAAATAAATAAATAGCATACTTGCCTTCTCCAACATATCCGGATTACGGTACTTATAAGTTTCTTTAACTTGTTTCAAATTGAATTGGCCCAAAACTTGTTAATAAAATAAAAGAATGAGATCACAACCACAACAATCATACCCTGTATATCTCCAAAAGCTATCGCTAGAGTCTGGGTCAATTGAGATACAAGTAAACAATACCTTCATTACAAGTGATAGAAAACTTGTTTCCGGTGAGATCTCTGGCTCTATATGTACTTGCTTAGATGATACAATAATAGTAATATAGTGTACTAGTGTACTATTAAAGGGCTTTAGTAAATACAAAAAGAAAGATTCCGATATTAAAATATTCATAACCGTGTATTTGAAAAATAATGAAACGCAAATACAACGCAATTTTTAAAATAGCCACAACTTTTAATTTTGACCACAATTGTTAACCAAGCAAAAAATTGAAAGGGCAATTACTTTTTGATTATATTAATGTAAGTCATTCAATGACTATTCGGATAAGTTTTACACCGGTAATTCTTGAACCCAATGTCATCAAGACTCCGTATCTAGAGGCAATTAATGAAAACCTGAGAACAAGATATTATTTACTTTTACATATACTATGCTAGTTGATGCACTTTTTATTTAAGAAAAAATTACACACACATATACATATAATTGATAACCTTCTTATTTTATTTTCTTGTATATGGGTGAGAATGTAACAAATTTACAATGGTTAATCAATAATTGTGGGATAGTTTTGCAATGGGTCATCTGTATATAACGTTTTCGATGCACTAAGTTTCTGTGTATAGAACATTTTCGATGCACTAAGCTTCCGTGTTTGTGGAGAGTGCGAACAAAAGTGCCACTTAACATACGAGTGTAAGTTGGGTGAACCTACATTCTTCAAAGAGAAGACCAAATAAATGTTTTAATTTTACTCATTGAGTGATAATTAACTCATCTGATAATAAACAGTTAATATGGGCAAACTTGAACTTTGCCTCTGAATTCTCATTTACTGTTGACGATCACTCTAACACTCAATTATCATCAAAAAAAAAAAAAAATTCCATGATGAAAAGAGAAAAGGTCAAACATTCGGCATTTATTGAACAGGAAAAAAAAAACAAAGTTAAAACTATAAACTATATAAAATCAGAGATACAATTCCGGACTGAAGATAATGACCATGATTGATAGATGTTAAATAAATTGCACTCCCTCTTTCAGAACTATGATATACTTGATTTTATGTGTGTATATATGTGTGTGCATATATTCGATATGTTTCTTATTTTATTTTCTTGTATATAAGAGCAAATATTACAAATTTACAATGGTTAACCAACAAATGTTGTATAGTCTTGTACAAATTTATAAATAACTCATTAAATTTCCTGTGTCTTCTTATATTATGAAGTAGCAGTTGATCGATACAGCTTCATGTTCATTATAGGTCATCGGGAAATAACCTCTGCGTGTTTCTAATGCATGTGTATGGTTGCGTACATCTGACTCTTTTATACCCTGCTATAGACGGGAGCCTCTACGACAAAAGGGTAGTGTTGTTTTATAGTTTTGCAATGGGTCATCTGTATAGAGAATAGTGTCACCTGACATACGGTTGTAAATCTGGTGAACCTCATTCTTCAAATATAAGACCAAATAGATGTTTTATTTTACTTATTGATCGATAATTAACTAATATCATAACAAATAGTTTATATTGGCAAAATTAAAGTTTGCCTTGCACCATGTAAATAATGAATTCTCGTTTATGGTTGACAATCACTCAACACTCGATTATCATCAACATTTTCTCCATCAAATAAAAGAGAAAAGCTAAAACATCGGGCATTTATTTAAAATAAAAGACAGTTAAAATTATAAACTGTAAAAAATCAGAGTTATACAATTCCGGGTTGAAGATGACGACCATATTTGATAGTAGAGATTAAATAAATTGGATCCCTCTTTCAAAAGTATGGTAATATTATCTATCTAAAAAATGAAAAATTACGTTATTTTTATAACGAAGAGATTATATATGAATATCGATAGAATAGCTAAACACAAGGCTTTCAAATGAGTAATGTTTGAGTTCACAGGTTTGAAGATGCAATCTGAACATGACCTATTTATTCGAAGGGTTCAAATTTCTGGATGTAAAACTGAACTTGTCATGTATATAGGCAGTGTTCTTGTTAATCCACTAACTAAATATTTGAGAACATTTTAGGCAGATGGGTTGGCTGGTAATGTTGGTGTTGGTACTACGTGTTTGGATTAGGTTGGCAAATTATATTTTCGTTTCAATATTATGTTTGGGTCGGTTTGACACGATCGAGATCCTCTAACCCCCCAGCCCGTCATCCCCTTTGGGACCGCCTGCCACGTGGCACACAGAGGGGGTGGTGAGGTTGGGTGCGGGTGACCCTCCACCCAGCCTCACCACCCCTCTGTGTGCCACGTGTCGCTGGGTCATTTAATATCTCCCTTAAAGGAGGGTCATGAGATTTGTTCCCGGTTTGACATGCTATGCTTGGATCGAATTCTTGTGCTATGCTTTTGTTTTCCATTTTTATTAATTTAATTATTTCTTTTATTGTGTAAAACGAGATGGCATGTCAATTCATAGGCTGATCTGAATCCAATCCACGCCTTTATAGATCAATTTTAAATTTGATCGGATTCTTATACGAACTTACAATTGTCAAATCCAAACTTTATGTATAAGGAGTATGTGCAGATTTGTGTATTGTTTACCGACCGTATTCAGAATTACTGGCTAAACGTGACTAAGTAGAAACAACAGTTGCGTCGTGACGGGATTCAGCAACCCTGAGTGGAACTTTCATGTGAAAAGGGAAAGTTTCAATAGAACATTCTAGTATAGCAACACTCTTGCCGAATGGTGTTCGAACTTTGAACACATTTTTAGTCGAGTAATAACGGCTAAACCGTCTATCTTTAATTATTTGAATTATTTTAGTTTAACTTATTGTAGATAGAAATTGCTATCTTATATATCATATCAATATCATCTTATCGATATAGTGAGATAGTGTCACTTAGGAAACTTGTCCAGAAACCAATACGTTGTATCACCGACATATGTTGAGAAAGATATCCAGGTTGACAAAAATGTCTATCACTAACCCTTCATAGTCATCTCCTAGGAGGATCAGATCTTCAAGCCCGTATATTAACTCATATGATGACTTGACCTTTTTTTGAGATGATTTATCAAAACTTTCAGCATACACCGGCTCTGGCCTTGATCTCGACAGATAAGATCCTCTAGAAATAGTATCAATAATAGCATTTAACTGATACTAACTTACAACATCAGGGTCATATTCTTCATCATCCTCCTCCTACCAGCGAGGCTTATCTTTCTGGAAATAGTCTTGGCGAGGTGGTCGGCAAAAGTCTGGCCGATGCAACTGCGACTAAGATCGTAAAATTGTTGAAGGTGACCCCTCTTGATGAGGCACTCGATTGTGCATGTCAAATGCTTGCAATTTTTGGTGTCCAGACAAATACCTTTATGATATTAGTTGTAGCACCCTGCTTCCGACCCCTAGCATCGAAAACGGTGCACCCGTCGTAGTCTGCTACGAGAACTACAAGGCATCGTTCAATTCTATTACATGTCAGCAGTAACACAGAAAATTACGCAGCGGAAATGAAATAAATAAAATGAACATTCATTTTAACTCAACATCCTAAGTCCAACTTCCGATAAGTATATGATCTAGGTTCATTGTTACATCACATCATAAATGAGTTGAAACTGCAAATGAAAACATCTTCTTCCGGCTCTAACTACCCCACCGCCCGAACTCGGCTCCGTCTTCTATGTATATGTAATCGTACTCCTGCTCACCTGGGAAAAATAAAGGTGTGAGTGATAGAAATATCACACAGTAGGTTCCCGCCTCTTTCCGAACAGTTTCACATATGGCAACAAATAGCATGTAATACACGTATAAACATGAATAACTGTATAAGTAAATAAAAGCACAACACAACAGTTATGAAATGTCATGATGCATGCTTGTGTCACACGCAATGATATCTCAACACACGAATGCATGTCTCTTTACCGTGCAATGCATGAACCTCGAGATGATCCTATCACACGCCTCGTCAGGCCACATGCCACATAAGGTCACACGCCTCATAGGGTCACACGTCCCGAAGGACAATGCACGTGCGATGAAATGCAGATGAAATATGTTACATAATACATTTTTCCCTTTTCCTCTTTTCTTCCTCCTCATTTTCAAATTTCTTCTCAATTTCCCTATAATAATAATTTCCTATTAATTATTGACTTCTCTTTATAAATTTATTTATTAGTTGGTGCTACCTAATTTGGTTTTCCAAACTATCCTCAATTATGTTTTAGATATTTAAGTTTATGTACAGTTTAATATACATAAATATGTTTTATTATTACTATTTTTTAAGCAAACGAAACCTATTTTTTTATTATTTAATATACAGTTTTTTATTTATTTACCGAAAGCATACTTTCTCTTTTTTTAAAAAAAATCTGTTTTTCTTTTTTAAAAAAATTAAAGCCCACTTTTTTTATTTATTTAATATACAGTTTTTTATTCAAATAACCCAAACCAATTTTTTCCTCTAAGAAAAATTTTCCTAGCTCAGCCCGTCAGCCTCCCCTTTCCCGCACCTAGCCCAAACCATCGCCCAACCCCTTTCCCTTTTTTTTCTTTTCTCCCTCTTCTACGGCCCAACATGATGCCCCTTCTTTCTCTCTTTTTTTTTCTTCTACTTTTTCCTCTACTTGGGCCGAAATCTGTGCCCCAGACCGCAATTTCTTTTCCTCTCTCTTCAGCCCAAACTAATTAATTTTTCCCAAAACAATAATATCTACAATTTCAAATTCTAATTCCAATTAAAACTTCAATTAAATTCTTTTATAGAATTTCTTAATCTCAATAAAATAGCAGAGGAATCCGGTAGAATACTTGTGAGGAATAAACCTTTTATTGAATATCAATTCTCTTACAGAGAAAAAGCCTACATTTTACAGGACCAAAACTAAACTATATATATACATGTTCCTAACGGCTATATAACGGCTAGTAAGGAAAAAGAATATTTTCACTATTAATTTAATCTAAAGTATCTATTTGTCTAGTATTTCTACACTCCCCCTCAAGCTTGGTGTATATATTTATACAACCAAGCTTGACAACAAGAGACAAAAAAGTATGTACAGAAACTGGCTTAGTAAAAACATCCGCCACTTGTTCCCTTGATGATACATGATTAATTTCAATGATATTGTCTTCAATTTTTTCTCGGATGAAATGTCGATCAATTTCAACGTGTTTTGATTTGTCATGTTAAGTAGGGTTCTCTGCCATACTTATCGCCAATATGTTGTCACAATATACTTTGACTGGTAGTGTAACTTTCATCCGCAACTCTTCCAATACCCTTTTCAACCATAGACCTTCGCATATACCAAGTGCAAGTGCCCTTAGTTCTGCCTCGGCGCTACTTCGTGACACAACAGTTTGCCTTTTGCTTCTCCAAGTTACTAGATTTCCCCAAACGTATGTGCCATATCCAGTGGTGGATCTCATGTCAGTCTTTGAACTGGCCCAATCTGCATCTGTATACACCAATATCCTTCTGTCAGACTGTTTCTTAAATAATAATCCTTGCCCGGGGTTAGCCTTTAAATACCTAAGAATTCTCAAAACAAACTTAAGATGCTCATTAGTAGGATCATGCATGAATTTAGAAATAAAACTAACAGCATAACAAATATCAGGACGAGTATGAGATAAGTAAATTAGCTTACCAACCAACCATTGATATTGCAATCGATCCGTGGGGGACATATCCCAAACTTCTTGTGGTTTATGTCCGGATTCCATTGGTGTAGTTGCGGGTTTGCACCCTAACATCCCTGTTTCATTTAATAAGTCCAACACATATTTTCTCAGAGATATGCACATTCCATCTTTAGTTCTTGATACCTCCATCCCTAGAAAGTACCTCAAGTTACCTAGGTCTTTTACTTCAAATTCCTTAGATAATTGTTCCTTTATTAATTTTATGCCAATAGTATCATTTCCTGTTAATATAATATCATCTACATACACTATAAGAATGGTGATGTTAGTGTCACATGAGAAACGTACAAACAAGGTATGGTCACTATGTGTTTGTCTAAACCCATACTTTAGAACAACAGTTGTGAAACGTTTGAACCAAGCACGTGGTGACTGCTTTAGTCCATACAAAGATTTTCTTAATTTACATACCATACCTTTATTCTTGCAATTTTTGAATCCAGGAGGAATATCCATATAAACAACTTCTTGTAAGTCACCATTAAGAAAAGCATTTTTAACATCTAGTTGTAACAAACACCAATCCAGATTTACTGCTAGTGAAAAAATAATCCTTATCGTATTTAATTTTGCAACAGGAGCAAATGTCTCTACGTAGTCAATACCATACATTTGAGTGAATTCTTTAGCAACTAGGCGTGCTTTATATCTATTAACTGTTCCATTTGTATTATACTTTACAGAAAACATCCACTTGCATCCAACGGTTTTAATTCCATGTGTATACTTAACTAAGTCCCATGTTTGATTTTTAATCAAGGCTTTCATTTCCTCATCTACCGCTTCCTTCCACACTGGATTAGCTAACGCTTCCTCTATGCTGTTTGGAACCCGCTGATTATCTAGGGCGCATGTAAAGGCTCTAAGTGTTGGACTCAACTTGTCGTAAGCTAGGAAATTATATAATGGATGTTTGGTACATTCTCTTACCCCCTTACGAAGAGCTATAGGAAGGTCATCAAGGTTCTTGTTTAGATGGCCTTCAGTTTCTTCCCTTATAATGTTTTCGGCAGAAGGTACAACCTTATTTTGCCCTGTGTATACTTGAGTAATAGGTGGTGTAGGTCTGCATTCCTCACTTCTGTTCTCAGCTTCTTCATTTCCTTTGGAATTGTTTTCAGTTCCCAGCCGGTTATTACCACAGGTTGACAGATCATGTTTATCCCACACATTATTATTGTAACTATAAGTTACAACATCAAGGATATTCCAGTATTGATCGACTGTATTCTCGTTTTTCTGAATGGTAAAGTCTGGAGAATAAAATGGGTTAGTCTCGTCAAATACCACATCAAGTGACACAAACATTTTCCTTGTAATAGGACAATAACATTTGTAGCCTTTTTGTGTACTAGAGTATCCTAGAAAAATACATCTATGTGTATGTTTGTCAAGTTTAGTGCGCATAGCAGGTTGAATGTACACATATACCACACATCCAAATAATCTTAAGGGCAAGATAGACAGTAGCTTGGTGTTTGGATATTTATCCAACAGCACCTCTCGGGGCGTTTTAAACAATAATACACGGGAAGGCATTCTATTAATAAGGTATGTAGCCGTAAGTATTGCTTCTCCCCAGTAAAATTTAGGCACATTCATGGAGAACATAATGGATCTAGCTACTTCTAGCAAGTGTCTATTTTTTCTTTCTGCTATCCCATTCTGTTGGGGTGTATATCCCATTCAGCTATTGACTCAACAGCAACTTGCAGGAAATCAATTGGTCCAGCATAACTCGGGGCAAACATCTCAAATTCAGGCCACTATGGCTTCAAGAGCAGGTAACAAGTCATGTGGTGTTGACTACTCCTGGATTATTGATTCGGGAGCATCAGACCATATGACATACAATTTAAATTTTTTCTTGTCATATCATTCCTTTGCTAAACCGAAAAATGTGACAATAGCCAATGGGGTAAACTTAGCGGTATTAGGAGAAGGAACTGTGCAGCTAACTGATAATTTATCCTTGCTTAATGTTTTATACGTTCCAGGATTAGACTTTAACCTGATATCTGTTAGCAAAATAACCCATGACAATAACTGTTGGGCATTGTTCTCATCTTCTGAATGTCTCTTTCAGGAGAAACATTGAAAGAAGATGATTGGCAATGCTAAACAGTTGAAGGGCTTATACATTCTTCAAGGGGAAGAAAGACAGCCTGTTTTTGGTGGATTCTCATAGCAGAGAATCTTATCATGTGTGGCTTTGTATTTCCCCATGATGGGGATAATCTTGCTTGAGAATCTTGCTTGAGTGTTTCAGACATAGTAGGTATTCAAGTGGATTAATCTGGAAATTGTAGTTGCAGCAAGTATTTGGAGAGTAATGAAGAATAGAAGAGGATGATTGAGTTGAGGAGAGAGATGAGAAATGTACGTTCAGACAGATATGGATGTAAGTTGGACAAGAAATGTCTTGAGATTCGTGAAGCTTCTTGAGGAAGTTAGGGAATCCGGATTTCAAAAAATATTAAAACAATTGCCAACACCGAGGGACAAAAGAAATTCTCGAAAATCCCTTTCTTTCCACAATAGTGGGACAGCTGTCGCTCATGCAAGAAGACAGCACAGTACCATAAAGTTTGTAAAACAATTAACAAATAAATCTGTTGGTCTCTTCCTTTGGGCAATTTTATCACCGTAATATTTCACACTTCCCCCTTTTTTCAGTAATGCTTCAGTTGCATCTTCTTCTTCACATATTCATCTGCGTCTGCAGAATCGCAAGAACAGCTACAACTTGTCTTAGTTTCAGCAAAGCAATGTGGACAAGTTTATGAGAAGACAACAATCTTCTGTTAATGGCTCTGATACCATATAGAATTTCTTAATCTCAATAAAATAGCAGAGGAATCCGGTAGAATACTTGTGAGGAATAAACCTTTTATTGAATATCAATTCTCTTACAGAGAAAAAGCCTACATTTTACAGGAGCAAAACTAAACTATATATATACATGTTCCTAACGGCTATATAACGGCTAGTAAGGAAAAAGAATATTTTCACTATTAATTTAATCTAAAGTATCTATTTGTCTAGTATTTCTACATCTTTTAATTATACTGCAACCTAATCCTTGCAATTTCAACCGCTGAAGCATTTTTCTTATTTTATTTTAATAACTCCAATAATAAAATTATGAATGTATAACACATTTCGCCTAAAACCGATTCATAAACTCCATATATAAACATATATTATAAACAGTTTTTTCATCACAGCCGAAAAATAATAAAATAAAAAATAAACATATACACCTCAACTAAGAAAGAAACAAAAAACATATAACATATCAACTTGAATTATAACATGCAAAAATAACAATAAATAAAGCAAATATCAACTAATTACATATGTAAAATTAGCTTCAAAAGAGAGGGGACACTTACCTCTTGATTGAAGGTTAAGATTCGTGGTGGTGATGTGGTGGTGTTGGTGGTGGTAGGAGTGGTGTAAACTTCCTTCTCCACCTTCTTTCTTTTTCTTTCTTTTTCTTCCTTTCCTTTTTCTTCCTCTCTTTTCTCTCCTTTTCCCTCATCACTTTCCCTCTCTTCCTCTTTATCACTCACGCCACCTTCTTTTTTTTCCCTTTATTTTTGTTTGGCCGTTTGGCCTTTTTAATTTAGAGTAGTGGGGTTTTTTTTGTCTCTTGAGTGTCATAGCAATTAAGAGCATATTTATGGTTAAGGATAATGGTATTAAGTGGGATTAGGGTGTATTAAGAGTAATTATGGGTGGGGTTACTTGAGGTTTTTTTAATATAATGTCATTTTTTATTCTGTTTTTATTACCGGGTATAACAGTCTACCCCCTTACAATAAGTTTCGACCTCGAAACTTGCGTACCTTAAACAAATAGATGCGGATACTTCTCGCGCATTTGCTCTTCAAGCTTGCATGTCGCTTCTTTCTCGGTATGGTTGCTCCATTGAACTTTGACGTAGGGTATGACTCTCTGTCTCAACTCCTTATCCTTTCGATCTACGGTCTTCATCGGAAACTCTTCGTAAGTCACATCTGGCCAAACATTCAACGGTCTTTCATCCAGTATGTGACTCGGATCCGGAACATACCTTCTTAATTGCGACACATGGAATGCGTTATGAACTTGAGCAAAAGCCGGGGGTAACGCCAACTTATACGCCCATGTCCCAACTCTTTCAAGTATTTCAGATGGTCCAATGTATCGAGGACTCAGCTTTCCTTTTACCCGGAACCGACTTACACCTTTCATCGACGACACTTTTAGATATACCTTCTCTCCTACTGCAAACTCCAACGGTCGCCTCTTAGAATCAGCCCAGATCTTATTCCTTTCTTGAGCAACTTTGAGTCTTTCACGAATAATCTTGATCTTCTCCTTAGTCTGCTCAACCGATTCCGGCCCGGTGACAACTTGTTCCCCAACTTCATCCTAGTACACGAACGACCGACACTTACGACCATATAACGCTTCGAACGGTACCATAACAATAGCACTGTGATGGCTATTATTATAAGAGAATTCGATCAGTTTCACATACTGTACCAATTTCCTTTAAAATCTAGGGCACACGCTCGCAACATATCCTCCAGTGTCTGTATCGTCTGTTTGGACTGTCTGTCTGTCTGCGGACAAAATGCCGTGTTCAAACGCAAATCTGTGCCCATTCTTCTTTGACATGCTGAATAGAATCTAGATGTAAATCTCGGATCACGGTCCGACACGATACTTACCGGCACCCCATGTAAGCTGACAATATTGTCAATACACAGAGTCATGAGTCTTTCCAGAGTCGTATCACTTAGCACAGGTAATAAATGAGCCAACTTCGTCAACTGATCTACCATTACCCAGAACATATCATTGCCATTATGAGTTCTCGGGAGTCCCACAACAAAGTCCATCGTAATATGCTCCCATTTCCATTCAAGTATCTCCAATGGCATCATTAACCCTCCAGGTCTCTGGTGCTCGGCCTTTAATTGCTGGCAAACTAGATATCTCTCGATAAATTCAACAATGTGATGCTTAAATCCCACTCCACCAGTAATGTTTCTTAAGATCATTGTACATTTTAGTTGCTCCAGGATGAATAGACAACTTGGAATTATGAGCTTCCTTCAACAACTCCTTCCGTAGTTCTTCTTTATTTGATACACACATTCTCCCTTGAAACCATAAACTTCCATCATCGTGTACCTGGAATCCATCCACTTGACTAGTCAGCATATGGTCACGAACCATTCTCAAATCAGCATCTTCCTTCTGTGCCTCCTTAATCTGCTCCACCAGCGTCGGAGTGATAGTGAGTGTAGTCAGAACACTCGCTGTCGAGTCAACTATATCAAGATCAAACTCAGTCATCTCTCTCTCTCCAGTGGTGACTGACATGCATGACTGGATTTACGACTCAACGCATCAGCTACTACATTTGCTTTACCCAGATGATAACTGATGGTCAAATTATAGTCTTTCAACAATTCCAACCATCGTCGCTGCCTCATGTTCAACTCCTTCTGTGTGAACAGATATTTCAGACTCTTGTGATCCAGACTCTTGTGATCCGTGAAAACCTCGCACTTTGCTCCATAAAGATAATGTCTTCATATTTTAAGTACGAATACTACCGCTGTTAACTCAAGATCATGAGTCTGATAATTCTGTTCATACTGCTTTAATTGTCGAGAGGCATAAGCGATAACCTTGCCTTCTTGTATGAGCACGCAACCTGTATTAGAAAAATTAGACCATAATTTGACATGTATATAATATTCAAACTTGAAACCATATACATACCTAATCTATTCCTGGACGCGTCATTGTATATGACGAACCCTTTTGAACCAGAGGGCTGTGAGAATACAGGTGCTGTGGTAAGTCTCTTCTTAAGCTCAGTAAAACTTTTCTCACATTCCGCAGTCCACTCAAACTTCGTCTTTTTCTGAGTTAATTCACTCAGCGGAACTGCTATTCTGGAAAATCCTTTTACAAACTTCCGGTAGTAACCAGTCAACCCCAAGAAACTTCTGACTTTAATCACATTAGTTGGCCGTGGCCATTCGGTGATTGCTTTGATCTTCTTTGGATCTACTGATATTCCTTCTTCTGAGACAACATGACCCAGAAATGTCACGCTCTTCAGCCAAAATTCACATTTGCTGAACTTAGCGTACAATTTCTTCTGTTTCAAAGTCTGCAGCACTTCTCTCAAGTGTTCATCATGTTTTTCTTCGCTCGTAGAGTACACCAAGATATCATCAATAAAAACAACCACAAACTTGTCCAGCTGCTCTCCAAATACTGTATTCATCAGATCCATAAATGCAGCTGGGGCATTAGTCAAACCGAAAGGCATCACTAGGAATTCGTAATGACCGTATCGGGTATGAAACGCGATCTTCTCTACATCTTATGCATTAACTCTCAGCTGATGATAACCAGAGCGTAGATCAATCTTAGAAAACACCCATGCACCCTTCAAATGATCAAACAGATCTTTAATGCGAGGTAGAGGGTACTTATTCTTTATCGTGATCATATTGATTTCACGATAATCAATGCATAGTCTCAAACTTCTGTCCTTCTTCTTGACAAAAACACTGGAGCTCCCCACGGTGACACACTTGGACGGATAAACTTCCGATCAAGAAGCTCTTGCAACTACTCTTTCAGTTCTTTCAACTCTGCCGGAGCCATACGGTATGGTGTCTTCGAGATAGGTTCAGCTCTTGGAATGAGATTTATCTTGAACTCAACTTCACGACTCGGCGGCAGACCCGTCAACTCATTTGGAAATACATCTTTGAATTCATTCACAACCGGAATCTGATCAATCATCGGTACTTCCTGTTTCAAATCCATAGCATATACCAGAAATCCCTCTACACCCTTCTGCAACATCCGATGTGCCTGAACTGTGGTTAGATAAATTATTCTCAGAACTTTCTTCAACTTAAAGTTTCCCTGAAAAACCATTTCTTTTGCATCGGGACCTCTGATACTCACTTGCTTTTGTCGAAAATCTATGTTCGCGTGATGCTTCGCCAGCGAGTCTACCCTAAGAATGATATCGAAATCGCTTAGTTGAATCAGAATAAGCATAGTAGTGAACATCTGTTCCTCAATTTTCAATTCACACCCTTTGTACTGATGATGTGAGATTATCACTGTATCACCAGTAGCTTGCACTCGATAAGGAATTTCTAACCATTCCGGACACTTGTTCAAATACTTCACGAATCTCTTCGAAATGAACGAGTGACTCGTGCCACTATCGAATAGTACGTTAGCCGGAACTTCATTAACCAAGATTGATCATATCGCAATACAAAGGTTAACTAATATGCAAATATTTAATATATAATGAAACATGTATGACAATTAAATAACTGAATTATTTAAACGGTACCTGTCACAACATCGTTCGTTGCTTCCACCTCAGAGTCAGTCATGATATGCACCCTCGCATTTGCCTTACGCCTTCCCTTCTGTTGACCACCTTGCGGCTGCTGTGACACCGCCTTTTGCTCAGGACACTCTCGGGCGTAATCCAGTCTTCCCACACATAACAGACATTATTCTTCCTCCAGCACTCCCCTGGATGATTCCGTCCTCCAACACTCCCCTGGATGATATGCACCCTCGCATTTTCCTTACGCCTTCCCACACTTATAACATACATTATTTCTCTGAGGCTGGCCAAAATTTCTCTACGGCTGCTGCTGCGGTGGCCTAAACTGTACATCTGTCGGCTGACGTCGGTGTACCTTCACCCAGCGTCCAGATTTATCTGACCCAAAGTCATCTCGTGGCCTCTTGCCATGATCCTCCGCACTAACTCTCCTGAAGTCCCCTTCCACTTCACGACACGCTTCTAGCAAATCATTAAAAGTCCGGGCCCTTGCATTCACTAGCCCTGTCTGAATCTCAGATCTCAACCTAGTCTTAAACTTCAGCATCTTCAGTCTCTGATCAGTCATAGTAGACGGCACGTACTGTCCCAGAGCATGAAACTTCTCAACGTATTCTGCCACTGACATACTCTCCTGAGTCAGAGCCTGAAATTCTGCCATCCGCTGCAGAACCACAATGTCTATAACATAGTACCTCTTAAACTCTTCTCAAAACTGTGCCCAAGTGATCGGCGTAGTCATCCGTATCTCAACACTACGCCACCATACTTTGGCATCTCCTATCAGAAATGGCACAACAACTTCCACCATCAAATCCTCCGGCACCTGCAGTAAGCAAAGGTGATCTGAAATCTCCTCCAGTCAAATCTCAGCATCTTCTGGCCTCGTCGTGCCCCGGAAGGTAGGAGCTCGGGCATTCTGCATCTACTTATAAAAGAATCTCAATCCAGGTTACGGCGGTGGATGCGGTATCTGCTGATTTAGTTGTTGATGCTGATGAGCAATAATGTTTATCAGTGTGACCAAGGCTTCAGCAATATTATTGTTCTGATTCTGAGCCTAACATGATCCGGCATTTCTAGTTGAATCCATTTCTTTCTGTAATTCACAATTTATTAAAATTCATAAAACAAGGGTATTTTGGTAATTTACAAATTCTGAAAATGAAACAGTAAATATGTAACTAACGGTCCTCGCACCCCTTAACCCGATCATGACTTATGTCTAAAATCATCACTTACATCTAAGTGATCTAGTTAATCCTATGTTTCCGAGGTAAAACCAGAACCTTGTCTCTGATACCAATTGTAGCACCCCGCTCCCGACCCCTAGCATCAGAAACGGTGCACCCGTAGTAGTCTGCTACGAGAACTACAAGGCATCGTTCAATTCTCTTACACGTCAGCAGTGACATAGAAACTTACGGAGCAGAAATGAAATAAATAAAATGAATATTCATTTTAACTCAACATCCCAAGTCCAACTTCCGATAAGTACATGATCTAGGTTCATTATTACATCTCATCATAAATGAGTTAAAACTGCAAATGTAAACATCTTCTTCCGGCTCTAACTACCCCACCGCCCGAACTTGGCTTCGTCTTCTACGTATATGTAATCATACTCCTGCTCACCTGGGAAAAATAAAGATGTGAGTGATATAGAAATATCACCGAGTAGGTTCCCGCCTCTTTCCGAACAATTTCATATATGGCAACAAATAACATATAATACACGTATAAACATGAATAACTTTGTAAGTAAATAAAAACACAGCACAACAGTTATGCGATGTTATGATGCGTGCTTGTGTCACACGCTTATGAAGCACATCACAACTGTTGTGGCCTCGTCAGGCCACACGCCTCATAGGACCACACGCCACATATGGCCACATGTCCCGAAGGACAATGTACGTGTCATGGAATATAGATGAAATATGTCATGTAACACATTTTTCTCGTTTCTTCTTTTCTTCCTCCTCATTTTCACATTTCTTCTCAATTTTTCTATAATAATAATTTCCTCTTAATTATTGACTTCTCTTTATAAATATATTTATTAGTTGGTGAAACTATCTAATTTCGTTTTCCAAACTGTCCTCAATTATGTTTTAGATATTTAAGTTTATGTACATTTTAATATACATAAATATGTTTTATTATTACTATTTTTAAGCAATCGAAACCTTTTTTATTATTTAATATACAGTTTTCTTATTTATTTACCGAAAGCATACTTTCTCTTTTTTTAAAAAAAAGCTGTTTTCTTTTTTTAAAAAATTAAATCCCGTTTTTTTATTTATTTAATATACAGTTTTTTATTTAAATAACCAAACCAATTTTTTCCTCCAACCCAAATTTTCCTAGCTCCAACCCCTCAGCCCCCCTTCCCGCCCAGCCCAAACCAAACCAATTTCTTCCTCCAACCCAAATTTTCCAGCCCCAGCCCGTTAGGCCCCCCTTCCTGCGCCCAGCCCAAACCAAACCAATTTCTTCCTCCAACCCAAATTTTCCCAGCCCCATCCCGTCAGCCCACCTCCTTCCTGCGTCCAGCCCAAACCAGTGCCTAGCCCCTTTCCCTTTTTTCTTTTCTCCCTCTTCTGCGGCCCAACATGTTGCCCCTTCTTTCTCTCTTTTTTTCTTTTACTTTTTACTCTACTTGGGCCGAAATATTTCCCTCAGCCCACATCCGAAAATCAGCCTCCCTCAGGCCACAACTTCTTTCCCTCTCTCTTCAGCCCAAACTAATTAATTTTCCCCAAAACAATATATCTACAATTTCAAATTCTAATTCCAATTAAAACTTCAATTAAATTCTTTTAATTATACTGCAACTTAATCCTTGCAATTTCAACTGTCGAAACATTTTTTTATTTTATTTTAATAACTCCAATAATAACATTATGAATATATAACGCATTTTGCCTAAAACCAATTCACAAACTCCATATATAAACATATATTTTAAACAGTTTTTTTCATCACAACCGAAAATCATAAATTAAAAATATAAACATATACACGTCATTTTATGCAACTAAGAAAGCAATCAAAAACATATAACATATCAACTTGAATTATAACATGCAAAATAACAATGAATAAAGCAAATAGCAACTAATTACATATATAAAATTAGCTCCAAAAAAGAAGGGCCACGTACCTCTTGGTTGAAGGCTAAGATTGGTGGTGGTGATGTGGTGGTGTTTGTGGTGGTAGGAATGGTGTAGACTTCCTTCTCTACCTTTTTTCGTTTTCTTTCTTTTTCTTCATTTTCTTTCTCTTCCTCCTCTCTTTTTCCCTCAGCACTTTCCCTCTCTTCCTCTTTATCACTCACGCCACCTTCTTTTTTTCCCTTTATTTTGGTTTGGCCATTTGGCCTTTTTAATTTAGGGTAGTGGGGTTTTTTTGTCTCTTGAGTGTCATAGCAACTAAGAGAGTATTTATGGTTAAGGATAAATGGTATTAAGTGGGATTAGGGGGTATTAAGAGTAATTATAGGTGGGTTACTTGAGGATTTTTTTAATATAATGTTATTTTTTATTCTTTTTTTATTACCGGGTATAACATTTGTAGTACAACTAAGGATTTCTTTTTGATCTTGGCTCTTACAGCGGTTGCAAATCCTCTCATAATCCATCTTTTTCCATGACGCATAAGATGCTTTCTTTGGAAGCCATCAACGGTAAAACTTCCTTACCTCGTCCCCCAAGCTTGTTGAATGCACTACGTTTGTCCTTTGACTCGTTGTGGGCTTATTTCTTAGAATCAGCTCACCCCGGCTTTCAATATGCTTGTTTAGATTTTCACTTCAGTCTATTTGCCTCCTCACCATAAGCAAACTGTTGAGCTTTCTCCAGACAAGCTCTCATAGATTTAGGATTCTCCTCGGTCAACTAGCAGAAGAGACAACTTGGCATTGGCCCTTCATGAACGCTGCAACCATTACACCATCGTTTCAATCTCTAACTATAAAAGGCTCATTGTGAAGCATTGCATATACTGGAGGACGGACTCCTCAGGTTTCTGCCATAAAAACATCAAATGTAAAGATTGTAGGACCTCAGGCGCTACCAACTCTCCCAAAACCAATTGGTGACAGGAGATACGCATACCCTAGCCTTATAGTGCATTCAGCACACAAGCGCCCACGGCATTCGACTGTGACTTGGCCCACATGGCCTACGCCCACCGGCCTACGCCACGGGACAATTGCTGCACCTAACAATCTCCCCCTCAGCAATTGCTCCTGCTGGGAATCGAACCCATGACCATCGCTCTGATACCACTTGTAGGGTCCGAAATACACTCTAGAGGGGGGGTGAATAGAGTGTTTGGCTCTTTTGCGGAATTTTCTTGTTTTTCTCAACTCAAAAAGATATTCAAAATCAGAGCAAGAATTGGAGATGAGAGACAATGAAAGAGTACACCGGATATAGAGTGGTTCGAATCGTAAATGATTCTACTCCACTACCACTTTGTTTCCAAAGTGGATTTTCAACAACTACTCTTCTTATTATGAACAATAAGAACAACCACAGCAACACTTACACTAACACTTTAGTGTAAGCAACAACAACAGCAACTTCTTGCACAACACACTTGTGCAACTACAGCAACTACAGCTCTTAGCAAGAACAACTTCTTGCTTCCTCACAACTTCAACAAAAGTTCTCTCAAGAACTTCTCACAATGGGTTGAAGATATATAGTAAGGTTCACACTCTCTCACAAGTCTAAGCACAAGCTAGAGATCAAATATTTATGGTTCCTCTTGTGCTTGACTCTCTCTCAATATACAAACAATGAAGATCAAAGAAAGCTAAACAAGCTTTAAACAAATTTACAAGTATGAGAGAAATATACAACAATGTAAAGTGAAGCTAGATGATGTTGAAAGTGTGTCATTGCTTCATCCAAGCCTCCTCTATTTATAGATGAAGTTCACCATGTTTTTGAGGCTCTCCACCAAGTCTTCATCTTCAAAAAAGTCAAGATAGTGCCCAAATAGTCTTTAGCCACCCTATGGAGTGATTTGATCTTGGATAGCCACCCTAGAGAATCTTAGACATGTATACAATAGTCAAAGAAGCATGTAGTATGTTGGGTTAAAGTCCACAAGAAGAAATTTGAGCAAGATTGGAGAGAGAAAACATCATAAATCTCCCTTGGATTTTGTTCCAACGTTTGAAAAATTTTGAATTCTGGAGACGTCGATCGATCTACGTGCCAGAGCTGAGAGATCTACGTCTCTCAGTCAGACGTCGATCGATCGACGTGAGTCTGCTGAGAGATCGATGTCTCTTAGTCAGACGTCGATCGATCGACGTGTGCCTGCTGAGAGATCGACGTCTCTCAGTCAGACGTCGATCGATCGACGTGTGCCTGCTGAGAGATCGACGTCTCTCAGTCAGACGTCGATCGATCGACGTATGTCTGCTGAGAGATCGACGTCTCTCAGTCAGACGTCGATCGATCGACGTATGTCTGGCTGAGAGATCGACGTCTCTCAGTCAGACGTCGATCGATCGACATACCTTATACTGAGAGATCTTCGTCTCTCAGTTATACGTCGATCGATCCATGTCTCTTGACGTGGATCTAAGATCTCAAACGTTTTCCAAGTTTTTCATGGATCTTGCCATGTGGTACCTGAGGGGATGACGTGTTTTTCAACCGGTCTATGAGAGATTTACGTTTCGCACATGTTTAATTTATTTTGGACTTAAGGTGTGAAATCAAACATCTTTTTATATCATCAAAACATTTTATAATCTTACAATCTCCCCCCTTTTGATGATTTCAAAACCAAGATTCTAAAAAGTTTTTGCTCCGTTTCAATTGTCTGAATGTTTCAAAATTTGAAAAACATCAATCTCCCCCTAAGTATATGCACTCTTTACTTTCTACAAAAAAATCAATTTTGAACCCAATCAAAATACTCTTCCTTACATTTGCTCCCCCTCAACCAATCAACAATTTTCAATGGTTTGCATTTTTCAAACTTTTTGCCAAAAGCAATTTTCCATTGTAACACATAAGCCACTTAAGCAACATGCCATTTTTCATCAAGCCAAAAACCAATCAAATATACCAAGATCTTAACAGTGCCAATAATGTCAACAAGCCATAGTACCCATAGTACCAATAAGTATTGGTTTTGAAATAAGTCAAAACCAATACTTAAGTCATTCTCCCCCTTTTTGAAAGCATCAAACAAGAGTAAAGTTAAAGCACAAACACTTTCAACACATAACTAAGCTAAAAAAAACGTCTAGTCTTCATCAGATGAAAACGTGACTCCAGGAATGCACGCTTTCATCTTGGCCTTGAACTTGGCAAATCTTGATTCATGCACCGTCACTTTGCCCTTTAGCTCGTCAACCTCCTGTTGAAGACTGAGGACTTGAGCTTGGAGTTCCGGGACATTTGAGCTTAAACGACTTGTTTGAGCTTGAGTCTCCGGTTCCGGAATGGGTGCCTCATTCGGAATGCCTTATTCTTCTCTTTCTTCTTCCTCTTGCTCTTTCCTCATTGCCTCTTTTCTAGATTTCAGGATTTGTTGGATGTTGGCTTTGTCATAGTAGTCCTTGTGCGTTATATTGTCAACATCCATATCATCCACATAAATTCCCGACTTCACAAGCATTCTATAGATAAGATTACTGTAGGGAAGGGCCTTGTTTTGTTTGGTTGCGGCTTCCACTACGTTCGTCATAAAAAGGTTTCCAAAGTTAACCTTCTCTCGGTTAGCTATTCTATATGCTATGTAAAAGTCGAGGTTACTAGGCAATTTGGCAGATTTACCATTGACATAGAATGTAACAATGGCAAGAAGGGTACGGTAAACCAAAGGCATATCATTAGTGTTTTTACTAGGATGAAAACCTAAGAAGGTTTTCACCTCATCTTCGGAGACCTTCCACCTAGCCGTATCCCATTTCCAAGCATCAAACTCATAGTATCCTTCATTTGGCACACCAATCAAATTGCAGATTTTTGCAATTGTTAACCTCAAATGATGTCCATCAATAACCGAGTTTAGAGCAAAAGGAATACCATTCAAATACTCAATCCATAAGTTTGCATAAAAAAGCCTTGTATACGTAGTGGACATTTTGAGCATCTCTTGTTGATTCCAAATACTCCTCCACTCTTGAAAATCTAACCACTCAATGATGTCTCTTAGTTCATCATTGCTTAGAATATCGTTTATTCTAAGCAATTTGAGTGGGATAGTGGCTCTCTCATCATCTTCCCACTTATTAAACAAATTTTGAGAATGTCTAGAGATATAACTTACGTGCCCAGGGATTAGGGGTTCCTCCAAAGCATCCTTTGCATCTTTGGTTTTGACCCAAGGGAAGTTTGAGAGGGTCAACTCACTCCTAAGCTCTTCAAGTACTTGAGCCCCACTTTCATCCATAGGTTGCTTTCTTCTAGGTTGAGAGGATTGACCACGAGAAGAGCTTGAACCTTCACCCCTAGAGGATCTTGGTCTCTTGGTTGTATTCTTGCTTCTTGAAGACATTTGAGGAGAATTTTTAGGGCTAGAACAGTTTTTGGATATGAAATTTGGGGATTTTAGGTTGAAATGGAAGATTTCAAGGGAGGAACTCAAGATTTAATAGTGGAAATGAGTTAGACCTTGATTTGAAGATGGATTTGAAGTGGGATGCGTTTTTGGAAGAGAAGAGACGGCTGCCTTCTAGGGTTTTGCTGCTGGAATAGGAAGAAATGAGGCAGATCTGCGTTTTTGCAGAAATATATAGCTGCAGAATTCGATGACTTCGACGTACGTCGATCGATCGATGTCAGAGATCGACGTACGTCGATCTCTCGTTTTAGACACGTCGATCGTTCGACGTGCCCCCTATTTTGGGTTTTCCAATTTTCATCCCCTTAACTGATGTTTATCATTCCTAATCTTGTTCTAATTGATTCGAATGTCTCGGTGGGAAGAGATTTGGTAAAGATATCTGCCAATTGGTCATTTGTTGAAACAAACTCAATGCATACCAAACCTTTTTGGATGCAATCTCTTATGAAGTGATGCCTCACTTCAATGTGTTTTGTTCTACTATGATGAACCGGGTTTTGTGCTATACTTATGGCTGAGGTATTATCACATAAGATGGGAACTTTATCAAACTTAACATTGTAATCATTCAATGTGTTTGTCATCCAAAGTAGTTGTGCACAACATGAAGCGGCCGATATGTATTCGGATTCCGCCGTTGAAAGTGACACACTATTTTGTTTCTTGGAAAACCAAGAAACTAAGCAATCTCCAAGGAATTGACATATTCCGGACGTGCTTTTCCTATCAACAAGGTTTCCGGCATAGTCGGAGTCACTATACCCTCTTAAATCAAAACATCCATTTTTGAGATAAAACAATCCAAAGTTCAAAGTTCCTTTTAAATACCTAAAGATACGTTTAATGGCAACTAAATGCGATTCCTTAGGCATACTTTGAAATCTAGCACATAAGCACACAGCATGCAAAATATCCGGCCTACTAGCAGTCAAATAAAGTAAACTACCAATCATACCCCTATATTTTGTTACCTCAACCGGCTTTCCTTTTTCGTCTTTGTCAAGCTTTGTACTTGTGTTCATCGGAGTGCTCACACTTCTTCCATCCTCGAATTTGTACTTCTTGAGCAAATCCTTCGTATACTTTGTTTGAGATATGTACACTCCATCTTGAGTTTGCTTGATTTGTAGACCAAGAAAGTAGTTGAGTTCACCCATCATACTCATTTCAAATTCTCCTTCCATCAATTTAGCAAAATGCTCACAAAGAGAATCATTAGTAGCACCAAATATGATATCATCCACATAAATTTGAACAAGCAATTGATGGTTTCCTTGTTCTTTAATAAAAAGAGTAGTGTCGACTTTTCCTCTTGAAAACTCGTTTTCAAGTAGGAAGTTACTTAATCTATCATACCAAGCCCTAGGAGCTTGTTTAAGTCCATAAAGGGCCTTTTTGAGTCTAAAAACATGATTTGGATAATCATGATTTTCAAACCCCGGAGGTTGAGCTACATAGACCTCTTCTTGAATTATTCCATTCAAAAATGCGGATTTCACATCCATTTGATATAGTTTGAAATCCTTATAGCATGCATATGTTAATAACATCCTAATAGCTTCTAACCTAGCCACGGGGGCAAAAGTCTCATCATAGTCTATGCCTTCCTCTTGCCTATAGCCTTGAGCTACTAACCTAGCTTTGTTTCTAGTGATGTTTCCTTTATCATCCATTTTGTTTCTAAATACCCATTTAGTGCCAATTACGGGATGACCACTAGGTTTAGCAATTAATTCTCACACATCACTTCTCTCAAATTGATTCAATTCTTCTTGCATAGCTAATACCCAATCTTCATCATTTATTGCTTCTTTTATATTTTTAGGCTCAACTTGTGAAATGAAGGCATTTTCATTGAATTTTCTCCTTGTTATTACACCTTGGCTAGTTTCACCTAGTATCAACTCTTTAGGGTGATCTTTCCTATATTTATATGAATCCGGTAAATTTGAGGTATCCCCTCCGACTTCTTCATCTTCAGCCTTAGGTTCAAGTGGATCAATCCTAAGGTTGATGACAATATTACCTTTTGGATTCTCAAATTTTTCTATATGACTTACTTCAATTATTTCATCTTCATCATCATCATTATTAACGTTTGACTTATCATCAATAAATTCACTAAACTTGACATGGATTGATTCTTCAACTTTCATACTTCTCTTATTATATACTCTAAATGTTTTGCTATTTTGAGCATAACCCATAAAGATTCCTTCATCCGCTTTGAAGTCGAGTTTATCCAAGTTGTCTTTGGTGTTAAGTATAAAACACTTACAACCAAAAACCTTAAAATAACCAATATTTGGTACTCTACCTTTCCAAAGCTCATAAGGAGTCTTTTTGAGAAATGGTCTCAAATAAACTCTATTGATCACATGACAAGCGGTATTTACCGCTTCGGCCCAAAAATATTTGGGTAGCACAAATTCATTTAGCATGGCTCTACTCATTTCTTGAAGTGTTCTATTTTTCCTTTCCGCAACACCATTTTGTTGAGGAGTTCTTGGAGCTGAAAAATTGTGTCCATACCCTTTGGATACACAAAATTCTTGAAATTCTCCATCAAACTCACCACCTCTATCACTTCTAATTTCCTTAATTGTGTCTTCTCTTTGATTTTCTAATCTCTTACAAAGCTTGATAAATTCTTGACATGCATCATTCTTTTTAGCTAAGAACATTACCCAAGTGTACCTAGAGTAGTCATCTACCACCACAAAGGTGTAATGTTTCCACTTAGGCTTGCTGTACCAATATCCCCATACAAATCCATATGAAGCAATTGTAGAGGTTTGGTGGTGGAGATTTCACTTTTGGGCTTGAAACTTGTTTTAACAAGCTTTGCTTTTTGACAAGTGTCACATAAGCCATGGTTTTCGAAATTTAGTTTTGGAAGACCTTGGACTTTTTCATTTTTGCAAATCTCTTTGAAATTCTTGAAACTAATGTGTCCAAGTCGTCTATGCCATAGTTGAGTCAAATCATTTTTGGCAACTAGGCAAGAAACATTTTGTGATATCAAATCATGTGTGCTAAATTTGTAAACATCATTTTTACGAATAGCTTCGAAAACAATCTTATCGTTCTTTTTCACAACACATTTTCTTTTCACAAACTCAATTTGAAAATTAGCATCACATAGTTGGCTAACACTTATCAAATTATACTTAAGCCCTTCTACATATAGTACATTATTAATAGTAAAGGAAGAATTACCAATTTCTCCATGTCCAAGGATTTTGGCTCTCCCATTGCCAAAATGCACCGTTCCACCATCTTGGAGCTTGAGCTTGGTGAACAACGTCTTGTCTCCGGTCATGTGAGTTGAACATCCGCTGTCCATAAGCCATTTGGTTCCTTCTTCTTTGGCTACTCCATTTATCTTGAGAGCCTACAAAACCAAAAGATGTATGCATTGGTACCCTTTGATGATTGGGTCCTTTAGGGTTAGTTTTTCGACCCTTAGGCTTCCAAACGTATGTGCTCTCAAATCGAGCTCTACATGCTTTCTTTACATGTCCTAGTTTGTTGCAATAAAACACGTGGGTACAAGCTTTGGTTTAGAAGATGATAAATTTTGTTGTGATTTTCTATTGTTTGTCTTTTTCTTTAAAGACTTGGGTTTAATAGAAGATGATGAGTTAAATCCTAAACCGGATTTATCATTTCCAATTCGTTGATTCCCAAGTAGTATGTCTAAGTTGTTTTTCCCATTTGTTAGTCTTTGTAAGTCTAATTTTAGTTTTTCACATTCTTTTCTAATTTCTTCCTTTTCATGAGCTACGGTTTTATGCATAGTAAGTATGATATCATGCTCTTGAACCATCAAAATATTTTTGTCATGCAAGCTCTTATTTTCTAAAATGCATTTCTTGAACTCTTTCTTTAAATGCTTATATTTCAAATTTAATTTTTCAAAGTCATCTTGCAAATCTCCTATTTCATCATGCAAATTTGAAGGGTTAGAGTTTACCTCAAGGTCGTCTTCAATCGCCATAAGACAAGTATGTTGAACCTTTGAATTTTCAACCATTGCCACAAGTCCAACACCTTGATCTTCACTCTCTTCTCCTTCCGATTCCGAAAGGAGATCATCCCACGTGGTTACCTCCGCATTGAGGGCTTTCTTCTTTTGAGGAAAGACTTTCTTTTCTTGCTTTTGCGGCTCTTTTACGTGGTAATCGGCAATGAAGTGACCGGGTCGACCACATCTATAGCAACTTTCACTTGCTTCTTTTTCTTTAGATGGTTTCTTGAAAAACTTTCTTGCTTGAGCTTTGTTTCTAGTTGCCATTCTTCTAAATTTTCTTACAAGAAGGGCAACTTCCTCATCCGAATCATCGGACTCTACCACCAATCCTTTGTGTGATGTTTGTGTAGGCTTGATAGGATTCATCCTATTTTGTTCATCAATAAGAATTTCATGAGTAAGAAGATTACCGGATAGCTCATCAAGAGTAAGAGTCTTGAGATTCTTTGATTCGGTGATGGCAGTGACTTTGGGTGTCCATTCTCTTGGCAAGGAGTTGAGGAGTTTTGAGACATGGTCTTCGTTTGAGATTTTCTTATCAACCATAGAGAGTTGATTCACTATTCGTGTGAATCGGTCGATTGTCTCCTCAATCTTCTCACCGCTCTTCATTCCGAACATCTCATACTCCTTCATGAGCATGAGTCTTTTGGCCATTCTTACTTGCTCAGTTCCTTCATGTATCATTTCAAGCCTTTTCCATGCCTCGTGGGCTGTTTCAAGGCCTTGGAGTCTAATGAGCTCAGTGGTAGTTAGAGCACTTGAGAGAATGTCAAAAGCTTTACCATTAATGGCGAACTTTATCTTCTCTTCGTCGGTGTAGTCATCCTCATCTTTAAACATTGATTCTCCTTTTGAGTTGGTAATCATTGGAACTTCAATTCCTTTGACAACAGCTCTCCATATATCAAATCCACAGCCTTTCAAATGATTGATCATTCGAAATTTCCACAAAGAATAGTTTTGGGCATCAAACATAGGAGCTTTAGTGTTTGATCCGGAAAATAGTGCAGTAGGCTTAGGAGATGAGGAGGTTGAGGTTGAGGTTGAGGTTGTCATTGCCATGATCTTTAACCTTGCTACTTGCAAAGATTGGCCAAGCAATCAAGGTTAGGCTCTGATACCAATTGTATGACCTCAGGCGCTACCAACTCTCCCAAAACCAATTGGTGACAGGAGATGCGCATACCCTAGCCTTATAGTGCATTCAGCACACAAGCGCCCACGGCATTCGACTGTGACTTGGCCCACATGGCCTACGCCCACCGGCCTACGCCACGGGACAATTGCTGCACCTAACAATCTCCCCCTCAGCAATTGCTCCTGCTGGGAATCGAACCCATGACCTCGCTCTGATACCACTTGTAGGACCTCAGGCGCTACCAACTCTCCCAAAACCAATTGGTGACAGGAGATGCGCATACCCTAGCCTTATAGTGCATTCAGCACACAAGCGCCCACGGCATTCGACTGTGACTTGGCCCACATGGCCTACGCCCACCGGCCTACGCCACGGGACAATTGCTGTGCCTAACAAAGATTTTTTTTGATAAAGAGTTTAGAAGACAAACTATGACTTAAACCTCTGAGCTAATTGTCTGAAAAAAATAAATTGACTCAGATGGAAACTCTTGAAACCATTTGTGAGTCTTTCCCCTTGGATGTACACGGAATGTCTTGTACCTCAGAGGATCAGATACATTCTTCATATTCATAATTTCTAAAACTGGAAGAAGTGATCCATGAAGTCCGAGGTACCATCATAGGTGTCTATCTTAGATACTTTAAAGTTATCTATGAGCACATAATTCTACAATATCTTTAGAAAATGGACTCTCTTGTATCGTCCATGCATACTCCTATAGGTTTGAGGACGACTCATCCTTAGAACCATCTCGACCATAATGAGACAATGATTTTCAGTTTGTGTACTTAGAGAGATGCGTCTTAATTCCCAAGGGCTTTCTTCTGGATGATGAAGGCTCGATCTAAGACTTTTTACCTTTGCCCCTTCCAACCGCCATGAACTCATCCTTGACCTGGAGGAATATTCGTCAGCCATTTTTCTTCCCTGGTGGCCACTACACGAGTGGCCTCTGGGGCCTTCTTTTTTATCTGCTCGACCAAATCTTGGAACACATTCATGTTTTGTGTAATGTATTATATGTCTTATATGTGTTCTTCGTGGATAATCCCCTGGTCCTGGATCACATTCATGTTTTGTGTAATGTATTATATGTCTTATATGTCTTCTTTGTGGATAATCCCCTGGTTTTCATCATGGAGCTTAAAATGTTCCTTGAAGTCCTGCTCCAACGGACGACTTGACCCTTTTTTTCTTGAATGGTGAGGTAATTTGTCACCATCATGCTAGTTCGTTCTAGCCATTTAAAATGATTTTGTGTGGGCTTTGGTAAGAAAATAATAAGAATAAGGCCTGGTTGGTCCTCCTTCTAGTGCCAAAATGGCGAAGATGGGTTGTCCTTTAGATCGAAAAATGATCCGAATAAGAATTATATGCATTTTTTTTGTTGTAAGCCTGTGAGAATAAATAATGTTAGAGGTCATGGAGTGGTTACTTCACGAGAAACCTTCCGACGATCAAGTCAGTTGTGTCTTGTTCTATATTTGACATTTAATGTATAGTGTGATTTAGAGAAAACATGTCTCTTTGTGTGAATATTGAGTAATTTGAGAAGAATGTCACAGGTTCTATATGGATGTGTTGAACATACCTTCTATCTTGTGGTGGTATTTGATTTTGTATGCTTTGACTGGCCAATGCATGTTTGCAATCGTCTTTTGTTGCCAAGTGTCGTGCCCTGTGTGTGTATGTTGGTCAAGCGTTAGTGAGCTGACGCCACGTGACGTTGTGCATGTTGGAGCTGCTTCCGAAGTGTTAGTTGTCTTGGTCGAGCTGACCTGATAGGCCTTGCGCAGTGAGGACATGGCCGACCTAATGGCTATGGCTGAAGTGACGATGGAGGTTGAAATGATGCCTGTGATCGAAGTGATTGGCCTTGGCATAGACTGCTGAGGGTGACTTGATGAGGCTGGCCTGACAGATGGGAACGATTTGAGGTAGGCGCCGACGTCGATGGGGTGTCCTACGTTCTTTAGAAAGCGCCAACTTAAATATGTATTTGAACCTGAGTAGCTAACCTGTCCACTTGAACAGTTAGATGACATTGAGTGAGAGATACAAAATTAATTGCACTTTACCTTTTTGGAAAATGTTGATAGTACGACAAAACACTCTACGAGGGCATAGAATGTCTAATTTTTTGATCAGAATCTCCACAGTGATGTATCTGTTAGATTCTCCGGTCGAAATACGGGAAAACTCCATTCAATTCTCAATGGAAACGGAGTTTTGCGAATTCTCCCCGGAACTGGAAGATCATTTCGAGATCTTCGAACATATTCGAGGGTTCAATGTGACTATTGTCACTTCGGCCAACACACAAGATGAGACTTTACCACCGTGGAGCGGCTTTTTGCAAAAAGATGAGGGGGAAACTCAGTAGGATGTCGGAGAAGGGAAATCTACGAGATCACAAACGTAGATTGCTCACGGCTAAATATGAATTGAGACGAATATAAATTTGTAAATTCATCATATTTACCTAGTGATATCCGGGACAAACATCGTTTTAAGTTGCCAAAAAAGAGTTCCTTTGCACGAGTAAGAAACCGATGTATTTCCACAGATCGCCCTCGTTCTGTATATTTTTTTTTTCGAA
>AP025063.1:6658930-6714700 GCA_036186865.1 Eustoma russellianum
GGGCATGGAATGTCTAATTTTTTGATCAGAATCTCCACAGTAATGTCTCTGTTAGATTCTCCGGTCGAAATACGGGAAAACTCCATTCAATTCTCAATGGAAACGGAGTTTTGCGAATTCTCCCCGGAACTGGAAGATCATTTCGAGATCTTCGAACATATTCGAGGGTTCAATGTGACTATTGTCACTTCGGCCAACACACAAGATGAGACTTTACCACCGTGGAGCGGCTTTTTGCAAAAAGATGAGGGGGAAACTCAGTAGGATGTCGGAGAAGGGAAATCTACGAGATCACAAACGTAGATTGCTCACGGCTAAATATGAATTGAGACGAATATAAATTTGTAAATTATTTACCTAGTGATATCCGGGACAAATATCGTTTTAAGTTGTCATTCGTCAGGGCATAAAGTCTCGATCTTTATAGAGTTTAGGTTATGTAGGGTTTTGTTTTCCGTCGGATTTGTAAAAGTTTTGAACTTTTTACATCATTTGCAGTTTACGGAAGTAGTCCCGCTGGATTTTGAATTTCCCGGTGACCGGAAGAGAAGGGATGAACCATTTATTAGTAATATTTTGGAAAAATATAAGAAACCGTTAAAAATGGAGTAAACCTACAGTTACTTTATTGAATTAAAAATACGAAAAGATAAGATACTGTTAAAAATACAGTCACGTTATTGAAACAAAAAAATAGTTACTTTATTAAGTATTCTTATCTCTATATTAATATTATTATTTTTATTATAGGATCTTTGTTGAATATAATATGCGACTTTTGTACAAACGTCAAAAATCAGTCATATTTGTAGACCAGTCTCTATCCTCCTTATAAAGATGGAAAGATAAATTAGCCAAAATCCCGAAAATTTCTCTTTCCCTCGGCGTCTCTCCTTTTCCTCTTCTTCTCAGTTTTCTGTGTCTTTTTTCTCTCCCGCTTGGGATTCCTTCTGTTTTCAGAGCTTCAGAGAGAGAAATTCTGAAAATCTCTCTCTTTTGCCCTCCCTCTCTTACTGTTCTGTGTGTGTATGTGCTGTGTCTAATTTTGTATCAAGGATCATGATATTGGAAAAGGGCCCAACGCAAACCAACCTGGAGTGTTTCTTGGATTCTGTAACCCCAGTTGTTCCTTCCCGATTTCTGAACAAGGTTTGTTTGTCTCCCTCTACCCCCCCATCACTCCCCCTCTTCCACCCCTCAACAAGAACAAGAAGAAAAAGTTCATTTTAAGGTTGTTTTTCCTGTCCCCCTTATATCATGATGCATGAATTGGAATTATTAAGAGTCTTGTAAATTTTATATGAAATGCTGTATTTACTTTTTGTTTCGTTTAATGCTGGCTTTAATTTGGTTTTTAAATGTGTGGCCTTTGTTTTTTCTTTTCTCTTTTTTTTTTGGGTGTAGACAGAGATTAGGAATCTTAATAGGCTTTGGCATCCATGGGAAAGAGAGAAAGTTGAATACTTCAGTTTGGGCGATTTTTGGAATTGTTTTGATGAATGGAGTGCATATGGGGCTGGTGTGCCAATTAAACTTGATAGTGGTGAAACATTGATCCAGTATTATGTGCCTTATCTTTCTGCAATCCAAATTTTCACCAGCAATTCATCTGCAAACTGTTTAAGGTACTCGTTGGTTTTGCAATTTTCTAGATATCTCATTACATCTTTATTATACTCGTGCCTTTCATTTTTCTTTATTCATTTTTTTTAATTCTTAGTGTCACTCATTTTGCAATTCTGTAGTTCAATACTCTGTAAAGTTTTGTTCCTTAGTTTTCTGTCTACATGATTTTGGAGCATTCTAGACACTGGCTAGAATTTTCTCTTAGACTAAAAAAGGCAGTCACTTTATAATAAGTCTTTTGTCCTGTGTGTGTTGTTTTTATCTTTTGTTTGTGGAAAACTATGATGATGTCAGTTAATTTAATATTAAACAACAACATTCAAGAAAGTGCAGATTAATTCATAGTGCAAAGTTGTATCTGAAATCCGAGTATCAAGAGTTTGTTTTGAATATCTAATTGTAGGGAGGAGACAGATTTGGCTTATGAGACGAGGGATTCCTTCAGTGATTTTTTTAGCGATGAGAGTGAGTGCGAGAAGCTATCGAGATGGGATGGATGTTCTTCCGAGGAAGGAGTTTCCGAACAAGAGTGTCTTTGGCCTTTGAATGACAGACTGGGTTATCTATACTTTCAGTTCTTTGAGAGATGTACTCCTTATGGAAGAGTTCCTCTCATGGACAAGGTTATATATAGGATCCATCTGATCTATGGCCATTTCTCTCATTTTCTCTTTGTTATTTTCTTGCATTTGTCAATTTTTCTTTAACTTTCTATATAGTTGGCTGATCATGGTTAGAACTAGTGAATTTACTAAAGCTCTAGAACATTATAATTCTGATCATATTTAAAGATTTGTTAGAATGATATAGTTTTCATTCTTGAGCATCTTTTCAAAATAGCTTGCAGAGCTTTTGAATTGGAATATGAATCAACTGTCTTTTGATCAAGTTCCCTTGTCTGCATCTCATCTTTTCTTTATTCCCCTATACTTTCTTAATGATTGAATGGTTACTGATGTTCCTCTCATTTGTATGTCATCTTCTGGAAGTACACGAATTTAAGTAAAATTCTAAACGAGTTGTGAGATTCGGTTTACTATTATTTTTTCTTTTATTGCGTGGTATATCTGAACTCTTCCTTTTTCATTATTCACCTTGCCTTTATCAACCTTTCAGATCAGTGGCCTGGCTCAAAGATACCCAGGACTCATGTCTTTGAGGAGTGTGGATCTTTCACCAGCTAGTTGGATATCAGTTGCCTGGTAATACCTCTTTCCAGTTCTTAATCTTTGGGACTATTTTTGGCCATTTCGGACATAGTCAAAAAGTTTAGGGCAAAAAATCAAGTTGGATTTCTGGTGCATATTTATGACATTGATGTGGAAATACACTTCAAGACAGTAAATTATTTCAACCAAGGGAATCTGAGCTCTTACACTTGTGTGTACTTTTTGCCACTCTTGTCATATCTTGATATATTCCCTCTTCAATTTAGTGAAAACACATCCAATGATCAAAAGATGCACAGTAGCCCTTTTTGATGTGGTACAATTTTCAGGTACCCCATATATCGTATTCCCATGGGAAGAACTATTAAGGACTTGTCCACATGTTTTCTCACTTATCATACCCTTTCTTCTTCTTTTCAAGGTATGCAATTTGGTATCTTAGTTCCCTTTCTTTCTGATATTTTCTTTTGCCACCAATAATAGATGAAGTCTGATGACTAAAATGTCAGTGTTCTTTTAACTGGACTAACTGAACTGATTTTTACCTTCGAGCTAAACAGGCACGAGGAAGGATTCAAACTCTAACCAATTATATATAGGATTTTCTTGGGCTTATAATGTTGTTTGATGCACAGATACTGACTTAGAAGATGACATGGGGGTTGTTGGGAAAAAGCGAAAGGAAGGAGAAGGCATTCGTCTTCCTCCATTCGGTTTGGCCACATACAAGATGCAAGGAAACGTGTGGGTTTCAAGCAGGGGTGGCAGGGACCAAGAGAGGCTGGTCTCACTGTTAAGTGTAGCGGACTCATGGCTAAAGCAATTAGGTGTCCAGCACCATGACTTCGACTACTTCACTGGCATTCGGCGTGGCTAGAAGATCATAACAAAACTAATGATGAAAAATAAACGTAGCATAAAGACAGATATAGAATGATTAGAAGCCTTTCTTTCTTGGCTCCCCATGTTCTTGTTGGTTCGACGAAATCGATGGCCGATTTAGTGCTGTTTTTAGTGCTGAAGTTTGACAAATTTAGAGGCTGTTGCTGTTGTTGTCATGGCTAATGCTGATCTTGCCTTTTTATCACATGCCAACAATCTGGATGTTGTGTGAACGCTAGACTTTGCTTTTCATTTGAGAAAAGTGTTCCTTTTTGTGTAGAAAGAGTTGGATTGTTGATATGAGAGAGAGAGAGAGAGACTTTGCAGATGTAAACATGTTTCTTTGGCAATATTTTAATGATTTTGACATATTCTGTTGCTACCATTCCATATATATGAGATTGGTCTAATTCCCTCTTGGCTTGCCAACTTATTCATTTTTTTTTATTTTGTGAAGATAATCTTCACCTAATTTCTTTTTTGGAATTTGGTTGTTACCTTTTGTTCCTACCAAAAAGAATAAAAGCCAATACATTTCATGTGCATATTTAGGGTCGGGGAGTGTCGGATCGCTTCACGATCTGACGTACGCAGTCTTACCCTACAGTATAGGTTGACTTTGTACTATTTTGTTTGTCTATGTCTTTCATTCTGGATGAGATCACCCCACTACACTTTCTCTGAGGCTAGATGAGGGTACCCTCATCTAGCCTCACCAACTCCCCCTGCTGCCACATGTCACGCGGTGACGAGTGCGGTGACGGTTTTGCAGTGAAGGGATCCTAACCCCTTTCATTATTTGTCTTTCATTATTTGTTTATGCAAGTACATATAGAGCCGCAGGTATCGCTAAAAGCAAACTGTCTATCCTTTATGATGGAGGTATTATTTGCCAGTCTTTCACCATTCTCAAATCCTAGCGATAGTTTTTGTTGTTGTTAGGATATACTGAGTATGTATTGTTGTTGTACTTTTCACGTGTATAATGTATTAAAGGTAAACTTTGGTTTGGTTGATTATTAACTATTAGTAATCTTACTAATTGGTTGAGAAAGACAAATTAGCTACTTTCATATCTATTATTAGTAATGACTATCTAGTCAAGATGTAAACATACAGGTACTGTATCTGTAGCATAAAATTGGAAAGTAAAGAATGCGTGAATCAGCTTTTGTCGATATTAATTCATATAGCTTTGCTCCAAATAAAACTAAGTGTAATCACAAAGTATTATGTTTTTCTTTTCAGGTCAATATTTAACATCTTTGCTGGTTGAGATGCAAGTTTGTTTCCATTTCCAAGGAGTTAATGACATATTCTTTCTTCACTTTAGAATATGATGGAATAAACTAAAATGACTCGCTAAATTGGTTACCCTTCTTATACTGTGAAATAGCAGTTGATCGACAAAGCTTGACACAATTTTCATAATGGGTCATCGGAAAACAACCTCTTTATATTTCTAACATACACAGTTCATCCAACCTCTCTATATTTTGCTATAGGCGGAAGCCTTTAAAACCATAGAGTAATGTTAGTTGTTGTTGGTTGAGATGCCAACTTAATAAGTTAAGGTGCAATGTATGAATGATAATTTGAGGTTACATGTCTTAAATAGAATAAAATAAAAAAGGTCCCCACACGTTTTGGTTTTCTCTTAGGTAAGAGGTCCCACGCAATTTAATCTGTAGATATCTTAGGACTGATTGAGATTGTGTTATCTGTTACGAAATACTTTGCTCATATATCTATGTGGGGTTTTAATCGCCTAAATATTATATAAATTACATAAAAGAAGCACTTAATATATATATATAGACACACATCAATAATCCACTCCCAACCCCCCCAAACACCCCTGGGGAAGTTTATCCAGAATAGTATATATATTTATCGCATTCGTCGTAAAAGCCACCCTGCTATTTATATTATTGTAAATTTGAAGGCTGGATGCCTTTGTCATTTCTTTATACTGTACTCATCATTTTATTTAAATGAGTTGTGTATTCTCTTCTTAGCAGGAGTTTTTTATCCTTAGATTTGATGGTATTTTTTTATTTGTATATAATATATGTTATATTGTATGGATCAAATTATTTTGTACATCTACAATCTTATCAAAGAAACTATAGGTTCGTTTATAAAAAATTGCTACTGTCATTTTTTCCATTTATTGGTATTTGACAGGTATAAATAGTTGCACAAACATATATTGCAGCTTTTATAGTTTTACATCGAGTATAGAGATTATTATCTTTTCACTATCTATCATAAAACCGTAGCCTATTCTCTATTTTCCTCCAACCTTTCCCTTTGTGTGTTTTGAACTAAAATAAAAACCAAATCTTTGGTTGAAGTCATTGGATCCCTACGTTTTTCGTCTTTTGGTTTTCTGCGATTTGACGAATAATATCTGACACCTCTTCTAGTTTTTTTTTTCCCCTTTTCTCTTTTACATTTAAATCTACATTTTTTTAAGTAAAAGTATAATTTCAGATGATTTTGACGGAAAATATAATTTTCCATTTTAGCCAAAAACCGAGAGAGTCTAAAAGTGGGAGAAAACTCTATAACGCTTCGAGATTACTCGTCAATACATTGGAAGTGAAAAGTTAATAATCCTTGATCATATGATACCAAAACTACCCCAAAAAAAGGAAATATTAATGTTATAATATAAGACTCAGATGACTTGCAAGAAATTTCTATTAACTGGACGATGCCTTTGATTACATGCTTACCTTTAAAGTCAAAAATACGAAAACAAACTAAACATGGTCTTGGATATGATGAACCAAAATCTGACTTGCTCAGAAAATATTAAAATCATCAGTTAGTCCACAAACAGTCAACGTAGTTCTGGTTCAACTACTTGACTTAGTAGTCTCGGCCAGAAGACATCAGCCTCGGCCGTAAGACCTCGGCCTCAGCCACTATTATTTACACTTATAGCGACTAAGACAGATTTAAGTATAATTCTTGGTCAACTCGGCTGCATACCTGAGTCAGGTCGGCCCTTAATCAGATCGAAAGTGAAAAATTGTAACCAGTCTTCAAAGATCAGCTCGGCTACGACATATATCCAATTGCGTATGAAGCATCTCAGCTCGGCATATTGCACCTCGGCTCAGTCATGCTTTAGTCATAGTATCCGTCTCTGGTCAACCTCAGCAAATGAGAGGAATCAACAGCACACAACTTCTTTAAAAGCATATTCAGCTCGGCCTCGGCACATCTCTGGCCTCGGCCTTACTCTCATGAAGGCCGTTGCTGTAGCGTCCCGCTCCCGAATCCTAGCATCGAAAACGGTGCACCCGCCGTATCTCACTAAGGAGAATACAAGGCGTCGATGCAAATCAACTACACGTCATCATAATAACGCAAATTGATGTAAGCGGAAGTCATTGCTAAAATCCTCGATAAAATGATCATCATCATTAATACAATGTCTAAGAATTTCTAATCAATACAATAGTCAAATGTATGTAACCACTAATCTCGAAAATACATAACCTCGAATATCGAAATAAATGTCTCATCCAATTCTCGAAAGTCTTTTCTGAATATCCTTAGTTTCGAAACCTCTCGTCTCGATCTTCCACGGTATATCAACTCCTGTATAAGCATACCCTAATTTCTCATGCCTGCAAAATTGGTGAGTGGTGGTGTGAGCCAAAATCAACGGGCTCAGTAAGCAACCTACTTATACTTGTTATAGGAATCATACATGCAGAAGCAAATACAAATAACATTTACAGTTAACATACATGTCCTTAGTCCACAATAATTTCACTCGCTTATCTTTAACAGTTAAGACTTCGAAAACAAATACAAAATAAATAACTCATCAGCCCAATCTACCTTACCGTGATGCATGCTCTTCTCAAGTATAACATACACAACAAACAAATAATCACATAAACAAAGAAAAAGACAATGTATACCAACGAAGTAGATAAGCCGCAGAAAGTAAGTCACTCCACATAATAATGCGCAACTTCATGATGCATGTCCTATTATGCATGTCACACGCAACGAAGTCATGTCACACGGAATGCCGATATCTCCACCATGCAATGCATCAACCCGGGTCCTAACTGAGTGGCTGTAGGTCGTACACCCACAGTCACCATACTGAGTGTGCGTGGCCGCGCCACCGCACACCATCTTGAGTGTCGTGGCCCCGCCACCGTACACCATCCTGAGCGCCCCGTGACCCGTACGTCACGACCCGCCATCATGCAATGCACGTGCCATGAATGCAAACAACACAATCGTCTGAGGCCCCTGGCCCATCCTCATCATCCTCCGGCACTCAAATCTAGGTTCAATTATTTCTGGAATTTATCTCTAATTTTTCTGATATTTATTTATATTTTCCTATAATTATTACTTTTAATTAAGTAGCATTTATATCAGGTTCTGGGTCGAGGCCTGCCACCGCAACCGGCCCGTTGGCCATTCGGCCCAGCTCGATGGTCTGCCTGGCCTGACTCTTTTTTTTTCATCTCATTTTTATTTTCATTCTCACTTATGTTCTTCTCATCTTTCTTTAATCTGGTGCATCCACACTCATACATACACACAGTTCACATACATCACATATGCACAAAATTCACATATAGAGGAAAACCAATTACATATACGCAACAAGTAACACATTGATGCATGATAAATATAACAAGTACAAATATATCGCTTACATCTGATGCATGACAACATAACGAGCGCATATAGACTATTTACCTTTGATGCATGACAGTATAACGAGCATAGATAGACCACTTACCTCGAATCCGGTATTTACTTCCTTCTCTTCTAGGCCGAATCTAAACAATTGTAGTATAAAAATCAATACCTAATAATGAAGGTTAATTTGACTTACTTAAAATAATTAGTTCATAGCTTTCTATTTTTTTTCTCTATTTGTCATACCAACATATAAATATATCTATACACGAAATAGAACATATTGATTTATACTTTAAACTGAAGCAACCAAAATATATACATTCTCAAAAACACAAGGTGGCCGGCCAGTAGTTAAATAATTTCATAAAAAAACAGCCCACATATATTGATTTACATATATAATTATAACATATATATATATATATAAATCACATGTAAATCATTTACCCAAAATACACGTGCACCACTCATATATTTAAATTTCATTATCGTATATTCATATATATAATTTTGAAGTAAACCATTCAAAAACATATGCAAACTCACACGTGAAGCTCTTGAACAATCATTACACATATTTATGAACATATTTTCCAAAAAAAAAAACAGTGTTTATAACTATGTATATCTATATATATAGCTTTGACAACTACTAAGTATATATGTATAAATATCTAAACTCTGAAATTATTGGTTATGGTAAATACATAATCTCGAAAGCCAAACATATTTATCTATATGCCACTTGGAATTTAAGCAGTTTGGTATATTTCCAATTTCGATAATGGCAATTGTACATATATTAATCCAACAAACAGCCTAAACATACATACAAGATAATTTAAAGGCATTAAATAGTTATTTAAGATTCCGAAAACACGCAATATATATATGACTTATACGTATATAAGACTGAAAATAAAAGAAACAATATATATATTTATGTACGGCACGGAACCCGCTCTTAACTTTGTAAATGTGATCATTGCTAAAAAGAAAAGAACAATATGTATATTATATATTCATGTACTGAACGAAAACAACCCTTAACTTTGTAGAATGTGATTATTGCTACAACAATTTTTCTCTTTTATATTTATATAGCCCCAAGTATGATAACTACACATGTATGTGTATAATCTAAAACCTATGTACATAAGAGTATTTATACTCCTGGGTAAGAAACAGAATGTATATATGTGTGTGAACTCCAAACAGTAAATTCATATATATATATATATATATATATATATATATATATATATACACGTGTACACATAAATTCACAGTTTGCATATTGTTTTTCTATATTTTCATATTCCTAACACACGCTTTCCTACACAATTTCATTTGCACCTTTAACATCCATTTATAAATAATTAGATATAATACTATATTCATATGGTCACTACCCAGCAGTGGTGCATTCGGTCAATGTCCTTGTGACTACAACAATTTCCATTTTATGATACATACTCAAATACCATCGGCATACATATCAAAAATATACATATAATCCATTCATCCATAGGACAATTTTAGCATGCATAATCTAAAATGAATACCGAAAATATGATCATAAGTTTTTTTAAAAACATAGCAAAATATAGTAGGATTACTTACCTCGATTCGGGTATACTATAAAGTAAACAAATTCGGAATGGGTTGAAGACCAATTTTCCTTTTCTTCCTATGTTGGTCTCGGCTGGGGAGGAATGACAATATTTCTTTCTCTCTTGGCTGCTGGGGGACGGCAGGGGAGGGGGAAAAATGTGGGAGGGTTGAAACTCTTTTTTTAATATATATATATAATGGGGGAGGGGTTTTGGGCTAAACATGGGGCAGTAATAGGGGTTAATATAATACGTGGGGAGTAAATTACTCCCCCACTATGATGTCGATAATTAATTTTTTTTTATTTTTTTAATTTTTGTGAGAACGGCGGTTGTAACAATCTACCTCCCTTACAAAAAGTTTCGTCCTCGAAACTTGCATACTACGTGGTCCATTGCTTAATGTAGTCCCAATTAAACCATTCACCTAGTATACATCATGAATACCATCGTATCAACCTTATCTTTAAGTTGTTAAGCCCTCGATTTCACTTATATAACTCAATATATGTCAGTCAACTTATATACTTGTAATCTACAATTTCGAATTCTTAAACTCATCATTTATGATTCACCACCTTGATACATAACCAAACTAAATGTCCGTTGAGTACTCCTATATGTTAATCATTACACTCGCTCAAACAATAATTGAGTCCTCCAGTCGCCTATTATAAACCTACGAACTAACTCTATGATCGCATCCTTTTTCCTTTCGCATATCATCAGTAACCTAATATACGAGTATATGTATGGACATGTTTTTATTCAAATAAGAAGGTAGTTTACGTAACTATAATTCGAAATATAGCTTTAATTATTTAAAACAATATCCAATCTAATTAATTCTTTTTTATAAACAAGAGATCTAAAGTATTATATGCTTGTCTTCGCCAAGCAGTTTCTGAAATGACTTATTATAGGACAATTTGGATATAACTCGCTTGGCAAAAATATATCGATGACATCATATTAAAACAATTTGAAACTCAATAAGTGAGATGTCTTTTAAAACGATTTGAATACGGTATCTTTCTCTTCTCTAAAAGGGTTACATATATTTTAAATGCTATTTTTGGCTTCACAAAAAAAAATTAAGTAAATTTATCGCAATCAATTAACTAGCTTCAAAACACTTAATGGATAAAATGCTTGCAATATCGATAGTTGGAAAATCAAATTTATTTTGACAAAATGGTTATAACCAAAATTGAAACTTTGCAATATTATAGAGACATATGGTTCTTATAAAACATAGACATCTAAAAAATATATATATTTTTCAGAGTTGTCCGAGAAGCTTCATTACGTTGAATATATAAATTCGAAATAATGAAATAGCCATTTAACGTTAATAGATTATATAACGGGATTAGTTTAAATATTTAGAATCAAAATTTTTTTGAAGTACCCTTGAAATATATAATATATCTAGATGTATGTGATTATATGGAAATAATTCGTCACTTGAAAAATTACACTCCGGTACTTCGTATAATTGTTTTTTTCCTCCTAAGTCATCCATACGGTCAAATGAAAATCCACCTACGCATCATTTCTTGTAAGTCTATCATCCGTTTACTCATGATAAAATCTTTAACCTAGATTGCCCGATCCGAGCAAGGTATACCAATTATTAATCGACTTAGGCATTCTAAATCATCATGCTTCTGTACGTCACACTGACCCACTGTTCTTCTTTACTTAGTTATTTCAACCGCTAATTTTAACTTAATTAATCTCATAAGAAAAGCAATCAGTACTTGTTCATGCTTACTCTACTTCCATTCAAGCCTACCTGATTAAGACCAAGTAATTCGATGTCCCTAAGAATCAATACTTAGCCTAACATTGGCGTAATTTATTATTCCACTATAACACTATTATAATGCTCGCTTTATTACTATCAATCTATGTTTCTAATGAGACTAATATCATCGACCTATTTCGATAACTCTAAATTCAACATCTTATACATAACTATGAACTCCTTTATACGATATCCATCGTTAAATCCTACTGATCATAACGCTAGTAAATCCTTCCTTAGTAATTCTCATTAGACTACAAATTTTTTCTTAGGAACAATGATCACAACTTAGACTCAGCCATGCTCTAACTCCACAGACCAAAGTAGAGACATGGGCCCGCTCCATTTTACCCTAATGGTGTCAGGTCCCTTGCCGCTGCTACAGTGGAACAGCCCAAGTAACCACGTGGCCCATCTAAATTTATACAAAAAACGACGTATATGGTAGGACATCCTGATCAACCATGTAATTCATAAAATTTAATTGTATATATTCAATTATGGTTAATATGATCATCGCTAAGGGAATGTGCAAAGGGTTATGATCAAAATTTAAATAAGACAAGTAAGTAAAATCGTATGGTATTCTCTAGGCATATGGGTCCACTAACCGATTGTCTCCTAAAGTCTAGGGTCATAACTTATTCCTAGAGTCGTTCTTGGTATCATCATTTCTTAAGTTTAATATCATGTCTTATTTCTAAAATCATGATTATTATATATTCATCGCTTATGACTAAGATCAGTACTTACGTTCAAATCCACGAATAACGTTCAGATCAACTATTAATCAAAATCGTCACTTATGTCTAAGATGGCGACTTAGGGAAAAATCATGACTTAACTTCTAAGATCATGGCCTAAATCTATGTTTCCGCCGTGGATCTAGAGCCATGCTCTGATACCACCTGTAGCGTCCCGCTCCCGAATCCTAGCATCGAAAACGGTGCACCTGCCGTATCTCACTAAGGAGAATACAAGGCGTCGATACAAATCAACTACACGTCATCATAATAACGCAAATTGATGTCAGCGGAAGTCATTGCTAAAATCCTCGATAAAATGATCATCATCATTAATACAATGTCTAAGAATTTCTAATCAATACAATAGTCAAATGTATGTGACCACTAATCTCGAAAATACATAACCTCGAATATCGAAATAACTGTCTCATCCAATTCTCGAAAGTCTTTTCTGAATATCCTTAGTTTCGAAACCTCTCGTCTCAATCTTCCACGGTATATCATGATGCGTGCAACTCGTGGGCTCCAACAATTCCACCTTCCAAACGTCCTTCACAAAGGGTTAGGCACAAAGAAGTAAACTTCCCCTTGCTTCCTTAGTGATCAAACGTGTGGACAACGAGCAAGACCAACACTATAAGATGGTCGTTGATCAGGCAAACCAAAATGGCCCTCCTGGACGGCACCTTTTAGCAATGGCAATACCTTCAAATCGCTCAACTTTGAAGGATCTTAACTTAGGTTTTTAATGCAAAACCAAGAAAACAAAGTATCACTCAAAGTGAAGAAAATATCAAGAATTGTTATTCATCGAAAGGTGAGTTTACAACCAGCCAAAGGGGTCTATTTATAGGCCTAGTAGGCGCCCCCTTTAGCTTGAAAATGGCTAGAGATAATTCAAATAAAGCTATCTAACAAATGTTTAAATTTGAATTTTGCTTGAAAATTTAAACTAAGATAATTCTAGCTAAAACTTGAAATGCTTGAAAGATATTATCTTCAATGAATCTAGTCATGTTTGGTGATGAAATTGGCGTTGGAGATGTTGAAATGGGCGTTGGAGATGTGGTTGACCTTGCATTCAAAGGCTAGTTGAGGATTGGATTCAATTTGACTTCAAACTTGAATTCAATCTTTGAATCATAATCCCATCCTTCTTGATCTTCAAATGGCGTGTGGGTGCTTATCTAGGCGTGTGAGATGCCTTCAATTGGTTGGGATGTTGAATTCAAATGCTGGTTGGAGATTGAGTTTATCTTGAACTTGAATCCTAAACTTGGATTCAAATTTGAATTGCCATCTCATCTTTTCTTCAAAAATTGGCGTGTGGATCCTCATCCTTCATGTTGGCGTGTGACTTTTGTAGATTAGGCTGAAATCCCCTTTTTTTTGAACTTTAAGTCTCCAATTGATTGAGATTGAATTCACTTTAAGATTGAATTTCAAATTCAAGCCTAGTTTTGAATTTAAACTCACTTAATCATTATCCATTTGCTTTAGGATGGCCGCCCCCCTTCTTGTGGATAATGGAGATGACTTTGATTTTAACTTGATCAAGAGACTCTATCTTGGACACTTTTGAATTTGTCTTAGCATAGACAAACATTCTCTTGAAACATTCTCTTCAACATTCTTTTCAAACATTCTCTTGAAACATTCTCTCGAAACATTCTCTTGAAACATTCTCTTGAAACATTCTCTTCAAACATTTCATGTACCTAATTTACCTACAAAGAAAAGACATAAAACAAAGATCACAAGACACAAGATAAACTTCAAAAAACAAGAACGTAGACGTGCATGTGATACATGCTCAAGTTGAAGGTTCAATGAAATGAACCCAAGGAGTCTTAGGCTCATCTTGAACATGCTTGTACAAGAAGGTGGCAACTTGATGACAAAGTTCCCTTGCCCTCCTTCTTGTTATAGGACCTTTGACCTCTTGATGGGGCCCTTGATCCTCATCGGACCCTTGATCCTCATCATATCAACTCCTGTGTAAGCATACCCTAATTTCTCATGCCTGCAAAACTGGTGAGTGGTGGTGTGAGTCAAAATCAACGGGCTCAGTAAGCAACCTACTTATACTTGTTATAGGAATCATACATGCAGAAGCAAATACAAATAACATTTACAGTTAACATACATGTCCTTAGTCCACAAAAAAAAATCACTCGCTTATCTTTAACAGTTAAGACTTCGAAAACAAATACAAAATAAATAACTCATCAGCCCAATCTACCTTACCGTGATGCATGCTCTTCTCAAGTATAACATACACAACAAACAAATAATCACATAAACAAAGAAAAAGACAATGTATACCAACGAAGTAGATAAGCCGCAGAAAGTAAGTCACTCCACATAATAATGCGCAACTTCCTGATGCATGTCCTATTATGCATGTCACACGCAACGAAGTCATGTCACACGGAATGCCGATATCTCCACCATACAATGCATCAACCCGGGTCCTAACTGAGTGGTTGTAGGTCGTACACCCACAGTCACCATACTGAGTGTACGTGGCCGCGCCACCGCACACCATCCTGAGTGTCGTGGCCCCGCCACCGTACACCATCCTGAGCGCCCGTGACCCGTACGTCACGACCCGCCATCATGCAATGCACGTGCCATGAATGCAAACAACACAATCGTCTGAGGCCCCTGGCCCATCCTCACCATCCTCCGGCACTCAAATCTAGGTTCAATTATTTCTGGAATTTATCTCTAATTTTTCTGATATTTATTTATATTTTCCTATAATTATTACTTTTAATTAAGTAACATTTATATCAGGTTCTGGGTCCAGGCCTACCACCGCAACCGGCCCGTTGGCCATTCGGCCCAGCTCGATGGTCTGCCTGGCCTGACTCTTTTTTTTTTCATCTCATTTTTATTTTCATTCTCACTTATGTTCTTCTCATCTTTCTTTAATCTGGTGCATCCACACTCATACATACACACAGTTCACATACATCACATATGCACAAAATTCACATATAGAGGAAAACCAATTACATATACGCAACAAGTAACACATTGATGCATGATAAACATAACAAGCACAAATATATCGCTTACATCTGATGCATGACAACATAACGAGCGCATATAGACTATTTACCTCTGATGCATGACAGCATAACGAGCATAGATAGACCACTTACCTCGAATCCGGTATTCACTTCCTTCTCTTCTAGGCCGAATCTAAACAATTGTAGTATAAAAATCAATACCGAATAATGAAGGTTAATTTGACTTACTTAAAATAATTAGTTCATAGCTTTCTATTTTTTTCTCTATTTGTCATACCAACATATAAATATATCTATACACGAAATAGCACATATTGATTTATACTTTAAACTGAAGCAACCAAAATATATACATTCTCAAAAACACAAGGTGGCCGGCCAGTAGTTAAATAATTTCATAAAAAAAAACAGCCCACATATATTGATTTACATATATAATTATAACTTATATATATATAAATCACATGTAAATCATTTACCCAAAATACACGTGCACCACTCATATATTTAAATTTCATTATCGTATATTCATATATATAATTTTGAAGTAAACCATTCAAAAACATATGCAAACTCACACGTGAAGCTCTTGAACAATCATTACACATATTTATGAACATATTTTCCAAAAAAACAGTGTTTATAACTATGTATATCTATATATATAGCTTTGACAACTACTAAGTATATATGTATAAATATCTAAACTCTGAAATTATTGATTATGGTAAATACATAATCTCGAAAGCCAAACATATTTATCTATATACCACTTGGAATTTAAGCAGTTTGGTATATTTCTAATTCCGATAATGGCAATTATACATATATTAATCCAACAAACAGCCTAAACATACATACAAGATAATTTAAAGGCATTAACTATTTATTTAAGATTCCGAAAACACGCAATATATATATGACTTATACGTATATAAGACTGAAAAGAAAAGAAACAATATATATATTTATGTACGGCACGGAACCCACTCTTAACTTTGTAAATGTGATCATTGCTAAAAAGAAAAGAACAATATGTATATTATATATTCATGTACTGTACGAAAACAGCCCTTAACTTTGTAGAATGTGATTATTGCTACAACAATTTTTCTCTTTTATATTTATATAGCCCCAAGTATGATAACTACACATGTATTTGTATAATCTAAAACCTATGTACATAAGTATATTTATATTCCTGGGCAAGAAACAGAATGTATATATGTGTGTGAACTCCGAACAGTAAATTCATATATATATATATATATATATATATATATATATATATATATACACGTGTACACATAAATTCACAGTTTGCATATTGTTTTTCTATATTTTCATATTCCTAACACACGCTTTCCTACACAATTTCATTTGCACCTTTAACATCCATTTATAAATAATTAGATATAATACTATATTCATATGGTCACTACCCAGCAGTGGTGCATTCGGTCAATGTCCTTGTGACTACAACAATTTCCATTTTATGATACATACTCAAATACCATCGGCATACATATCAAAAATATACATATAATCCATTCATCCATAGGACAATTTTAGCATGCATAATCTAAAATGAATACCGAAAATATGATCATAAGTTTTTTTAAAAACATAGCAAAATATAGTAGGATTACTTACCTCGATTCGGGTATACTATAAAGTAAACAAATTCGGAATGGGTTGAAGACCAATTTTCCTTTTCTTCCTATGTTGGTCTCGGCTGGGGAGGAATGACAATATTTCTTTCTCTCTTGGCTGCTGGGGGACGGCAGGGGAGGGGGAAAAATGTGGGAGGGTTGAAACTCTTTTTTTAATATATATATATAATGGGGGAGGGGTTTTGGGCTAAACATGGGGCAGTAATAGGGGTTAATATAATACGTGGGGAGTAAATTACTCCCCACTATGATGTCGATAATTAAATTTTTTTATTTTTTTAATTTTTGTGAGAACGGCGGTTGTAACAATTGCTCAGGAGAATCTCGGATAAGACCAAAGAAGATATTATCAGCTATCCTCTGGGACCCATCAAGACCTTTCTGCAAGGTGCTTTCCTGGTGTCAACCATCGCTTGGCTAAGTACAAAGTCATCATTGCTGGCCGACCTACACATCATAGAGTCAGCCACTGACACATCTTCAGTCACAGGCCCTTGTCCCATCAGACTGCGGCTCTGCAGCGGACAAGAACGGCATCTCAGACACATCACAATTCCATCATCGGGCAGAGGGTCAGGCCTCATCTATTTTGATGGGAAAAGGGGGATCCGATTTCTGGAACAACCTCTGGAGCCATCTTCTAAGAGCTCCACCTCGGCCAACACTAAAAGAGCCTAACACTCATTGAGATATTATTACATGTTTCATCTAAACCTTTATTCCAGCATAAATTTCCTACCAAAACACCCATAACTGACTTAAGCGTCGGATGGTTTTTCCGGAGCAGCGCCGTGGGACCTCTAACGTTTATCTTCCTTCTCAGGTTCCATTGACGGAGTTAGACGGAAGACTAACGATATACAACAAGGATTATCTCTGATCCACCCGGTGAACATTTCTGGTCTCATCAGGATCCAAGAAGAAAAAGATTAATACGTATGGATATATATATCAGCAGAACTTTCAACTTAGCATCCAACAGTACACAGCAAAAAGCAGCAATTTAGTAGTTTAATTTAGTTACTATTCTTGTTTACTTAACCTTATGACATTAACTATCTAATCCCGCATTTGAGGAGAGTTTGAAAAGGGCCGGATCGTTTCCCGATCTGATTTACGCAGTTTTACTTTACATTTTTTGTGTGCAAAAGACTCTTTTCGTAGATCGAACCCATTAATTATCTACCAAGTTAAATTACTTGAGAAAGACGTGTTTTGGTATATGACGGAAACCTAAGATCAAACAGTCAAACATTACATTTTCTTTGAAACTTTATCCGGAAGATCTGATTAGGTAAATACTACTAATTATATTTAGGACTTAATGTTATATAATGTTTTTCACCAAGTTTATGCAGACTCTTCATCGAAAACCTCTACGTGGAGTTGTTCAATCCTAATCCAAAACAGTTTCAAAGAAATTAAAGAATTGATTCCGTAAAGAAAAGTGTTAATATGGTTCTTGATTTTGAGTTTCAATGTACACATAAATAAATGTACAAAATATAATCGTTATAATAAAAGACGTTCCTGTGCACTAGGCTCTTATGTTTGTACAAGGTTCGGAGCAGTTTCATCCCACACTTTATGCAAGAGGCTGTTTCCGCGCTTCGAACCTGTGACATCAAGGTCATAAAGCAACAACCTTGTCAGTTGCTTCATGTCCCGCCTCTATGATCGTTCTAATAAAAAGATGCAAGTAAGTTGGTGAACATTCTTAAGATAAAATAACTAACATCACATATTACTTGTAATCAAGACAAATAATTATATTCGTTAAGCATATGTCTTAGTATAACAGTTACGTACTTTATTTTCAAATTTTGGTGGATATTATACCCATTTCTCCGTGAATGACTTTTTCCATGGAAAATAAGAGCAGCCATTTCCTAAGTCATTATCATGCCTACTCATATTGGATTTACATGAGAATAACTTATTTCATGACGGTCAAGTAAATAATCTGCATGCTGAGGTTTGATCATGCTGTCAGTTTTTTAAACTGAAATAAATATATCTTTTGTAGACTTATTGGGAAAAGGCAAACTTTAGAAAGCTTAAATGGGACACACCTTTTTTGACTTTGGAACATAATAGAATAAAGCAAAATGACTCACTAAATTGTCTCCACTCCTTATATTATAAAGTAGCAGTTGATCGACATAGTTTGACGTATCATTATGGGTCATCAAGAAACAACATCTGTGAGTTTCTAACACATGAGTATGGCTGCGTACATCCGCCCTCCATACTTCGCCATAGGCAGAAACCTATAAGACAATGTGGTAATATTATTGTTAGAAATCTAATTACTACAATACATTTTTTTATTTACATTTTCCATATATGGGTAGAATAAGAGATTTTGTTGTTGGAGAATATTATTATTTTTTCTAATAAGAAATATGCAACACGTCATGACTTCACTAAAATTGCGCTAAAATGGAACTGTTTCGGTTAGCGGATGAGATTAGAGGAGGCCTCATATGAGGCAAAATATGAGGCTTCCAATCACGCGACGCCACGTGTATAAAATGGTCCGTTGTTTACTTTTTTTTTTTTAAAAAAAAAGACTTTTTTTGTTAGGGGCATATGTAGTCTTGTGATGCACACGTAACCCTGCCGACAAAACGTTTTTAACACGTTTAACTGTAATAACTATTTAAGAAAAGGATTGGTATCTTGTATAAACACAGAAACATAAATTTGTGAGGCCATGCATAATTAGCTTATAATAATATATCAGCTTTTAATGTAGTATGTTCCTCTAGCACCCTGTGATGGCTGCTCTCTTCCATGTTATGTGTTACACGTTTCAATTGAAATTCTGCGAATTGAGACCGGTTAAATGTCATTGCCAAAGAAGAGGACATGTGGCTTGATATGGCTTATACACGTTGCCGTTTTGTTCTCTACAAAAGAAATAGAAGTAAATGAAATGACAATATGTTGAATATAACATCATGGACACGTACACGCACATATATGTGTGAATTCATTGTCGATGATTGTGAAGTAAAAACGGATTCAAAACACAACACACGTATAAAGCATAACTCATTTTATTAATTTTCGGAAAATAACTCAAAACCGAACAAACACTCGCCGTCACTTGTCAATGACCCTATCCAGCATTGACTCACCAATCACCCTACCCGGGATTGGTATTTGGCACCCTTGGCCTTGGCACCCTTGGCCTTGGCACTCTTGGCGCACCATCTACTATGGCCGGCTGACCCTATATATAGACACAACTTGTCTAAACAAAACCAAAACCTAATAGGATTAGATAAACATCAATAAAGAAATATACTAACTCCTACAATTTAGGAGATTCGTAATCCTGGTGCATTAAGGAAATTATCCAACAGATTGCTTATGTTTTAGGTCACCAGATGTATACTACAATAACATTACCTATTAACATAGAATCTATTATCTATAACGGGTATGGAAAGTCACTGGCTGTACAAAAGATACAAATGAATGTAAAAGTAGTACTCATGAAAGTTTACAATATTGTACTTTGTGAACTAAATTACAGACCAAAATACGAAAGTTAGTTGCAAAAGTTTATCAAAGTATTTACAAATTTGCTTGTTATTTATCCATTATTTTCTTGATCTCCTATATATTTAGTTTATTTCTTTTTCTTTTTCAAATTTGTTCTACATTTTTGTTTTTCTTTATTTTTGTTGGAAAATCTATCCAAAATGGTGATGTCAGCTTGTAAGATAAACAATTTTTGTTGGTGGCAAAAAAGCGAAATCCTTTTTCCTGAGCAGCTACTGTCCCAGTAACATAAAGCTTTATGCAATATGCAAATCAGGTATCCAGCGGTCTCTTAGGTTGGTGAAGATCACGCAGTGACCCACATAAAGTTCTCCTTACAAACTAGCAGAATTGGAGCACTTACTCAAGGTGTCCCCTACAAACTAGCAGAAGTAGAGCACATATTGTGCGCGTTTCTAGATTCGAACTCTTACCTTGTTAGTAGCAATTCTTAACCTGAGTACCAACTAGACTACGCCCTGAATGCAAGATAAACAATTCTTCACTATTGAGAACGTGGGGCTCGAATTTTAGTCATGACCAAAAAATATTCTTTGGTGCATATGTTACTCTTTTGCTATGAGACCTACGCGCTAGTGAAATGCGCCACCATCCCTTGATGTGCATATGTTACTCATGAATCAATAATTTCGCTCTAACGCAAAATTTAGCTTCTATATATATTAGAAAAAATATTATCGCAATCTGACTTAGATATTGTTTATGTTAGGCGTAAGTTGAAATAAACCGTGTACAATTTAAACTAGAATAATATTTTTTTAGAATGTGTTCAAGTTAAACTAAATTAATAGTTTTGACACCGATGAAGTAATTATCAATTTGTGTAACTGTATAGTTCTGCTTTGAGTATATTCTTGTCATTGTATTCCTAGTCATTTTAGTCATCTATATCTTTTAATAAAATAGTTTATTTTCCATCTATTTCTAATCGCTTCAGCCATCTATATCTTTTAATAAGATGGTTAATTTTCCATTTGAAAAAAAGGTTATTGGACCCCTCTATTTTGCAAGCTATCCCTAATTTCAACAGAACTGTTGATGCTTTATTGATCCCGCATTCAAATTTCAATAGGGTCGGTGTATTAGTGGAATCAAACTCTCTATCTTTTAGAATGAATCTATTGTTTGTCTGCTTCTCACATTCTCCAACCCTAGCGATAACTTTTGTTGTCGTCAGAATATACTAAATATGTGCATTATTGTTGTGTTGTTATTCAGATTATAATACAACACACCGTAGAATTGTCTTAATTCTGTTCATCTTTTGCACCTCAGAATTGTCTCATCGACTTTGCGACTACTAAAAATACTCCCCTTTTCTTTACTTTAGCCACTGTGACCAGGAAGCAGCTGCCTTGATTATGTAGAATGTTCTATTTTTTACACGTTTTTCGATTCTACCTTTGTTATGTATTACCATTCGATGTCATATATTAAATTTTATTTTTAAGTATGTAGGATTTTTTAGACATATATTTCATACTAGGTAGTATTTATTGATCTTATGAATCTTTGTATCATAAGCATAGTAGAAACAAGGAAGAAGTTTGGTTTGTAAGCATGCGGGGTGGGGTTTGCGGTGTATACTCAATGCTTGTGTCGCTCTCATTTTCTGCTCTGTAAACTATTCATGATATTGTAAACAATGTGTACGCGTTAAAGAAAAGTATACAAGTGACCACATTACCACTTAGAGTTGGCATCAAAACGGCAACACCATGTTGATTGACCCACTGTATGCATAAGTAATCATATATACACACACATATATATATGTAAGTGCGTGCAATATATATATATATATATATATATATATATATATATATATATATATATATATATATATATCTGTGTGTGTGCGCGCGCTCTTTGTGTCCCAAAATATTATTACTCTTGACATATATTTAATCTATATCATATTTACAAGTCAACTGTGACAGTACTTTAAGATACTTACATTATACATATATATGTGTGTATGTACGTGTAAACACACGCAACAGCAGGAGAATTTTTTTCCTTTAGGAATGGTGGAATTTATGACTATAAGACTAAACATTCAACCATATTTTATAGTGGAGGAAATTACATTTTGCCACCAACGTTTACTAATTTTTCAAAAAAAAAATACTCAATTCTAATTTTATTATGAATTTTATATGAACTTTTCGCAAAATGCTCAAAAAAAAAAATCAGGTGACCTGCTAATGATACGTGGTTGCATGTTGCCACCTCCATCTATCTTTTCCTTCTTTCGTCCTTCACCCTCCATCCCTGCAGTACTGTCCCTCCCCCTTCCCCTTTCTTCGCCTCCCACAGCGCCACCTCTTTCTCATCTTCTTCGTCCCTTCTCCCTCCTCCCTCTTTTGCTATAGCCCGCCCCCTTGACCTTCCATGCTGTCTTAAGCTCCACCAAGTGTGCTTTTGCCGTTGAAACATTTAGATCTTTTCTTTTACTCTGATTTTCGACTTTGAAGGCTCATTTGACTTCTATGTGCAGTCTTGAAGGAACAAATAGTTTTGGCGTCAAATTGCATCTATCCCAGGCTTTCTGATTGATAACTATGAGTCACGCTGCTTGATGTTAGATATGAAAAAAAATCTATGGAAGTGGACGCTGAGAGTGGCAGAGATGAGAGAGGTGGGACTTAGGGTGGCAAGACTGTGGGAGTAGAGGCTGAAAGTGGTATGAGGGAGGTTGTGCTTAGGGTGGCAGGGATGTTGGAGTGGTGACTGAAAGTGGCGAGGATGAGGATGTGGGGCTTAGAGTGGCGTCAAAGGGGAAGGGGGGCATGCTGCAAAGGAGAGGGGAGGGGGAGGAGGGAGGAAGAAGAGAGAGAGGTGATGCTTGTTAGGAAATTGTAGCAAACAAGCAAGAAGATGTAATCAAACAAAGCCGAGACGAGTCTCAAGATGACTCTGTCCTTAAAGCAATTTAGTCTCTACCAACGAGCAAGGTAGACAACAAGACTAATGCTTCCCAAGATATAACGGCTGTCTTCTTTTCCTTTGCTCTAGGAGAAGAAGAATGAACTTGATGTAGAAGAGAAAGATAATGAAGAGAATGGTAGAAAGATTGCTGAAATTTCTATAGAATTTTGCAAGAATGTTGTGTTTTTTGAAGATAGCAAGATCTCATATATATAGATCTTGGATTGTGTTAACAACCATGTTTGAAACTCATTTCAGCAGTTTTTCTATCAGTTATGGCAGTTGATTACCGTTCATAGGTGAAGGGAGATGATCCTTGGATCAAAAGTTGCAACCCAAAATGAAAGGTTCTGTCCGCTGGCACGTCGAACCCTCACGTCGATCGATCGACGTACGTCGATCTCTCACGTCGATCGATCGACATACGTCGATCTCTCACGTCGAACCCTCCTTGAGAGATCGACGTCCTCAGATCAACGTAGATCTCTCACGTCGATCTCTCAATGAGAGATCGACGTCCTCAGATCAACATGGAACTCTCACGTCGATCTCTCAATGAGAGATCGACGTCCTCTGATCAACATGGAACTCTCACGTCGATCGATCGACGTACGTTGATCAATCCACGTGAGAGTTCCACGTCCGACTGAAAGTTCCTAACATTGCAACCCATCACATCAATCTCCCAAACAACCTCATATACATTCTATATAAGTTTGGAGCACACGGAAAGGTACTTTAACGTACTTTTTCCAACAATCCCCCACATGATCCAAACTTATATAAAGACAACTTCCGAACGTTAAACAACTAACCTCTCCATTATCAGTCGAAGATAATGACACATAACGGATACGATGACTTGTGGTCTTGAATCGCCGGTAGTACAACTTGAGTTATATAAACGGAAGTAAGATGAACTTCGTCTTGAATCTTACTCCACTATTGTTTATATGAACAACAAGAAGACATATCATTATCTACTTCTCCAAGTTCGCGGTTTTGGTGCGATATCGGCCATGCACCTATCTCAGGATTCATAAGCTCTCTAGAGAGTTTTCCAGGCTCTCACAGGAAGCGGCACCACTTCCAAGCTTATATAGGTGAAATTCATCAAGTGTGCACTGTTCACACCACCAAACAATATGGCTATGAATTTTTCATTAAGAGATTCTTAAAATCCCACCCTCAAGTCATTACAGTGAGCACTATCAACAACAACACCATAGGGAGAGACACTTAGATAGCGCAACATAGAATTCTTTCATGACTTGTTCTTACCACATTGAACCCCGTTCGTAGGATCTCTACTAATTGTGGGTTGGGTTCCCATCAAGAAGAGTTCTCTACAGATGGAATAAGTCCCATCCCCCTCGATGTTTCGTAGACCAACTTCTTGTTTAGTCCTTTAGTTAAGGGGTCTGCAAGGTTAAACTTGGTTCTTAGAAACTCCAAGTTTACCACCCCTGAACTAATCAACTCGCGCACAATGTTGTGCCTTAAACGGATGTGCCGGCTCTTCCCATTGTATATCTTGTTCCTTGCACGTGCAATCGCAGCCTGAGAATCACAATGAATAGATACAGAAGGCATAGGTTTAGACCATAAAGGAATATCAACAAGTAAATAACAATGATTTTGTATCATTAACAACATTTATGTTGGTTCCAAATATCAACATATCATCAACATAAAGGCAAATAATGACACCATCACAATCATTAAACTTACTATACACACAACGATCACTTTCATTTACTATATAACCATTAGACACTAATGCGTTATCAAACTTCTCGTGCCATTGTTTAGGTGCTTGCTTAAGACCATATAAAGACTTCTTAAGCATACACACTTTGTGTTATTGACCTTTAACAATCATACCCTCCGGTTGTTACATATAAATCTCCTCTTCTAAGTCTCCATTTAGAAATGCTGTTTTCACATCCATTTGGTGAATAACAAGCTTGTGAATGGAGGCAAGTGCTACTAGGACTCTAATCGTAGTGATCCTAGCAACCGGTGAGTAAGTGTCAAAGAAGTCAATTCCTTCTTGTTGTGTGAACCCTTTTGCGACAAGCCTAGCCTTAAATTTATCAATTGTTCCATCCGCCTTTAGTTTCTTCCTAAAGACCCACTTACAACTGATAGGTTTACACCCTCTAGGCAAGTCCACTAACTCCCAAGTATTATTACTTAGTATAGATTCAAGTTCACTATCTATGGCTCCCTTCCAAAACTTAGAACCTATCGATCTAATCGCTTCTCCGTAAGTTTTGGGATCATCCTCTAAAATGAAGGCTGTTATGAAGTCACTTCCAAATGACTTCTCTGTTCTTTGTCTTTTACTTCGTCTAGGTTCATCAATCTCTTGTTCAACTACGGATTTACTCGACTCACCTGTCTCAAATTTAGACACACCAATAGATTGTTTGTTCATAGGAAATATATGCTCAAAAAATTCAGCATCTTTAGACTCCAAAATAGAACCATTGTCTAAAGTCATGAATCTATATGCTGCACTATTTTGAGCATACCCAATGAATACACAATCTCTTGTCTTGGATCCGATTTTACTTTTCTTAAAATCTGGAATTCCAACCTTGGCTAGACACCCCCACACTTTCAAATAATTTAAGTTGGGAGCATAGCCTTTCCAAAACTCATAAGGAGTTTTATCTAACTTCTTATGAGGTAATCTATTTAAAATATGACAAGCAGTCAAGATTGCCTCCCCCCACAAATTGTCCGGCAATCCTGAACTAACCAACATGGCATTCATCATATTTTTCAACGTTCTATTCTTCCTTTCAGCGACTCCATTAGACTGAGGTGTGTATGAGGGAGTAACTTCATGAATAATGCCATTCTCTTCACAAAACTTTTGTAAAGAGTCTGTGCTATATTCGCCACCTCTGTCTGTTCTAAGCCTTTTGATTTTTAAGTCTAGTTGATTCTCAACCTCGTTCTTATAACTTATGAACTTAGACTTGGCCTCATCCTTATGACTTAACAAATACACTTTTGTGTATCTAGAGTAATCGTCGATAAAAGTAACATAATACCTTTTACCACCTTTACTCATGTGATTCTTGAAATCATCTAAGTCACTATGGATTAGACCAAGTTTTTGTGAGACTCTATCAACTTTCTTAAAACGTTTCTTATGATGTTTCGCTTCAACACAATGTTCACATTTGTTGAAGTTATCATCATCATAAAAAATCACATTCATGTTCTTAAGTTTCTTTATTGCTCCTATATTTGCATGTCCTAGTCTAGCATGCCACATATCAAGAGACTCAGCGAAATAAACAGAACTAGATGCATCTTTATTAACGCAACAAACAGCATCGAGTACAAGCAGACCTCCATTACAGAAACCTTTACCGATAAACTCTCCATTTCTAGACAAAACAAGTTTATCAGACTCTAAAACAAGTTTAATATTAGCCTTGTTCAGCAGCACTCCGGAGATCAAGTTCCTACGCATGGCAGGAACGTGCAGCACATTGCTTAATTCCAGTTTCTTCCCAGATGTCAACTTGAGAAGCACCTTACCCTTTCCGAGGACTTGGGTACTATGTGCATCTCCCAAGAAGACTTGCTTATCACTGCCTATCTCCTTGTATTCAGAAAATAGGTCTTTACTGGTAGCAATGTGCCTGGTAGCACCCGTGTCTACCACCCATTCCGTAGTGCCACCAACAAGGTTTACCTCCGTTAAGACGACTGATGCGATGATGTCGTCTGCTGCTCCTTTGGCCTCCACAAGGTTTGCCTGGTTGCTTGGTTGGCCCTTCCGTTTCCTGCAGTTGACTGCTCGGTGTCCTGGTTTCCCGCACACCCAGCATACTCCTTTCATCTTGTTCTGGCCCTGCACAACAACTTTCTTACCTTTTCCTCCACTGTTGTAGCCGCCGCCGCCATTGTTGTGAAACTTGGGCTTCTTTGCAGCATGCTCCACAACGTTGGCCTTGACTCCCTTTTCACGGTGAGACTCATCTTCCAACCGGTTGTTCTCTTCGATGCGTATATGTTTGATTACTGCATCTAGAGACAACTTTGCATCGTCGTGCTTTCCCCTCTTCTTCTATTTTCTCCAAGAAGGTGGAAGCTTCTCCAACAACGCCGCCGCCTGGAACGTCTCATCGATCTTTATTCCTTCATGTTCCAGATTATCCACTAATTGTTAGAACTGATGGATTTGATCATTGATTGGAGAATGATCAACCATCTGGAACTTTAAGAATTCACTCACCACATACTTGCATTTGCCCACATCTTCAGCACCGTATTTGTTCTCCAGTGCTGACCAAATCTTTTTTGCAGATGTGAATTTGACATAAATGTCAAATAGAGAGTTCGCCAGGAAATGTAGAATGTGTCCCCTGCAAGTAGTGTTGTCTGCATCGTATTTCTTTGCTTCAGTTTCATCACTGGGCTTATCCATCTTGAGTACATATGAAACTGAAAGCATTTCCAAGAAGAACAGCACTTTTGCTGCCCATCTCTTGTAGAACTTGCCGTCGAACGGCTCCATCTTGGACATATCCGGTAAAGCTTGCTTGGATGCCATTGTAAATTGCTTTAAGATTGTTAGGAAATTGTAGCAAACAAGCAAGAAGATGTACTCAAACAAAGCCGAGACGAGTCTCAAGATGACTCTGTCCTTAAAGCAATTTAGTCTCTACCAACGAGCAAGGTAGACAACAAGACTAATGCTTCCCAAGATATAACGGCTGTCTTCTTTTCCTTTGCTCTAGGAGAAGAAGAATGAACTTGATGTAGAAGAGAAAGATAATGAAGAGAATGGTAGAAAGATTGCTGAAATTTCTATAGAATTTTGCAAGAATGTTGTGTTTTTTGAAGATAGAAAGATCTCATATATATAGATCTTGGATTGTGTTAAAAACCATGTTTGAAACTCATTTCAGCAGTTTTTCTATCAGTTATGACAGTTGATTACCGTTCATAGGTGAAGGGAGATGATCCTTGGATCAAAAGTTGCAACCCAAAATGAAAGGTTCTGTCCGCTGGCACGTCGAACCCTCACGTCGATCGATCAACGTACGTCGATCTCTCACGTCGATCTCTCACGTCGAACCCTCCTTGAGAGATCGACGTCCTCAGATCTCTCACGTCGATCTCTCACGTCGATCTCTCAATGAGAGATCGACGTCCTCAGATCAACATGGAACTCTCACGTCGATCTCTCAATGAGAGATCGACGTCCTCTGATCAACATGGAACTCTCACGTCGATCGATCGACGTACGTTGATCGATCCACGTGAGAGTTCCACGTCCGACTGAAAGTTCCTAACATTGCAACCCATCACATCAATCTCCCAAACAACCTCATATACATTCTATATAAGTTTGGAGCATACGGAAAGGTACTTTAACGTACTTTTTCCAACAATGCTGAGGGAGGTGGGGGAAGGAGAAGGGGAAGGCACGGTGCTGCAGGAATGGCAGGAGGAGGAAAAAGTATTTGAAGGTGTAAAGCCACAACACGGACCATCAGTAGGCCACCTGGTTTTTTGTTAGCATTTCGTAGAAGGTTTATATAAAACTTATAATAAAATTAGGTTTGGATATTCTGTAAAAAAAAATAGTAAACGCTTGGTTAATTTACTCGTTTACATGGTTTTATAAAGCGTCTCGATGACTTCAAATTATGAGATGTTGTTAGGATATCTTACCAGATATGATAGGATATTAAGTTTTTAGTATCTATCTTTGTTTGTTCTAGTTTGAATTTGATTTGATATAAATTGATATGATTAAATCAGTTTTGAATTGCAACGTCAATATCATCCGCATGAAAATCAAAGTCGTTAAAAGATATAATGCACCAGTGCTTACACGTACTATGGGACCATACGCAGAACCAGTTACAATAATTTCAATACGCACTTTTTGAGTTTCTAACATAGTCCAGTGGTCAAGGTTGTAATACATGGTAATATCTATATTTGAGATTAACAGTTCGATACGTGTTAGCTTTCCTTAACTAGTTTTTTTTTCCCCTTTGAGTTGGGATAACCAAATAAAACAGATATTTGAGTCATCTAGCCGGATGTCTATGACTTCTTTCGACTTTTTGTTTAGAGTTAAAATGGATTTGGATGCCCTCCAAACTCATATTTTTAATGAAGAAATTTCTTACCAAACACATCCTGAGAACGTAGATAAGAAAATATTGGTATTCGTGTTATAATACCGACACGCATACTGATTGTCAATGCAGTCAATTAATTTGGTGGAAAGTTGAAGCCAGGAGTGGACCCTAGTGGACAAATGAAATCATTTTGGTATTCAGTTCTAAAGAATTTCATTGAAGATATAAAATCATTTTGGTTAGCCATGTTTTAGGTAGGAAGTTATGGAATTGATATCAACAAAATGGACACATTTATGTACAAAGAGCTGATGATAAAGTCCAAACAACTACATTACGGCTATCAAGATTAGAACATACAATTTTAGATACAATCTATTGATCGAATATCAACTATTTTTTGTAATGTAAAAAAATCATATCATTTTTCAAAAACTACTAGTATTCCAATCCGAACGCGCTTGGTAGAAAGGAAACGTTTTCTCCGTAACAAGAAGTGAGAAGAATTTATGGCCACATCACACTCTCTCACTAATGAACTCTTAAAAGTCCATCAAGTGCTCTAACAATTTCAACTTGTTTTGGTTTGTAAGGTTCGTCCACTTCGACTTGTAAGATTTTAGGTTTGGATCCTGTTACTAACAATTTCAATCGGTAACTACAACTGTGGTACGGTCTGACCTTGATGTGGAGAAGCATCTTCTCAGCTTAAATTTTAGTACAAAAAAGTTATCAAATATTCAATATAGTATTTATTCTATTTCTTGTAATATATTCTTTAATTGGCTACTTGGTTTGTAGTTTTAGACTTTTATTACTAAAAATTGTAGTTAATTGCACAAAATGTAGAAAACCGGAATCAAACCAAACCAAACCAAACCGGTCAAACAGTTTATTGACCAGTTTCGGTTTTACCATTTTCAAACCGTTTGGTTTGTAATATGCTCAAAAACCAAACAGACCGGACCATGTACACCCCTACATAGAACTCCAGGGTATAGCTCACTTAGCACTCGGATTGGGACATTGCAATTAGAAATTGATCCATAGAAATTATTTCATCCCACAACGTTATCCAAAAAAAAAAGCATGTTCCTGGTGCACTAGGTTCCCGCGTTTATGCAGAGTCCGAAGAAGAGCCGGATCGTTTCGCGATCGGATGCATGCAGCCTTACCCTATACTTTGTGTAAGGGGCTGTTTCTGCGGCTCAAACTCGCGACCTCAAAATCACAAAGAAACAACTTTACCAGTTACTCTAAGGTACGCACGTTATCTAAACAAACTAAATCCACTGCCGCCACAAAAGTGTAACTACTAACCATGTGTAGGAAAAAAAATTATTATTTTATCATAACACCATGTGTAAGAGCAGCATTTTTCACTTCAAAAAGTTTTAGTGCATAATCATTTTATTCGTACTTGTCATGGAACTAATCTTTTCTTCTTTTACGAAAAGAAAAAGGTAAGATGTGTGTCAATTTCCATTTGGTCCTTGAATTAGAACATGTACAACATCGTGCAATAACTTTGGCGATAGAAAATCTTTAGTATTAAAAATGGGATTTAACTGTAATATGGGCACTATATTAAACCATAATGGTTTCAATTAAGATAGGGGATATTGATGGATGATTGGGATCATCACATGCTTAGATGATAACAGCTCATTAAGTCATCCCACTTTGCCTTAAAGATAATTAACTACCTTATCAAGAATTAATTTTGACGATGTAATGTACTTCCTATAGTTTGTTTTTTCTCTAATAGTGGGATTTACTTAGAGTGTGCTAGCTGTTGTCACCATGTTGACATTGTTCAGCAAACTTTATAATAAAAAAGTTTCATGATCAAGTATGAGGAAATTAATGAAAAACAAAATCAAATCCTGAAACACATTTCACTGGTTTACCTTTTTTATTGATTAAGAACTAACTACCGGATGGTAAATAACTGATCAATGATTAGTTTAAAATTTGTTTATGTGCTGATGGTAGTTTGTCAAATGTTTCTCAACTGCAAATCCTTAATTTATTAGAAATTATTTGACTTTACTAATTAGCCTTACATTTATTTTTAGTTCCTAATGAATGAAATAAATAAACACCCGTGCCGAGCGTACAGAGCTAAGATCGGTCGTTCTGCAATTTTCTTTTCTCGTACCTTGGATTTGTTAGCGTAAAATAAAATCTGTACTGCGTGTGAAACTGTTTGTTCGTGTGTTTGTGATAAACATTAACAAATAACAAGCAAAGTGAGGCGAGTCTAGGACTATGTCCTTAAGACGAATTGCTCTGCTATACTGTGTCTAACCGGATGTAGCAATCGTCTCCTAGGATACAACGGATATCAGTTCAGACGAATGACACTGCAGCGTAACAACTCTACGAACCTGTGAAGCGTTCGGACTTCTTGCAATTGATGAACGCATGATATAGTAAAACGGGCAGAATGTATGCAGGAGGGACGTAGAAGGAAAATTTTTGCAGAAGAAAACTTATTTTCATGTCTGAAACAGAGAGGTTTGGCTCTGTTTAAATAGAGGAAAATCGGTTTTGGAGGTTAGTGTCCGATTGAATCAGAGTCGTCGGATCAAACAAAAACTTACGGCAGTTTAAACTGTAGCCATTGGATGAGAAAATTGATTGATCAGATTAACCCATAGCCGTTGGATCGCAACGGTAACCATCAGATTTAAACATAACCGTAGAATCAGATAATTTATTTCTGAAAAAAATTAAAAGAAAATTTGTCCAAAAAGATCAACTCACGAACCCCAAACCGAGCCATTCAGGCGAGCAGGCGATGTGTTTGCGTGTGACAGCCATCTATATCTTTCCTCCGATAAAAAATCCTCTTGACCTTAGGACACATTTAAAGTACCTCTCCTAACAATATATAAGGTGGCAACTTAAACTCAATTAGCCAATGTGGTATTCTTACAAAATGATGATGTATTCACTTCTCATGAGGCCAAATCACCACTTTTCCAATTTCCAACCAATTTATACTCCTACTTTGAGCATTAATTTCTCATTCACATAGTATCGCAATTGAGTGATTCAAAATCCTAAAGTCATCTACTCATTACATAGATAATTTAGGACTCATTAGTTTCTATTTTTGATTAACAGAAACTAATCATAATTAAGTTCAAAGTATATTGCTCAACAACTTTGGACAAACCAATTTCCAAATTTTTAATTTTCCTCCAACAGGATTTACTACGTGCTAGCATGCCCACTAATCCTTTAGGATGGAGGTATTGTTCGCTTGTCTCTCACTCTCTTCAGATCCTACAGATAGTTTTTTTGTGTCATTGGAATATACTGGGCATGAGTTATTATTGTATGCATGCCTACTAAACAGAAAGTTCATCTCGGTTTTATTTTTCTTCGTTTCATTTACAAAAAAAAAAAATACCAAGTAAAATAAGAATCATGACGCAATTCCATTTTTTTTGATGAGTAAGTCTATCCACAACATAATAGATTATTAGCATGTTCAAATTTTATGCTATAACTTTTATACCGATGCAATGTGTATATATAGTATATAACGTTTTCATTTATAGATTAAGGCGTGCATAAGCTCACCTATAATCTGATGATGAATCAAACTTTAATTACAGCCTTACTACGTTTGCCTTCTGAGCCCATATGCTGGTCCAGGGTTATGGCTTGAACCTCAGAATTACATTCAAGTTCTGTAGACGTCCACGTTGGATATAAGAGGATTGTCTGGCCTTTCACTCCTAAGCCCCAAATATTTAGGGGCGAATTATGGTCCGTCCATATTCTGCGACAGAATTACTCCTAATCCAATATTAGATTTCAGGTGATATAGCAAACTTCGTTGTTATTAACGTTATGAAATATTCAAGATAAAGAGAAGGAGACAAGAAATAGGAATTTTCTGTTATTTTTCAATGTTATCGTTCATACAAGGGGGATGTATTATATATAGGACTTAGGGGACAAGAAACATTGGATAGGGTAATGCCCTTTGTGGTTCTCAATGTATAGGGCATTACAAAGGTTACATTGGACATCCATCTTCACATTTTTCATAACATTCCCCCTCGGATGTCCAATCTTTATAGAATATGACACGTTAAAAACCTTGTCCAGAAAAACCCAATGGGATAAAAACTTGGACGAAGGAAAAAGAGTACACATTTATAAAAAATTGGTTTGTGTTATACACTGCCTCGTTAAAACCTTGCCAAAAAAACCCAGCGGGATAAAAGATTGGACGAAGGAAAAAGAGTACAGTGTGTATGTAGCAATCATACTCCCCTCAATTCTGGCATAAGGTCTTTAAGTTGATGCATTCCAATGTTGTAGACCATCTTTTTAAACGTAGTCGTTGATAGTGCTTTGGTGAACAAATCAGCAAAATTCTTGCTTGATTGTATCTGATAGATATTAATTTCACTATTTTTCTCAAGATCATGAGTGTAGAAAAATTTCGGTGATATATGCTTTGTTCTATCTCCTTTGATGTAGCCATTCCTAATTTGCGCAATACATGCACCATTATCATCAAACAATATTGTAGGACCTGTAAGGCACCACTAGAAGGGAGGGTTGAATAGTGGATGCAGAAAATTTGGTTTTTAAAATATTTTAACCCAAAAACCCAACTTCTGAAAAGAGTTTCTGTTTTCAGATCCTGATTTGAAACATTTGAAAAACTAGGTTACAGATCTTCAAAAATTCTGAAATTTGAAGAGATTCTCCTCTCAGATGTTCTGAGTATCCCCTTTAAATTTCAGATCAAAATTCAATCTCTAACCCTTTGAAAATTTGTTTGTACTCAGATTGCGCAAATATGCCAGAAACAGTAGTCTGATTTGAAAAATTTATTCTGATTAATTTGTAAATCCAAATGGTCTGAAAATTTAATGACAAATCCTTAATATATTTATCTAAATGGGTTGAAACAATTTTGAAAAATTCCTTTGGGAAGTATGACAAATACGTTCAAGTTCTCAACCTTTGCAAGTCTGAAAATCAGATTGCACTAGTCTCATAACTATTAGCGTTTGAATGATTTATACTTGTCCAAATGAGTTGAAACTTGCGCCAAATGAAAATTAAGAGATGTGGATATGTTTCTGCAAAATTTTACAATTTTTGAAATTCGTTTTCTATTTTTAAGATTGTGACGAAATGGATGCAAAGTGCTAGAAACTGAAAGTACTGTGCAGAAAGGTAAAGAGCACAAGGAATTTTATACTGGTTCGGTTAAATCAACCTACTCCAGTCTTTGAGAACACCTTCCTCGGTTATCACTAAAAAAATAAAACCTTATCACACAGGGTTAATGGAGTTACACACCAACTCCAACCCTTTACAATCGAAACAAGCAATCACAATGATCACGAACACCACCACTGAGTGGATGAAGGTTTGATCACACCTTGATCAACCTTTTATAACAATAAGGGTGTGTATGGTGGTATGAATGAAGCCTATACAATATGTTTGAATATAGATACAATAGGATTGAGAGAGAAGAAGAAAGAAAGAAATGTGGAAGAAGAAAGTAGAAGACTCCTTTTGCACTTGAAAATTATGAGACTTGTATTGCTTTTGTTTGCTACATCTCTTCTTCTTTTAAGCACATTATGGCCGCCCCCTAGGTCATCTTCCATCACCTTGAGAATTCTCTTTAATGCCCTTGGAAGATTACCTTGTGTAGATATGACACATCTTGCTCACTTGGCATAACTTGATTGGATGAATGTCTTGGCTTTACTTACTTGGCACTTCATGATTGGTCTAACCTTGTTACCATTTAGTAGCTTTCAAAATCTGAGATTAACATCTAAAACATGTGCCAAATAATGTTTAAAACATTGCCAAATAATCAACAATTAATCCCTTCATTTTTGGGATGCAAATTAAGGACAAGAGCATAGTAAATTCGGCCACTATTCACATGTGCTGAAAATTTTCAGCATGTGTTGCATTTTTGAAATCTTTCCTTGTGTGCTACCTTCTTCAAAGTCACCCATCATGTGTGGCTTATTTTCTACCAATTAAAATGCCAACGAAGCTCTACATAAGCTCCACCAAGGCTGAGAATGGCGTGCACTTTTCTTCAAACATGTGCTGAATTTCACTTTTGTAAACTTTGTCAAATATTACAAAATAATTACACATATATGGTATATTCCAATCGACCCTAATTTGAATATTCTAGTACACTTTAATATGTCTTGAATATGTAAAAAGTGTCTGGATACATGTTACATGTCATGCCAAAAACGTTCCATGTTTGTGTTCATAGAAAACCGAATTTTTGACTTTTGTTGATTACGCGATTTTTCTTCGATTAAATTCAAACTTTTTGCACGTGTTATATATATTATGTCACACATAATATACATAAAATCTAGTAGATATTCAGCTCTAATGGCTGTACTAAAGTGGCATCCCATGTGACAAAAAATTGAATTTGAAATCTCCACAATTTGGTCTTAATTGGGGGTGGTTTGTGTATGCCAACATGGAAAGATTTTATGACTAAATGTAACCTGTTAGCCACAAAATTTCTGGCTATTTTTGAAGTGTAGCGGCTGGCCATCTATATATGAAAAGTACGTGACACGTTGGCGAAGTTTCGATAGTCACCCGATACGACAATTTTGGTTTAGAACCTTGTAACGTGTCGTAATAATGTTGTCATCACCATGACTTATATCATATGATATAAGACCTGAATATACTCATAAATATGAGGTAAGTATAGTGGTGTGACATTGACGTACATTCGTAATATAATATAACGTGTCAGTAGTACGTTGGAATATATGTGTATAGTGTCTTTTTTAAAAAAAATCTGAATATATATATATATATATATATATATATATTAGAAGGATAAATTTTTATTGAAAGCCTTACTTATGGCGGAGGAAAACCATATTACAAACATCATTGTATGAAAATAAATGAAACAACGCTCTAATGATGGCAAGTCTCCAGTCGTATATGATATGCCGCATTAAAACCTTGCCAAGTAAAACCACCCTTGTGGATAAAACCTTGGCGAAGGAAAAAGCGTACATATTTATACGGCTGGTAATGACGCCTAATCTATATGTGAATGAATACACGTATGAGTTCTCGCGGGAATATATATCGCTAGTGAGCCATGCATCATGCCTTGCGCCAGATGTTGCTGAAGTGCCTTGACTTGTTCTTATTGTTTCCGGTGTACCATGTACCTCGTGAGAATTCAAGAATGCAGTTAGGAGAAAAACAGTGAAAATATAATATAATGCATTTGACGAGACCCAGACCATACCGAAGTCGCCTTGGCTCAACATGAACCAAGACGACGATAGCTGATGATTGCCACTGGGTAGTATACTTGTGCCTCGCTTGATAATGATCGTTAACCTCATGCATTCACCCGTAAATGATGTCCACCATGGCAAAGCAAACGCAAACGCAAGCGTCAAACAAAGATATGCATTTGGAAGATTAGTGCGAATTTTAACGTGCATAGTGAAAGAGTATATGAATAGTAAACGCACCAATGTTGCCTGTGTTCGAAAACATAGACAACGACATGGATTTTTGGCTGATATAATGCCGGACATTTATCACACTCTGAAGGCCGGCAGATGGAGGTCTGTGATCAAAGCTCCGCGAACTTCACACGGCGATTCATGTATTGAATTGTAGAATTGCATTCCGGATTATCTATAGCCGTATCTCGTCAGCCTATGTGTTGCAGAATTTGCTTCTCTTGGACAATATTGAATTGTTGAATGATTAAGACTGAGGAACTGTGTTGTACGTGTGATATCCGACTCCAGGGAACCTGATAAATGTTTGTTTTCAGCCAGCAAAGTGATCATATATTGGCAATTCGTCTCCACTACTATGTTGCCATATTGTTGTGCATAGTACAACAGCGCCATCGTCATTGAGTGAATCTCCGCATGCAGTGGCCGTAACAAAGGCAGTGGAAATCAGATAGCCGAAAGAAAAAGACCTTGATCTGTTCGAAGTACCACTCCACCTGCCGCCATTTTTTGTTCTACAGTGGTGTCAACATTTAATTTCAGTTTGCCCGATGGTGGAAATTGCCAACAAACTATCGTCAGCCTCTTCACACGTAATGTCGGGGAGAATTGTTGATCAACAAGATGAGGTATTGTTTTTGCAAATGTTTTCCCATTCATTGAGGAACATCATGTATATACTGCTCTCTTTATCTTTGTATACAACCGATCATAGTTGAATTGCTCCTCTCCAAATCTACAAGTTGCATATATTTTCCATATTTCCCAAGCTACCAGTGATGGCACTATTACTTTAAGCTGGCCTAACATTGTCTGCTGCGAGGATGTTTGCCACCAGCGAAGTAAGTGAGCCTTAATTGTGCAAGAGAATAGCATTGGTCCAGAGAATGTAATAGCCATGTCTACCCAAAACGGCCGAATGGTTGAGCAATGCAGAAAGACATGATCTTGGTGGTCATGATTTTGACGGCAAAAAGCACACTGCGATGGGTAGGATATCATCCAGCAACGAAGATTATTTACCATTGGTAGAGATTGTGTCCAAAGCCGCCAAAGAAAAACCTTTTGCCTTGGATGTGAATTTTTCCACCAAATATAACGTGTCTCAACCTTGGTATAGCCATGAGAAGCTACTAAAGAATAAGCCGAGCGTATAGAAAACTGTCCATTTTCATCTGGTGCCCAATGAAGCATATCCTGAGCTCTATAAGTGTGCATCTCCATGTAGTCATGTATGCTGCATATTCTTTCCCACGTAGATGAGTCATAGATATGAGAATAAATAGAAGAACGATGTCCATATTTAGCTCGACAAAATTCTACCCATAATGTATTGGAGTGAAAGTACTTCCACCACAACTGACAATCATATGTTTTTTGAACATGCAAAAGATGTCGAATGCCTAGAACACCAACTTCAACCGAACGACACACAGAGGGCCAGGACTACCAGCGATGTCGTCCTTTCCAAAGAAAAGATGCCATTTTTCGATTTAAAGTATTAATCACGCCTTTTGGCAATCTGGAGCTGGCTATGAGATGTGTAGGTAACGTGTTGAGCACGTGTTTGATGAGAATTATTCTTCCCGCCATGGATAGGAAATTAGTCGACCATTATGATAATTTAGCTTCAAAATGATTGAGAAGAGTTGAACAATACCTGGCTTTGTTTATTCCCTTATGCAAATATGACCTAAGATACTTTATAGGCAATGAAGTCGATCTGATGCCCAAAGCTGCCATAGAGTTAGTAATCGAAACTCCTTGCCCCGCCACAAATTGACTCTTGTTATAATTTACCAGCTGTCTTGAAGCCTGCTGATATGTGTCTAAATATTTTCGAAAGTTTGCCAAGTTGCGTGCCGAACCATTGAGAAAGACTAACAAGTCATCTGCAAATCCCAGATGCAAGGCACATGGCACGCGACCCGCCTTAAAGCCCGTGATTGTACCCGCCCTTATGTGATTATTAAGCCCTCTTGTAAATCCTTCAGATGATAGGATAAATAATAATGGAGATAAAGGGTCTCCCTGCTTCACTCCACTACCAATAAAAAATGACTCTGTTAGACTACCATTGAGAAGAATAGATCATCTTGTTTCGCTCAAATAGTTGATAACAATGCCACTAGTCGCTCACCCATCCCCATGCGCTGCAACAATAATTGGAGATACCTCCAACTAACACGATCGAATGCCTTGGCCATATCCACTTTGATAATGACCTGCCCTCCTCTTGTGTGTTTGTCTGGAACATGTACCATCTATTGTGACAATAGTACTTGCTCAGTGATGTCTCTGCCTTTCATGAAGCCTGCTTGTTCTGGCGAGATGAGCTTTGGCAAAATTCTTCCCAGCCTTGTAGCTAGTAATCTTGTAATGGCCTTAGAGATAAAATTGGTAAGGCATATAGGACGGTAATCCGCAAATGTTTGAGGATTACATACCTTCGGTATAAGAATAATGGATGCTGCTGCTACCGTCCTTGGCATTCGGATTCCCAAATAGAATTCTTGAACTGCTTTATGCACATCATGCTGTATCAAGTGCCAAAAACGTCTGTAGAAAGACCCTGGGTAGCCATTCGGGCTAGCAGCACTTGTGGGGCTGAGATCCCAAACTGCTGCCTTCACCTCTGTTAACGATGGAATCTCCTGTAGCATACTATTGTCATCGGTCGTGTATGTGCTGGAGAATTAATTCACAATCTGTCACAGTTTCTTCGTTGAAAAGATGCGAGAAATATCGAATAGCTTCAGCTTCAATATCACGCGGCTGATCGAACTCACCACCATCTGGCGTCAAAATTCTGCGAATGAGCTGCCGACAGCGCTTATGTTTAACTGTTTGATGGAAAAAGGAGGTGTTGGCATCACCGTCCTTCAACCATTTTACATTGGTCTTCTGCTTCCAGTAAAGAAAAACACGTTTTTGAGCAAGCTGTAGTTCTACGATGCGTTTATGGTACATCACACGCGCTGTATCTGTAGGATTAGCATCAAACAATAGTTCTGCGGATTTAACTTTGGCTTCTGCTTGAGACACCACGTTGAAGATGTTTCCAAATGTATCTCTATTCCACTGTCGTAAGTCTTTTCGGAGAAGAGATAATTTGCGATTGAACCCCCACATTCCACCAACTGTTGGATATGATTTCCATTTGTGAGTGACAAGATCATCGAAATCCGCATGTGTTGCCCAAACATCTAAGTAGCGAAAAAGCGATGCTGCTCTAGGGACTTCTGAATCACATTTTAAAAGTAGTGGCGCATGATCAGAAGTGGCCCTTGACAGATGTTGAACTTGTGTTATTGAGAATATATCAGAAAATGAAGTTGAGCTCAGAAAACGGTCAAGACGATGCCATACGCGTCCTAAACCTCGGCCATCAGACCAAGTGAAACATGAACCTTGAAATGGAATTTCCTGCAAATGACAATGTTGAACGAATTCGTTGAAATCTTGTAATGTGAGCAATGATGGCTGCGATCTGCCACGGTGTTCTTCCAATGTTCTAAATGTATTAAAGTCTCCTCCAATAAGCCATGAAATTGAGTTATGAATTCCATGGACATTCCACAACAGGATCTTCATTGAGATAAAACATCAAAAGAGTTAAAGAGATGCGCTGCACGTAACCTGGTTAGACGGGGAGATGTGGGATTGGCTTGGCTCCGTCTTAATATGCGTGGCCCCTGGTTTTGATGGGGATTAGCAGGATCTCCATCCACCTACTCAGTTGAATGTGTATCAACGTATGTGTCTTCTATTAGGTGCGCAATATTGTCACAGTCTCTCGCATTGTTCATCCAACATATTATCAGCTATTGCAGGTTCATGTTCATTGTCAGAATGAGAAACTATTATGGCTGACCCAGGGAGATCTCCTAAGAGGCAATAATCAATCCCTTTTAATCTTGAGAGGTCCTGCACGTTTGATACTTCATGTGGAATTACCATTCCCAGTGACACAGGGTTTATCATTTCCTCACCTGTCTCAATTGTTTCAGGCGGTTGTTCTGCTGATGAAGGGCCTAATTTTTTTGGCATCCAACGTTGCTTTTTTCTCTTTTCAGAAAGATGGCTTTTAAGCTTATCCGCTGGTGCAGCATCTTTTTCAATGGACTGTGTAGGGTTTGCATGGTGTTTACCACAGTCTGCTGCGACATGACCTAGGCAATAGCAGCTTCCGCAATATTGCGAGAGATCTTCATACTCTACATTCTACATGATCACTCGCGATGACGTCTGAATAAATACACGTTGAGGCAATTCCTTAGAGACATCTAATTCAATACATACTCGCGCCACTGATGGCCGATTTAACGTAACAGTTGCGGTATCCAATTTCAACGGCTCACCTAGTGTAGCCGCTATTTGAAAGAGAGCATCTTTACGATGCATATGGATTGGGAGACCCAGGAATGACACCCATATTGGAACAATAGGCACTTCAATCGTGGGATCATAATCCGGCGTCCACTTAGTGATTCGCATTTGTTTGCCGGATATCATCCATCCTCGCTGAGAAAAACAGCGAATATAATCTTGTTCAAGATCAAAATGAAGAAGAATGTGTGTGGGATCCAAAAGGCCAACCTTTACTGATCCAGTGAATCCAATACGGTCAATGGTGGAACGGATCGTTGCCAGTGGTGGGCGACCGTACCAAAACGTACCAACCAATGCGAATCGATATGGGGCGGCTAGTGATTGAATTTCCTCATCAGAGAAAGAAATCATTGGACTGTCCTTGAATTTCTGGACTGGTTTTGGCTATATTTGCGATGAAGGGGCTGCAAATAAAGATGCAAATGAACGATCGGGTGATACATGATTTGCCGCTGTAGCAGCTATTTGGGCCGCCATGAGAATAGCGGGTTCAAGGGAGTCGAAGTGTGCAGAAGTAGGTGTGGAAGACGAAGGCTTTAACCAATGGAGGTCGGAGGAGATGGCTGACTTGGAATCGCTCTTGAAGAAGGAGGGCAGCATTTTATATATATATATATATATATATATATATATATATATATATATAAATGCGTGTGGTTTAAGAGGGGAGAGGAGACTTTCCATTCTTCAATTTGTTGCCTTTATGCCTTCTCCAAATATTTCTCCATTTAATTAACTACTTAGTTTATTTAACTAAGTACTTCACTTAATGAACTAGTTTAGTTCATTAATGGTGGCACCTGAAAATAGTTCAAACACAAAAAATGTTTTCCATTTGATGTAAGCTTTAAAGCTTCATGGCTTGTTATTACGGAAACATTATATATAAAGTATATAAGACAAGTTTGTCACAAAAGCATGTCAAGTCATAAAATGTGTCATGCATTTCTTTAGCACACGTTATCTAAATCATGCATTTTTGTGAATCACTCAAACCCTTTTTCTCAAAAAATATTGTCGGAGTCTTCCTTAGCGAAGATAATCCACACGACTCTTGGATATGTTGAATCATTGACCTCAACCATATGCATTCACGACTTGCTTTATGTAATGCCAAAATCTCAGAATGGTTGAAAGAGATGGCTGTTAATATCTGCTTCACTGATCTCCATGAAATGGCTGCACCTCCACACGTAAATACATATCCACTTTGTGATCTTTTCTTATGGGGGTCAGATAGATAACCAGCATCAGCATAACCCACTAATTGTGGCTCAGACTTCTTTGAGTAGAATAAACCTATATCTGGTGTTCCTCGAAGATAGCGTAAAATATGTTTGACACCATTCTGATGTCTTCGTGTTGGTGTAGATCTATACCTTGCCAAGAAATTTACTGAAAATGCTATATCTGGTCTTAAACAATTAGCAAGATGCATAAGAGTACCTATAGCACTAAGATACGGTACTTCTGGACCCAATACTTCTTCATTTTCTTTTGGTGGTCGAAATGGATATTTCTTTACATCTAATGATCGTACCACCATAGGACTACTTGATGGATGAGCTTTATCCATATAAAATCGTTTCAAGATCTTCTCTGTATATGAAGATTGATGGAGAAATATTCCATTAGGCAAATGTTCGACCTACAGGCCGAGAAAAAATTTCGCCTTTCCAAGATCTTTCATAAGATAATTAGCGGTTTTAGTGAGCCTTCAGGAGTTCCAACAAGATTTAAATCATCAACATATACCGCAATTATAGAGAATCCACTATCAGATCTCTTGATAAATACACAAGAACGAATTGGATTATTTATATATCCTTCTTTAACCAGGTACTCACTAAGGCGATTATACCACATTCTGCTCGATTATTTTAATCCATACAAGGAATTTTGTAATTTGATTGAGTATAACCTATGCGTCTTTTGATTATATGCTTCGGTCAATTTAAATCCTTCTGGGATTTTCATATAAATATCATTATCAATGATCCATATAAGTATGCGGCAACCACGCCCATTAACCGCATATCAAGGTTTTTAGTTACTGCTAGGCTGATTAGATATCGTAATTTTATGGCATCAATAACCGGGGAATATGTTTCATCATAATCAAGCATAGGTTTTTGTGAAAAACCTTACGCAACAAGACATGCTTTGTATCGCACAACCTCATTTTTCTAATTGCGGTTTTGTACGAAAACTCATTTATATCTAATAGGTTTTATCCCTTCAGGGGTTTGAACTACATGTCCAAATGCTTTGTGACTTTCTAACGATTTTAGTTCTGCTTGGATTGCATCTTTCCATTTTGGCCAATCAATTATGTGTCGACATGCTTCAATGGATATCAGTTCAGGATCTTCATTCAGCATTTCACATGCAATCACATAAGCAAAAATGATCAATAGTAACCTTTTTGTCTATCCTAATTTTTTCTTGTACTTACATAATTGAAAGAGATCTCTTCAAAATATTGTTCACTTGCTTCTTCAGGAGCAACTTGTTTGCCAATTTTAGACTGATCTGTTTCAATTTCTATAGCGCTTTCAAGTTGTGAACTTCTTTTCTCGTTTGGAGTATGTTCTTCTGGAGCATTAACTTGTATCCTTCTTTTTTGAGGGTTTTTATCTTTTTCACAAATTGGGCGCCCACGTTTTAGACTTAGTTTTGGTATACCATCATTATGCCTTTCAGATACATCAAGTCGAACAGGCGTATTCATTGCCAGAACATGGTAATTTGTTACCTTTTTACTATATGTAAATGCATCAGGCAACTGATTTGCAATATTCTATAAATAGATTATCCTTCTTAGTTCTTGCTCGCATTGATTCGGTCGTGGGTCGAGATGAGAAAATGAACGAACGTTCCATGCAATTTCACACTGTTATTCAGGAAGTGGTGCTTTCTCTCCCCTAACGGCGGGAAAACTTTCTCATCAAAATGACAATCGGCATATCTTTCCTTAAATAAATCACCTGTCAATGGCTTAATATATCTCACAATAAAAGGAGAACCAAACATACATATATTCCTAAACGTTGTTGAGGACCCAATTTTGTCCGTTGAGGTGGGGCAATCGGAACATAAATCGCATAATCAAAAATCTTTAATTGGGAAATATTAGGCTGCTAGCTCAATACCATTTTTAATGGTGAATATGGTTGAAACGAATTGGGTCTAAGCCAGACTAATGCAGAAGCATGTAAAATCGCATGTACCCAAGCTGTCGTGGGTAAATTAGATCTTAAAAGCATCGGTCGAGCAATCAGTTGTAAACGTTTGATAAATGACTCAGCCAAGCCATTTTTAGTGTGCACATGTGCCACTGAATGCTCAACTTCAATCCCAATCGACATATAATAATCATTACAAGCTTGAGAAGTAAATCCACCGGCATTATCAAGACGAATAGATTTAATAGGATAATCTAGAAATTGTGCTCTTAAACGTATAATTTGAGCAAGAAGCTTGGCAAAAGCTACGGTTCTTGTGAAGAGCAAACTCACATGAGACCATCGTGAGGAGGCATCCAATAAGACCATAAAATAACGAAATGGTCCACAAGGGGGATCAATAAGTCCACAAATATCTCCTTGTATGCGTTGTAAAAATATAGGGGATTGAATATGAACCTTCAATGGAGATGGCCTCTTGATTAGTTTTTCTTATGAACAAGCGACACAGACACAATCACGAGGTAAAAGAATCTTCTGGTTATTTAAAAGGTGTCCATGTGAGTTTTGTACAATTCGACGAATCATTATCGAACCTAGATGACCAAGTTTATCATGTCATAATATAAATAGCTTTGGATCATTGAACTTCTGGTTTATCACAATATTAGCTTTGACTGGATGTATAGTCGCATAATCCAATCCAGATGAGAAAATTGAGAATTTCTCTTTAACAAGCTTATGGCCTGAATCACCATATATAATGCATAAAAATTCTTTATTCCCCTCATTCATGGTCTCAGGATGAAAACCATTGCGACTTATATCCTTGAAACTCAATAAATTTCTTTTTGACTTGGTAGAAAATAATGTCGTAGTAACCAAGATATGTGTACCATTTGGCAATATAATTGTTGCTCTTCCGGAGCCTTCAATCAATGTTGTAATACCAGAAATTGTACTAACATTTGCTTTTGCCAATTGTAACGACGAAAAATATTTTTGATCACGGAGAATTGTTTGTCGTTCTACTGTCAACCATACATATGTCCCCACCATTCATCTTGAATAAACGTCTAGCAGACCATATACAATTTTCATTATTCGAAATAATCAAGTTAAAAATAGTGAATTTTGTTGCTTGATGAAAAACTCTTTATACGTCAATTAGAATGTCTGGAATTCATTTTTCAAGTCATGTTGTATTTGGAATTACACAGAAAAAATAAACAGAACAACTCTAAAGAATTTTTTAACGAAAAACACAACTTATTTATAGCAATCCTTATAAAACATGAAATTAATCGAAACAAGTTTCTCAATCATTATTGATTATTCTCATTCACAAACTGGACCCCATTGCCATCCATGTTTGGCTCTGTAACAAACTGGACCCCATTAAATGAGTAAAAGCCATTTAATCCATTTGACCATCATCTGCTATGTTACCAAAGTCTGCAAAATGAACTTGTTTTCCTTTGCTTTTATTCTTCTGGGATGCTTGATAAAGTTCAACCAAATACTCTGGAGTACGGCAAGTATGACAATGCCCTTGGGCTCCACATCGATAACAAGTTTCTTCATGGATCTTATCTAATGCACCAATTTTCATAGCTGTTGTATTTTCTTGTGGCTTTTTCTTATTGTCCTTCAGGTTGTATGATGCAAAATTTATACCACGACCACGGCCTCTACTGCAGCCACGACCGCGACTACTAACTCAACCACGACCACGATTATTGTTATGGTGACTTGCATTCGCTTCTGGGAATGGTTGTGATCCAGTCGAGTGAGAGTTGTGGTTTTTCATCAACAATTCATTATTTTATTTAGCAACAAGAAGACATGAAATAAGTTTTGAGTATTCTTCAAATTGTCTTTCCCTCTATTGTTGCTGCAGGAGCATATTGGATGCATGGAAAGTTGTGAAAGTTTTCTCTAACATATCAGCATCAATAACTTTGTCTCCACACAATCTTAATTGTGATACTATGGAGAACATTACAGAGTTATATTCATTCACAGACTTATGATCTTGCAGCCTCAGGTGCAACCAGTCATATCTAGCCTTTGGGAGGACACACTTTTCTGATGGTCATACCTTTCTTCCAGATTTTTCTATAACTCATATGGATCTTTTACTCCAAGATATTCAGTTTTCAGCCCATCATGGAGGTGATGACGAATGAATATCATTGCATTCGCCTTATCTTGTTTGCTTGCTTTATTTCCTTCTTTGATAGTATTTCCAAGATTCATAGATGTCAAATGAATCTCGGCATCAAGGACCCAAGCCATATAATTTCTTCTAGAAATATCAAGGGCAGTGAATACGAGTTTTGTGATGTTTGCCATGTGTCTGAGTATAAATCAAATATATCAGAAAGTGATATATCCACTCAAAACTCCATGTTTGAGTTAATGTGATATGCTTCAGGCATAAGTACGATGCAGACTATTATATATGCAATGATAAGAATACAATCAATACATGATTAATCGATCACTGGAGGATCACAAGCGTCGTTTGCATCCACAACTGACATCTTTGCAGGATTTTAATGATTGTATAGAAGATTGTTGTTTGATGGATCGTCCATTCCATGGCATACGTTATACCTGGGCAGATGGACGAGGTTTAGGCCGTGTGCAACGTCTCCTTGATTGGGATTTTACTAATTCTTCATTCCATGATGCTTTCGATGATTTACACTTAACGCAACTTGTTCGTGCGCCTGCTGATCATTCTCCGCTTTTGTTGGTCTGTGCTACATCTCGTATAGAGGGGCTGAGGTCATTTCGGTTCTTGGATGCTTGGCTTTCACATCTGGACTACCACACTTATGTTAAGGATGCTTGGGGGTCGTATCCAACAATTCGTGGCATGTATGGATTTTATCGAAAGTTGGTGCATCTTAAGCATGACATACAATCTTGGAACAAAAATATATTTGGCAATATTTTTGATCGAATGATGTAGGCTGAGGCTGCGATGCCCGTGCAGAACAATATTTTGATAATGACCCCACTTCCAAAAATTGCCAGTTATATCATTAGGCAAAAGATGAATATATTCTTTCTTCCAAGTATGAATTTGATTTCTGGAAACAAAAAGCACGACTTAGATGGCTTCGTGATGGTGATGCAAATACAAAATATTTTCACACTTTTGTTAAAGGATGTTGTTGTCAGCTTCGGGTTCAGCAGATACATACCTCTGCGATGTCTTATGTGATACTCAGGATGCTATATAGCAAGAAGCAGTTTCTTTTTATACCGCCTTGATCGATACGGAGCAAACAAATGATTATGATCGCATCCTGTCACAAATGTCACAGTTAGTGACATCGGATGATAATGCTTTATTGACTCGGATCCCACAAGAGACAGAGGTCACGAATGTTTATAACATTTGGATCCACAGAGTGCAGCCGGACCTGATGGTTTTTATGGTAATTTCTTTCGTTTTTGTTGGGATATTATCCATACAGTTGTTCTTAAAGCAGTGCAGGAAATTTTCATGGGCATTCCACAATCTGCTTTCATGGCTAGTGCTTTGATCATACTGTTACTTAAGGTTCTACTCCTCACACTTTTAGTGATTTTCGCCCAATTTGTCTGACTAATTTTATGAGTAAAATTTGTACTCGCATTTTAGCAACGCGATTAAATATGTTACATCCTAAGTTGATTTCACCGGAACAAACGGGCATCCTCAAAGGCTATGACATTTCATCTCAAGTGCTATTAGCCCGTGAGATGATTCATATGTTAGACCATGGGGGAACATGTAGTCAGTTGTGTTTAAAGTTGGATATGATGAAAGCATTTGATCGGGTGAGCTGGGAGTACTTGGAGCGATTATTGTCTGCCTTTGTCTTCTCAGCCTTTTTTATTCGCTTGATTCTCAATCATTTGGGAAGTACAAGAGTTTCATTTTTGATAAATGGTGTTCCATGTGGATTTTTTCAACCTACTTGAGGGTTTAAGCAGGAAAATCCATTATCTCCACTGCTTTTCATTTTAGCTTCGGAGGGCTTCATCGGGGATTAAAGGCTTACGCTGCAGCTGGCCGAGTGTGTCCTTTTCGATTGGGCCGTATGTCATTTTCTGTTACACATCTAGCGTATGCAGATGACCTTTTAGTGTTTTTACGGGGGGACATTCGCAATCTTAAGGCATTTAAACACTTCCTCTCTAGGTATGAGCACGCATCAGGTCAGAATGTTAATTTTCAAAAGAGCCATTTTATTGCTTCATCTAATACTTCTTCAATCCGCCGCTAGAGATTTGAGGTGACCCTTGCTATGCATTCCACCTCCTTGCCTTTTCGATATTCGGGTTCTTTTTTACATAAGGGTATTACTTGGGGCTGCTATTGCACCACCGTTCTGTAGCATATTGATCACGGTTAAATGGTTGGCACAACAAACTTTTATCACAGGCAAACATATTGGTTCTTCTACGGTATGTTATCTCTTCCTTGCCATTACATATTACGGCTGCTGGTACACTTCCGAAATCGGTCTTACAAGTTATTCAGAGGAAAACGGCGCAATTTTATTAGGGTCCTCAGCGTCATTGGGTCTCTTGGTCCCGAATTCAGTCTCTTCGGTCTGAAGGTGATTTGGGCCTTCGTAATTTTTGCACTCTACAAGACGCGTATTGTTTCCATATCTGGTGGCAATATCATCAGCATACTACTTTGTGGAGTCAATATATGAATGCCAAATATGGTCCATGAGGCGATTACAGGCCGCATCTTCCTGATTCCCCTACATGGAAACTCATTTGTCGGTATCATCCGTTCTGCATTACGAAATGTGACTGGGACGGAGATACTCTTATATGGACACCCACTTCTTCCGGTATCTTTTCATTACATTTGGATTTTGAGGTATGTTGTTCATCTCGTCCTACCATTTTATCATCACGATTTATGTGGCACAAGCGACAACGGCCAGCTGGGTTTTTTATATGTCATGTTTGGATGGCATTTATCCCACTTCAACACGGTTATGGACATATTTAATGGCATGGTGGCTGCTCTTTACTTCCAGTTCTATTATTGGTGTTTTACGTATAATTGTCCCATGTATTATTCTTTTTAATATATGGCGGTCTTACACGTCTATTCTATATAGAGAGGACACTTCTTGGACCATGACCACTCTAATGGCCACAATACGTGCGGATATTTATTTATGGGGGAAATCAATCGATGGAACTATACTTGTGTCAGGTATCATACTCTTTCAGCAGGTGGGGCTTTTACCTCCACTTTGGCTGGCCCCTCCGTCTGGATGTTTGAAGCTTAACACTGATGCGGCAGTGGGTCAGAGGTTTGCTGCAGGAGGTGCTATTTTCCGGGATTCAATTAGTTCATGCATTGGGACAATTACATTTCTTTTACCATTGGTTTTGCCATTTACTGCAGAAACACAGATTGACTTATTTGGGCTCCTATTTTTTTACCTACTCATCCTCATATTATTTTTGAGACAGATTGTCAGGCATTGACACAGTTACTTTCTGATTCGGCACTTACACCGCACGTTTTCCATTTACGGAGGCTGCATTCTTCGGTCATACAAACGCACACTCTAATCATGCATATATATCGAGAGACCAATTTAGCAGCACATTATTTGGCCCAACATGGTATGTTGAATGATGTGACATGTTATATCACTCCAGAGGCTCTACCATCTCTTGTTCATAGCTATGTTGCACTTGATGTTACCGTAGGACACATTTGTCATGCTTGATGCCGGCCTTGTTTCTTTTTTGTTGCATGTATCAATCGATGCAGGCAACCTCGGTATGATTTATTCTACGTTTTGTTTTGCTGCATTTACATCTTCTACAGATCTTGGTGTTTCATGCTACTAATGTTTTTGTGTCTTTTCGTGACTGTTCGAGCCCAAAACCCGTTGTACTTGCATCAATCTGGACATGGCCTCTACATTCGACGATCACACAGCTCGCAGTTTTTACCACTACGCATAATTTGATACGATTGTCTATGTCGCTAGATTATTTTTTGTTTTTGTGCAGAATATTGTGTAAATGCTTTATTTTCATTTTCTTTAAGTTTCGGTGAGAGAGTCTCTCACTGCTGATGTAACCACGGTATTCCTCTGCCACACACTGGGGGTTTATTTTATTAATAAAACTCCCGACAGTACCGTCCGTCTTTTATTTTATATATATATATATATGTATATATATATATATGTATATATATATATGTATATATATATATATGTATATATATACATATATATATATATATATGTATATATATATATATGTATATATATATATGTATATATATATATGTATATATATATATGTATAAATATATATATACATATATATATTTGGTGAAAGACGGGCGGTACTGTCCTGTTATTTTATTAATATAAACCCTCACTTATGGCAGAGGAATACCGTGGTTACATCCATGTCAACGGAGGGAGACTCTCCCAAACTAAACAGAATAACTGAAGATAAACATATAAAAATTGCAAAATACAAGCAAAAAATGATTACGTAGAGCATGAAAGAATATATGTCTAGTGATAGGCCTACAAGAAAGATCTCCCTGTGGGCCGCCCCTAGCACTGCCATTGGCCTCCAAGTGTGTGATACTTCTCCGAGACGCACCTCAACAGATCAGTGAAAGCAGCAGTCATGCAGACGCTATACCATAAAACACATAATATAGAGATAAGAGTAATGAAAAGGCTAAGAATGTACCGAGGTTGCCCACCACCAAAACTGGCACGGGCAACAATATATATATATATATATATATATATATATATATATATTGGAAAGAAATTTCTATTAGCGTAAACCCTCACTTATGGCGGAGGAAAACCTTATTACAGCAATTGAAAAGATGACGATAGTAGCAGTATATGATCATCAACATCCATATTATATACGATATGCCGCATTAAAACATTGCCAAGTAAAACCACCCTTGTAGATAAAACCTTGGCGAAGGAAAAAGCGTACATATTTATATAAATGGAGTGTTGAGGTACGCTATCGTATAAAATGAAAGAATATGAAAATCGGATATTACATAAATTTAACAAAACAAAAGGCCATCTGAACATCCACTGCTGATGATGGTTTCTTGTCCAGGCGGAAACTGCATCAATGGCCAGGAAATGATGTGCAATTCGTGTCCTCGTCCATGCATTAAAGAAACAAAAGGTTGAGTGAAGCAAAAATATGAGACATAATGAAATGCGTGAGGCAAATCGAATGAAGATCATACCAGGTCTGCCTGCACAAACTAATGTGTCGGCAGAGATATAGAAGATACGCCAATCCATTTGGAAGACTTGCAATAGGAGGCAACAGCTTTTTTGCATCAACTATGACAGGGTGTGCGTAGGATGCAAAGGCAGTGTGGAGTTTCGATTGTGAGTACGTGATCCATGTCCATAATGAAATGAAATCTCAGCCGCGAGCAAAGAACACCCATGCATCGATGTCATCCATACACAAAGCAAGCAAAAGGGCAGCAGTCCACATATAATGCACGCCAAATGAGATGTATGCAGCGAGGGAAGAACACCAATGTGGTGATGTTGGTCACGCACAAAGAAAACAAACAGGCACGTCAATGCAGAGAAAAAGACATACGATAACCAACAGGATGATTGAAAATCAAGCATACCGAGTCTGCCTGTACTCAATAAAGTACAAGCAGAGAAATTGCGGAAATGCCAATCCATATGGAAGACTTTAGTTGTGAGAACTTGGTTGCTTCGATCCAAGTGGGTAGCGTAGTTGCGTTGTCGTCCATATATAGAGTAAGAAAAGAAAACATTAGATATGCCGAAGATATAGATGGTGCAACAGTGAGCCAAAAGAAGGCAATGCATACCGTGCCTGCCCGTAACCGTTGTGGTTCGGGCAGAATAATCAGAAATGCGCCAATCCATGAGGAAGATTAGAATGTCAACATGCACGGAAGCTAGCCGAAGTGAGATCCAATGTGAGTGATGCACGTACCAAAGCTGGGAGATTATGACTGTTGAAATAACATGTCGCGGGATACATCATGGCATGTTGAGCAAGGTAATGAGCTGGCATATTGGCCTCGCGATACGTATGAACTACCTCCAGTCTATGACGATGAAGTAATGTATGTAAAAATCGTAGGTGATAGGTGCCATAGATATGTTGTGGTTGATGTAGTCGTGACAACATTTGAGCACAATCAGATTCTACTATGAGCGAGCGATAGAAGGGGAGAAAATATATCAGACCAAAAAGAGTAGCCTGAATCTCCACCATCAATGGCGCACTTGGAGGCAGACGAAAAGAAAGTGCACGCACACAGTTACTGTCATGATCGCGCAAAATGGCCCCACCGGTGGCATAATGGCGGCCGACTGCTGCATCAATATTTAATTTGAGTCTACCTGAAGGTGGAGTTTGCCACCTAATAATGTGGAGACGTGGAGGACGAAGCCGGGGAATCCACGAGAGGGAGAGAGCCGGTCCTGCTGCAAGCTTGGATCCCTGTATCTTCTGTATCCACATGTGAATGTCAAAGTGTATGGAATTCCTTAGCCCCGTGGTAGAAAAGGATGTAGAGTCCCCATAAACTAATTGAGCATAATGCCGCCAGATGTTGGAAACTGTAATTGCTGGAATGACAATTTTTAAAACCCCAAATAATGATGAAGATGTTGAACGATACCACCAAGCTAATAGATACTGACGCAGAGTTAGTGATGTCGGGAGTATTCCATGCAACTCTATGGCAAAAAAGACCCATAAATGGCGGATGCGACTGCAGTAAAGGAAGATATGATCCACTGTGGCCGAGTGGTCCCTGCAAAAAGGACATTGCATGGGGCAGACCACTAAGTACCGTCCAATGTAGTCTTCAAATGGCATAGTCGAATGAAAGAGGTGCCACAACAATATTTTAGTGGATGGGGAATGTTGCTTAAACCAAATAAATTTTGCAGATAGTTGGGTTGGCCTTGATATCCTAGAAATATCATAGGCTGACTTGAGCGTGAATTCGCCTGTGGGTGTAGGCATCCATGTAAGAAAAGATCCCATACCAGTCGTTTGAGAGATGCAGGTGTGATGAATTCTACATATTAGTTTCCATACTGCGGAATCAGGGAGCCGTGGTCGATAATCGTCCCTCCTGCCATATTTCATATGCATATATTGACTCCATAAAGTATTTTGCTTTTGATATGACCACCGAATTCGACAGTTATATGCCTGCTGCAACTCGTTAAGATCTCGAAGTCCTAACCCGCCTTCTTCAATAGGCGTGATAATTTTTAGCCATGCCACCCAATGATGTCTGTCTCCCCAATAGAATGCTTCCATCTTTCTGTTGATCATTTGGATGACTGACTTTGGCAAGCCGCCTGCTGCCAGAATATGAAGCGGAAGCGCTGCAATCACTAAACGCAAAAGCACTAACAGTCCCGCCGAGAAGAGTAAACGGGCATGCCAGCCTTGTAGACGGTCCTCAACATGTTGTAATAGGGATGAGCAATATAAGGATCGATTAATGCCTTTGTGAAGATATGAACCAAGGTATCGAAAAGGTAGAGTAGTAGCTCGCATGCCTAATATGTCTTTGTATGTCTGACACTGACTTGAGGTGATACTAGCTGAAGGGATGAAACTGCTTTGTGAAAATTAACCTTTTGACCTGATGCAGTTTCATACGTAGTGAGGAATGTATGGAATCGCCTGAGATTACGCTGTGTACCTCGCAAAAAAATAAGTAAATCATCTGCATATGCCAAGTGAGAGATGGCTATGGGTATGCGCCCTAGTCGAAACGATTGAATGTAGCCTGCTGGCAACTAGCGAATTTAGGCCTTTGCTGAAGCCCTTCAGATGATAAAATAAACAGCAAAGGGGACAAGGGATCACCCTGCTTGACACCTCTAAATGGGTGAAAAGAGGCCGATGGCTGTCCATATTAATACCGACAGCTTTGTGGCACTTAAGTGATTGATGACAATCTGAATGAAAAAATCCGAGAATCCGAATTTGCGCAATAGCAGCTCGAGATACTCCCAACTTACCCGATCAAAAGCCTTCATCATATCTAGTCTCAAGCATAACTGAGATCCCCTCTATCCAACATATGAACCATTTCCCGGGCCAATAAAACCTGAGTTGAAATATCATGACCGGGGAGAAATCATGTTTGCTCCGGCGAGATTAACTGCGGCAGTAGCGTCCCTAAGCGAGTGGCAATAATACGAGTGCAAACTTTGCTCAAAAAATTTGTAAGACAAATACGGCGAAAATCACTAAATGTCTGAGGCGATTGCGTTTTTGGTATCAATGTAAGTAAAGCACTAGCCACGACAGCAGGCTGTGGGACTCCAATGAAAAACTCATGTATAGCTTTTAGAACATCCAAATGTATTATAGACCAGCATGAATGGTAGAAATTACCATGAAAACCATCAGGTCCAGCTGCACTCTGAGGATCTAGACTCCACACTGCCTCTTTTACCTCTGATTCCAATGGTAGCTGTGTAAGCATGAGGTTATCTGCTTCAGATATCAGGCTTGGAATGTGTGACAGGATAGCTGAATGATTCTATGTCGCTTCACGAGCAAATAAATCTGTATAAAACGTGACAGCTGCGATCATAATGTTGTCTGGATTCGTCAGCAGTGTCCCATCCGAATTTTGAATCTGCTGAATACGTAGCTGAGAGCGTTTACCTTTGACCATTGAGTGCAAGTA
>AP025063.1:6715829-6730160 GCA_036186865.1 Eustoma russellianum
CCGGAGGAGGAGGAGGAGGCGGAGGAGGCATGTTAGATGTTTCCTTAGGAGGGCATGCAGCGGTTGCATGGCCCAGTCTACGGCAGGAGGTGCAGAATAATGGCAAGTCTTCATAGACTACTGGCTGCAGTATTAAGCGTCCTTTCGCTTGTAAATATATCTTTTGAGGCAATTCCTGCGAAACATCGATCTCAACACATACACGAGCCACTGATGGTCGCAGTCCTTCCGAGGTCGCAACATCAAGTTTTATCAGTATTCCAATAGGCCGTACAATTTCAAAAAGGGCTTCCCAAGCGATGGAGGTGAATCGGTAACGCAGGGAGGGCAATCCAAACCGGGACAATAGGAGCGTCTGATGAAGGATTGAAGTCAACTGTGCACTTCGTAATCCTCATGTGGCACCCAGATATATGCCAAGAGCGTCGATAAAAACATCTCAAATAATCTGCCTCATTGCGGAAATTTAGCAGTATATGTGTCTGATCAATCAGTGTAATTCGCAGATCCTGATAAAACCCAATTTTCTCAAAAACCTCACGTATAATTTTCAAAGGTGGCCAGCCATACCAAAAAGTGCCAACTAATGAATATCTGAATGGCGCAGCAAGAGCATCAATCTCTGAATCAAGAAAAGAAATCATAGGGATACCTTTATAGCGTGCAACCATTTTTGGAGTAATTGAAATATTGTTGGCGGCATCATTGCCTGCAACCACTGCTGCGAATGTTGGAGCAGTGGCCATCGACCAGGGATTTAGTGGAGAAGAAGAAAAGAACCGACTTTTGTTGATTGCAGCGAAAGCGAGGAATGTGATTGCGTTGCCGTAGGTTGTGGCGGAAAGCAGCGGCGGAAGACATCAGCATGGCATGGCGGCGGCTATAGCCGCCGGATCGCACGATCGCCGGACTACTCAACATGATTTTGACTCTTATGTTCGTGCACAATGGAAATCTTATCCAACAGTGGGGGGAATGTATGGCTGCTATGATAAGCTCCGTCGTCTAAAATTAGATCTTAGAACATGGAATCGAAGTATCTTTGGAAACATCTTCACGGATCTGCAAGCAGCTGAAGAGGAAACTGTTAGCACAGAAAAAACATATGATGCATCTCCATCGGATGCCACAAGGGCAGCCTACCATCGGGCCAAAGCGAATCTTATCACGTTACAACGTCGGGCGCATCATTACTGGAAACAAAAAGCTAATGTCAAGTGGCTTAAAGAGGGAGATTCCAATACAGCTTATTATCATCGCTTAGTTAAGATTAGAAGACAACGTCAATCTATATTATCCATACGCAAGGCTGATGGAACAATGTGTGCAGATCAATCTGCCATACAAGAGGAGGCAGTACATTTCTTTCGGCGCCTTTTTACAGAGGAAGAGACTGTTGATCATGATTTATTGTTGCAATATATTCCCTCAATTTTAACGTCAGCCGAGAATGATTTCTTGTTACAGATGCCACAGATGAATGAAGTGAAAGACGCAGTTTGGCAACTAAGTCTGTCCAGTGCCCCGGGCCCAGATGGCTTTCCCGGTTCATTCTATAGACGTTTTTGGGATATACTACAACTAGATGTTCTATTGGCGATCCAAAAGTTCTTCCTGGGTATTAAAATACCCAAGTCAATGGCTGCCTCCTTAATATGCTTAATACCGAAAAATGAGAACCCAGATACCTTTGCGGATTATCGCCCCATTTGTTTGACAAACTTTTTGTCTAAAGTGATCACGCGTATTATTGCCAGCCGTTTAAGTACTCTATTGCCTAGGCTAATCTCTTTGGAACAAGCGGGATTTATGCCTAGCAGGGGAATTTCGAAGCAAGTATTATTTGCAAAAGAAATGGTTCATCTACTACATCGAAAGTGTCGCGGCGGACAGGTTATGATCAAATTGGACATGGCCAAGGCATTTGATCGCGTCTCATGGCAATATTTGGAAAAGCTCCTTCGCGCCTTTGGTTTTCATTCTAGATTTATTCGTCTTATTATGAATAATCTGTCAGCTACTCGTTGCTCAGTTTTGATCAATGGACGGCCGTGTGGTTTTTTTGCTCCGACAAGAGGGGTCAAACAGGGTGATCCGTTATCCACATTGCTATTTATATTGGCCTTAGAGGGGTTTTCACGAGGTATTAACGCTTTGTTTCAATCAGGATTCTTAAGGGGCTTTCAAGGCAGAAGAGCACAGGTAGTATCTCATCTTGGTTTCGCAGATGATTTACTAGTATTCTTAAACGGTTTAATTGATAATTTGCGGCGTTTCAAATTATTTCTGGAACAATACCAAAGAGCATCAGGCCAACTAGTCAACTATCATAAAAGTCTGTTGGTGCCAAGTGATGGTGTTTCGTTGACTCGCATTGAATCCCTCTTACATATGCGAATTGCAGCACTGCCTATTAAGTACTTGGGCTCTTATCTATTCAAAGGGATCAATCGATTGCAATATTGCTCTTCCCTCTTGGCTCATTTTGATTCTCGTCTAGTAGGATGGTCGCAAAAGTTATTAAGTATGGCTGGCAGACTATCTCTAATTCGATCAGTCTTGTCTACATTGCCGCTTCATATCATGGCAGCAGCAAAACTACCATCGAGTGTTATTACTGAGCTAAATAGGAAAATGTCTAATTTTCTGTGGGGCAACGGGCATCATTGGAGGGCTTGGACAGCAGTATGCACTCCAACGAATGAAGGTGGATTAGGCATTCGAAATTTATCCACTTTGCAAAAGGCCTACGAGTACAAACTATGGTGGCAGTACCAAACAACTTCATCTTTATGGACAAACTTTATGCAGAGTAAATATGGGCATCGCACAGATATGACATACACAATATATGATTCAGCGGATTGGAAGCGTTTATGTCGTATTCATCCTTTTTGTGCAATGCACTCGACCCCAACTGCTGATGGCTTGCTATGGACCAATTCTCCCATGGGTCAATTCAATCTCCGTACAGCTTATGAAACTTGCAGAACACGAGGGGCGGATTTCTTATATGCACATTATATTTGATGGCCTGGTATTGTATCGGCAGCAAACCTTTTTCTCTGGCGGCTATGGTTTAATGCGCTCCTATTTCCACAAAATCTGACAACATGGAGTGTTTCTTTCCCACCTGCTGTGCGTTCTGTAGAGAAGCGGCAGTAGACATCACACACACCTTTTATCATTGTCCTGTCATAGCGCAAATTTGGGTACAATTGGCAACTGTTTTTCGCGGTCCTATGCCCAGCGCTAGAACATTTAAGCTTTATTTATGTAGATGGTGGACAAGTGCAAACAGAGGTACTATGTTTGGTCACCTTGCGGTAGCTGTTCCACTGATTGCATCCTGGATAATATGGAAAGAGTATGCGGCGATATATTTTGGCGATTGCAGTTTTTCCCTTAATAGATTAACGGAAGAGATACGGCAGGGTATTTACACATGGTGTATGTCTGCCTCGGGTGCCAAGCACGCTAAGTCAATTCCTTATTTGATTGCACTCCATTATTCGCCCCCACTGCTAACCAAACGACTCAAAGTGTTGAGATGGCAGCTTCCACCGTCAGGTAAACTCAAATTGAATGTCGATGCAGCAGTTGGAAGAAAATCGTCGGCAACGGGAGCAATATTACTTGACGACGCTGGGCAACTAGTGCAAGCCATTTGCTTCATGTTGCCTATCTTGCCTCCTATGCACGCAGAACTACAGGCTGTATTGTTTTCCCTTATATTTTTTGGCACGCAAGGGTATATACATTTGGACGTAGAAGTAGACTGCAAAGAGTTAGTGCGCTTAATAAATCGATCCAATGTTGTATCCTGCCGCCTTCGATCAGATTTACTACGGTTGCGCTTACTCTCTGCCGTGCACGCAACATTATCTTTTGGGCCAAGGGAGATAAATTCTGCAGCACACTATCTATCACAATATGGTATCATGCATGGCCAAAAATATGTCCTCACTCGGCCAGATTCTCTTCCGACACTTGTGCGTGGCAGCATGCAGACGGACATCCATACTGCATATGTTCGTATCTAAGACTCATCGCGGGAGCGTTTCTCTTTTGCCCGCCTGCATCATACAGATGTGGGCGGGGGTACGTTTATATCATTACTTTAGTTGCATTTCTTCTACATCTTGCTAGGGTACTAATGTTTGCTGCTCTTAAATGCTGCGGCGTTTATCTGATACATTTGCATCCGTCGCCGGTGCACTGGTGGACCAGAATCTGCTCGTACTTGTGTTGCCCGATACCAGCTTGGTTTCGGGCAACCTAGGTAAAACTTTCACGCTCTTCTTAAGGCTGCCTTTTCCACCTTATCACCAATTCAAAATAACACAATGTCTACTGTTTGCTGCTCTTAAAATGCTGGTTGTCTATATGCTACAATTGTGCCCATCACTACTACAATGGCTGATCAGAACCTGTTCGTACTTCTGTTGCCCGATACCTTCTTGGTTTCGGGCAACCTAGGTAAAATTTCAATACTATTTTTCATGCTAACGTTTCCACATCATGTATGCAATACAAATATAACACAAAATCGGCTTGCATTCTTCTGTTGCGAGGCTATTCGGTGGATGGTCAACGATAGCAGTCATCTTTCAACTACAAGAATTTCCAGATATCACGTAGAACACCCGTATTGTTTTATATAGTCTAGCGTTAGATAAACATTTGGTTATATCGCTGTCACATATTTTAATTGTATTTATGTTATTGTTTTGCATAGTTTGGGAGAGTCTCCCGCCATAGAAATATGATTCATGTAACCACGGTATTCCTCCGCCACAAGTGATGGTATATAATTAATAAAATACATGGACGGTACCGTCCGTCTTTCACCAAAAATATATATATATATATATATATATATATATATTATATATATATATGTATTATATATATATATATATGTATTATATATATATGTATATATATACATATATGTACAATATATGTACATATATATTACATATATGACATATATGTATATAATACTATGTATATATTAACATAGAGGATATACATTAGAGATACAATACATATAAATAATATATATATACATATATATATATAATGTATATATATTTATGTATATTAATAAAGAGCGCATGGTCTCCGAATTTATTACGTGCCCTCACTTACGGGGAGGAGGAATACCATTCATACAAAGTAATTCAAAGCATAACATAATGAAGCTACTTAAGGGCCGAAAATTAAAGATACAGATTGGGCTAATATCAAGGAGGGAGGGAGAGTGTCCAAATGGAATATGATATGCCTCATTAAAACCATGGCAAACAAAACCACCTTGTGGATAAAATCTTGCACGAAGGAAAAAGTACATATTTACCCCATTCAGAACAAATGTAATACATTGAAAGTACCGTCCATAAACGAATTGGTATGACATCGACGAGCTCTCGATAAAGGACAGTGGTGTCCATCGCAGTCCATGCGAAACCAAACAGAAGGAAGAAAATATCAGTTTGTGCCAACAATAGCAAGAGCATATGTTAAACCATGAAGTATAAAGTCATACCCAGCTTGCCTGCATCCATCATAATGCAGGCTGCATGTGTAGTATTGCAAATCCATATGGAAGACAAGGTAAAATTGAAACGGCAACATTGTTAAGCATGACGAAGATGTCATGTAGTAACATCAAGCTTGACGCAGCTGCGAACCAAAGAGAGTAGATTATGCCGAGTATAATACATGTCTGAGAGTCTGTCTTATCCATGTTGTGCTAAATAGTGGACCGCCAGGTTTGTCTCTCGAACGATATACTGAATGACAGTCCGAGTCTGCATGAGCAAAGATTGCAAGAACTATAAATGGAAATTTCTACCACATGGGTGGACTGGTATAGGACCCGAGACAACTGCTGACAATCGGTCTCTAAATAATGTTGCGATAAATCGGCAAGAAAAAGAGCAGGCTAAATAGAGTAGCCTCAGTTGCCGTAAGAAATGGAGTGCACAAGGGCAAACGAAAGGAGAGTGTCCCAACACATGCACCCGTATAATCGTGTAAAATAGCACCTCCAGCTGCAAATTGCCTTCCTACTGCAACATCAATATTAAGATTCAATCGATCAGTAAGAGGAGCTAACCATCTCACCACCTGAGCACGTTTGATGCTAAGTGTAGGTAAAAGCCCCAAATGCTACACGGACCGAAATTCTGACACAAGTTTAGTGCCATCAATTGTTTTGGCCCATAAATAAACATCTGAACGGACAACTGCCATTATAGATTCTGTTGTAAGATGTCTCATCACCATAGACAAGAGATGTATAAGTACGCCATACATTGAAGACAATAATACCCAAAATCACAATCCGCAAGACTCCCAAGAAATTATTAACATATATATATATATGTATAATATGTATATATGTATATATATATATATATGTTAACTAATTATATATTTTATAATTTATACATATATATGTATGTATATATAATATACTCCTAACTTAAAATACTTCATAAACCTCAAAAGAGACCTTATGGCAGAAAATACGCATATGTGTGTGTGTATGCTCATCGTACACACCAAGGGAGGCAAATTAGCCGGCACACTTTCTAGCACAATATGTCAAATATGCAATCATCTTTTTTTAGGACGGCAGATTTACCTCCTCTGGTTTGAGCAAGTTATCAGACAGAATCCACACACACTTATGACATGGCTAATGCTCTTCTCTCACTTTGTTGCCCATATTGTAAGATATGGGCAACACGGGTGTGTTCAACTCTTTCTACTTCAGACAAACTCATATGATTGCTTTCATATATTTGGCTTTGGAAATGGACTTGTTTTTGATTGTGTCTACGGATACAGGCAACATGGGTAACTTTATTCTAGACACTGGCTCATACATATGTTCAGCTACAAATATATTGGTTTCACTAATCTTCATGTCATTTCTTTCTTGCATGGATCTACGGCGATTATTTTCTTAGAGGACAAACGTTCCATTGGCACACCATGAAAGGCGGCTCAGACATTTCATTAACTCCTCAGAGTTTATGTGCACAGGCACCATAGCAATGTGACAGTTTGAGAGCAACAGCAAGGGATATATATATACACTCTATTTCTGTATACACTCTAATTATAAATATGGATGCTTTTTCCTGAGCCAAGTTTTTATCCACAAGGATGATTTACTTGGCAAGGTTTTAATACGGCACATCATATATTACTGGAGATTACAAATTATTTGATCATTACACTTTTATTATTCATATGATGACTCCGGATGTAAGATGGTATTCCTCCGCCATAAGTGAGGCATAAATAAAATATACATTTTCTTGCAAAAAAATATATATGTGCTCATACACGGCCATAAAGGGCTCTTACGAAGAAAAATATTTTAATTGTATTATAAATCCATATTTGTACAATGTATGCTCATACAAGTCCATATAGGGATCTTACCAAGAAAAATGATTTTAATTGTATTATAAATCCATATCTGTACAATGTTTGAAAATATGAGTATACACACACACACACATATACACACATATATCCATTTATAACATATACCCACCCGTGTGTATATTATATACATATTTATCTACTAAAAATCATTTAATTGACATTAAAAAGGCCTAAGGCCGTATGTATAATATGGTATGTATATACATATTCCATTATACAAAACCATATATTTTACATATTCTTATTGTTAAATCTTTGAGCATAACCATGAATGGTTCAACTTTGATACAAACGTATATACATAGATCTTTGAAAATCCACGAAGGATCTAAGAAGAGTACTTGTCTTTACCAATTTTTTTTGCTCTTAAAGTGATTTTTTTCAATTGGTGTTATGACCCGCATTTCCGGGTTAGTGGAAAAAATAAAATAAGACGATGGAAAATAGAACGCAAATGCGACGTGGATAAAATTTCGGTGTAATTTAAATTTTATTAGGATGGATAAGGACATCGATATATATCGGGATTGAAAACGCTCAGAAAATAACCGAACTATTAGTTAACGGATACAGTAAGACTCGACGAGATTAGATAAAGGATGTTCAAAAATACGCTAGGATTTAAATATATTTAGCCAGTAACGATCTAAGTCGGTAGACATAATAAATACCCCAAAAAAATACCAAGTGGACAAAATTGTGTAGAAACCAAATGATTGCATTTTGTCTATTCTACCCACCCAAACGTCCACATAGCCGCCCCCTACCTTGCAAGTGGATGAAAAGTTTTCTTCTATTTGTTTCTACTATACAACAAAACCCTACACACTTTTACCTCATTAATCACATTTTCTTTCACTTTATCCTACATGGCAAATAAAACAAAACCCCGTCTCTCCTCTTTCTTCACTAGGCCAGCCCCTACCACTTCAACAAGTCAAATCTCTTTTTTCTTTCCTTACACACTTCTTCCATACTCACCTCCTACCATCATACACCTAATATCACCAAAAACCCATCAACTTTTCTTCTCTTTCCCCTCACCCATGTTAGCCGAAATATCATCACAAAGGGGAAACCTTTTTCCGCTCTTTCTTTCATTCTACACTTCATCTTTTCTTCCTACATAATTTCTTCCACTTTCTTCCAACCCATTCCACTCATTTTCAAATTTTCTCTTTCCTCCCTACTTCACTCCACGGGTGGAAACTCAAGAAAATGGAGAAGCCTTTTTCTCCTTTCACCTGTTACCCACTCCACTTTCTTACACATCTCAAATCACCATCATCCTTCTTCTACCTTCTCTCCACCCACTCCACTCATTTCATTTATTCTCTCCTCTCTGTCCTCATCAATATTCTCGGTTGAAGACCCAACAAAGGGGGGGAAACCCTCTTCTCTTTCTTTTCACTACACACTCCAATATTTTACACTATAACACATATTCTTCCACAACCAATCTTCTTCTCTCTCTTCCAAGGAAACTAATATTAGACTGTAAACCGGCAGTAAACACCACTAGAGGGGGTGAATAGTGGTTAGCATAAATTACACTACTACCCTTGAATAAAATCCCCTTTGAAAACAGAATTTGAGATCTTCTCAAATTCAATACCCATTTTTGAAAATTCAAAACTCAATGTAAAAAACTCCAAAATTATGAAACTTTCCAGAAATTAATTTCAATGTCTCACTAGATCTTTTGACACTTCAACCAAATAAAAAGATTCAGATGGTCAATATAGATAGAATTGGACAGAATAGTGCTGAACTTTAAAAACGTGTTTCTCTCTAATTACTTAACCAAAAAGCATTATCTTTATGTCAAATACTCCTTAGAATGTCTAGTTTAAGTTTGAAAGGCTCTGACCTTAAACTATTCTTGATGAAATCAGAATTCAAGTTTCTTTGATATTGGTCAGATTGCAGCCAGAATGGAGCAGTTATCTTACAACGACTGAAAGACTAACTTTCATTTGCTCAATCAAGTGATTCTTGTTGCAAATGAAAGATGACATTCTGAAATATAACTCCACCAAAACTCACAAATTTTGAAATTGTTTTGCTATTTTTTCAAGACTTGTGAAGTTGTCTGAAATCTATAGTGAAAACGGGCAGAAAATAGAAAAGTAGAAAGAAGACAAGAACGCCAAAGATTTATCCTGGTTTGGACAATGTGACATACTCCAGTCCCAAGGAACACATTTCCTTAGATTTCACTATGGAATGAGCATAAATACAACAAGATCGAAGCTTTATCCTTGGGTTAAGCACCAACCCTATTCAAGACTTGGATGAACACCTCTATGCAACTCTTGGTTGCAACACCTTTATCACCTATTGATGTAGCCTTATAAACTTGGCTAACCAATCTTACAAAATAACCAAGAGAGGCATGTATAATATAGCTCCATAAAAACAAGAAATGAAACACCTTAGCTACAAAGAATGAATCAAGTACACGAAGAAAATAGCAAGAATGATCTTCAACTTTAGCTTACAAGTGTGTGCTCTCTTCTTCACCTTTGCCTCCTATTTATAGTGTGAAATAGGCCTTGAAGATAAGAATGCACATATGTCACCATCTTCATCATCAAGTCCTAGTTGTCTTCACATTATTGGTTGGCCATGTAATCATCTTGTACACTTAGCAATATAGAGAAACATAATTGGTCCACCTTGCATCCTTATCTTGGCCGAATTTCCACATCAGTTTGTCTTGAAAATGTTGAAGATAATAAGAAGGAATATGCCACAAGAATCCCTCAACTCCTTTCCATGAGAATAGGTCAAGTGAGGGCTGACCATTTTAGATAAAAATCAGCTCCATTTCAGCCTTATAGCCGTTGGCAACAAAATTGAAAATTTTCAAGTTTTGGTTGGTCCATTTGTCATCAAGTCATAAAATGAATAAGACACCTTCTCCACCTGTATATGCACTTCTTTTAGGCTGTATATATGTGTACCCTTAGCAATTTTGAAGAGAACATAATATATAAGAGTTGACAAGATTATGTCAACATATATATCAAAATTCCCACAATTTCTCCTTATATGTTGTGATGAATTTTGCATCAATAACTCCATTAAAATCTCTGCAAAAATATGATTCGTAACCTTCAATAACATATCCATAAGATCTTCAGGAAGAAAATAAAGTGTGACACTAAAACCATCACATATATCGTCGATGTCGATAATATCACCAAATAGAGAAATAAAATAGAATACTACCAAATAATCTTCAAGAATACCATAAATAAACTCCGAAATGAAGATAATAAGATACTCAAGAGATTCTCTGAGTCAAAAGATGAAAATGCCCTTGGGGGTAAAATGACCAAAATACCCCTGATGAGAGAAAACATCAGAAATGACCCCGATGGTCAGAAATAAATGTAAGAACACCTTTGTGATAACAAATTTGAGAATAGGTCCTTGATCATATTCACCATGTCAAGTACCTACAAATTTCAAAATATCAATTTTACCTTTTTGGTAGGTTGTAGAATCTTCTAAGACATTAGTCACAAACATTTATATTCTTCAAAATACATAATAAAAATAAGATAAACATATATAAATCATGTAAAAATGAAAATAAGAATTTTATCACATTTTAAAAAAAATTTCTAAAAACCTTAGACATCGATCGTCGAATTGCCTCTGCTTGAGAGATCGATGTCTCATAGTGAGGTTAAGAGTTTGTCTCTGACCTACATCGATCGATCGATGTGTCTCAGGTTTAGAGATCGATGTCTCACAATAAGGTCTTGGTTTTTCTCTGTCTTACATAGATCGATAGATTTGAGGGTTCAATGTACATCGATCGATCGAAGTGCACTAACCTGAGAGATCGATGTCATTTTTCTTCACTTATTTAACTTTTTAACATTTATAACATCAGTGTGATATTTTTAAGTATTCACCACTTAAAATCATGACCTTGAAAATTGTCCAAACATATTCTCAACAATCAACTCCTCCTCTTATCCTCTCATGGCCGAGATATTCAAGAAGACAAAGGCTATAATCTATCTCTTCCATTCACATCTTTTCGCATCAAATAAATCACTCTCCTTCTTCTTCAAGACAACAAGTCCTCCAACTCTTTTCCATCTCATTTTCATGGACAAAATTTACAAGCAAGAGGAACCAAGAAAAGAATTTCTTCTATTTTTCATTTCTACACTTATCAAAACATCCATCTCCCTTACAACCCTCTCTCCTATTCCAAGCTAGAATTAAGCCTTTCTAACCTACGTTGTTAGTGTTGACCATGAGCTTACACAAGAGGAACAAGGAAGTAGTTTTCTTTTCCTCATCTCATGCACACCCTCAAGCAATAACTACCACACACTCCCTCACTTCAAGCATGCTGGCCGAATTCTTAGAGGATGAATGAAATAAAAATGTAGCAAGATAAGAACATCACCTAAGATAGTATATATTTCTTCCTTTATCTAATTCCCATAAGTTTTACACTAACTCTCTATTTTTTGATGTTAAAACCGTGGTTATGTGAGGCACAAAGAAGAAGGTTTTTCTTCCAAGCCAAGTGAAGAAATTATCACTTTAAAGTGTAAAAAAGTGGCAAAGGCAAGTATTCTTCCTAGAACCTCCATGGATTTTCAAAGGCTAATTATATGTGTTTATATTTAAGTTGGACGTCCATGCAGTATGTTCAATATTTCTATACAAGAATATGAAAAATAATGTTTTATGCAATATATATTTTCATATACAACCTCCTATACACGGCCATATATGTCTTTTGATGATGAAATGTATTTAGTAATGTACTATACATACACATATGTATAATATATAAAATATGTATATGTAAATATAACCATACATTTCCATACGTATATATGTCTTGGAACAGTATGAAAATAAGATGAATACTTTTAGGTTAAAAGGAGTTATTTACATATTATAATACATATATGTATATGGTATGAAATATATATATAAGTGGGTATATATATATATATAGGGTACGGCCATGAGGCCCTTAATGTTAAAAATGACTTTAATTTATATATATATATATATAATATATGTTAAGATATGAAAATGAGTAAGGTTATGTTTAGTATATAATATGCCACAATTTTGTGAATATAATATTATAAGTATACACACCTACATAATTTCGGCCACAAGGATTTTTAAGTGTTTAAATGGCTTTATTATGTTTCAAATATACATGTATGTATAATATATATGTGTGTTATTATATAAAAAGGGCTAAGTTAGGTATACTATGTAATAGGTCATAAATATATATATATATATATATATAATATATGTATGTATGTATGTATGTATGTATGTATGTATGTATATAGACTTATGGAAAAACCTGAAGGAAACAAAAGAAAACATGAAAGACCCATGGATTCTAGGAGGAGACTTCAACACATACCTTAGAATAGAGGAACACAAAGGAGCCTCCACACCATCATGGGAATCAATGCAAGAATTCCAAGACTGCATAAATCAATGCAGCCATATAGAAGTGCCATACCAAAATATAGATGAATACTTTTAGGGTTAAAAAGGAGTTATTACATATTATAAATACATATATGTATATGGTATGAAAATATATATATAAGTGGGGTTATATATATATATAGGGTACGGCCATGAGGCCCTTTTAATGTTAAAAATGACTTTAATCTTATATATCTATATATAATATATGTTAAGAATGAAAATGAGTAAGTTATGTTTAGTATATAATATGCCACAATTTGTGAATATATATATATAAGTATACACACCTACAATTTCGGCCAACAAGGATTTTTAAGTGTTAAAATGGCTTTATTATGTTTCAAATATACATGTATGTATAATATATATGTGTGTTATTATCTAAAAAGGGCTAAGTTAGGTATACTATGTAATAGGTCCATAAATATATATATATATATATATATATATATATATATATATGTATGTATGTATGTATGTATGTATGTATGTATGTATATAGACTTATGGAAAAAAACCTGAAGGAAACAAAAGAAAACATGAAAGTACCATGGATTCTAGGAGGAGACTTCAACACATACCTTAGAATAGAGGAACACAAAAGGCGCCTCCACACCATCATGGGAATCAATGCAAGAATTCCAAGACTGCATAAATCAATGCAGCCATATAGAAGTGCCATACCAAGGATCACAATACACCTGGACAGACAACAGAAAACTAGGAAGAGTATGGAGAAGACTAGACAGATACTTTATAAACGAAGAAATGCAAGACAAGATGGACGATACAATAGTAACACATCTAAACAGAACAACATCGGACCATACACCACTACTACTGAAGGGACAAATAAAAGGACAAAGAAGAGGAAATCCATTTAGATTCATTAATGCGTGGACACTGCATGAAGATTTTGACAAATTCGTTACCTCAACATGGAACAGCTACGAAACAATAGGAGGAATGAGAGGACTTTATCAAAAGATGCATAAGATAACAAAAGAACTCAAACAGTGGAAGAAGCAAATATTTGGAAATATATTCGATGCAGTAGAACAAGCGGAACAGGAAGCAAACAAGCAAGAAAAAGCATATGAAGAAGCACCCACAGAAGAAAACAGAACAAAATACTCAAGAGCACAAGCACAACTAAGAACAGAAAACAAAAAGGCCGAAAGCTACTGGAGACAGAAAGCACATGTAAAATGGATCAAAGAAGGAGAAGCAAACACCAAATTCTTCCATAGCAGAGTAAAGGAAAGAAGAAGAAAACAAATGATAAGAGAGCTAAGGAACACAGAAGGAAAAAAATGCTCCACAGATGAAGAATTAAAAGCTGCAGCAACAGAATAC
>AP025063.1:6730170-6763031 GCA_036186865.1 Eustoma russellianum
ACTTCATGAGCAAGATAAACACAAGGATCATAGCCACAAGGCTGAACAGGATATTACCAAAAATAATATCAGAGGAGCAAGCAGGATTCATGAAAGGCAAAGAGATATCAGACCAAATCCTGCTAGCATCAGAGCTAATGCAAAACATAGACAGAAGGTGCAGAGGATCAAACGTGATAATAAAACTAGACATGACAAAAGCCTTTGACAGAGTGGGCTGGGGTTACCTAAGGAGAATAATGGAAGGATTCGGCTTCTCACAGTTCTTTATAAGACTGATATGCAACCATCTAGAGACGACACAACTATCGATACTCATAAATGGAACACAAACAGAACAGTTCACGCCAACAAGAGGAGTAAAACAGGGAGACCCCCTATCCCCATTACTATTCATAATTGCCTCAGAAGGATTCAGTAGAAGCATCAATGCACTACAAAAAGAGAAGGTAATAGAAGGATATTCAGCGGGAAGAGTGGAGAATATACCAACACACTTAGGATATGCAGACGACCTACTAATTTTCATAAATGGAGCAGCGCCAAACCTCAAAAGATTCAAGAATTTCCTACAAAAATATCAGAAAGCATCAGGACAAAACATCAACTACAAAAGTGCCAGTTCCTGATCAACACAAAGATGCCATCAACAAAAATAAGAGTCCTACAAAGCATCCTAGAAATGACACAGACACAGCAACCAATAAAATACCTAGGATGCAACATACACCAAGGGATCAATAGAGCAAAATACTGCCAATACCTACTACAACATTTCGACAGAAAAATAAACACATGGAGCAACAGAACCTGAACCCAGCAGGAAGGCTTATACTCATAAAACATGTGCTGGCAACAATCCCACTGCACACTTTGGTAGCTGAAAAAATACCAAAAGGGATTATAAGAGCAATGGAACAAAAAATGGCAAACTTCCTATGGGGAACAGGAAAACACCACTGGAAGAAATGGGAAACAATCACCAATCCAACTGAAGAGGGAGGACTAGGAATCAGAAGCCTAGAAAACAATACAAAAGGCATACTCATGCAAGATATGGAAAAAATATCAGCAAAACACAAGCCTATGGGCAAGATACATGAAAAGCAAGTATGGAAAGAGGGAAACAATGACAGTCAAGCCCTATGACACCCCAAGCTGGAAAAGAATATGCAAGGTAGACACATTCTGTGCTGTTGTGACTTCTATAGATAAGAAAATGAGGAAGTCAATGTTAAGATGGTATGGACATATGCAAAAGCGTCCTGCAGATGCACCTGTTATGCAGTGTGAGACAATGAATGAGGTGCATATTAAACGTGAAGTAGGGAGACCAAAGAAGACATGAAGAAAGACAAAAAGGAAGAATTTGACTTATATGACAATTGGGGAGCATATGGTCACAGTGAAGACAGTTAATTCATTTAGCCGATGTCACATTGAGGGTATAATATGTAAGTGAGAATGTTAGGTACTTAGGTCAGAATCATGGTTGACATGATATGATATTTGGAAAAAAAAACGTATTCTAAAGATGCATATTATGCATTAAATATTAAGGGACACAAGCAGAGTAGGATTTAGAATACAACTCAATTATAATAGTAGTAGTAATAATTATAATAATAATAATAATAATATAATAATAATAATGATGATGATAAATAAGTAAAATAAATGAAAAGCAAGAGAAATAAATATCTATATAGCCAGTCTCATATAATTTATAAAAAGACTTCAGTGTTGTTGTGATTCGTCTTTTAATTAGACAGACACTTCCACGTGTTAAATCTTCATTTCAGTATGATTTGACACCTGTTTGTAGAGTGTTGAAACGGAAAAGTTTCCTTTACAGGACTTATTTGCAATAGCGACAGATCAGCCATTCCGATTTCCCTCAACTTTTACATTTGTGCTCAGAGCATTTTCGACACTTGAAGGTACTCCTTTGTTCTATGCATTCTAGCTTTTTCTGCGTAGCAAACATGAATTTAAGATTCCGACAGTGTGAAATACAAGTATGGTCTCCAGTTTCAATGTTCCTCCTCACATATGCGAACCGCAGGTTTCCCAACATTTAAACTCATAGCATTTCCTTACATCAGGGGTTTGCAATGCAGAAGATTTTAGTTACGGTAGTAGTGTTCTTTAGGTGTCTATTAGATTAACAATGCTGGGGATTCCAGTTCTGTAATGATAAGCTCTGGGACCCGAATTAATAGACTACCATGCCGAAAACTCACCACACTCCTGCCAAGCATTGCCACATCTCTTGCTGCAAAAAGCATCTTGTGCATTTTGCATATGTACTTTCAAGAATCTTATGGTTCAATACATGAAGCCATTCTGTTGTCGGTTCTCTTGACTTTAAACTGAATACGCGCCTCTGTATCAGGTATCGGCTACAAGCTGGATCCAGATTTTTCCTTTGCTAAGATTGCCGCACCTTACGCACAGGTATGCTATTTTAACTTTCCCACACTTGTTGTATCAATACTCAATCTGGTAACTTACAAAACTATGGCTTCATATAATATGTACAGGAACTGCTGGACTTGAGACAGAGGCAACAGACTGGGACACAACTAGTTCAGGAAATAAGAAAACAAGCTAATGATGTATTGTATCTTTTTTACCTTGTTGTTGTCCTTCAGAGTTTTCCAATTGAGAGTATTGAAGTGAAATTCTCCAAATAATTCTCAGGCAAGAACCTCTACAGTGTCCATGCCATACAGAATCCAGCGGATAGAAGATTTTGTAAAGCAACTTGAGGCTGGAGATCTGAAACTTCGAGTTCGCGTTTTAGAGGTAAGTAAAAGGATGCTCTAAAACAATGGCTTTTCCCCCCTTCTTTTCTAAGCAAGTATTATCAAAAGAGTCTGAAAAGCAGTGTCCTTTCTGTTCTTCTAGTCTACTAGTTACCGTGCTCGTTCTGCATGTAAAGGATCAAGAAAACACACACTAATTGATCAAGAAAAAAATCGAAGTAAATCAAGAACTAAAGAAAACATAAGAGAAAGAGTGACTAAGGTATGTACAATTACAGAGAATACGCGCTTTAAAATATTACATGGAGACTAATAAAGGTGCAGCCCAAATAAAATTTGACGGTATAATCAAACAATATCAGACTCTACAGCCTAACACGGCATTCTGTGAAAGAGCTGTTGAATGGAGTGCTTATACTAATCTTTCAGACTGAAACCTAAAGATAAGCATTGCATTCCACTTTTCTGGAATCTGGTAGTCCCATATTAACCTACTTTGTTTCAGCCAAATATTTAATCCATTTTCAAGCTGAAATAATCCCGGAATTAACCTCCTAGAGATTAAGAAAACGAATAACTATGACACCTGCATATTGCAGTCAGAAAGAGCAGCAAGGAAGGCAACAATACTACAAATGGCAACAATGTATACAGTTTTAGGTGGTACCCTCCTAAATCTTGGTGTAACAATGAGTTCCCAAGGCAGTCAAGTCGTAGCCAACTGTTCGTTTACTGGTGCAGGTAACACTTCATATGAGGTTTTGTTTGAAGAGTTGCTTAGATGGTATGTTGATATTACTTTTCCATTTTGAATTGCTCTTTTTGGTTGTTGATTGCAGGTATATTTATGGTCCTTCTTCTTCGATCAATGGACCGAGTGAAGAAACTTGATAAATTTGAGAAGATGATATGAATCTTCCAGCGCTAGATATGCTGTCATGATGTAGTCTTCCATGTATTCAATTTTCTAATATCAATTATTTTTTATTCATAAAACTTTGGATTTTATTGTATAGAATGGTGAAGCAAATAGTTCGCCAATAAGTTTCAGTATCTTACTCTCTATGATTCAAACAGCATAGGGCTTCGGAAGTATCTTTTTTTTTCTTTCGTCACCGGTTCGAGCTTCAGAAACAGCCAATTGCACAAAGTGTTAGGTAAGACTGCGTATATAATATCGCAAAACGATCTGACTCTTTCCTGAACCATTCGCAAACGCTCGAGCCTATTACACTGGGAATGTCCACCCTCTTTTCTCCCTTTTGGTCATCTGTCTTATGCTCCTACCTTTTTTTGGGTAAAGTAAACAAGGTGAATAGATTTGCGACTTGATGAAGTAATCAATAGATTTGCGACACTAAATTCTCATTCGATTATACACACACAAACACATGCACCCGTATGTATGTACATATCGATACAGCTATGCATAAATATAGTATGTGTATATAAAGAAAAGCATAAATTCGACGAGTAAGTTTAACGAGTTTGGATCTCCTCATCTACAATCTTCACACCTACTTCTTCACCGCACGATACGTGGCAGCAGGAGCAAGTGGTGAGGCTAGATACAGGTGACCCTCATCTAGCCTCACCACCCTCCTCTGCTGCCACGTGTCGTGCAGTGAAGAAGTGAGTGAGAGGATTATGGTGAGAGGATCCGGTCTCTAAGTTTAACTGCTACGGAAACTAAAAGGAATAAAGATCTACCAACAGAATCTGAGGAATTGCTGTAACTAGAAAGAGTCGTTTCCTTCGTCATAACAACGTTTTTTGCATAAGAAACCCAAGAATTACAATAAAAGTGCATAAGGCTATGCTTGAAAACTTTATAAGTAACTATATTAGATTGGGCAATGGAATTTATGAATATATGGTCGTTCTTATTAGATTGGGCAATGGAATTTATGAATGGTCGTTCTTATTAGATTGGGGTTAGATATTTTTATATCTATTTATTCATACCCATATTTTCTACTGAGATTTGCACACCGATTTAAATTTAGAGTGTGTAATATTTTGGCTCAACTAAGCTTAAATATTCTTAGAGATACAATTCATACTTGTGAATTTTTGAAAAACCGAACATTTTATATGCAAATGTTGCACGGATTTACAATTAGCGAAAGTTATATACCTAATTAATGAACTTAATTTGTAGTTACATTTTAACTGTAAGCAAATTAATTTGACTTTCATGAAATAAATTTTTCCCAGATTGTGAGAGTGAATTCGACCCCCCCTCCGCCGCCACCTCTTTAAAGGAATCCCCACTGGCCACTGTCCTCCATGGCCAACATGAGGACGAAGGGCATTGCCAACAACGTCCTTCGTCCTCATTCTATTGCATAAAGCACACCACTCATCTCCCCCCCCCCCACCCCTCCCCCCCCATGTTCAGACATTCATACTTGACCATAAATCTCTCCCTTTCATTACTGCTCACCACACCTGCAATTTCTTTCCAGGATCTAATTTAAAAAACATCTTTCAGCATTAGCTTTATTCCCAAAAGCACAAAACCATTGAAAAAGTTTATTTGTTGAAGGAATAGGCAGCTGCCGTGGGTTGGGGGTGAGGGAAGGACTGTAATTTCTGTTTCCGTACGGGTCTCCTAACAAAGAGAATTTACCATCTCTGATGACAATTCAATTTAGGTTGCAATAATTTAACATATTTCTCTTGAGAGGTTGCTTCCATGGTGGATGGAATTTGCTAATTGTGAAATGGGTTTGTTCAACTACTCCCTCAACCACCCCTCCCTCCACCCCCGCCACCGATACATTTTCAACTCACTCTCAATTTACAATACAAACAACGCCCCCTATCCCCTAACCCCCTCCCATTTCCCTCCAACAACACCCCCATGCAATTCTATTTATCCTCCCACCATCCCGCGCTCCTGTAGTGGCATTTCAAGAAGAAGAATAGCGGCAGCGGGCTGGAAACTGACAGACGAGGTTTAGCAGATGCATCCAATAGAGACCTGTCTCGTGTAAAAAGCAAAAAAAAAAAAGTTAAACCTGCAGGATCTGTCATTGGCAGCGTCATTTCTCATTCCCCAATCCCAAAACTTTTTTCGGAAACTGGAAAGGAACGGGTTGGGATTTTTTTAGTTTTGTATTTTATTTCAAGTTTAATATGAAGCAGAGAATTTAGTCTTGTAAGTGTTTCCGTTAGTTTTGGACAGAAAAGAGACGGATATAATACGAGATAGGACTTATAGCTGGGGTGTAAATGAACCAAGCCGTTCGGTTGTTCGTCTTGTTTGGTTCGAGCTCGAGCTCGAGTTCGGCTCGGATAAAAGGTTAATGAACAGAGCTTGAATACCTTTTTTTGTTCGAGCTCGGTAAGTGGCACCATTCGTTTAAGGTGTTCGGCTCGTTAATGTTGTTCGTGAGTTAAACGAACCAAGCTTGAACAAGTAAATATGTTCGTTTAAATAAACGAACAAGCTCGGCTCGTTTGCTAAGTTAAATGAACAGAGCTTGAACAACGCAATGCTCGGCTTGTTCGGCTCGTTTACAACCCTACTTATAGCTATACCCGCAGGCCAATTTACAATGTCTCTATCGTTGACGTTTATAAAGCAGACCACGTCGATTGACCACAGTCTTCTTCGGCTAATGAGAATCTTTGGTTGAAATAATTGATTATGAGTAGTATTATGGTGTTTAGCGAACCAAATTATTTGTGAGTATTTTGAGTTCGATTTGTATTTGATTCGAGTTTGTTTGTTAATTTTAATTAAACGAGTGAAGTTCTAACACTTAATTAGATTCGTTTATTAAAACAACTCAAATTGTTTGTAAACTGTTTGGTTCGTTTAAAAAGTTATAGCGTTTTCGAGTCGAATTAGAACAGCTTGTTACATTCTGGCCTTCCATCTTTTTCCGCTATTATCAGAGATAATCTATATCCTGCCAATGGAGCAGCAGCTGAATCTTCCTTTTCCGCCATTTTCAGAGATTCACTGGAAATGGCATCGTCTGATTTCAGTGACAGAGCAAGTATAGAAAGTGTAAGCATCATCATAGCTAATTTTCCCATGGTAAGCAGAGAGGAGGTAGGTTGAGTTATTCTCTTCGTTTATTGAAGAGATAGGACTACACGTGGAAAAGTTATGCTGAAGGTGTGGGTATTTATATTGTTCGTGGTTATGTACTCATTTCTTTTCTAGCTCACTCTATAAAGATTGAAATTGATGAAATAGATTAGACTAAACCTTGTTAGCTCTCTATTTTCTATATATCTTGATGTTGATTCAATTTCTTTTTTACTTACCATTTTCTCATCTAACGCAATCTACAGACAAGCTTTCTTAAATCTCTGACAGTACATTTCAAGTTTTTGCTAACTCATTTCTGTAATATAAATACAATCCGAAGGCCAATATCACGTTCGCTGAGACAAAGATGATCTAGTCCATTTCTAAGAAAAAGGTCCGATCATGATGCAAATGGACCTTGAGGTCATCGAAATTAAAAACATCCTTTAACCATTAAATCAAGGATTCGATTTTGCCACGTGACAGATACATAAATATTAGAACATAAAGGTTTACGCATCGAAATATATTAGTCACGGCAAAAAACAATTGCAAAACGAAAAGGAAAAAATAAAAAGCTTTAGCTGTCAATGCAATCACATGGGGAAGATCAATATGAAAACTGACTTGCATGCAGGCGGTATTGGTTAATTCCGATGAATTGTTGTATTTTTCAATCTTCTCCTTTCTCTATGTTGTTATCCTGTGGCGAAGAATCCTTAGTATCTTTAGATACTCAACCTTTTGGCATATGTTGTTGTCCTATAGATAACCATTATTCGTACTTTAGATGTTTAAATATTCCACCTTATGTGTGCATGAGATTTCATCCAACCTAGGAGACCGTTGAATTCTTGATTTACATCCTCCACACATGTTCCTTGAGACTGAGACGGTATAAACCTCCAAGGTGAGGAATTTTAATTTTTGCTCCAAGATGTTTAAATATTCTCCTCAGACAGTCAGCTTTTTTGTTATCCGCCAACTAATACTCATGAATATTGTTTATTGTATATAATATAAAAATGTGCACGCACAAAATCACATATTAAATATTTATGCACTCATATGTATATTTATACATATATAGAGCTGTTCAACGAACCAAACAGTTTACGAACTGTTCAAGTTCAGTTCGTATTCGATTCGTGTTCATTCGGTAATTGTCTGTAAACGAACCGAATTCGAACAGCTGTTTGGGTTCGTTCAGTAAAACAAGCCAAACTATTCGCAAACTGTTTGGTTCGTTTAAACAGTTATAGTGTTATCGAGCCAAACTCGAACCAATTTTAAAGTTTGTTTAGCTAAACGAACCAAGCCGAACAGTTCGTTTAGCTAAACAAATCTGAATTCGAAAACCTAGTATTCAGTTCAGCTCAGTGCGTTAACATCCCTATATATATATATATATATATATATATATATATATATATATATATATATATATATATATATATCTGTGTGTATATATGTATGCATGTGTGTATGTATGCATATTGTATGTACATATGAAATTGTCCAGAAATTCCATATATATAAGGTGAAATCCTTCACATTAGGGGCTTCTACCGTCCTGGCCTAAGGGACATGTGTGGAGGATGCAAATCAGGAGCCCAGTGATTTCCTAGATTATGTGAGATCTTACGCAGTGACCCACAAAAGATGTTCCCTCACAACCCAGGTCAAAGGAACACCACACTGTGCGTGTCCTTTGAAATTAAACTCTTGACCTCTTTGAGCAAATTTAAACTCAAGCACCAACTGGATTATGACCTGGAGCATTAAAAAAAACACCTTGTGTAACTAAACTTGACGTGCTGGTTATTTCTTGTGCACACAAGGACGAGATTCACAATGTAAGTGTTAGCTGGCAGATAATGACCTCCGTCCACCGAAGACCTGATTTCTTTCTGGTTATTTCTTGTGCACACATTTAGCTTGTTCTTTAGCAATGACTTTCTTTGCATACTTTGTTGTACTATGGATAAAAATTATTCTTGTTTAAATATAAATATATATCTCTCTTCAAATAATGACCTTTCTTTTTCTACGATTGTAAAATATATCAAAATTGTTTATCTTATCTAATATACAACTGTACACAAATATAAATACACGCACATACATAAATATGCATGTGCATGCATGTGTACATATGTGTCCGTATGCGCGTGTGTATAGAGATGATAAATTGTAGCTGAGACTGTGAATTTAGAATTGATTCCTGAACTTAATTGGACTATTACAATCAAGCTTAATGAAAAAATAACTGTAAACGTACAAGCTAGAATCTCACGAGAAATGGAGAGAAGAGAATTTTCAGTGACAAAATTAATTTTAACTAAATAATTATTACAAAACAAGTAAAAGCTTTTACACTGGCTAAGTAACCGCTATACTAGCTTTTTCGCGTAAGCTACTTCTTTTACCAACTTACTAATGGAGCTGTCAATGAATATCTAGCCTACTATTCCTCACGTGTTATATTTCTATAACTACTGTTAAACATTTGAAGTCCAAGTTTCTGCTGAGCTGGCATCCCCTACATATGCTTTCTTAGATTCAAATTCAACATAGTACTGTTGCTCTAAGTTTGCTGTTTCATTAGGTTTTACATGTGTTTCTTGAAAGAATTTAGAATTCATTCAAAATTAGCTGAAAATTACAAAGTGTTTCTACTTTTATAGAAATTCATTTTTGTCATTAACGGTTTTATTTCTATTCTACGTTGTTTCGTGTTTATCTACACTAACCTGATATGACTACTAACGGCTATAAAGTTAATGACTAGTTATTTGTTCTGTTCGGATATAAGTACAATACAAGTCCAAAGTTATTATATATACATGACTAAGTGTTGAAGCTTGGCTTTAGTTTTGTTGTCTAACTTGTGCTTCACCTTGTTAACTCAGTTCATCATGTTGGATTTGATATGCTCATACGTGTAGTGCACGACACATGTGACTAAAGTTACATATCAAACATATGTGGACTTATGTATGTTATATATTATATGTTACTAATATTACGTAATATTTGTACGTATCCACACGTTAAGTGATCACTTCGGTATATTAGTGGATGCACAGTGTAATCTGAATGGATCACTAAATGTGTAGACAGTCATACGGTTACAGTCTTTGATGGTAGGACTCGTAAAGTCAAGACCGTATTATTAATGACATCTGGTCCCCGAGGGACAAGAGCCTACAAGTATTCTTCTCGAAGTATTTGCTATTTAATATATATAATTTATTATATATATTAATGTGAAATTGAAGTTGCAAAACGTTTACATTAATTTTGGGAAACGTGCTTTAGCAACAGGTCATTCAACAAATGCATTTATTTCTTACGTTGCAAACATTAAATTGATTTACATATTTTGATTTCAGTTTCATTTTGGTTGCGATATATAAAGAAGTGTTTCAGTGCATGAAAGACAACTTTTCCAAAGAGGAAAACTGTGAAACGACATTTAGAAAACTTTGCTAAAGCATTGTAGCTTTTGTTTTGTGCAACCGAAGGCTCGCATACATATATATTTAGCAAATACTTTTGAGAAGAATACACACTATCTATTCTTTTCATCGGGAATAGTAGTGATAGTTGTTGATACTATTTAATGAACTCAACAACTGGTGGGTTCGTGTATTCCCTTGGAAGACACAGTTGACGCACGTGTCAGAACTACCTCAGCATAATCAATGGAGCAAGGTACACTTTCGCATTTATTTACTTTGCTTTTGTGTTCTCTGATACCACTTGTTAGAAATTTACATAGTAAATTCATTACCTGAGGATTACTTAAGAGAACACAAAAGCAAAGTAAATAAATGCGGAAGTGTACCTTGCTCCATTGATTATGTTGAGGTAGTTCTGACACGTGCGTCAACTGTGTCTTCCAAGGGAATATACAAACCCATCAGTTGTTGAGTTCACTAAATAGTATCAACAACTATCACTACTATTCCCGATGGAAAGAATAGATAGTGTGTGTTCTTCTCAAAAGTATTTGCTAAATATATATGTATGCGAGCATTCGGTTGCACAAAACAAAAGCTACAATGACTGTTACACCAAAAGAATCCCCTCAAAGTGACAATTCAACATCAAAACAAAAGCTACAATGACTGTTACACCAAAAGAATCCCCTCAAAGTGACAATTCAACATGGAAACCGTGGATACAAATATTCAGCGTCAGTTTTTGTTTTGTTTACTGAATTCCTTTCTAGAAAACAAGGATTATTTCACTGGCCATTATAGACATTATACTGAATTTCAGTTAATAACGTCTTGAAAGTTATATCACATAGACTAAAGCCTTCAATGGTCATAAATTGTTGCCGTGTTGTTCTGTTATGTTTTGGCTTTAGATTTTGTTGCAAATTCTAAGAAACAGAGACTGCGTAATCAGAACACAACGCTGTTTTATATTTCATGATTATTCACCAGTAGTTTGTTGCTAAATTTTGCAAAGTTGATATATTTTACTGCTGGATGAAACATACATGATTGTTTGTCGGACAAAATTAAAGAGAGAAAAAAAAGGGCTACAGATTCTTTATTTTCGTTGCTACTGTTTGACATTTGGAAAGTTCAGAGACTTCGCACATTTGTCATATTTGTTCATATCAAATCAGACCAGTATTGGGTTGAAACTATTCTATGTGGCACTAATCTATGCTCCTACGACATGTTTATGCCATACTACTTCATGTTTGGAAATTTGTCCATTGTTTAGGACAATGGAATGCATGTTAAAGATTATGCATTGTTTAAGACGTATTTTGAAAGAAAAAAAAATTTATGATGCAAAACGTTTTTTTATCAAAACGGAAGATTGATGGCTATTAATTTTTGAAGAAAGAAACGTTTCAGTTATTGGAAATTGAATACATTTCTCAATTTTTCCAACATAAATACATGCACAAAAGCATGGGACACAGAAACAAATTTTTTTTTCCTTTCTGTTGCTGTATCTCGTTTGCTATTTTGCATTTGCCTTCAGTATTAAGCATTTGCAAAAGCTGCTAATTTTGAAAGAAAAGACAAAGCTTTGCTGAAGTAAACTTGTGCACCTGATTCTACACAGTGGTTGTGTAATATATAATTTATATTTCCGTTTAATATATTTATTAAAATATAACGGAAATTGAATATGAAATGTTTAGCAATCTTGAGCAATTCATTCTTTTCAACCGTTTCATTTTATTCGCATTATATATATGTGCAAGCAATGTGGGGCTAATGAAGACAGTTTTTTTTTGGTGTTTTCAAAACTCGTTTCCGTTGCATTCGAAAAGTTCTTTATAAAGTCTGTAGAAGTAAATTTTCTTTGGTTGCTTTATTTACAAAGCTTGTAGAAACTTTTCTCATTAGTTCTGTACATTGACTAGTCGGTTTGACCAAAAATGAACTCATTTTGAGAAACATTATCAATCAAATATATTTGCTTGGGATAGATGAATAATGAAGTTTTCATCATTAAATCATGTCACAAGCAGATTTGATTGATAAAGCTTCATTGGTCTTCAGAAACATTACGGTCAAACATAAATCTTCATGTTAGTTGATAAACTGCAATTGTGTATAGAACCATAAGGATACGCATCTTAGCAAATGTATGGCTTTAATATGTCCCTTAAAGTGCGGCAATCATATCATCGTATGTGCATTTGTTAAGTTTGTGACAGGTGTGTATGTGCTTCGCACAGCTATTAGTCGGCCCAAAGGAAGACGTAGTTGTCGAAGTCACATATATCACATCGTAGTAATTGAAAAAGTCCGGCGATAATAAGGAATACGTGACTAGTTCATCGGCCCAAAGGAAGTTGACTACTTTACGTATGGTGTATCGTTGCATCAATTTCTACACCCCAATTTTTGAACAATGTTAAGGAGACTCCAAAGAGCACTTAACATTGAAAGATTTTTGGGAGATGGAAGTGTTCTATACTTGATTTTAACTTAAATTTTATTGCAGTTGATATTGACTTATGTGTTGTTTTGTTGTTTGTTTTTCCTTTTATTTCAGCAATCTTTTCCGGTGTTAATAATATTCCGATGTTGAATGGTTCAAACTTTAAGGCTTGGAAAGATCAATTGGAGATCTTTCTGGGGTTAGCCGATCTGGACATTGCGCTTCAGATGGACCAACCAGCAGTTCTACATGATGATAGCACTAGTGAGCAGAAGGATACTATGGCTCGCTGGTTGAAGTCCAACCGCATATGTCTGAAGATCATGCAGAAGACTATTCCTGAGGCAATCAGGGGGTCTGTTTCTGAATCCACCACGGCCAAGGAATTTTTGGCTGAACTTGAGCAGCGATTCAAGAGGAATGAGAAAACCGAAATGGAAAATCTCTTAAAGAAATTTTGCTCAAACAAGTATCGTGGTGATGGTGGTATTCGGGAGTACATCATGGAGATGTCTCATAAGGTTTCTAAGTTAAGGAGCATGAAACTAGACGTGTCTGATGACATGCTGGTGGTAATGGTTCTTAACTCCCTTCCTCCTAAGTTTAACCACTTCTTGGTAAGTTATAACTGCCAGAAGGAGAAGTGGTCAGTGAATGAGTTGATTGCTCACTGTGTTCAGGAAGAGGAACGGCTTCAGAACGAAACCGCTGCAAGTGTGCATGTCACCATCACCAAACGCAAGAATGGTGGAAAGAAACGTAAGGCTGCACAAGCAGTTAAAGATCAAGGCCTGCAGAAAGCGGATAAAAGGGCAAAACCGACTACTGTCAAAGGGTCGGATAAGGGCCCTGCATGTTTCTTCTGTAAAAAGAAGGGACATGTGAAGAAAGACTGTACCGGTTTTCGTTCTTGGCTTGCTAAGAAAGGTACATCTTTTGCTTTGGTTTGTTCAGAAATTAATTATGTTTCAGTACCTAAAGACACTTGGTGGATTGATACGGGTGCAACCACCCATTTACATGTGTCTTTGCAGGGTTGCCTGAGCCATCGAAAGCCAAATCCAGCTGAGAGATATATCTACTCAGGAAATGGCAGGGCAAAGGTTGAAGCTGTTGGGCACTTCAGACTATTGCTGACTACTGGCTATTATTTAGATCTGCATGAAACTTATATTGTGTCGTCTTTTAGACGAAACTTAATTTCCTTTTATCGTTTAGACAAAGATGGTTATTTTTGTGATATTGGGAATGGCACCTTCAGATTATTTCTTGCGTCTAAATTGGTTGGTAATGGTAAATTGTCCGAAACAGATAGGCTTTATTCTATTAATGTCGCTTCAACTCAAGAAACCTTGCAAACAAGTACTCGAAACGTAAAGCAAAAGTTAACTCACGAGAATTCAGGAACGTTATGGCATAGACGTTTAGGCCACATTTCAAATAAACGAATCAAACGTCTAGTCAGAAACAACATTCTCGATCCTTTAGACACAACAAATTTCGGGTCATGTATATTTTGTGCTAAAGGAAAACAAACCAAAGTCCGCAAATATGAAGCCAAACGTGCATCGAGTGTACTACAGCTAATTCATACAGATATCAGTGGACCATTTCATACAGCTACCCGAAATGGTCATACATACTTCATTAGCTTTATCGACGATTATTCACGTTATTGTTACATATACTTGATCAAAGACAAAGCGCAAGCTTTGGACATATTTAAAACCTATAAAGCAGAAGTTGAGTTACAACTCAATAGAAGGATTAAGGCCGTCAGATCAGACCGTGGAGGTGAATACTACGGTCGATATGACGGTTCAGGTGAACAATGTCCAGGGCCTTTTGCTAAGTTCCTAGAAGAGTGCGGAATTGTGCCACAGTACACCATGCCAGGCATGCCTTCCATGAATGGTGTAGCTGAACGGCGCAATCGCACATTAATGGAAATGGTTCGTAGTATGATTAGTCAAACTACGTTGCCATTGTCCCTCTGGGGAGAAGCGCTTAAAACTGCAGCCTACATCCTCAATCGCGTACCAACTAAAGCAACTAACAAAACTCCATATGAGTTATGGACTGGGCGAAAGCCCAATCTACTTCATTTCCAAATATGGGGTTGTCCTGCTGAAGCTAGGCCTTATAGGCCAAGTGAAAGAAAACTGGACAATAAAACGCTCAGCTGCTATTTTGTTGGTTATGCCGAGAGGTCACGGGGGTATAAATTTTATGATCCCACTAGCAAAAGTATATTCGAGACGAATTCTGCACAGTTCTTTGAGGATATTTCGGTTCCGGGGGAAAATGGTTTGCATAAGCAGATCACTGAATTAGATGAAAATCGTTCTGATGGTGTAAATATGCGAATTGAACCAATCGTTGGTGAGATTCCACTACAGACACACGCATCTAACGATTTAATCCCTGGTAGTTCTTGTCCACAGGAACCTGTGGAAATCGTTTCTGATGAACGAGGAGCTACTGATGCGATAGAGGAACCATCAATACCTCAAGAACATATACCACTAAGACGATCCACTCGTGAAAGGAGAAACCCCATATCAGATGATTATGTGGTATATCTTCAAGAACATGAATTTGAAATAGGCGTGATGGAAGATGATCCAATAAATATTCATCAGGCCATACATTGTCAAAATTCAGAAAGGTGGATTGAAGCTATGAATGAGGAAATTAAGTCTATGCATGACAACAAAGTTTGGGACATCGTGTCATTACCCATAGGTTCAAAACCGGTTGGTTGTAAATGGATCTTTAAAACCAAACGAGATTCGAAGGGTAATGTGGAACGATATAAGGCTAGACTTGTTGCAAAAGGGTTTACCCAGAAAGAAGGCATAGACTATATAGAAACCTTTTCGCCAGTGTCAACGAAGGATTCTTTCAGGATTATCATGACTTTAGTGGCACATTTTGATCTTGAGTTACATCAAATGGATGTTAAAACCGCTTTTCTAAACGGTGACATCGATGAAACCATATACATGGTCCAACCACCTCGTTTTGAGGTGGGAGATCCTAAACGCATGGTTTGTCGACTTAAGAAATCCATTTATGGGCTTAAGCAGGCATCTCGACAGTGGTATTTTAAGTTCGCACAAGTTATCACCTCATTCGGTTTTGAGGCAAATCAGGTTGACGAGTGTGTGTACCACAAGTTTAGTGGGAGTAAGTTTGCATTTCTGGTCCTGTATGTTGATGACATACTGCTTGCAGCAAACGATATTAATATGATACGTGACACCAAGAAGTTTTTATATAAACATTTTGAGATGAAAGATCTTGGTGAAGCGTCATATGTGCTAAGACTTAAGATACATAGAGATCGTTCTTTAGGTATCTTGGGTCTTTCACAGCAGTCATATATCGATAAGGTGCTCAATCGATTTGGCATGGAAAATTGCAGACCTTTTGATACCCCAGTGGCAAGAGGAGACAAATTCAGTCTAAGGCAATGCCCCAAAACAGAACTTGAACGATCGGAAATGAAGGATATTCCATATGCTTCGGCAATAGGGAGTATCATGTATGCCCAGGTTTGTACACAACCTGATATTGCGTACATCACTGGAATGCTGGGCAGGTACCTCAGTAATCCGGGTATGGATCACTGGATAGCAGCCAAAAGGGTACTGCGATATCTACAAAGGACAAAACACTACATGCTGACGTATCGGAAATCTAAAAAGCTGGAGATCATTTGTACATAGATTCCGATTTCGGTGGATGTCAGGATAGCATGAAGTCTACCAGCGGCTACATCTTTTTGCTGGCAGGAGGTGCTATCTCATGGAAAAGTGCAAAGCAATCGCTAGTTGCATCATCTACCATGGAAGCTGAGTATGTGTCATGCTACCATGCTTCCAGTCAAGCGATATGGCTTCGTAATTTTGTCACAGGGCTGCGTATTGTTGAGACTATTCAGAGACCTCTGAGAATCTATTGTGACAATAACTCTGCGGTGCTATATTCAAATAACAACCGGAGTTCGTCTAAGTCGAAACACATAGACATCAAGTATCTGGCTGTTAAAGAAATAATTCAGAGTGGTCTGATCAACATTGAGCATATAGGCACAGATCTTATGGTGGCCGATCCCTTGACCAAAGGGGTAATACCTATGGTGTTTCACGGGCATGTGGCTCGTATGGGTATTAGTACAGCTAAAGATATTCAACTTTAGTGGGAGCCTGTTGATACATTTTGTAGTGCTCAATAAATAATATTGTTTCAGACATTCATTATGATGTACATTATAGTTTCAGTTATAAAGCAGTTTTCAGGATTGTACATTATTTGCGAATTTCATTCTGAGTTCTGTCGATCTTATTAAGTAGGACCAAGTTGGAAATTGACATGTATGATCACATAGCATGTAATTTCCACACTACACATCCATTCTAGCATCCATGTCATTCAGTTAATGTTGGTATCATGATTCATGATTCGGGACCCGTCACCCATAAGTGTGGCGATGTACTGCTTGTTTCTCTTATTGGCATTGACTGAGTGGACCGGACTAAGTTGATTACACTATTGGACATTCAGTAAAGGAGCTCAAATAAGTAACATAAACATACATAGTCCAAGTGGGAGATTGTTAGATTTGATATGCTCATACGTGTAGTGCACGACACATGTGACTAAAGTTACACATCAAACATATGTGGACTTATGTATGTTATATATTATATGTTACTAATATTACGTAATATTTGTACGTATCCACACGTTAAGTGATCACTTCGGTATATTAGTGGATGCACAGTGTAATCTGAATGAATCACTAAATGTGTAGACAGTCATACGGTTACAGTCTTTGATGGTAGGACTCGTAAAGTCAAGACCGTATTATTAATGACATCTGGTCCCCGAGGGACAAGAGCCTACAAGTATTCTTCTCGAAGTATTTGCTATTTAATATATATAATTTATTATATATATTAATGTGAAATTGAAGTTGCAAAACGTTTACATTAATTTTGGGAAACGTGCTTTAGCAACAGGTCATTCAACAAATGCATTTATTTCTTACGTTGCAAACATTAAATTGATTTACATATTTTGATTTCAGTTTCATTTTGGTTGCGATATATAAAGAAGTGTTTCAGTGCATGAAAGACAACTTTTCCAAAGAGGAAAACTGTGAAACGACATTTAGAAAACTTTGCTAAAGCATTGTAGCTTTTGTTTTGTGCAACCGAAGGCTCGCATACATATATATTTAGCAAATACTTTTGAGAAGAATACACACTATCTATTCTTTCCATCGGGAATAGTAGTGATAGTTGTTGATACTATTTAGTGAACTCAACAACTGGTGGGTTCGTGTATTCCCTTGGAAGACACAGTTGACGCACGTGTCAGAACTACCTCAGCATAATCAATGGAGCAAGGTACACTTCTGCATTTATTTACTTTGCTTTTGTGTTCTCTTAAGTAATCCTCGGGTAATGAATTTACTATGTAAATTTCTAACACATCACATCTTTATTCCAGCTATACTTTCCTACCCTTCTTTACCTCGGCTACTCTTAGTTCTAATTAAGCTCATTTTCACCTCAGCTCTTCCTTTCTCTATCTTGATCATCTCGGAGGGCAGTAATACTTCGTCATTTCATGAGCACATCTTCACTTCGCCCACACTACCTCAGATCGGTCACTTGTCTTATTCCCTAGCACGACCACTCCTATATTTGGGCCGGCGCACGAGCTGACTTACTTCGGCCACTTGTTTTATTTCCCCAGCACGGCACTCCTATATTCTCCATTTCGATTTCGAAAGATGTGGATTTCACATCCTTTTCTTTTAACACTGTATAGGGGAGATGGGTAACTCCAGTATCACTCTCCGGCCGGCGATTTTTTATTAAAAAAAACGGTTGAATCTTCGATTTGTTGAAGAATTAAAATCGGAGTTGTTTCGGTAATTTGTTTAATCATGTCAAATAATCAGAGGATGCGATATTATGTCATGAAAATTTCGCATGAAGAACATACAGTAAAGATGACATATCGCAGCAGGAATTGCAGCGGGCAAGAGCATCAAACTACAGTTGATGATGCTATGCTCAAAGATAAGGAAGATTCAGAAGTGAAATTCTTTTCCAATTTATTGAGTTCGGTAAGTACAAGTAACGTTTATATGGAAGATTATTCTTGAATATTGAAGCTAATTAATGAGGCTGCCAATGAATTTCTGACATCATCGCCAACTCGGTAGGGGTTAGAATCTGTTGCTTCTGCTATAGAGAATGATAGTGCACCGATGGATTTGAAGTAGTTTTTTATACTTATTGTCGGTCGATAAAAAAGGTGATCATGCAGCAATGGTCTTGCAAGATTGGGATTCACGTTGCCCTAGGCCATACTCCAGTTGATAGTCATGGTAAGAATTGATACCAAAAAGTCCAGAGTTCGAATCCGGAAACACGTACAGTGTGGATGTTCCAGTTCTGATATTTTGTAGGGGAAATTTGTTCCACTTCTGCTAGTTTGTAGAGCGCATCTTGTGTGGATCATCGTATAAGACCTCAACAACCTAAGAAATCATTGAACATCTGATTTGCATCCTTTACAATGCTCCATAGTCTTAAGTCGTTGGGACCCGAGAGAGATTTAGTCTTTGATACAAAGATTGGGATTGCACGTGACAAAATGCAATGCTTTTTGCTAAAGTGCAGTTACAGAGACAAATTCGAACAAAGAGAGTGCGAGACAAGATGAATATGGAAAAATTTAGGTTTACGGCCAAATATTATAAAAGATATGGTTTAATAGTTATTATAAAGGGCAGAGTAAAAAAATTTAGAAGAGGGGCAAAAGACCCTTTTCACTGATTTGGAAACTTTAGATTGCCATAATCCTAATTTAATAACCCTTACTAGTTTTTTCTATAAATAAATATACTTACATACATTGAGGTTTTTTTAAGTGAACTCCTTAATAGTGTATTAAAAAAATTATTTTCTTACAATAGTCATGATTTTCTTTATATACTCGTTACTTAAGATAAAATTCTTATATATATTTTTTCGTACAGTATAAATACATATATATATAAATATCCGTGTGTGTATGTATATATGTTCACATCTCTGTGTGTATATCTCTGTATATCTGTATATATGCTTTTTTTTCTTTTGTGGTATATATACTTATTTACGTATATAAATGTGTATGTGTATATAACTATATATGTATGTACGTGTGCATGTATTTTGTGTGTATGCATTAGTTACATATCATTAAATACTTGTATTTTCTCAGTGTATTAGGCTCCCGTATTTACACCAGGGCCTGAAAGACGCCGGATTGCTTCACGATCTGATGTATCCAGCCTTACTCTATACTTTTGTATAAGAGATTGTTTCTACTTCTCGAACCCGTGACCTGAAGGTCACACGGCATCAACCAATTGTTCTAAAGTACTCCCTCAACTTCTCCGTCATAAGTAAAATTAGTTAATGAGCTCGGAGATACCATCCTCCATTCTGAAAAGAAATGAGTTCGCAATACACTCCCAAAGCGATAGTTTAACATTAAAATCGATCCATCAAATTAACAGATAATTCTCACGGTGCTCGCTTTTGTACCCTGTAGAAGATTTTATTCTTAGGGGATCGTGGTATCTTGGTCTGTCAGCTAACATGATTCTTAGGTTCAGATCAGGAGAGTTAGAGAGTGTAGTAAAATATGATGTTTTTAATCACGCGCTGTTACGTGTACAAGTAATATCACATTCAAAGAAGCATACTAAGACAACAGAGAAGCAAAACCCACAATGATATCCCACAAATTACTATGGCACAAAAAGCAAAGAGGAAGCATAAAGATATTCCTATGGAAACTATTAAACGAAGCCCTACCGACCACAGACAACATATCCAAGTTCACAACAATAAACCCTACAAGATGCCCAATATGCTAAAAGGAAGAGGCCAAACAACAACACATATTCCTACAATGCCAAGAAATCAAACAAATATGGCACTACTACTCAGGCATGATCAACGGCCCCCCACCAGGCAATCAACAAATAAGACAATACCTACTAGAATGGTGGATGCAAGGATCAAAAACTCAGATGGAAGCGATACTGAAGAGAATAATACCAGGGATAATACTATGGAACACATGGAAAGAATACAACAAAATTATCCAGGAAGACAAACAATGGAATCTACAGAAATACAGGAAAAGATCAAAACAGACATCAGAGACTGGTGCAAAACAATAAATGGCACAAAGATAGCATGCAACATGCAAGAACTGATCGAAGCTGGAATAACACCAAAACTACAAATACAAGCAGCAAAGATACTAAAATGGGAACAGACACCAACAGGGAAGCTGAAAATCAACACTGACGCAACAATAGGGAACAAAACAGCAGCAGGGGGAGTTATTGTGAGAGACTCAAACGGAGAAATGATACATGCAATATCATTTCATCTACCAGTCTCAACCCCAATAATAGCAGAAGCACACACAGTGATGCTAGAAATCTTATACTACAGCATACACAGAAATGATCTCAAAGAGTCAGAATCGAAACTGATTGCAAAGCAGTGGTGAACAAGCTACAAAATAAAGCAGAAAACAGTGCAGATCGAACCGAGAGCAGCAAAAATCCAACTAGAGGAAGTGATACACAGAAAACAGAAACTGATGAAGGAAAACAAGATAAAAATCAAACACTGCACAAGAGAAATCAACAGCGTAGCACACAATCTGGCGCAATACGGAATGACAAGAAACAAGCTCACAGAATTCACAGAAATAAAAGAACTTCCCCCTTATGTGAGAAGCTGCGCACAGATAGACAAGAACACAGCAGCTCTGAGACAGAAATGAGAGAACAACGCAAAAAGGAAGAACACACGAAAGCCAAAGAGAAGAACCAAGCAACAAGAAGACCATCCGGCGAAGAGAAAAACGAAGAAGAAAGCAAACATCCACCGGATGAAAACCCTAAACAAAAGAGAGAATAGGTTTTTTCTAGAAACGTAGGTTCCCAATAAATTACAGTCCCAAGAAAGCGGTGTGGGAAACAGCTGGCAACCATGCCAAATATCTTGTAATTTTCTGAATAGCGAAAATAAATAATATTGTGTTTTTTAAATATATATATATATATATTATATATATATATATATTATATATATATATATGTATGTATATAAGTATACACCTTTACACAATTTCGGCCATAAGGTCTTTAATATTAAAGTGGTCTTAATATATTTATATACACATATATGTATAATATATGCATTAAGATAAGAAAAAGAGTAAGTTTTGTATACAATATAACATGTCATAAAATGATTTTATATATGTAGACACATTTACATATATTTCGGCCATTAGGCTTTCATCTTTATTATATTTATGCTTGTGAATATATGTATGAAATATATGTTAAGATATGAGAAGATAATTTTACTATGCTTTATTTACACACTTATGAAATATGATCAAGGATATATATTTTAAAGTACATATACACACTTATAGTTATAGGGTTATAGTGGTGGAAATGATGAGTTTTAGCACATGTTAAGTATAATTAAATGTACTACATAAACTAAGATATAAAATATGACTAAATTATGTACTATACGTGATGTGTATGAAAATGTATTGCCAAGTGTACATATATGTAATAAACGGCCATATAAGCCTCTTATGAGGAAAATAACTTTATTGTGAAAAATGAACACATATGTATATTGCAAGAAAGTATATATATGTATATACATAAATACATATACATGGATAAACCAAATTTTTGTGACATAAATGATTTTATTTCATGTTATGTGTAATAGACGATAAGATGTAATTTATGATACAAGTTATGAAATTCCTAGATGATATGTTAAAGTAATTAGGAATTAATGTTCTAGGAACCTAAGTTATGAATTATGAATTACATGTGTGGAATAGATGCTAAGAAAGTATGGTTGGTGGAAAAATGACCAAAAGGGGGATGTTTATGATGTTGGTCGATTTGTACCCTTGTAGGGGTAAAATGGTATTTTCTTTAAGTTATGAAATGTGGAATGCAGATAAGTGATGTTTGATTACAAGTTGTAGTATGACCAAGATACCCTCCTTGATCGAGTTCATGTTGCATGAAGTAAAAGTTTGAAAAGTTATTTTTATTGCATTACATGTTTTAAAAGTTCATATACGTATAAATAATAAACACGACATGAATGATTCCAATGATACACATTATGTTATGTTATGTTCATGATCATGATTATGTTATATTATGTTGTAGCGCTGTCCTAACATCGGTACCGAAGTGGTAGGTGTCAGGGGTCCATGTCTACATTATGGCTGAGTGTAACACCGGGTCTGGGACACAGGATCTCAGTCATAATGTGTCACCGTTAGCACATGTACACATGTTGATGATGTTTTATGTCGTACATGTACTACATGGGGAATTATTCGGTATGCCGTGCGTTATTATTCTTATGAAAAGTGCTATAGCCATCATGAAACGTTATGTCTTCGTGTTACGAAAGAGATAATCTCACTTATTAGCCTAAGGTTTGGCCCATTACTCAGTTAGCAGCCTAACGTTGATGAAACTCACTTAACAACAACTCTTTTGCCGAAATGTCTCACTTGTAGCCAGGTGACCATTGACCAACTGTTGACCACCGTTGACTTTCTCAGACCAACCAGAATTTGACACGTGGCGACCCTTTTTAATTAAAAAAAATAAAATTGTATTTTTGAATAAATTGATTTAAAATGAATTTAAAAATTCTAAAAAATTGTAAAAATTAATTAAAAAACATTTTAAAAATCAAAAAATTAGGAAAAAAATATAAAAATAATAAAAAAAATTACCCACAACACTCCAGCACTCCACCCACCTACCCCCTCCCCCCACGCCACACCACCCCCCGCACCCCCGGCCAAAAAATTTTTTAAAATTTTTTTTCAAACTCACTCATAACGCTCCGACCACCCCTGCGTCCCCTCCCCCACCCCTCCTCTCGCGAATTTTTTTATAAAATTTTTTCTAACTCATCCATAACATCCTAACTCACCCACAAGCTCCGACCATCCCCCAGAACCCGAAACAATCCAACCCTCAGTGGAATAACAACATCCCATCGTTCAATCATACTCTTATGTTAAAAACATACAGATTTTGTTTCTCGATAATCCATAACGAAAATTGCGTCAACCCGTGTCAGTCAACTACTACTTCACAATATAAGAAGCGTAATTAATTAGTGAGTCATTTTGTTTTTAGTATTACTACTACAATAAAAGGTAGCAAGTGTATTTGCTGAAGTGCAGTGACTAATCATGGAGCATATTATATTAGTACAAAATGCGGTATGAGTTTTTACTAGCCAATGAGGCTTTATTTCAGCAAACTAAATCAATCAATTTTCGTGGCTAATTTGACCGTTTGATTTTCTATTCAATGCTTCGTCAAAATAGTTGGAGAATAATAATACTTATAAATAATGACAATGTATATAAATGTGGTTAGCGTGGCTCGAATTGCAGAGGTCCCCTGCCATTTTTTTCCGAATTATATTATTTTCTTTTTCCAAGTTGCAAGACTAACATTGTCATTTTCTTTTTGGACTGATGGTTGGATTGTTTCGGGTTCTGGGGGATGGTCGGAGCTTTGTGGGTGAGTTAGGATGTTATGGATGAGTTAGAAAAATTTAAAAAAAAAATTTCGCGAGAGGAGGGGGTGGGAGAGGGGACGCAAGGGGTGGTCGGAGCGTTATGAGTGAGTTTGAAAAAAATTTTAAAAATTTTTTGGCCGGGGGGTGGGGGGTGGGGTGGGGGGTGGTGTGGCATGGGGGTGGGTAGGTGGTGGAGTGCTGGAGTGTTGTAGGCAATTTTTTTTATATATTTTTTTCCTAATTTTTTGATTTTTAAAATTTTTTTTAATTAATTTTTACAATTTTTTAGAATTTTTAAATTCATTTTAAATCAATTATTCAAAAATACAATTTTATTTTTTTTAATTAAAAAGGGTCGCCACGTGTCCAAATTCTGGTTTGGTCTGAGAAAGTCAACGGCTGGTCCAACAGTTGGTCAACGATTGGTCAACGGTCACCTGGCTACAAGTGAGACATTTCGGCAAAAGAGTTGTTGTTAAGTGAGTTTCATCAACGTTAGACTGCTAACTGAGTAAATGGGCCAAAACCTTAGGCTAATAAGTGAGATTTTCTCTGTTACGAAATGCCAAGTCATGTTTACGAAAATGCCAAGTCAGATTTACGGAAGAAAGTCATGAGATGTTTATGAAAAGTCATGTTTTATGTATCAGATCATGTTCATGTTACCTTAGGGTTATGAGTGGGAATCCCTTAAGTCTATGACATCATTACAATGGTCAATGTAGTAATTATGCATGAAAGAGGTATATGTAAGATGTGCGAGAGTATTATAAGTTATGGATTAGAAGCTAAGGATGGACACTATGTGATGTTACGGATAAAGTAGAACGAGATGATGTTATGCTATGTTGATTAATTCTCCTTGTTTTAACATATTCTAAGTTTACATTTATGTTATGATACTTTACTTGTTAAAACAGAGACGTGCTTACTATATTCGTTATTTATGGTTACTATGATTTGTCACCTCGCTCCCCATGTATGATCCACATGTCATATCTAGTAGGACTACTTGCTGGACGATTATGTTTTATCGCTCATACTTGCCTTATCACTTTACAGATAAAAGGTACCACTGTACAGGCTTGTTGAGGACAAACAAGATAGACCATTGATGGCGACAAAGCGTACCGAGAGATTATCTTTGAAGACGTTAGGCCTTGGTTTATGATGTATTTTAGAAGATTTCAGTATTCTATATAATATGACTTGTACAGATTATGTTGTAATGTATTGTATGTCGACTATGATTCTTTATATTATGTTGCTTCTGCTTATCGATTTAATATTCATGTTGACTTGCATATGTATGGTATTTACGCCTTGTACTTCTCGTAGTAGAGTACGGCAAGACGCACCGGGCCAGAACCCTAGTTTCGGACAGGGCGCTACACTTGGTTTGGAAGATAAATACCTTCTCCTCCCCTTTTGAAGGCCACGGTTTTTAACACCCAAAAAATGGAGAGTTAGTGAGAAAGTTATGGAAATGAGTAAATGGAAGAATTTAACTTAACTTAAATGGTGTTCTTACCTTGCTTTCTCCTGCTCCTTTACCCTTTCTAACCCACGGTTTGGTTATCTAAATAGGGAGGATTTGTAGCTAATGTTTTAGGTGAAGGAAAGAGATGAAAAGAAGGAAACTACACATTGTTCTTTGGTTGGAAAAACTTTCGGCCGAGGGAGTTTGTTTTTCTTTTCATGGAGAATAAAGAGAGGTGTCTTGGATATGAACGTTTTCTATGCATGAAATGAGAAGAAGAAGAAGAAGAAGAAGAAGAAGAAGAAGAAGAAGAAGAAGAAGAAGGTGTTTCTTGGTTGCTTTCTTCTTGAACTTTCGGCCACAATGAAGAATGGAGAGGAGTTGGAAGGTTTGTTCCTTGAAGATGGAAGAAAGAGAATGGTTTGTAAGAAATGAATATTTGAATAGTGGAATGGAGAGAGAAGAAGAAGTCTTCTCTTTTTCAAGACAAAGGAAAAAGGACGTTAGGTGAGGTGGAGGGAGAAAGAGAAGAAAATTTATGAAGGTTGATGGGGAAAGATGGAAGTGGGTAAAACTTGCAAGAAGTTGGGTGAAAGAATGGGTAAAGGAGAATATTTTCTTCTCTTTTTGTCTTGTTATTTTCGGCTGAAAGGGGGAGGGGTGGAAAGAAACTTCCGGCTGCAACGAGAGAAGGAAGGAAACAGAAAATTTTCTTGGAGAAATTTGGGGGTAGTAGGTTTAGGTAATGATGAAAAGTGAAGAGTGTGTAAGAAAAAGAAGGAAAAGTCATTGTCCTTTTCGGTACAAGGGTGGTGGGGTACAAAGGCTTAGGAGGTGGATAGAATAGGACGAAATATCATTATTGAGTTTCTACACAATTTGTACATTTGGTCTTCTTCATTTTTTCTTACCCTGATGGCGCCATATATGTTTTAGTATATATATTTTTCATTTGCTTCTTTCCAAGACATTAGTTATGCCTAATTGTGTTTTTCTATTTGTTTGAGTGGGTAAAATTATTGTGTCTAGTATTTTTTATTTGGTTTAATTTATGTCTACCAACTTGAGTGGCTACCGACTAATTTATTTAAATCCTATTATATATTCGAAACGTTCGTTACCTAGTTTCGTCGTATATCCCTATATCCGTTACCTTATCGTTCGGATTATTTTCTAAGCGTTTCTAACCCTGATACATACTATCAATATCCTATTTAAATCCTATTTAACGACAAGGACCCTTGCAGATCTATGATTTAACTGTTAAAGCCAACAATCTCAAACAGGAACACAGTCCCTAGAATGCTTTTTCAGTCAACTACTAAAGTAGTGCGGAAGGATATCGACAGAAGACTCCCAAATCCGATGCACTATACGAAAGATATGGCAATGTTCAACAAATTCAACAGCAAAATCGATTGTATCAATTTCTTCAAGCAATCATATGATGGAGAGAAGAGGGATATTCTGAAAACAGACCTTCTTCCCTCAGTGGAAGAGGCTTATGCGCAGATTTGCAGGGAAGCCCACGGGCGTGGCATAATGAAAGGGGGCAGAGAGACCTCACCAGGAAAGACCATCTCTAGAATAGGAAGTGACTTCTGACCCAGAGAGGAAGGCAGCACCCACAAGGACCTAAGCACTTACCTAGCAGGAGAAGGGGTGGCGGTCAGATCAGACAAGACAGGGTCTGCCAGGCTCATCATCTCGCCAGGAAGACGAGAAATCCCATCTTCGATGCACGCATTGCGGTGGCAGCCATCACACAGCAGAGGGTGTTTCTAGATCATTAGGTACTCAGACTGGTGGCCAAACACGAGCAAAAGAGGAAAGAATGGAGGACTGCAAGTGCAGGCACGAGCAACCAGGAGGCTACCAGAGATGCAATGAAGAGATGGGTTTCCGCAGAGTAATCAGAGAAGAAGACGTTCTAATCGAGGAATCTCCAGAAGGCACATGAAACTCAACTGACGGCGGGACATCCGTAAGAGGTAAAGGGCTTGGGGTGAAATTACACCCAAGCCCTCCCCTTTTTAATAGCGGGTGGTAACAGCATAAATGACCTGCACCCAACAGCAAACTCACCCAATAATAAATTCACCAAAAATCCCACTAAAAAATGGTTCATCAATCCGAAAAACCCCTACATGGATATTTGATTGTGATGCCACTGACCACTATGTCATACGATGTCCGAGATTTTTACTTCGATGTCGCTTCTAAAAAAATTTATCTACACTGCCAACGGAGGCGTTTCTGTAGTTGAAGGGGCGGGTAGCGTTCACTTCTCACCCACACTACAATTGCCAAAATTGCCTTTATGTTGCTTCGTTATCTAATAAATTATTGTCCATCAGTCATCTTACTAAGGAATTGAATGCACGGTACTGATGCATCCGACTTTTTGCTTGGGCAAGGACACTTGGACAAGGAGGATAATTACGCGTGGTTATGAGTGAGGAGGTCTCTACTTTGTGGATGAGATGGACCAACACGGCACAGCAGCGCTCGCTCATGGAACGGTAGACATGCAATCCTGGTTGTGGAACCCTGCCTACGTCATCATCTTTAGGGTATTTAAAAATAATACTTCCTAAACCGTTCAATCATTTCTCTCAGTTTCACTGTGCTAGGTGTATTTTAGCAAAAAGTCATAAACATTCGTATACTCAAAGTAACACCAGAACACTCGAACCTTTTTCTCTTATTCACTGAGATGCGTGGGGTCCATCCCCACACCTAGCCCAAATGGTTTTTTCATATTTTTCACTCTTTGTGGATGATTACACCAGGATGACATGGTATATTTTCTCAAACGCAAGTCAGAGGTCTTCGATAAATTTATTATTTTTTATAACATGATATTCACCCAATACAAAACACAAATCCAAGTTCTTTGCACTGATAATGGTACCAAAGATGTAAACAAACTTTTACGGGATTTCCTTCAGAAGTATGGCCTTATTCATCAAACACTTGTCCTGACACCGCGTAATAAAATGGGTAGCTAAACGAAAAAATCGTATACTCCTTGAAATTACCCGCTCCCTCATGATTGAGTCCAGAGTCCCCACTTACTACTGGCCAGAAGCCACTGCCATAGCCAACTACCTTATAAATAGACTCCCCACAAAAGTCCTTAAACACCGCACTCCTATTGATGTCCTTGGCGAATATCATTTGTCCCACTTCATTTGACTCTTCCTCCCTGTATATTTAGGTGTACCGTTTATGTCTATATCCCTGAGATCATCGATCCCAAATTGATCTATGTGTTACCCGTTGTGTCTTTGTTGGCTACGAGATGAATAAAAGCGTTATCGATGTTATGATCCACTCACACATTGTCTGTACTACTATGGAGTGTGACTTCCTTGAGACAGAATACTACTATATTACCACACCTCGAAGTCAGGAGAGACCTATCAGGATGACTCCCTCGGGTGGTTAACACACACCAGTTATGCTAGAAGCTATTCCGACAAAGGGGGTAGGCCAAGCCACCGAACCAACCTCTGAAAACAAAGAAGAACTCTACGCGCCAGACTATGAGCTGTTGTCAGCCCCGAATGCATGTCCTGAGGTAAGTGAATCTGAGCCTTCTCATTTGCCTTCTATTGAGTCCTCTGACCAACCCCTAGCAGAGTCAGATTCTACAGATCACAGGTATGTGCTTCCTCCGCGAAGAAACTGCAGAGTTCCCCTGGTGAGATATGAACCAGAATATAAGCACAGGAACTTCAGGTATCCCAGTATCAAAGATAGTACGAGGTCTCTCCGAGACTGCTCGAGCCTTCAAAATATCTCTATGCACAATACAGATTCCCAAGAAGCAGAAGAGGCATACAACTTCCCATAGTGGAAAAAAGGATATGGAAGACATCATGCCCTAAAAAGAAATGAAACGTGGGAAAAGAACCTGGTGAATCCGAAAGAAGAAATTTGTCGGATGCAGATGTGTCTTTACATTAAAGAATCGAACAGACGGAACTTTAAGAGGTACAAAGCGAGACTGGTGACAAAAAGATATACACACAACGTATGGCATCACTATTCGAGACATTCTCAAAAATAGACACAATCATAGTAATCTTTTCAGTCGCAGCCAACCTTGAATGGCCATTATACCATATGGGATGTCAAAAAATGCCTTTCTTTCATGGGGACTTAAATGAGGAAATATACATGGGGCCTCCTCTCGGATTCACTAATGAATTCCGAGATGGAGAAGTATGTAGACTCAGAAAAGCTTTGTATAGCTTGAAGCAGTCATCCAGAGCATGGTTCAGAAGATTCACTATATCTATGAAACAATGTGGGTACCGTCAGAGTATCCCAGATCACACATTATTCTTGAAGCGAAGGAAGAATCTTGTTACGTGCCTTGTCATCTATGTGGATGATATGATTATTACTGGAAATGACGACGAGAAAAATTGTAAACCTAAAAAGGCAGTTCTTCAGAGAGTTTGGAATGAAAGACTTAGGGTTGTTGAGGTACTTCTTGGGAATCGAGGTGATCAGGTCAAAGAAAAGAATCTTTATCTCACAGAGAAAGTATGTGCTCAATCTCTTGGCAGAAACTGGTCAGGTTGACTGCAAGCCTGCTGATACACTAATAGTGGCGAACCATGGACTAAAGATAGTACAGGGGGCGGATCCAACTGATAAGGGACAGTATCAACGCTTGGTGGGGAAATTGATATATCTATGTCACACACGACTAGACATAGCATACGTGGTTGGAGTAATAAGACAGTTCATACATCATCCACAAAAGACACACATGGAGGCAGCAATATGAGTTGTGTGGTATCTAAAAGTGACGGCAGGCACAAGATTAGTGTTTCGAAGTCATGGCAACTTGGAAATACAAGCCTACACAGATACGGACTAGGCAGGAAACCCAAACGACAGAAGGTCGACATGGGGGGTACTTCAATAAGAAACAAAAAGTTGTTGCGTTATCAAATGCAGAGGCTGAATTCCGGAGAATTGATGAAGACTAGCTGAAGTGCTACGGCTCAAAAAGTTGCTGACAGCGTTATGGTATCCACCAAAGTTTTGTACCAAGAATAATGTGTGACAATAAAGTGGACATTCGAATTTCAGAGAATCCAATACAACATGATAGAACAAAGCATGTTGAGGTGGATAGACACTTCATAAAGGAAAAAATTGATGACCACATTGTTTGCCTTCCATATGTGAGATCAGAAGAACAACTGGCGGATATACTCACAAACGGTGTTCCAAGAGGATGGTTTCGAGAAATTTCTGGCAAGTTAAGCGTCGAAGATCCGCTGACTTAACTTTTGCGGAGTGTCAGCATATCGTGATATAAGGAAAGGAAGATCAAGGCTATTAACTTTGTTGATAACGTATTAATTGTGATTGATCCTAAGGTATTATTGATTTATCCTAGTTTCCTAAATTGTAGCATCCGATGTACTATTTATTCTTATGTGTAACCAGTATCAATGTAAGAAAATAAGTAGTTTCTTCAATCTAATAGTTTTGGTAACAGTTAGTCTATTTGAAAAAACGAAAAAAAAATTTGAGGGGAAAAGTCAGTGGTTGAATTTAGAAATTTTGCCTCAATTTCTAATCGACCAATGAATCAATTAAGATGGGTGTGGAAGTCGAATTTTGAAGTGCAAAAATCTATTCAGTTTTGTTATTTAAGATATTTTAGAACAACCGCTCGAAATGATGAGATTAGCTTCAACACCACTGGATGCATGATGTATGCATATGATACGTGATATCATCTCCTTATTTATTGTTTGACAAATATTCTAGCTTCATAAGTTTGCTATATGTCAACGTTAAGTGAATCAAATGCACGTATAATAGATCAAAAATATAGATTAGACAGTATACTATATGATAACCTTATATTACATGTATATATACATAACACACACACAGATATATATAATATATAATATATATATATAGATATATATATAGATATATATATATATATATAGACACACACACATATATATTCAAAGTCTCTATCTCTACAAACTCTATATTCCTTAGAATGTAGGTATTGTTTGCTTTCCTTTTACCCTCTCCATGTTCTAACGATAGCTTTTGATATTGTTTTGATATACATGTTTTGATTGTTGTTGTTGTATATATACATACATATATACACACACATGGGGTGTGTGCGTGAAACAATCTTAAAGCTAGGAGTATGGCATAGCGATGACATTATAAAATATTCTATTTTGTTCCTTTTTTTTCGAAAGGTTTTTGTTTTGTTATTTTGAAGGAGCATGTATAGAGGACAGTCCTGAAGAAGTAAACAATAACAGGCAAATATCCGTTTGGCAAACAAAACTAGGAGAAGTTACCTAAATAAAGAAGAAAGTTAGCATACATTGAAATTGATGAAATTGATAGAAATTGATGAAGATCAAATGATAAAAGGTTGAACCCCAACCAGTAATGACCCCTGTCACACACAATCCCAAAAGTAGTGTAGGGATGTAAATCAGGTACCCAACGGTCTGCTAGCAAGAGCTTGGTCATATACACAGTAGTCAAGGTAGTGCAGGGATGTAAATTAGGTACCCAACGGCCTGCTAGCAGGAGCTTGATCATATACACAGTAGTCTGCATAAGGAGCCACCAAGCACTGCAGGCAAGCCTACAGGCCAAGGAGCTCCCACACTATGTACTTGCTGAAAAGGGGTTCTCTTGCCATTGACAAGAGATAAAATTTTTGAACCCCAACCAGTAAGAGTCTCTGCCACACCCAGTCCCAAAGGTAGTGTAGGGATGTAAATCAGGTACCCAACGGCCTGCTAGCAGGAGCTTGGTCATATACACAGTAGTCTGCATAAGGAGCCACCAAGCACTGCAGGCAAGCCTACAGGCCAAGGAGCTCCCACACTATGTACTTGCTGAAAAGGGGTTCTCTTGCCATT
>AP025063.1:6770197-6917143 GCA_036186865.1 Eustoma russellianum
CTGCGTAGGTCCGGAAGAATTGCATTGCCAAGTTGTCCACCATTGGATCATCATCGAATTTTAACAGATTGTTTCTAACACATAGAGGTACGTTTCGAACGGTGAGATGTGTTTTTGAGATCTCTAGATTGATATAATCAGTGTGTTTCCGAAACAGTTTTTCCTACACGATTTTTTTTTTAGCTCAATACAATACATTTTAATGTCTTTTTTCTCATCGTGACAACGGTGTTGAATTGTCTTGGATCACGATTTTTATATTTTATGCAGGTACATATAGAACCGGAGGTCTTATTAGAAGCAAACTCTCTATCCATTGGGAAATACTGGGTTCGATTGATTGATTGATTAATATACATGATAACCAAATCCTGGTGATTTGAACTTTGCTTCCTTCTTATTCACATTCAGCCAATCAATCATAGTTAGTATATCCCAACGATAGCAAAAGCTATCGCTAAGATTTAGAGAGCGGCAAACAAACAATACATCTATCTCAAAGAATAAAGAGTTTGCTTCCAGTGAAACCCGACTCTGTATGTACCTGGATAAATGGCACATCCACATACAAAAAACGTTTCACTGCTAACTTTTCGTGGATATGAAATTAATAGTAAGCTGATTTTTGCATTGATAAGGAAGTAAGAGTTTGTTCGGGAAAAAAAATAAAAAAAAGGTACAATAGAATAATAACTAAAAAAAATGCATGGAGAGAAGCTATTTCCCGTCCGTATAGTATGTAGTTGGACATAATTTTTCTTTTCAATTTTAAATATTCTTTCGCTAATGTATCCTTCTTATGTTTACTCATTCATTCTATTGTTTAGGGAAAAAAATATAATCCCACCCCTCAACACCATACCCCACTCCCCTCCCTCCCCTCCCTCCCCTCCCCACGCCAAAAAGAAAGAAAAATCAAAATAAAATATTAAAATTTAAATAAACCAAAACGAAGTAAAAGTATACGAAATGACTGAGACCGTGATTACAACACAATTTTTTTTGATTCGGCACATTCTACCAAAGTTTATACATATATACATATATACATATATACATACATACATATATATATATGTATGTATGTATGTATGTATGTATGTATGTATATTGATACCTCTCAGTGGTCTCCTTGTTTGGTTATTCGCTCCATCCGTTTGGATTTGTTCACATGGGTGTCTGGCACTAAGTATGCAGCTAATATTCCACAGGTCATCTCAGTTGGTCTCTCTCCGCCCTTGCATCTCCTCCGGCCCCGCATACTCAGATGGTTGCCTCAAACTAAACACGGATGCTGCAGTTGGTCGATCTGTAGTCAGTGATAGTGCCATTATTAGAAACTCCACTGGTGTCTTTGAGCAATTGCTCTTTTCCCCTACGCCATGATATACCATTGAGGGTGGAAGCTCAGGCCATACTTCTTGCTACTATGAATTATCTTCGACGTTATGGTTATGTTACCATTGAGACGGACTGCGGTGATCTTCTAGCAATATTCTTCTCCGCCTCTGGATCACTAGCACTGAATTTGATGCGCTTATGTCTTCTTCTACAATCACTCTCCTTGATGATTGTTCATACTCATCGTGAAACGGACATCCCTGCTCATTTGCTCGCACAGCTGACGCTTCCCATGCAGCACTTCACTGCCTATGACAATTTCATTGATCTGCCTTCATATATCCGTGGCACAGTATTGATTGATGCCACCTTACATACATTTCGGCATACAAGTGCTGACCATTACCTTGGTGCGCGTCCACCTTGAAGCTGCTCTTCCTATGTCTCCCAATTGGGTTAGCTATCTCACACAATTGTTGCACGCAGTCGTCATGACTACAAGCAACCTGGGTACGCATTTATTCCCTTTCATGAATACGTTTTGTTTCACACATATATATACTTATGCCATCTACATTTTTCATGGTGTTCGAGGTACTCCTCACTTCACTGGCATCATATACTACTCATGTCTTCCACTTGGGTTGGCGCGCCTTCTTGGATGTTGCCTTGGTCCACTGCTGGACAAGGCAACGTGGGTACATGGATCATCATCTCATACCTTTATTTATTCATCCTATTTTTATTCAACTAACTGGTGCTTGTTTTTTCTACCCTTTTTCCTATTCCGGCTAGAGCTGAGCTACATCTTGGATTGCTGCCATCTCTACGGCATTTTGATCACACTTGGCTTTCACTTTCGTTTATTCATAGACTCATGTATTTAATATCTTTTATTATTTTGGAAGAGTCTCCCGTAGCCATAGGACAATATTTGTAACCACGGTATTCCTCCGCCACAAGTGAGTGCTGCTTATATTAATAAAATACTGGACGGTACCGTCCGTCTTTCATAAATATATGTATATGTACACACACACACACACACACACACACACACACACACACACATATATATATATATATATATATATATATAAACATTCTATTAAAGTTTAACTCATTTTTATAAAAACTTTTTCGTCGTACGGAAGAAAATTTTTTTATTGCAAAATAATAACATTCTTAGTAAAATATTTATTTCATGCTAAAAATGTGTTAAAAAAATTAAAGTAAGTAATACATTATATTGAACATTTTAAATCTATATGCATAATTCATTATACCAAATTTATTTTAATCATATAGTTAGAAACTAATGATTCCGAACTTTTAGAATACCAATCAACATTTTTAATTGTAATTATTGTTCTAAGCACTACCTCAGAATTCCCGATTCTTGTCACAAATTTTAAAATGCTCAATGAGTAAGTGTGATTAATTGATCATGACCAATGAAATGTGTAGAATATTTATGGACCCCTTGTTTTGGCCAATCACTCATTGTTTACATGTAGATAAAACTTATTTGTCATCATTTTATTAGGTCATTAGTTGCTCCATAACCACAATAAAATTACTGGATTCTTGTTGCTCACGCTTGTCGGTCACGTTTGCGTTTAATTCGATTTCTTTGCGTTTTAACCGATTTTCTTTTCCCTTCTTCTTGCCATTCTTTTTTGTTTATGACGATATCTTAGAATCAGATACAGTGTTTCTTTCGAATACAACTTTCCTTTTATAGTCATCAACCACAACATTACCTAATTTTTCAGAGGCTTCAGTCAGAATATGAAAAATCGAATATATACAACCATATATATATATATATATATATATATATATATATATATATATATATATATATATTAAAAACACACTTGTTTCTCGATAACCATACTTTCCTCTGTACTTTAAGAAATTCAAATGTTATACAAACATAAATTTTTTTGTCCAATACAATCATAAGATTGAAAAAGATATCCGACAGTCCCACTTGCTTCTACATGCATCAAAAACAAAAATTACACCAAACAAATATAATCTATTGAATTTTGAGAACCATATAATTGATATAGATACTACATTTCGAACATTTCCATGCCAACACTAACTTTTCTTATAGATCAACCTTTTTTTTAATTATTAAGAAAAACTCAATCTAAAATCCAACTCATTATCTAATGTTCTAATAGAAATTTTATTCCTAACCATATCAATTATCAAATGAATAATAAAATCGTGTTAATAAACAATGTAAAAGGTTCTTTCACTCGTAACATTGCCAACAGTATAAGCAATCTATGTTACCTGAAAATCTGCCCAAGCTTAAGCCCCCTTTTGCACTCCTTGTCTGAATCTTATAAAACCGCTGTTATATACGTGCATCTTTTTCTAGCTGTAATCTTTCTTGATTTCCCTGTAATTTGAATGCTCTTTTGGGGGTTTTTAGCATATACGTAGAACACATTCCACCGAATGCAGCGGTGTTGCTTAGACGTTGTTTCAAGAAGTGCTTCTATGCTTCCAGTTGCTTTTCTGTGAGGAAAAGATAGAATCTTGAGTCAAACCCTTTTGGATTTGTCCTTTCTCTGTCCATTTTTTGAGCTTCTGGATGGGAAAGAAAAAAGAAAAGCAGGAAAAGGTCAGCGGTTGTGGAGTTGTTGTGCAATTGACATTCTTAGACTTCAAGTTACTTGAAAAACATGCTCGTTCTTATTTCAATGAATTTTGTGACGATTTTGATGCAAAGTGATTATATTTTGGAAAATAGAGCTGGGTTATTTTTTTTCCTTTTTCTAGCTCTTGGAAAAAGTCTGACTGATTAGTTTGAACTTGGGTCTGGTTCTGTTCTTAAGTCATCATCTGCTTGCATTTTTGGTCAATCAGTTGCTGCATTATTATTGCCTCAATTTTTGGGCCAATTTCCTTCGTTGGATTCGTTCTTTGGTAGCTGTGTGAAACCCGTCTTGAAAGTTCAAATTTTTGATGTGGGTAGAATTGTTTCTCGTTCTATTTTGTGCATAAAGGTTGTGCTTCAACTGGAAGATAAAACCATTTGCTTTTGGGTTTTTTAATTGGCGCCCTTCATTTGTCAATAGCAAGTAATTTGTGAGCTGCTTGATACTTCCAAGTTTGAAGATAGAGCAAATGTTTGCTGGAGGTTTTGGCTATCTTGTGCGCTGGTACAATAAGGGCTTTTGGGTATGAGGATATATCATAGAGTTTTCAGTAAAGAACAACCTCAGTATATGAGGAAATATGTATTTTCTCATTCTGGAAGGATATTTGCTGACAGGAAATGGAAAATTCCCTTTTTTGTGAGTTTGCTGGTATCTGCTACTTTGATTACTATTCTAATATTTGGGTTCTATTCATCATGTCATACTGAAGATAATTTGGAAGTTAAAATTGAGTCAATCGATAGACCGGCAGACCATAATGAATATTTTGTAGAATCTGATTTAAGGAGGTCATTTGAATCTCATTTACATGAATCAGAGCCACCAAGATTTGCCTATCTTATATCAGGCACTAAGGGTGATAGTCAAAGACTGATGAGGACGTTGGAATCTGTCTATCACCCTAGAAATCAATATATTCTGCATATGGATCTTGAAGCTCCACCACGTGAAAGGTCAGACTTTGCAATGTCAGTTAAGAATGACTCTGTTTTTGGAGAAGTGCAAAATGTTCGTGTGATGACACAGTCGAATCTGGTGACATACAAAGGTCCTACCATGATTGCGACTACCCTCCAAGCAATTGCAACATTACTGAAGGATAGTGAAAATTGGGACTGGTTTATTAACCTTAGTGCTTCTGACTATCCTCTGATGACTCAAGATGGTAAGTTTTTTTCCTTATTGTTTATCCTTTTGTTTGCTTGAGTAATACCTCTTATTTGCGAAGATAGTTGACTCTGCCTTTCAAGCTTTGCTTTGTTCACCTTGTTATTCGTGTGATATTGGTAGAATGAATATCTTTGCCTTCTAATGTTGTGAGTGTACATGAAAGTGTTGCTTGTAAGCTCTTTGTGGATAATGTATAATGGACTTTTGCAATTAGCTCTTTTTGGTGCTATCTTGGTATGAAGATAGATAGTCAAGCCACTGTTCACATAATTAACTCTCGATCTTCTTTTAGGTTGAATTCTTGGTAGGTTTAGTTTAGTGCAGATAACACCTTAACTTCAATCCGTTTCATGGTCGGGCACCGATGTAAAAGAAAGCACATTGGGGCAAGATATGTCATTAAACTGCAGCTCATGGTTGTGAATGAATGTGAAAGAAAGTACATTGGGATGACACATCATTGAAATGTATCTCATATAGCAGAGAGATTTCCTGCTCATCTTTATACATGTAAAAGGATTCAGGCCCAAATTGAATGTTCCTAGATTGGCATATTTCAATTGGTATATACGGTTCCATTAATGGCTAATTTGTGTTATGAGAAAAGGTGAGTTTTTAACTTTTAAGGTGATTTCCTTCAGGAAAAAAAAAAAGAACCAACTTTTAAGGTGATTTATACACCTTCTTCTTGGTTAAAGTGGGTGGCTTTCTTGAGGACTTTGTATCATTTATCAAGAACTGTTATCAACTATCAAGTACATTAGAGGTTGATTTTTTAGTTCGACCATTCAAACATGTTTTCTCTGTTTAGCATAAACAAGCCAGATTAACTTGCTGGAAACTTCTGTCATGTCTTATGTCCCTTTCAAACTTTAATTTTCATTTGCTGCATCACCATTGCATGAATGTAACTTCTTGAAGGAAAGTACAGTGAACTTATCCTGCTGTTTTCCTTTTTTTTTTGAGGCAACAGATGGTTTTCTATGTAAAAAACGAGATAATAATTTTTAGTGAGGTTGCTAAGTTACAATTTATGCACTTGAATGGTTAAGTTACATATTCATGTTCCACAGAAGGTATTTTTGTGCTGGCTTCTTATATGCTTCTATCTGGATGTACTAATGCATATGATTGTGCATTACTTTTTCTTAAGTATCATAAATATACCTCTTGTTTTATATTAGAATGAGAACTTGATGTCGCAAAGTTCATTTATTTAGTGTCAATGGGCTTTCTTGGCGAGGCGATGTTTCAGTATAACTCGATGAAGATGTTTCTAATGGCTGACTAGATTGCAGTTTTTGGAAATCATCAAGATATCTTTTCATGAGAGCCTTTCTGAGGTATTAAGGAAAACAAGTCCAACATTAGTCTGGTCTTGAACATTTTTGCATTTAATTGAAAAGTGTACGCACGCATACACATATTTTGTGGTGGTCGTGCATGCACAATTGTTTGGAGTGCTGAGTTTGTGCATGCTTCCTATGGACCAAACCGTACCCTGGGAAAAGGAGTTTCATGGTCATAGTTCCCGACTTGGTTTCGGCATTAAGTTCCCACTTCACATTGAACAATGTCTGAAAAGGAGTTGATCATGGTGAACATTGAATCTGTATGTTCTGAAGATATTTTCAACAATTTTAGTGGTTGGCTTCCTAAATTGTGTCAGATCTTGATCATTTTGTTTGACTTGAGGCAATCAATTGCTCCATTGTGTTCTCTTTTTATCGAAGGCCAGACTGATAAATGCACCCTTATGGATCTAGGCATGATCCTTTTAAAGTAGTTATATGTGCTTATTTTGGCTCTGTTTGTGCAGATATGTTGCATGTTTTCTATAATTTGCCACGAAATCTCAATTTTATCGAGCATACAATTGTTTTATATTAGAATGAGAACTTGATGTCGCAAAGTTCATTTATTTAGTGTCAATGGGCTTTCTTGGCGAGGCGATGTTTCAGTATAACTCGATGAAGATGTTTCTAATGGCTGACTAGATTGCAGTTGTTGGAAATCATCAAGATATCTTTTCATGAGAGCCTTTCTGAGGTATTAAGCGAAATAAGTCCAACATTACCTTTAAACAAAGGAGTCCGGTCTTGAACTTTTTTTTGCATTTTTTCGAAAAGTGTACGGACGCATACACTTGTTTTGTGGTTGTCGTGCATGCACAATTGTTTGGAGTGCTGAATTTGTGCATCCTTCCCATTGACCAAACCGTACCCTGGAAAAGGAGTTTCAGGGTCATGGTTCCCGACTTGGTTTCGGCATTAACTTACCACTTCACATTGAACATATTTGGAAAGGCATAGCTCACGGGGAACATTGAACCGGTATGTTCTTAAGATATTTTCAACCATTTTAGTGGTTGGCTTCCTAAATTTTGTGTCAGATCTTGATCATTTTGTTTGACTTGAAGCAATCAATTGCTCCATTTAAGGAATCTTTTGTTCATATATGTTTTTGTTCTACTTTTATCTAAGACCAGACTGATAAATGCATCCTTATGGATCTAGGTATGATCATTTTAAAGTAGTTACATGTACTTATTTTGGCTTTGTTTGTGCAGATATGTTGCATGTTTTCTCTAATTTGCCACGAAATCTCAACTTTATCGAACATACAACTCTGCGTGGCTGGAAACTGTGAGCAAATTCGTTTATGTACTTGTCTAATAGAGGCTTCTAGTTATTTCACATGAAGACTTCTATTTATATTTAGTACTATCATTACAGGAACCAAAGAGCAAAACCAATTATCATTGATCCTGGTTTTTACTTATCAAAGAAATCTGATCTTGCTATGACTTCTCAACGGCGATCATTACCAACTTCTTTTACTTTATTTACAGGTAAGATAATTTGTGATCATTTCCTCAAACATATCTGAGGAGTTGCTTCCTGGCAATTTTGATATTGTTGTTTTAATTTTGCCTTTGATTTGAGAGATTGCAAGCATAATGAAACATGAAGGAACAGTTAGGCCATGGATACTGTTCCACGAGTTGGCTGAAACAGTCTTGCATAACTTACAGTTTGCTAAATCTTCGTGCATGCTTACACTGTTTCTGATCAAGTCAGTTTTAATGTCTTAGATATCTTCTCCCAAGGGTACCTCATTTTGTTTCAATTATTGATGTTTGATGTTTCTATATGGGATTCTGAAACATCATCAAGTAGATATTTAAGAGTCTATTTTAACCTCTTCAGATTTTGTTGAATCACCATGGAAGCTTAGAACACCAATTGATGTAGCAGTTTAGTGGAGTAGGGATGGTTTGATTGTTTGATGAAGGATAAAGATAAACTTGCATAAAATTCAGAAAAACTTTCTTGGTTTCCATCCAAGAAGGGCAGAGGATTTGGTACCAAAAATTCCTTTCAAGCTGGAGTTGTCTAATTTGAGTTACAGGGAGTAACTAGCTTGACCAGATCAGTGAGAAGAATCCTTATCATTCTATAGATTTATGTCACCATTTGGTTTAGGACCCTTGTTTCCATGGCTGATGGAGTCAAGGACATACTTTTCCTTGACTTTGGAATATGATGGAGTAAAACAAAAGACTTTGGAATATGATGGAGTAAAGCAAAATGACTCAATAAATTGGCTGCGCTTCTTATATTGTGAAGTAGCAGTAGAGTGACACAGTTTGACGCAATTTTCGTTATGTGTCATCGGGAAACAACCTCTGTGTGTTTCTGACACATGAGTACGGTTACGTACATGCGACCCCCTCATACCTTGCCATAGGTGGGAGCCTCTAAGGCAATGGGGTAACGTTGTTGTTGTTTCCATGGCTGCATGTTGCAAGGTTACAATTTGGACACTCTCTGTCTTGCAGTCATAACCTTTGCCTTGTGGACAGGTTCAGCGTGGGTAGTCCTAACGCGGGCATTTGTGGAATACTGCATCTGGGGATGGGATAACCTTCCGCGAACTATCCTCATGTACTACTCGAACTTCATGTCTTCACCTGAAGGCTATTTCCATACAGTAATATGCAACACGGACGAGTTTCGGCACACTGCAATTGGCCATGATCTCCATTACATCGCGTGGGATACTCCTCCTAAGCAGCACCCTCTGTCTTTGACCATCAAGGATTTCAACAAAATGGTCAACAGTAGCGCCGCCTTTGCTAGAAAGTTCCACAAAGATGATCCTGTATTAGACAAGATTGACAAAGAGCTACTGGGCCGGACTCATCGGTTTGCTCCAGGTGCCTGGTGCATCGGTAGCTCGGATGGTGGGGCAGACCCGTGTAGCATCCGAGGTAACGAGTCAACGTTCAGGCCTGGTCCTGGTGCAGAGAGGCTGGAAATGCTGATTCAAACACTGTCGTCTGAGGATTTTCGGAAACGGCAGTGTTCGAAAAATAGTTGAAGGTTGCCTTTGCTCCATGAATCTTCATGATTTTAGCTCTGGATGGGGTGTGAAAAAGTGTGTTTCTTGCAAGATGTGATTGAAAAGGTTTGGAGAAAAAACAAAGTTCAAATGTAAATTGTTGTAATCATGTTTCTCAATGTCACTGCAGAAAGTATTCTTCAGAAAAGAGGGGGAGTGGGAAAGTTGGAAGAATCACCAGCCTGTCTTTTCCTTTTTTAGATTTATTTGTTTATTTTATTTACTTTCGTTTTTATTATTCATAGCCAAAGTGTAATCCTCTTGATAAATCTGTAATAGAATACAATGGTGCAACAACAACATTGCCTCATTATCTTAAAGTTTCCCGTCTATGACGGAATATGGGGGGTTGGATGTACACAACTATACATATGTGTTAGAAACAAACATACATAGGTTGTTTCTCTATGATCCATAATGAAAATTGCGTTAAGATGTGTCGGTCAACTGCTACTCGCAATGCAAATAAGATAAAACACATGGGCAAAAAGCTATTATGCAGACACATTATCATGTCACAGAATAAGGGGAGGAATTTTGATTTGTTGCTCAAGGCATTCAACGATTCAACTAGAATACTTCTAAATTATCGGTTTTGCTTTTGTTCTAAATTCCCGGTTTTAATCAAAAATTGTCTTAAAATTACAACGCAGTGAAGGATATATACCAATAACATTGTTATGTAACAATACATAGTATGTGGATGTCCAAGATGGTATTGAAAATATCTAGGATGACCTTACATGTACCCTATGTATTGAGAATTACAAGGGTTATTGATCCATTTATTAAGTGCCTTGAAATTGTCCTATAAATAGGACATAGTGTTGTAAACTTTGACACACTTGAAGAATCAATAAGAAATTTCTCTCCTCTTCTATATATCTTAATATATAATACGTTATCAGCACGAAACTTTACTACTTTGAAAATCTGCCGCGGTATTCTATCTGCAATTGGTAATGGTTTTACAGACTTCCGTTCTTTTCTTTGACTTGTTAAGCATTCTGTTTCTTTTCTTATGCTATGTACTTTGCATCGTACTCTTACACCAGACTAACTTTCTTGTAGACCTTGCACCTATGTGATATGTTATACGAGATATATAGTTGGTTTGTAGCTTAATAAAGCACTGATCATTCTGATAGCAACTTTGAATCACATAGCCAGCACAAGAAACGGTGAGACCGACTTTTAGGTATTTGTCCAAAGTACAGAATGTGTATCAATTTGTATGCCCCACGTTTTCCTATCAGGGACATCCCAGCCTACTTCTAAATAAGCAGCAACCATTAATAAGCTTCTATCATGTATACGAATATGTTTTTCATCTATAGTTTTACATATGAAATCAGATGGAATTCCATAAGCCAACAGTAACAACAAAAGGGTGGGGTGAGAAACATATGCTCCAATATTATGCAACTTATCCTAATGGGTGATGCAGGGACTTTATGTTTCTCATCCTGTTTGTCCTCCTTATTTTACGTCCGCCACCCTAAAGAAATACATTCATGCATACCCACGAGAGAGCTGTGTGATTGTTGAAGTTGTTTTTAGTGTATATATCTGACAAATGAATAGTTGTCTGAAGCATGATCAATGGATGTATCTAAAAGTATAAATAGTCATCATGCCCGAAGCATGATGAGCGAATATTCCGAAAACATGAATCGTTGACATGCCTGTAGCATGAATCGTTTGGCATTAACAAAGACATGAATCGTTTATATGCCCGAAGCATAAAGATCTGCTATAACGTAGAATGAATTATTTACATGCTAGAAGCATAAAATATTATCATACCTGAAGTATGTATATTTCGACAAATAGTTGTTTTTGTTATTGAATCTATTATTATCATTGCATATATTGTAACTTGTATGCCTGAAGCATATTATACCAGAAGTATATAATATTGACTCAGACATGTAATTTTGAGTGAATATATCATTTCTGATATAGTTTATTTATGAATAAACAGACCAATGGCGAACATTACAAAATTGGAATTCGCTGCCCTTGACATTTCTGGGAAAAATTATATGGCTTGGGTCATGGATGCTGAGATCCATCTGACATCAATGAACCTTGGGCATACCATCAAGAAAGGTGTTGAGGCCAGTAAACAAGATAAGGCCAAAACAATGATATTCATTCGCCATCACCTTCATGATGGTCTAAAAACTGAATACCTTGGTATCAAAGATCCATATGAATTGTGGAAAAATTTGGAAGAACGATATGAGCATTATAAAAATGTGATCCTCCCTAAGGCTCGGTACGATTGGATGCATCTACAATTACAAGACTATAAAACAGTAAATGAATATAATTCTGCAATGTTTTCGATCGTCTCCAAATTAAGGATGTGTGGAGACAAGGTCACTGATGCAGACATGTTGGAAAAAACTTTTACTACTTTTTATGCATCTAATGTGCTCCTGCAGCAACAGTATCGTGAAAGAAAATTTGAAAAATATTCTCAACTGATCTCCTGTCTGCTTATTGCTGAACAAAACAATGAACTGTTGATGAAAAACCACCATTCTCATCCGACCGGATCACAGCCATTCCCTGAAGCGAATGCAAATCGTTATAACCATGCACGTGGTCGCGGTCGTGGAAGAGGACGTGGTAGCAATAATAGTCGTGGGAGAGGTCGTGGACATGGCGGAAACTTTGCACCAAATCGCCAGAAGTTGGAAACTAAGGATAAACAGCGTGCGAATACAAAGACTGTGAAACATGGTGCACGTGCCAAGAACAATGATGAGATTTGTTATCGTTGTGGTGCCCAAGGGCATTGGTCTCGTACTTGCCGAACACCTAAGCATTTGGTCGATCTATATTAGGCATCCCAAAAAGATAAAGGCAAGGGAAAGGAAATTAATTTCGCACACTATGATAACAATGATGATAATGAAGATGTGATTCCTAATAGTTTCAATGATTTGACTCCTGAAGATTACCTTATGGCACCAAACATGGATGACAATGGAATTCAGTTTCTGGTTAATGAAGCAAATAATCAAGAATGATGATACATTATGATTAGCATGAAAATTTGCACTGATGTCTACATATGTCTATAAGTTCTTCTTTTTGTTTGGTTTTACATTTCTATGAATGAATAACATTTTGCATGAATTGTGTTTGTTAACAATTTTCTTAAAGTTTAATAATTATGATTGTATATGTTAGATATTTTTCAAGATGATTGGTGGAGATATCTGTTTGGTTGACAGTGGAACGACACACACAATTCTTCGAGATCGAAAATATTTCTCGACGTTAACATTGGCAAAAGCAAATGTCAGTACCATTTCTGGTACTACACCGTTGATTCAGGGCTCCGGCAGAGCAACTTTTATATTACCGGGTGGTACGCATATAGTGATAAACATGGCATTATTTTCCATCAAGTCGAAACGAAATTTGTTGAGTTTCAAAGACATACATCTTAATGGTTTTCATATTGAAACTATGAATGAAGGGAATATGGAATTTTTATGTATTACATACAATGATGCAGGCCAGAAGCTTGTGAAAGAAAAATTTCCAATTTTCTCATCTGGATTGTATTATGCGACTATACATCCAGTCGAATCTAATATTGTGATGAACCAGAAGTTCGATGATCCAAAGTTATTTATGTTATGGCATGATCGACTTGGTCACCCGGGATCCATAATGATGCGTAGAATAATACACAACTCACATGGGCATCCTTTAAAGAACCACAAGATTCTTTTAACTCGTGATTATATGTGTGTCGCTTGTTCAAAAGGAAAACTTATTACGAGGCCATCCCCGCTAAAGCTTCATATTGAATCTCCTATATTTTTACAAAGAATACAAAGGGATATTTGTGGACCTATTGATCCTCCTAGTGGACCATTTCGTTATTTTATGGTCTTACTGGATGCCTCTTCACGATGGTCACATGTGAGTTTGCTCTCAACGAGAAAAGTAGCATTTGCCAAACTTCTTGCTCAAATAATACGCTTAAGAGCACAATTTCCAGATTATCCTATTAAATCTATTCGTCTTGATAATGCTGGAGAGTTTACTTCCCAAGTTTTTAATGATTATTGTATGTTAATTGGGATTGATGTTGAGCATTCAGTAGCACATGTGCACGCTCAAAATGGCCTAGCTGAGTCATTTATCAAACGTTTACAACTAATTGCTCGACTTATGCTTTTAAAGTCTAGTTTACCTACGACAGCTTGGGGACATGCAGTTTTGCATGCTTCTGCATTGGTCCGGCTCTGACCCAGTTCGTTTCAATCATATTCTCCTTTGCAAATGGTCTCAGGCCAGCAGCCTGATATTTCACATTTGAAGATTTTTGGTTGTGCGGTTTATATTCCAATTGCTCCACCAAAACGAACAAAAATGGGTCCTCAAAGACGTTTAGGCATATATGTGGGTTTTGATTCTCCTTCTATTGTGAGATATATTGAACCCCTGACGGGTGATTTATTTACGGCACGGTATGCTGATTGCCACTTTGATGAGAATGTTTTCCCGCCATTAGGGGGAGATAAAATACCCGTTCCAGAAGAACGGCGAGAAATTACATGGAACGTTCCTTCACTTTCTCATCTTGACCCACGAACAAATCAATGTGAGCAAGAAGTAAGAAGGATAATCCATTTGCAAAATATTGCAAATCAATTGCCTGATGCATTTACTGAGAGTAAAAGGGTAACCAAATCCCATGTTCCGGCAATGAATACGCCTGTTAGACTTGATGTCCCTGAAAGACATAATGACAGAATACCAAAAGCCAGTCTAAAACGTGGGCGCCCAGTTGGGGCAAAAGATAAAAACCCTCGGAAAAGAAGGGTACAAATTGACGCTCCAGAAGAGCATACTCCGGAAAAGAAAACAAGTTCACAACTTGAAAGCGCTACAGAAAATAAAACTGATCAGTTGAATATTGATAAACAAGTTGCTCCAGAAGAGGCATGTAAACAAAATTTTGAAGAGATCTCTTTAAATTATGTTAGTACAGGAGAAAATTGGGATAGACAAACGGTTACTATGGATCATGTTTTTGCTTATGGAATTGCATGTGATATTCTAAACGAGGATCCTGAACCAAGATCCATTGAACAGTGTCGACACAGAAATGATTGGCCAAAATAGAAAGATGCAATTCAAGCAGAACTGAAATCTTTAGAAAATCGGAAAGTATTTGGACCTGTAGTCCAAACCCCTGAAGGGATAAAACCTATTGGATACAAATGGGTTTTTGTACGAAAACGCAATGAGAAAAATGAGGTCGTGCGATATAAGGCACGTCTTGTTGCGCAAGGTTTTTCACAAAAACCTGGGCTTGATTATGATGAAACATATTCCCCTGTAATTGATGCCATAACATTACGATATTTAATCAGCCTAGCTGCCACGAAAAACCTGGATATGCGGTTAATTTATGTTGTTACTGCATATTTATACGGATCATTAGATAATGATATTTACATGAAAATCCCTGAAGGATTGAAATTGCCTGCGGCATGTGATCAAAAGGCACAAGGATTATACTCAATCAAATTACAAAGATCCTTGTATGGATTAAAACAGTCTGACAGAATGTGGTACAATCGTCTTTCTGAGTACCTTGTGAAAAATGGTTATATAAATAATCCAATTTGTCCCTGCGTATTCATCAAGAAATCTGGAAACGGATTTTCTATAGTTGCGGTATATGTAGATGATTTAAATCTTGTCGGTACTCCTGAAGAGCTTACTATTACCTCTGACTATCTTATGAAAGAATTTGAAATGAAAAATCTTGGAAAGACCAAGTTTTGTCTCGGTCTGCAGATCGAGCATTTGCCTAATGGAATATTTCTCCATCAAACTTCATATACAGAAAAAATCTTGAAACGATTTTACATGGATAAAGCTCATCCATTAAGTAGTCCGATGGTGGTTCGCTCTTTAGATGTAAAGAAAGATCCCTTTAGACCAGCAGAGGAAAACGAAGAATTATTAGGTCCAGAAGTACCGTATCTCAGTGCTATTGGTGCGCTTATGTATCTGGCCAATTGTTCAAGACCAGATATAGCTTTTCCAGTAAATTTACTGGCAAGGTATAGTGCTACACCAACACGAAGGCATTGGAATGGTATTAAACATATTTTACGATATCTTCGAGGAACACCAGATTTGGGCTTGTTTTACTCAAGGGAATCCGAACCACAACTGGTAGGATATGCTGATGCTGGTTATCTATCTGACCCTCATAAAGGAAGGTCACAAAGTGGATATGTTTTTACTTGTGGAGGCGCAGCTATATCATGGAGATCTGTCAAACAGACATTAACAGCCACATCATCCAACCATTCCGAAATCTTGGCGTTACATGAAGCAAGTCGCGAATGCATATGGTTGAGGTCAATGATACAACATATCCAAGAATCATGTGGACTACCTTCGTTGAGGAAGACTCCGACAACTTTATTTGAAGATAACGCCGCATGCATTGCTCAAATTAAAAACGGCTACATCAAAGGAGATAGAACGAAGCATATCTCACCAAAATTTTTCTATACTCATGAACTTGAGAAGAATGGCGACATCAGTATCCAACAAATACAATCAAGCAAGAATTTTGCAGATTTATTCACCAAAGCATTACCTACAGCTACGTTTCGAAAAGTGGTGCACAATATTGGGATGCGTCAGCTCAAGGACCTTATGCCATCATCAGGGGGAGTGTGATTAATCCAAACACTGTACTCTTTTTCCTTCGTCCAAGTTTTTATCCCACTGGGTTTTTCTTGGCAAGGTTTTAACGAGGCAGTGTATCACACGAACCAATTTTTAGAATATGTACTCTTTTTCCTTCGTCCAAGTTTTTATCCCACTGGGTTTTTCTTGGCAAGGTTTTAACGAGGCATATTCTATAAAATTTGGACATCCAAGGGGGAGTGTTATGTAACAATACATAGTATGTGGATGTCCAAGATGGTATTGAAAATATCTAGGATGACCTTACATGTACCCTATGTATTGGGAATTACAAGGGTTATTGATCCATTTATTAAGTGCCTTGAAATTGTCCTATAAATAGGACATAGTGTTGTAAACTTTGACACACTTGAATAATCAATAAGAAATTTCTCTCCTCTTCTATATATCTTAATATATAATAAACATGACTTTTTTTAACGTATGGACAAATTTCACGATGGCCATTGAGTGAATTTTTGTATTCATTTTAGTATTCTTACCGTTTCAGTGTCATAGGCTATATTAGAAATATAATCTAATAAGAAAACATCAACTGATGAATCATCTAGTCATTAAAACTATTTTCAATGAATTATCTAGTCACTAAAACTATTTCTACTTTTTACTTATACTGTTTGTTGTATTACTTGTTTATCGTTAATACTTTGTCGTTATTAGTTGTTTATAATTATTATTATCATCATCATCCGTACCCAGTATATCACAACGACAACAAAAGCTATCGTTAGGGTCTGAGGAGGGTAAGTGGTAGGCATACAATACCTCTATCTCAAGAGACAGAGAGTTTGCTTCCAGTGAGAACCCGGCTCTATATGTACCTGCATAAATGACATAATAAAAGAGATATGATGTGCTAGTATGTTACTGTAGCGCCCCGCTCCCGAGCCCTAGCATCGAGAACAGTGCACCCGTCCTATCTCACTAAGGAGAATACAAGGCGTCGATACAAATCAACTACACGCCATCATAATAACAAAAATTGATGTCAGCGGAAGTCATTGCTAAAGTCCTCGATAAGATGATCATCATCATTAATACAATGTCTAAAAATTTCTAATCAATACAATAGTCAAATGTATGTAAACACTAATCTCGAAGATACATAACCTCGAATATCGAAATAACTGTCTCATCCAATTCTCGAAAGTCTTTTCTGAATATCCTTAGTTTCGAAACCTCTCGTCTCGATCTTCCACGGTATACCAACTCCTGTGTAAGCATACCCTAATTTCTCATGCCTGCAAAACTGGTGAATGGTGGTGTGAGCCAAAATCAACGGGCTCAGTAAGCAACCTACTTATACTTGTTATAGGAATCATACATGCAGAAGCAAATACAAATAACATTTACAGTTAACATACATGTCCTTAGTCCACAATAATTTCACTCGATTATCTTTAACAGTTAGGACTTCGAAAATAAATACAAAATAAATAACTCATCAGCCCAATCTACCTTACCGTGATGCATGCTCTTCTCAAGTATGACATACACAACAGACAAATAATCACATAAACAAAGAAAAAGACAATGTATACCAACGAAGTAGATAAGCCGCAGAAAGTAGGTCACTCCACATAATAATGCGCAACTTCATGATGCATGTCCTATTATGCATGTCACACGCAACGAAGTCATGTCACACGAAATGCCGATATCTCCACCATGCAATGCATGAACCCGGGTCCTAACTGAGTGGCTGTGGGTCGTACCCACCCACAGTCACCATCCTGAGTGTACTTGGCCCCGCCACCGTACACCATCCTGAGCGCCCGTGACCCGTACGTCACGACCCACCATCAATGCAATACACGTGCCATGAATGCAAACAACACAATCGCCTGAGGCCCCTGTCCCATCCTCACCATCCTCTGGCACTCGAATCTAGGTTCAGTTATTTCTGGAATTTAGCTCTAATTTTCTGATATTTATTTATATTTTTCTATAATTATTACTATTAATTAAATAACATTTATATCAGGTTCTGGGTCGAGGCCTGCCACCGCAACCGGCCCGTTGGCCATTCGGCCCAGCTCGATGGTCTGCCTAGCCCGACTCTCTCTTTTTTTTCATCTCATTTTCATTTTCATTCTCACTTATGTTTTTCTCATCTTTCTTTAATCTGGTGCATCCACACTCACACATACACACAGTTCACATACATCACATATGCACACAATTCACATATAGAGGAAAACCAATTACATATACGCAACAAGTAACACATTGATGCATGATAAACATAACAAACACAAATATATCGCTTACATCTGATGCATGACAACATAACGAGCACATATAGACTATTTAGCTCTCATGCATGACAGTATAACGAGCATAGATAGACCACTTACATCTGATGCATGACAACATAACGAGCACATATAGACTATTTAGCTCTGATGCATGACAGTATAACGAGCATAGATAGACCACTTACATCTGATGCATGACAACATAACAAGCATAGATAGATCACTTACCTTGAATCCGGTATTCACTTTCTTCTCTTCTAGGCTCGAATCTAAACAATTGTAGTATAAAAATCAATACCTAATAATAAAGATTAATTTGACTTACTTAAAATAATTAGGTCATAACTTTCCATTTTTTTTCCTTAAACCAAAATTAATAATAAAATATAATTGCTTCTGAAACCATTTATATAATCACTTATGCTATAAAATCCGCAAGTTTTATAACTAAGTAAAATCCTATCCGAAAATAGTTCCTACAATTTCATATATGTATAGTTTGAGAAAATATAAACACATATATATATCATGTCCCAAACAGTTTACTTAATTGAATTTAGTGATCATGCAGTTCACCATATTGATACACTTCTAATTCCATTTCAAACTGTTTATAAAATGTATTCTTATATTAATTATCAAAAACTGTGCATGTCTACTTTAAAACCTTGAATCCGAAAAAAACAACGGCAACAAGGTCTAAATTTGAAGATATTATATTTATATATAGATATTTGTAAATCAGCAACCCATAACATAATATACACACACACACACACACACACACACACACACACACACACACACACACACACACACACACACACACACACATATATATATATATATATATATATATATATATATATATATAAAGCTGCAGTTAAAACTGTATCCATATATAACTAAATCGGAAAATACAAAAAAAAGTATATAAATATTTGCTCAAATTTGCTCAAACAAATTCTGAAGTTATTCAAGGATATTATCTACAAGAACCATATATATATATATATGTATATATATAAAATATAGAATTCCATAAAGATTAAATATTATACAAAAAGAATCCCAAAAAGAAAGTTGCCAGCATGTACAAATTTCGATATCAATAAATGTATGCACATATTTTCCAATGTCATGTTTAAAACTGAACAAATTTTAAGACCAAAAATCAAAGCAAATATTCTTACGTATATATAATTCAAGTAAACACCATGTACATATATAACTCCAAAAAAGCCCACTACATTTATATATATATATATATATATATATATATATATATCCAAAAGATCAACAGTATATACATGGACATAGTAAGTTTCGGTCATTAAACCCTTTTTTTTCTTACATACTTAAATATTCATGATTATAGTCATACATCATATATATGGTACAAAACAAAATAAATGGATGCATAACACACCCTATACATATCTATACACCAACCGTATATGTACACATATATTTACACATTTACCATATATTATATACACATATCTATAACAATCAAAAATAGAAATATATGATCCAAAATACATAAGAAAATAAGGCCAATTAAAGAAAATGCATAGAATATACAGATTGGTACTTACCTCCGATTATGCTATCTCTACGACTACTTAGGTTCGGTGTCGCAATATCCCACCTTTCTTCTTCCTTTCCTTTTCATCATTTCCCTTTTCCTCTCTTCCTCTTCCTCTCGGTACCGTTGAAAAAGAACTTTTGTGTGTGTGCCTTGAGTGATTCTCGGCTGCAGCTATTTGGGAAAGAATATTTTGTTGTTGTTGAATGCTAAGGTAGAAAGGAACGACAGAGGAAATGGTAGGGGAAAAATTGGTGGATTTTTTTTATATAAACAAAGGGGTATAAGATTTGGGTCAAAGGGGAAGAGATTGAGGCAACAATCTTGACTGTTAGTGGGGGAAGTTGTTGCCCCCCACTTCTAACTGTTACTACTTTTTTTTGTAATTAATAAATTTTTTTATAAAAACAATCCTTTATTATTCTTTTTAAAAAAAACGGTTGTAACAATCTACCCCTCTTACAAAAAGTTTCGGCCGCGAAACTTGCATTTTGCGTAATCACAACTTAGTATGGCTCTGCATAATCAATTTACCTAGATAATGACCGAGCTAGGTATCCTCCATATGTTTCGATATGCTACCCATCTCACTTCTTCGTCACAAGTTTAAGTTTTTAAAATCATTCTTTGTATACCCGCAATGTAATTTCTAATTCATCGATCTCTATTTGTCAAATCATAACTTAATTTATCTATGGTTCGCGATTCAACTTTAAGGTATCGTCACCATATCGGGGCCAAATCGTCGGTCTATATCATATTTATATCTGCTAACATCAGAAATCTTTTATAATCAGTGCTTACGTATACTAAGATTTTGACTTAACGTCCCAGAACTAATCACTTAAACCGTATATACCTTCAGAACACGTTTTATTCTAATATGATTCATCATAGTCATCACTAGTACCCTACAAGATGATTTAGTCCTTATAGGGTTCAATCCTCAATTTACTTCTCCCGTAGTTATTAGAACTTTCCATATGTCATTATGTATGTTCAAACCTACTTGTCTCTATAGATTGTTATGCTTAGCACCGATATCACAACTTATTGAGGCAATCATAGCTTAGCTCTGCTTGTTCTATATTATAAGATTCAACTTAATTCATTGCTAACTTAACCATCTTAGGCATACTAATCCACCACGCTTCCGCGCGACACTTTGATCCACATTACTTCCCTATTTGGTTATCGCAACCGATATTTTTAATCCGATTAAGTCTCACATGGATAGCAACTACTATTTGTTCATGCTTACTCTATCCCAATTTAAGCCTACCAGATTCGACAATACTTGCGTGTTCTTATATTCACCTATGGAGTTCTCCTATATCACTCTCAATGTTATCCATCTAGCTCCTCACTTGCAACAATATGTTCTAACACTACTGTCAAAGTAGAGACATGAATCTGCTTCAGTTACCCTAATGATACCGGGTCTCAATCTGCTGCTATGGTAAGGCAACCCAAATAACCGCATGGCCCATCTAAATTTATGTATCAACCGACACATATGATGGGGCATCCTGGTTAACATTGCAATTTATATAATTTAATTATATATGGTTCAATCGGGGTTACTATGATCACGGCTACGGAGATGTGTAAAGGGTTATGATCAAAACTTAAGTCAGGCAAGCAATAAAATCATATGGTACTCTCTAAGTATACGGGCCCCTTAACCAATCGTCCCCTTAAGTCTATAGTCATAATTTATTCCTAGAGTCGTTCTTGGTATCATCATTTTTTTAATTATAAGATCATGTCTTATTTCCAAAAATCATGTTTAGCATCTAATCAGCGCTTATGACTAAGATTAGTACTTATAACCAAGATTAAATCTTAGTAACAATCGCCTCGTAGGACTAAGATCATAACTTATGGGCAAGATCATCACTTAACTTCTAATGTCCGAAACTTAATTCTAAAGTAAATATTTAGTATCCAGCTTAAGCCTAAGATATTAACTTAGGGCAAAATCGTAGCTTAACTTCTAAGATCATGGCCTAAATCTACGTTTCCGCCGTGGATCTAGAACCTCGCTCTGATACCAACTGTAGTGCCCCGCTCCCGAGCCCTAGCATCGAGAACAGTGCACCCGCCCTATCTCACTAAGGAGAATACAAGGCGTCGATACACACACACACACACACACACACACACACACACACACACACACACATATATATATATATATATATATATATATATATATATAAAGCTACAGTTAAAACTGTATCCATATATAACTAAATCGGAAAATACAAAAAAAAAGTATATAAATATTTGCTCAAATTTGCTCAAACAAATTCTGAAGTTATTCAAGGTTATTATCTACAAGAACCATATATATATATTTATGTATATATATAAAATATAGAATTCCATAAAGATTAAATATTATACAAAAAGAATCCCAAAAAGAAAGTTGCCAGCATGTACAAATTTCGATATCAGTAAATGTATGCACATACTTTCCAATGTCATGTTTAAAACTGAACAAATTGTAAGACCAAAAATCAAAGCAAATATTCTTGCGTATATATAATTCAAGTAAACACCATGTACATATATAACTCCAAAAAAGCCCACTACATTTATATATATATATATATATATATATATTTATATATATATATATATATATATATATATATATATTTAAACGAAATTTATTTATTCATGTAAAGCCTCACTTTTGGCGGAGGAAAACCATATTACATTGTCAGAGTACTCGAAATAATGAAATAACGAAACAATAATGACATCTCCAGTCATATATGATATGCCGCATTAAAACCTTGCCAAGAAAAACCACCCTTGTGGATAAAACCTTGGCGAAGGAAAAAGCGTACATATTTATATGACTGTCATTGATATGATGAGAATATAATATGGGGTACAAATCCTTGAATGTCATTGGTGTGTACAGTAAAATGATGATGGAGTTTAGGTGGCCGCATCTTTGTCTTGTAATATACATGAAAATCCAAACCTCAGAAGACGTCCAGAGAGAGTAGTGGTCAATGTAAGTATGAAATTGAGCAATCAAAGACTGATAGAGCAAGCACATACCGGAGCCACCTTGGCAGTTGAAGTGCCAAGGCGACAAAGAAGAAATAAGAGTCAGTGCCTGCCACGTTATGAGGTCCGAAAATACAGTGTCCACGTCCGGAATAAGGCTCGCCATTCTGATTTAAAACTCGCACAAACAGGAATAGGACATAAATAGAGCATTAGTGGCCAAAAGAAGAAACATTAACCAAGTATGAAAATGCATACCCGAGTCGCCTTGACCAAGAGGCCAAGGCGACAATGGTAAGAATCCCGCCATATGAAGCCCGAAAAGATCCACCATGAGCGCAAACCGTGCGCAACGATGCACGCAGCCACTTAGTTTGTCCATCCCCGATAAGTAAGAAGATAGTTGAGGATATATCCAAAACACTCCCATGAAACAAAAAGGCACGTTACACATGAAAATTATAAAGTATGAAACATAGAGTAATGTATGTTGAACCATACCGCGTCTGCCTGTCACCCAAAGGTAACAGGCAGTAGAAAGGAACTCTGACCAATCCTTATGGAAGACTGCTGTCATGGCACCCGCAAATTAACAGAAGTAAGATCCATTGTGACCGCCGCATGGACCAATGAAGGTAGAGTGTTCGATGTAAAACATTCCGTGCATGGGTGTATCATTGCATGCTGCGCTAAATAATGTGCCGACATGTTCGCTTCACGATAAACGTGATAGCAAGGGAGACGATGTGAATGAACAAGAGATTGTAGCCGTTGAAGATGTGGATTACCATGGACAATGGTTTGTCGAGTCAACCGGTCTATCAATTGGGCGCAATCAGATTCCAGGATGATGGATCGGTAGAGTGGTAAGAAATAAAAGAGCCCAAAAACTGCTGCTTAAATCTCTGCTTGGAAGGGTGTGCTTAAAGGGAGGCGAAAGAAAAGTGCACCAATGCAGGATCCCCTGTGATCACGTAGTATTGCTCCTCCAGCTGCGTGACTTCGACCCGCAGCTGCGTCAACATTTAATTTCAATCTCCCTGTAGGTGGCGTGATCCAGCGAACAATCAATAGACGAGGAGGTCGAACTGCAGGCAGCCAACCGAAAATATGCTGTGATGTAGCAGACAACTTAGTGCCCGCAATCTTTTTGTGCCACAAAGTAATCTCATATTGTACAGAGAACCGAAGAGAAGACGCTGTGATATGTGAGCTTTCGCCATAGATCAGGGAAGTATAAGCACACCAGATACGATGAACAATTATCGCAGGGATCACGATTTTATGAACTCCAATAAGTGTGGAAAGGGACGAGCGATACCACCATGAGAGAAGATATTGACGAAGCTGTATTGATGTGGGAATAGGACAATGTAGCTCACTTGCAAAATAGCACCAAATCGAACGCACAGAAGGACAATATAAAAACACATGATCCACCGTAGCCGACTCATTCTTGCAGAAGGGGCATTGTGTCGGTCGAGCCATTATGTAGTGACCAATATAATCCTCAAAAGGCAAAGCAGAATTGAAAATACGCCATAAAAACAATTTATGGCCGGAGAATGATGCTTCGGCCAAATAAATGAGGCAGAAAGCAGCTTTGGAGACGCAATTCTACATATCTCATAAGCACTTTTTAGCGAGAATTCCCCCAGCTGATTCGGCAACCATGATAACTGGTCACCCTGCCGATCTGTGTACATTAAACGAAAGGGATGAATCCGACATATAATTTTCCAAATAGGAGAGTCTGGCAATCGAGGAAGATAATCATGACGATGTCCATATTTTGCATGCATGTATTTGCTCCACAGGGTGGAATTCTGATGATATGACCACCAGATGCGGCAACAAAAAGCCTGTTGTAAACTCTGCAAATCTCGGAGTCCTATTCCTCCCTCTGCCTGTGGTTTAGTAAGCTTAGACCAGGAGACCCAATGATGTCGAGGACCCCAATAAAAAGTGGCCATCTTACGATGGATGATCTTAATAACCGATTTTGGTATACCACCTCCCGCCATAATGTGAATGGGTAATGCAGCGATGACTGATTGAAGCAAGACTAGGCGTCCTGCAGTAGATAATAATTTGGAGTGCCACCCTTGAAGCCTATCATCAATATGTTGCAGTAACGTAACACAGTGTTGTGAACGTGGAATGCCTTTATGCAAATAAGAGCCAAGATAGCGGAATGGAAGACTGGAAAGACGCATACCCAGAATATTCGTAAATGTCTGCCTCTGATGTGGAGTGACTGTAGTCGAAGGAATAATACTGCTTTTCTGAAAGTTCACTTTCTGACCAGAAGCAACTTCATATTGCGTAAGAAATGTGTGGAAACGTTGGAGATTCCGCTGAGTGCCTCAAAGAAATATCAGTAAGTCGTCTGCATATGCTAAATGTGTAATGGTAAAGGGAATGCGACCCAAGCGAAAAGGCTGCAACTCTCCTGCTGCTGTCAAGGCTTTCAAGCCCCTACTAAAACCCTCTGCTGCTAAAATAAATAATAAAGGAGACAAAGGATCACCTTGTTTAACCCCCCGATGTGGCCGAAAGTATGAAGAGGGCTGGCCATTAATTAACACCGCTAGTGTTGTAGCCCGCAAGTGATTCAAAATTATTCGAGTGAAAAATCCCGAGAACCCGAACGCTTGGAATACAAGCTCCAAATATTCCCAGCTAACTCTATCAAAAGCCTTCATCATATCCAATTTGAGGCATAACTGTGAGCCCCCTCTGTCAAGCATATGGATCATTTCACGAGCTAATAAAACCTGCGTAGAAATGTCAGTACTTGGCAAAAAGCCTGTCTGCTCTGGAGAGATTAGTCTTGGCAATAATTTACACAGGCGGCTAGCAACAATTCTGGTACAGACTTTACTGATAAAATTAGTGAGGCATATTGGACGATAATCACCGAAAGTTACAGGAGCGGATTTTTTTGGAATCAAAGTGATCAATGCGCTAGCCATAACTCTAGGCTGAGGCACACCAAGGAAGAATTCCTGTACTGCTAAAACAACATCCTTATGAATGATGGACCAGCAAGATCTATAGAAATTTCCATCAAAACCATCAGGTCCCGCTGCACTATGGGGGTCCAAGTGCCAAACTGCATCTTTTATCTCATCTGGTAATGGAAGCTGCGTTAGGGCAGAGTTATCATCTGCAGAGACAAGTACTGGAATATTCCGAATAATTTGCTCACAGTTGACAGCAGGTTCATGTGCAAATAAAGCTGTATAAAAGGACACAGCTTCTGCGCTGATATCTTCAGGGGCTGCACAAATCGTGCCATCCGCTCTTTGTATTTGTTGAATCCGAAGATTTAATCTGCGACCCTTAACAATAGTATGATAATAGCGAGTATTTGCATCTCCCTCCTTTAACCATCTAACTCTCGCCTTTTGTTTCCAAAAATGCATCTCATAAGAAGAAGCCTGAAGAAAATCTGCCTTAGCACGATTATACTCCATTCGATTTGTCTCTGTGGGTTGCATTTCCCAACGTTCTTCCGCACGAGTAAGGAGAACTTCAGCCTGTTGAACTCTAGAGAAAATATTCCCGAATATATCTTTATTCCATTGTTGCACATCCTTTTTGAACTTAAATAACTTTATATAGAAGCCATGCATACCACCCGTTGTAGGATATGAAGCCCATGCATCTCGCATGTAAGTATAGAAATCTGGATGGAGAAGCCAAGAGTCCAAAAAGCGGAACGAACGATGAGATGAAGCTGCAATGGTTCGGCATTTGAGCAACAACGGGGTATGATCTGAAGTAATTCTGGGAAGATGTGTAAGTTGAATATCTTCAAATTTATCATGGAAATCAGTATTCAGAAACAACCAATCTAGACGCCGGCGAACCCGACCGCGACCGCGACCATCTGACCAGGTGAATCTAGAGCCCTGGAACGGTGGTGACATCAAAGCACATGACTCTATACAATCATTGAAATCTTGTAAAACAGATAAGGATGGTCGCGAACGTCCTTCATGATCGGATAGAGATCGGAATGTATTAAAATCACCACCGAGAACCCAAGGCAATGATGTAGTCGCAGAGAAAGTGCATAAAGAAGCCCATAAAGATCGACGTAGAGATGGAGTATGATGGGATGAGATCTCCTCACCGCGCGGTGAGTCACCGCGCGGCTGAGGACGCGACACGTGGCAGCAGTAGGGGGTGGTGAGGCTGGATGCGGGTTACCCTCATCCATCCTCACCACCCCCCCTTGCTGCCACGTGTCATGCGGTCATGCACGCGGTGAGGGGGATGCGTTGAGGGGATCCTATCCCGAGTATGATTGCCATATACTGCCGACAAAACAAAAGTATACTGTAGAGGCTGATATGTCAAAGTAAAGTGTACCACCTGTTCTTCATCCTGCACTGTGACCAGCTCAAAGTGAGAGTCACGCCAGAAAAACCAAATACGCTCAGAAGACGATGCATATGAATTAGAAAAGCCGAACTCCAAAGCATAAGAAAATAAGGCCAATTAAAGAAAATGCATAGAATATACAGATTGGTACTTACCTCCGATTATGCTATCTCTACGACTACTTAGGTTCGGTGTCGGAATATCCCACCTTTCTCCTTCCTTTCCTTTTCATCATTTCCCTTTTCCTCTCTTCCTCTTCCTCTCGGTACCGTTGAAAAAGAACTTTTGTGTGTGTGCCTTGAGTGATTCTCGGCTGCAGCTATTTGGGAAAGAATATTTTGTTGTTGTTGAATGCTAAGGTAGAAAGGAACAACAGAGGAAATGGTAGGGGAAAAATTGGTGGATTTTTTTTATATAAACAGAGAGGAATAAGATTTGGGTCAAAGGGGAAGAGATTGAGGCAACAATCTTGGCTGTTAGTGGGGGAAGTTGTTGCCCCCCACTTCTAACGGTTACTACTTTTTTTTGTAATTAATAAATTTTTTTATAAAAACAATCCTTTATTATTCTTTTAAAAAAAACGGTTGTAACAGTTAGTGAGGGAATTCAAGAAATACAAAGAATAGACTTTCTATATTAAAATACACATAACGTGTGTATGTACATGTAATGCAAAACAACGGTAAAACATAAGCAACCAAGTGCAAAGTCAACCTGAAGCGTAGATAGTGACTACGCCTATCTATGTCCCTAAATATATTCTAAGGTGTCCCTGTGTATGACCTATACCTCGTTAACCTTAATCTTATGTCTCCATGAACTCCTATCCTGAACCATGTCCTCAGAGAGGTGCAGATCTAGTAGGTCGTGACTAATCTGTTCATACACGTCAATTACTTTTTATTTTATTAGTCTATAAATACTTAGTATTTATTCATTGACCACTATAAAATTATATGAAATTCCGATTTATTAGAATTAGATATTTATTTCATAAAAAATGAATTTGAGATTTTTTCCTTATACTTTAGTCTTGTAGATGACTTACTTCAGCCTTATTGTTTAACCCAGGGCATAGTAAAGTTTCGGATTAAAGCCATAATTTGTTATGTCTAAGAGAATCACATCATTTGCATTTTTGTTAGATGTAAATCATAAAACTGCACACTCGAAAAACTAAACCACATATGACTTTTTTCCTTCAGAACTTAGATTCAACCCCCCCCCCCCCCGCCCACCCCAACACCTCTGGAACACTTTGTTTTAACTAAAATGCATTCACCTACATTTTGTGGTCCAAATAAAAAAACCTTTGCGCCACATTACAATTACTTTCTTAATTTTTTCAAAAATACTTTTCCCCCCTCCTAGCCGCATACCTAAAGTCGACCAATAATATAAAGAAAAACACACAATTTCTTCAGATATTTGACTATCAAATCGTATGTATTTCAATAACAGATTGGATCTTGAACCATCTTATAGATTGTTTGAATAAACGCGATGATCATAACAAAATCATGTCTAATCATAAAATCACCAAATGTTTGTACCACTATTTTGTAGATTATTTCATATCGTACCAGGAAGGTCATCAGCAAGCGTACGTGTTGTGAAATTTTTGAATGATAAACGAAATTGACAGGATAATCAAGGAGAAGAAGAGAGAGAATATCACACAAGAGGGATAACTGCCGAAGAAAAGGAATGCAGCGGAATCAATTTCTGTAAAATTGTTGAGTGCAGCAGAGCAGCTGCACTCTGATATACAACAGCCAAAAACAAAGGAAAAATAACCGCCTAACAGTACAATGCCAATACTACCCTTACTATCACTACTAGGTCACAATAAACTGTAAGGGAAAAATAGTAACTTCAACTATTTTAAAACTCTTCCCGCTCCAACCTTCTTCTTCCTCGCAATACCTTCTGTCCTACACCCCAGCTGCTCACCTCATCTGCAGGACATTGCAAATATTTGACCCACGTGCTCCAAGTCAGTTTTGATCTTCCACTCATGCCAACATCACAATCATCAACCACAGCCGTCACAACCTTCAATAACTTTGACACCCCCCCTTCAAGCTACGCTTGGCATATATATTGTATGTCCCAAGGGAGTCTGTTAGGCATTGTAATATTTTCACATCCAAGGCCTTGGTGAATAGGTCTACTAATTGCAGCTCAGTCCTGACAGGCATTAGCTTGATCATCCCTTCCATCACCTTGTTCCTCATTATGTGGCAATCTATTTCAATATGCTTGGTCCGCTCATGGAAAACGGGATTCTCAACAAGATATATTGCACTTTTACTATCGCAAAAAACTTCTACTGGTACCTGATTGGCCATCATTAGGTCCTTACACATATACAACAACCATTGTATCTCACACACTACGGCCGCAATTGCTCTATACTCCGCTTCTGCTGAGGACTTGGACACTGTAGACTGCTTCTTTGCCTTCCATGAGATTAAAGCTCCTCCCAGAAATACACAATATCCGGTCACTGATTTTCTGGTCTCCTTGCATCCACCCCAATCAGAATCCACAAAGCACTTCAGCCTAAGGTCACCTGAGCTAGGAAATAGCAATCCCTGTCCAACTGTCCCTTTGAGGAACCTTAATATTCTGTGTGCTACTTTTAGATGATTCTTCGTTGGACAATCAAGAAACTGGCTCAACTGTTGTACGGGAAAAGCGATATCTGGTCTTGTGATGGTAAGGTATATCAATTTTCCAATGAGTTTTCTATATGCTGGAACGTCTGCAATCAGTGGTGAGTCACCATGTGTAAGACTGACATGGGTCTCCATTGGGCTCTTAGCAGGTTTGGAATCTGTAAAGCCAGCTTGCTTCAATAGTTCCAATGTATACTTTCTTTGGTTGATAATTATCCCCTCTCTGGTCCTGGCCACTTCAATACCCAAAAAATATCTCAGAGATCCCAAATTCTTAATTTGAAATTCCCTATGTAAAGCACCCTTAATCTCCTCAATGGCCCCCTCATTGTCACAAGTGACAAGTATATCATCCACATAGACTAGTAAGACCATCAGTGAACCATGTATTTCCTTAGTGAAGAGAGTGTAATCATTTTTGGATTGGATGAAGCTCAAATTTTGCAGAAACTTGGTTAATCTAGCGTTCCACTCCCTACCAGCTTGCTCCAATAGTTCCAATGTATACTTCCTTTGGGTATTGAAGTGGACAGGGCCAGAGAGGGGATAATTATAAACCAAAGGAAGTATACATTGGAACTATTGAAGCAAGTTGGCAGGGAGTGGAACGCTAGATTAACCAAGTTTCTGCAAATTTTGGGCTTCATCCAATCCATAAATGATTACACTCTCTTCACTAAGGAAATACATGGTTCACTGATGGTCTTACTAGTCTATGTGGATGATATTGTTAGGAAATCAACCGAGATCACTGCAAAAACGCGCAGCGGAAAACAAAACTTGATCTCTGATTTCCTACCAAGGATCCATGTTGTTCGTTTAATTCGACAAAAGAAATCAAAAAATACCTCCGTAGATTCGAAATCTGCAGATGGAAGAGGTGCGAAATCACGAACACCCTCTGTCGGTATCCACACGAACGCTTCCGCCCGGAGTGCTAGCTCTTCAAACGGCGCGGCTGAAGAACTCGTTTTTCTCAAAAACGATTCTAGGGTTTCGTTTTCTGTTCTTTCGTTTTCTAATTGCTTGGTGTATTTTCGTGTGTCAAGTGTATACGAGATACACAAATATATATACACGTACATAGACATCAAAATCCGAGTCCTAATCGGATTAGTTGATGCCAATCAAAATCCATATCAGATACGGATTCTATCAGGATATTCAAAATCCATATCAAATATGGATTCTCTCGTTATTATCCGATAACACACATGTATATATAATCACCAAAAAAACGAAAATAATAATAATAATTAATATCCAATATTAATATTATTAATATAAAAAACGATAATAATAATAATAATTAATATCCAATATTAATATTATTAATATTATTAATCTCAGCCTTACGCATTCTTGTGTGTGACCCGATAGGCCCATATTAATTGGCAGTTGATCAAATCTCTATTAAACCAACAAGTCGTAATTGGCCTCTAGCAAGGCATTACAACTACCCAATTAATACGAGTAAAGTCCAACTAGCCTAATAATAGTACACGCATTAATCCTTTTGTCACACGATATCTAGTTTGAACATAAGTCATGGTCAGCGTCATACTTATATAGTTCAAACATATGATTACTCGATCTCTAAGTAGACTGATAAAACAAATGATATTGATCACACTATCAATTCATTTGAGCACGGCCATGCATTTCACAGTCTCACTAATCGAGGGGCCCAAAGATATCTCTCTCAAAAGAGAGGGACAAATTCTATCTTGATTGTTCAATGTCCTCTACATAATTTCTATCACATTCAATCATGACCTTTATTATTATCCAGTTACGGATAACGTTTGATCATGTCAAAATATAATAGTCCTTATGTTGGAAACTATGACAATCTCAAGTCAAAGGATTAAAACATGACTATCATGAGATTTACTTATGACGCTAATCCATGTAGCAATCTCATGATGGGTCTATCTAATACACTGTTCTCTAACAAGTATCTATGAGATTGATTCGTATCACCATACACATAATCATCTCATGATTATCAAATCAATACTCATACTGATTATAAATTGTTTTATCTCTATAACAATAATGAATCAGGGACATATATCAAAATTGTGTAACATACTAACCAACAATAATGATAATAAAACCTCTTTTATTAATAATAAATGCATAACATAAATATCCAAATCATGGCCTAGGGCACATACACTAACAATCTCCCACTTGCACTAGGCCTACAAATATCTGAGACCCATAGATCTAGTATGTTGATCATGCTTGACCCGTGAGAGAGGCTTAGTCAATGGATCCGCTATGTTATCATTTGTGTCAACTTTGCATATCTTGACATCTCCTCTATCGATGATGTCTCGAATGAGATGGTAGCGTCTGAGTATATGTTTAGATCTTTGATGAGACCTAGGCTCTTTTGCTTGTGCTATGGCCCCATTGTTGTCACAATAAATGTCCACAGGATTTGCAATGCTAGGTACTACTCCTAGCTCAGTGATGAACTTCTTCAACCAAACTGCTTCTTTAGCTGCATCTGATGCTGCTATATACTCAGCCTCTGTTGTAGAATCAGCCACAGTGCTTTGTTTTGAACTCTTCCAACTAACAGCTCCACCATTCAATGTGAATACAAAACCAGACTGCGATCTGAAATCATCTATGTCGGTTTGGAAACTAGCATCTGTGTAACCATTTACAACTAACTCGTCATCCAAACCTCCATAAACCAAGAATACATCTTTAGTCCTTCTGAGGTACTTAAGAATATTCTTGACCGCTGTCCAGTGACCTTCACCGGGGTCAGCTTGATATCTACTGGTTGTGCTCAATGGATATGAGACATCTGGTCTAGTACATAACATGGCATACATGATCGATCCTATAGCAGAAGCATAAGGAATTTTATTCATTCGATCTCGCTCATCAGATGTCTGAGGACATTGATTCTTGCTAAGATGAATGCCATGAGACATAGGCAAGAATCCTTTCTTGGACTCTTGCATGTTGAACCTCTTCAACATTTTATCTATGTATGTACTCTGACTCAAGCCTATTATCCTTTTAGATCTATCTCTATAGATCTTGATACCAAGGATATAGGTAGCCTCGCCCAAGTCCTTCATTGAAAATGAATTCCCTAACCAAGCCTTAACCTTTTGCAAGGTAGGGATATCATTTCCAATAAGCAATATGTCATCCACATATAGGACCAGAAACACTACTGCACTCCCACTGACCATCTTGTAAACACAAGGTTCATCTTCATTCTTGATGAAACCAAAGTTCTTAACTGTTTCATCAAAACGAAGATTCCAGCTTCGAGATGCTTGCTTCAATCCATAGATGGACCTTTGAAGCTTGCAAACCTTCTTTGAATTCTCAGGATTTACAAAACCCTCAGGTTGTGTCATGTACACATCCTCGAGTAAATTTCCATTAAGGAAAGCAGTTTTGACATCCATTTGCCATATCTCATAATCATAGTATGCTGCAATGGCAAGGAGAATTCGAATAGACTTAAGCATAGCTACTGGTGAAAAGGTTTCATCATAGTCTATACCATGAGTTTGCTTGAAACCTTTAGCCACAAGCCTTGCTTTGTAGGTTTGCACATTTCCATCCATGTCAGTTTTCTTCTTGAAAACCCATTTGCAACCAATAGTCTTAATACCCTCTGGAGGATCAATTAAAGACCAAACTTGGTTATCAAACATGGATTGCATCTCAGAATTCATGGCTCCAAGCCATTTATCTGAATCTGGACCTGACACAGCTTCCTGATAGGTAGTAGGCTCATCTTGATCTATGAGCATAACTTGACTATCATCAGTCACAAGAAATCCGTATCTCTCTGGCTGACGATGTATCCTATCAGATCTGCGTTGGACTTGTGTTACATTTTCAGGCTCCACAACTGTTTGTGGTTCTGAAATCGTCTCTAAAGACGGTTCAACGATATCTTGTGGAACTTGAGTTTCCTCAAGTTGTACTATACTCCCACTTGTTCTCTTGGAGAGAAACTCCTTTTCCAAAAAGACTCCATTTCGAGCAACAAACACTTTGTTCTCTGAGGAAATATAGAAATAGTACCCTTTAGTTTCTTTAGGATATCCCACAAAAATACATTTGATAGATTTTGGAGCTAGCTTATCTGACATTAATCTTTTCACATAAGCTTCACAACCCCAAATCTTAAGAAAAGACAAACTGAGTCTCTTACCAGTCCACATCTCATATGGTGCCTTTTCAACCGCTTTAGATGGTACACGGTTCAAAATGAATGCAGCTGTCTCCAAGGCATAACCCCAAAAGGATAAAAGAAGATCTACTTGACCCATCATAGATCGAACCATATCCAATAAAGTCCGATTTCTCCTTTCAGAAACACCATTCCATTGTGGAGTTCCTGGAGGAGTCAACTGTGAAACGATTCCACAATTTCTTAGATGTTGGTCAAATTCTTGGCTCAAATATTCACCACCTCGATCTGATCGAAGGGTTTTAATTGTCTTACCAAGTTGATTTTGTACTTCATTTTGAAAAGTTCTAAACATTTCAAAAGACTCATGCTTATGTTTCATTAGGTAGACATAGCCATACCTACTGAAATCATCAGTAAAAGTAATGAAATACTGAAATCCTCCCCTGGCACTAATGCTGATTGGACCGCATACATCTGTATGTACCAAGCCCAATACGTCATTAGCCCTTTCACTATGTCCAGTAAAAGGAGTCTTTGTCATCTTTCCAAGCAAACAAGACTCGCAATTTTCAAATGATTCAAAATCAAATGAATCTAATAATCCATCTTGATGGAGTTTAGATACGCGCTTCTCATTTATATGGCTAAGGCGACAATGCCATAAATATGCAGGGTTTAATTCATTTGGCTTAGTTCTCTTTGAAGATATGTTATAAATATTACCGTCATTGGAATCATCAAGGTTAAGGACATAAATGCCATTATAACTACTTGCAATACAATAAAGCAAGTCATTTTTATCAAAAATAGAACACTTCTTATTTTTAATTAAAAATGAATAACCTTCATCATCCAAAACAGACACTGAAATAAGATTCCTACTCATAGTAGGAACATAAAAGCAATTGTTTAAAACTAACAAAAGCCCATTGGGCAAGACAAGCTCATAGGTCCCTACAGCTATAGCAGCAACTCTTGCTCTATTGCCAACACGTAGGTCCACCTCGCCCTTCTTCAGCATCCTACTCCTTTTGAGCCCCTGCATATTTGTACAAATATGGGATCCACATCCAGTATCTAATACCCAGGAAGAAGAATTAGATAAATTAATTTCTATAACATAAATACCTGAAGATGTAGTCGTACTACCCTTCAGCTTCTTCAACTCCTCCAAATAAACATCACAATTTCTTTTCCAATGCCCAGGCTTGTTGCAATGGAAACAAGTTCCTTCCTTAGGAACCTTTGCCTTGGGACCAGGTTTCGGTTTAGCTTGACCCTTTGCCCCTTTTGCACCCTTTGCACTTTTAGCCTTACCCTTGCCTTTAGCTTTCTTTTTCATTAGCTTGGTATTGACACTCAATACATGGGTAGGCTTCTTGATATTCCCCTCAGCAGTTTTGAGCATACCGTGTAGCTCAGGAATGGACTTTTCCATATTATTCATATTGTAGTTCATAACGAACTGAGAAAAACTGCTAGGCAAAGAGTGTAGGATCAGATCCGTGGCGAGTTCCAAACTCAGGGGATATCCAAGTCTTGCAAGGTGATCTATATAGCCTTTCATCTTTAGAACATGAGCGCTAACAGATTCACCTTCAGACATCTTACAGTCAAAAAGTGCAACAGCGGTGTCGAACCTATCCTGCCTAGCCTGTTGTTGGAAAGCTTGTTTGAGATGCACACTCATCTCATAAGCTTCTAAGTGTTCCAGGTCTTTCTGAAGTCCTGAACACATAGTCGCCAACATTAGACATCCTATGTCATTGGAATCTTCCACATGCTTCTTATATTTGTTCTTAACAGCAACAGAAGCATCAGCAGGAGGGGGTTCAGGGACAGGGTCATCGAGCACGTATGACTTCTTTTCTTGCTTGAGAACGATTCTCAAGTTTCGAAACCAATCAACAAAATTAGTCCCACATTCTTTTAATTTTTCCTTCTCAAGGATTGATCACAGCGATAAGGTGGAATTGTTATTAGCAGCCATTTATGATCTACAAAACATGCAAAGTAACACTTTATTAATAATGAGGTTAAAATTTATAAAACTCTCACTAAAACATAACCCTCAAAAGAAATATTTTAGTGAGCTAAGATCCATATTTGACTTAATTCTAAACTCAGCTTTGGCATGGCGCTTAAAATTAAGTTATTTAGGTAGGTAACTTCTTTACCAATTACATCTCATGTAACTCTTAGAATTTATGGAATAATGACATCATATATCATTGTATGTTAGATTCCATCTAATGCCTTGGGCCCAAAACCGTTTTGATAGCCCAATTAAGTCTAACCAATTTTAAACATATGAGTAGCACTATTACTCATCCTACGTAGCTAGGAATGTTTAAAGCACATTGCTTTGGCAATACCTACTTTAATACAAGTTTTAATAGGTGTTTAAGACATGGATGGCATAAAGACTTAAATTATTGATGAGGGTTCAACTTAGTTTATGTCTTGCATTGCATATCATCATATCGTAGCATCCTATATGCATATATAATCTATCATCCACGCATCTCATACAAAATGATAAATATGTAAACGTGACATAGCATGGCCAAACTAAATATGATCTTCATGAGACCAAATGAAGATCATAAAGGAAACCCTATGTGAAAGACTTCCTATTACAACATTTGCAATAATACATATCTTCTTGTCTTGAGCTCGTGCCTTCATCTCCATGGAATCCACCCGTCCTTGGTATGTGTCGCCATCACCACTTTTGTAGCTTGATTCTTCATTTATTACAATAATAAAGAAAAACCTAACTAATTGTATAATAAAATACAACAAAAACTACAGCGGCACGCAGGCCATAATAACCCAAAACAAAAATATGACTAAGTCAATCACATAGGTCCTGAGGCCATGCTATGCACCATGCAAAGACATCAACTATTATAATATATTTTACACAAACATATTATAACAAATAAATATATATTGACATTCTTAATGTCACGGTAACGAACTATAGGGCGTACGCATACGGCGGTCCCGCTAGCCGGTTAGCGGGCGGGGTTCCGAGGGGCAGCGCCCCTGGGCGGGGTCCGAGGGGCAGAGCCCCCGAAGCCAAACAGAAAACATCAATCAGATTAAAAATTTTCTTTTTCGGATCCCTAACTCAGACGCGTCAATCATATTAACGATCTTACTGTTTTGACTACGTGTAAGCCCTTATAGAAGCACCGATCGAACCGAGAGTTATCATTCAAAACCCAAAACAGAATCATCAATCGAATTGATAATCTGTTGTTCGAAATCCGAAACAGAATCAATCTGCCATTCGAAATCCGAAAACCGAATCATCAATCGAATTGATAATCTGTCTGTTTTGAATATGCATAACTCTTACAGAATCATTATCGGTTGTTCATATCGATATAAACATAATCGTTTTTGATCATCACATGAAAAACGAAAACTTTATATCACATATAACAATCTCGAATCATAAGGTCTCATGAAAACGAATTGAAAACATCAATCCGCTCTCACCAGATGAGATTCAAATAGGGTTTTACACATAGCGTATGTTTATATCTAATATAAACAAAATCGGTTTTGATCATCACATGACAAACGAAAACCGCCGTATACAAATCATCTCGTGAAAACGATTTAAAAAACACCACTCTTCTCTCATCATATGAAATCCGAGTTGGGGTTTTTGTACATATCATGTCATACGAAAAACAGTAAACATATAATCACATAAGCATGATATAATCGATTTAAACGAAATCAACAAGTGGCTCTGATACCAGTGTTAGGAAATCAACCGAGATCACTGCAAAAACGCGCAGCGGAAAACAAAACTTGATCTCTGATTTCCTACCAAGGATCCATGTTGTTCGTTTAATTCGACAAAAGAAATCAAAAAATACCTCCGTAGATTCGAAATCTGCAGATGGAAGAGGTGCAAAATCACGAACACCCTCTGTCGGTATCCACACGAACGCTTCCGCCCGGAGTGCTAGCTCTTCAAACGGCGCGGCTGAAGAACTCGTTTTTCTCAAAAACGATTCTAGGGTTTCGTTTTCTGTTCTTTCGTTTTCTAATTGCTTGGTGTATTTTCGTGTGTCAAGTGTATACGAGATACACAAATATATATACACGTACATAGACATCAAAATCCGAGTCCTAATCGGATTAGTTGATGCCAATCAAAATCCATATCAGATACGGATTCTATCAGGATATTCAAAATCCATATCAAATATGGATTCTCTCGTTATTATCCGATAACACACATGTATATATAATCACCAAAAAACCGAAAATAATAATAATAATTAATATCCAATATTAATATTATTAATATAAAAAACGATAATAATAATAATAATTAATATCCAATATTAATATTATTAATATTATTAATCTCAGCCTTACGCATTCTTGTGTGTGACCCGATAGGCCCATATTAATTGGCAGTTGATCAAATCTCTATTAAACCAACAAGTCGTAATTGGCCTCTAGCAAGGCATTACAACTACCCAATTAATACGAGTAAAGTCCAACTAGCCTAATAATAGTACACGCATTAATCCTTTTGTCACACGATATCTAGTTTGAACATAAGTCATGGTCAGCGTCATACTTATATAGTTCAAACATATGATTACTCGATCTCTAAGTAGACTGATAAAACAAATGATATTGATCACACTATCAATTCATTTGAGCACGGCCATGCATTTCACAGTCTCACTAATCGAGGGGCCCAAAGATATCTCTCTCAAAAGAGAGGGACAAATTCTATCTTGATTGTTCAATATCCTCTACATAATTTCTATCACATTCAATCATGACCTTTATTATTATCCAGTTACGGATAACGTTTGATCATGTCAAAATATAATAGTCCTTATGTTGGAAACTATGACAATCTCAAGTCAAAGGATTAAAACATGACTATCATGAGATTTACTTATGACGCTAATCCATGTAGCAATCTCATGATGGGTCTATCCAATACACTGTTCTCTAACAAGTATCTATGAGATTGATTCGTATCACCATACACATAATCATCTCATGATTATCAAATCAATACTCATACTGATTATAAATTGTTTTATCTCTATAACAATAATGAATCAGGGACATATATCAAAATTGTGTAACATACTAACCAACAATAATGATAATAAAACCTCTTTTATTAATAATAAATGCATAACATAAATATCCAAATCATGGCCTAGGGCACATACACTAACAGATATACTTGTCACTTGTGACAATGAGGGGGCCATTGAGGAGATTAAGGGTGCTTTACATAGGGAATTTCAAATTAAGAATTTGGTATCTTTGAGATATTTTTTGGGTATTGAAGTGGCCAGGACCAGAGAGGGGATAATTATCAACCAAAGGAAGTATACATTGGAACTATTGGAGCAAGCTAGCTTTACAGATTCCAAACCTGCTAAGAGCCCAATGGAGACCCATGTCAGTCTTACACATGGTGACTCACCACTGATTGCAGACGTTCCAGCATATAGAAAACTCATTGGAAAATTGATATACTATACCATCACAAGACCAGATATCGCTTTTCCCGTACAACAGTTGAGCCAGTTTCTTGATTGTCCAACGGAGAATCATCTAAAAGCAGCACACAGAATATTAAGGTTCCTCAAGGGGACAGTTGGACAGGGATTGCTATTTCCTAGCTCAGGTGACCTTAGGCTGAAGTGCTTTGTTATCTGTCGCAAACGCCAGGCAGCCAAAGACTCTGAGGTTGCTATAGACAGGCTTGGACTTGTATAGGATTTCAAATAGTGTTTTCTAAGAAAGAATAGGTGTGGGAGTAATATTTATAAGGTATACTGCATGTTGAATGCAGAAGCCCCAATACTGGGCAGGTAGATGGGATTGAAACTTTAGAGATCTGGCTACTGTTAATATGTGTTGATGTTTTCTCTCAACCAAACCGTTTTGCTGTGGAGTATTGACACAGATGGTTTGGTGCACTACGCCCTTGGAGGCAAAGAAACTGGTCATGTTAAATTCTGGTCCATTGTCCGTTCTTATTACTTTAATGCAGGCATCAAATTGAACAAGGACATATTGATAGAAACTCTGTATGATGCCTCTTACCTCAGACTTTGCTTTCATCAAATACACCCAGCAAAATCTAGAACAATCATCTACTATAGTAAGGAAGTAGTATTGTCTGTACATAGTGAGATATCTATATGGTCCCCATATATCCATATGAACGAGAAGGAAGGTTTGCTAGTCACAGAGTTTGAAACAGTAAATGGCATGCGTTTTTGTTTAGCTAATGGGCATATACTACATTTACATGACTTATCCGGAACCACAATTTGAGAATCAATCTTCCATGCTTCTTTCATTCTTGAATCTCCCATATGCCCAAGTCTGGCATGCCATAGCAAGGAATTTGGTATGGAGGTTGTAAGAATCTTGGATGACTGCTAAGGCTCGTGAGATTTTATAACGGAGGCTGGGGTTCTGTATGATCCATGGAGATGATAAAGCCCGAAGGATACTTTAGCTAAACCAATCATCTTCTTGGTCATCATATCCTGGATCATACATGTATCAGATTGAAAGTTTACAAGGTATTTATTGGAAGCTGTCAATCTGCTCAAAGAGAGCAGATTAAACGCAAATGAAGGAATAAAGAACACACCAGAGAGAGTCAAATTAGGATTGACATTTACACTTCCAACATGAGTAACGTTGGCGAGTGAGTTATGAGGAAGCTTAACAGAAAGAGAATGAACAGGATGACAGGATTCAAACAAATGTAAGGAACAACACACATGATCTGATGCTCCAGAATCTAAAATCCATATGTTAGAGTTCTGGTGTATAGTATTACCTTTCACCTTAGCAGAGTCACCTGAGAATTGTGCAGACAGCACAGAATGGTGTCCACTTACACATCCACCATTGTCAATGTTGTTCCTCTGTTCCTTCTCCTAAAGCAAGGTCATCAGCTGATTATACTGTTCGAACGTAAGCATAGGTGCTTTGTTCACTGACTGTGAACTAGACTGCTCCCTCTCATCATCGTGGTTCACAGTATTGTCTTGCTGTATATTACAGTCATCACCACTCACATAATTAACTTGTCCTCTTGGTTTGTATCCAGGAGGATAGCCATGTTTCTTGTAACAACGATCAACAGTATGTCCAGACATAATGCAGTACGTACAATAAGGAGTTTTCGAACCTCCTGACTTGTAGTTGTCCTTCTTATATCCTCTTCCAATCATAACTGCTTCTTCCTCCGAATCTAGAAGCACTTCCTACATTCATCACTGCAGTAGGATTATTGTTAAAGGATCCTTGTGAATTAGAGTATGCAAGCTTTCTCTCAAGCTTGACAGCCATTGCAAATGCTGTCTTTAAATTAGGCAACGGAGTAGTAAGTAGAATTTGTGATTTCACAGCTTCAAAGTCGTCATTGAGTCCTTTCAGAAATTTTATAACGCAATCATCTTCTACAAACTTGTTTATCTGGCTTACAATATTACAGGAACAACGATTACATCTACAGTTTGGAATGGACCTCAACACCAACAGCTCTTCCCAAACAACCTTTAACTTTGTATAATATTCAGTAACAGTTGATGACTCTTGCTTTATATTGTAAAACTCTTCTTGCAAATCAGATAATCTAAAGGCATCCGCTGTTCTATACCTGTGTTTGAGATCATTCCATATGTCCACTGCGTTGTCTAACCATATCACGCTTTGGCTAATTGAGGGAACAGCAGAGTTTATCAACCAAGACGCCACCATGTTGTTGGCCTTAGTCCATCCGTTGAATTTTCGTCCACCTTCTGCAGGCCTTTCGATTGATCCATCAACAAAGCCTAGTTTGTTCTTGGACATAAGTGCTCTCTTGAAACTCCTACTCCAACCATGGTAATTGTTGCCATCAAGCAACGGTTGAACTAGAACTAGTGACGGATTATCACTAGGATGAATGTAACATGGATCCTCCGAAGGATCAACCATGTTCTGAGTATTGTGATTAGATGAGTAAGGAGAAGATCCACTATTCGCCATAAACGTTCCAAAATTCATCCGATTCTCTCTGATACCATGTGAAATTCTTGAATGATAAACGAAATTGACAGGATAATCAAGGAGAAGAAGAGAGAGAATATCACAAAAGAGGGATAATTGCCGAAGAAAAGGAATGCAGCGGAATCAATATCTGTAAAATTGTTGAGTGCAGCAGAGCAGCTGCACTCTGATATACAACAGCCAAAAACGAAGGAAAAATAACCGCCTAACAGTACAATGCCAATACTACCCTTACTATCACTACTAGGTCACAATAAACTGTAAGGGCAAAATACTAACTTCAACTATTTTAAAATTCTTCTCGCTCCAACCTTCTTCTTCCTCGCAATACCTTCTGTCCTGCACCCCAGCTGCTCACCTCATCTGCAGGACATTACAAATATTTGACCCACGTGCTCCAAGTCAGTTTTGATCTTCCACTCATGCCAACATCACAATCATCAACCACAGCTGTCACAACCTTCAATAACTTTGACACGTGTTCTTCCTTTCATGAAACAAGAAACCCATTTGTCTGTGACATAGGGATTCGATCCTCTGAATTTCTATTGAAGAAAGGTAGTCTTCATATTACTCAAACTCGAGTTCAGATAATGTCACTATGGCTAGAACATGTCAAATGCTTTTATGCTTCACAAATGAGAAGAAGACTTCACGAAAATCAATTTTCTTCTTCAAGTGAAAAACCCTTTGCGACAAACCTTATATTGCACCTAGGCGGTTCCACCTAGGATTGTCTCCCCCCCCCCCCTTTTTGAATACTCATTTGCATCCCCACATGCTTTCATGCCTCTTGGTAATGGTACACCAAACCTGATCTTCGTCTCTTTGGGTTTTGCGCCATGAGGTTGCACGGATAGGTGCATGAAGTAGATTAGGCTAAAATTATCTACGTATCTTTCAGTTGATTTAATAGAATTTTTATTTGTTCATTTTCCATCGAACTCAGTCTATTTTTTGGCTTTAGTTGTTTTAGATTGGGCTTCCCATGTGAAGTTATCTAGTCTTTCTTGAACAAATGGAGCCTGAGTGCTTTTAATGTTGTGGAATCAGAAGCCTTTGTATCTTAATGCATGTATTTAATTTATCGGAGCTATTAGAGCAAAATCCAATTTTTAAAAAATATAAGTCGAAACAATAACAACAAAGCATTAAAGGAAAAGAAATAGGGTATCAGAACAAAGGAATAGAAGAAATGCGTAATCCAATCCTCCAAAGGACTGCATCTTTTCATTCATGACTGATCAGCCACTCAATCGCTTCTTTATTTTGTATGCATAGTCAAAGGCTTTTTCATTTCCCTTCCGTTTCTAATGGCTGCTATACAATTATGGTGGCTGTTGCTACACATCACTCGGCTCATAGTACAAACCTATAGTCATTGTAATAGATAAAACTGTTGATGGTATTCCCAGAACAAATTGAACTGAGAGCTGTGTTGGATTGAAGAGCATAAAGGTGGAATTGAGCTAAGGCATACAAATTGGCAGTTGAATCAGAAGGCTAAAGAGGAGAAGAAGGGGTGCAGTTGCAATAGTGTGTAGCACGTGTTAGGTTCCTTAGAACACACTAGAAGGGGGGGAGGGGTTAAATAGTGTGTTCACCAAGTATGGATATTTTCTTGGATATTTTTCGTTTTTAAGTGCAACCAAACTTGGGTGTGTTCTTAAAAAGAATAAAGACTTTGCGGAAGCTTAAAGAACACAAGGATATATAGAGGTTCAAGTCGAATGACTCTACTCCTCTACCTTCTTGATGTTTCACAAGAAGGATTTTGAAACGAGGATTGTTAATCAATGGGGAAACAACAATCAAAGAAACAAAAAATCTAACAAAGAACTAGGCCACACGCCTAGACCACAACCAAGAAATCTAACCTCTTGAAATCTAGCCTCCAAAGATCTTCTTTGCCCTCAAAAAAATCTTGTAGGGAGTATAGTGCACCACAACACTATCAACTAACCCTCCAAGGTCCAGATTTCTCAAACAAGAAGCACACTTGCTCCTTGACCAACAATCTACTTCACCTCTCACAATCTTTACTCACCAAGAAGAAGACTCTTCTTCTTCTTACAAAAATAAATCTCAATAATAAAGTAAAATATACAATGTTTATAACTATTTTGAGAGCTTGAGCTTTGAGAGAAAACTAGAGAGCTTGAAATTGTAGAAAGTTAATGAAGAAAGGGATGAAACCCTTGTTTTATCACTCATGAAAAATCTGCCCGTTTTAAACCTCCTGCAGAGCCAATAATGGGTTTTGGCATCTTGTGATGGTGTGTCATCTTCATTTGAAATCTCCTCTTGGCTTGTAGCAACTTTCTTGGAGAAGCTTTTTGATGAAAGCTAGAAGAGGAAATCTGACTTCTCCAAGAATGAGAGAGACCATGTGAAGATATCACTAAAAGAGGAGGGTATAAAGAGTCAAATGATGTTAGAAAGTAAATCATAAGACTTTTGTAACGTTAGTCACATGAAGCGCCTAATGTGTTTATTGAACAGGCGTTCAATGTGACATGGAGCGCTTTATGTGATTTTGAACAGGCGTTCGATGTCACATAAAGCGCCTTATGTGGGCAATTAAAGACGTTCGAAGTCACATGAAGTGCCTAATCTCAGCCTTCATGCTTGTTCGAAGTAGTTCTGACTTTCATCAGAAGATAGCTTGATATACGTGCCCATTTAGGAGGAAAAGTACTTTTGACTAAGTGGTGGTACACATGAAGCGCCTAATACAGGCGTTCAAAGTGTACTGCCTTTTTCTCAAGACACATGAAGCGCCTAATATAGGCGTTCGAAGTGTTTGGGCGTCCAGACACTTCACATGAAGCACCTAATGTAGGCGTTCGAAGTGTACTGGATTTCACCAAGGCACATGAAGCGCCTAATGTAAGCGTTAGAAGTATACTGACTTCCAACCACTTCACATGAGGCGCCTAATCCGTCGTTCCAAGTACCAAATTGTGCAAATCATCAAAACTCAACATGTTCTAACATTCTCCTTTTTTTTTGATGATTCACAAAATGCATAACTTTTAAAGTTAGTTCCCCCTCACTTGGTGCAAGAGAAATAACTTGGAATTGATAAGACAAAAATGATGACGCAAGTAACAATAATCATAGGACACATCATTTAAAAAAAATGAAAATACCAAGTCAATTAATCTCCCAAGTTAGAAATTTTCACAACAACAAAAATTACATGTTTTCACCACTAGCACCTCCACTTGGAGGTGTGAATCCACCAAAACCAAATCCCCCACTGGCTCCAAAATCAGCGAATCCACCCACGGACACTTCAACACCGCTAGAGCCGCCAGCTGCACCATCACCACCACCACCACCTTCTCCCCCTAAATCATCAAAATTAGGGGGAAGAGCCCACGGACTGATCTGCATGAAAGCGTTTTTAAATGATGTCATGCGAAATTCATTTCACGCATGCCGAGCTTCATGCTCAGCATCACGAAGCTGCAATTGTTGAACAGTCCGTTCAAGAGAGGCTATTCGTGATAGCAACTCAGATGAATTGCTACCACTTGTATCTTCTTGAGGTCCTTCATCAACCTCATCAGAAATGTCAGGAATGGTAGTGGCTTTCCATTTTTGATAATCAATGGCTTAAGCAATGTTGTAGTTATCATAGAATTCTGTCTTAGCGACTTGGGTCAGTTCTCCATCAGGAATGGCTATACCTTTTGACTTTAACAGAATAGTGACACTATTGGCAAAAGGTAAAGCTTTGGACCCTTTCTGGAGAGCAGCAAACATGACTTCTATAATGATCCAGACAAGATTTAGCTGGGTCCTCATGTTTGATAAGGTAAGTGACATAGAAATCCATGTTGCTTGGATTTCTAGTCGACTTACCATTTACGCAGTAAGTGACCACAACCAGCAGAATGCGGTCACCAAAGGCATATTCTGAGTCTTTCGTGAGGGAAAATACCCCAGATCGAATTTTACATCCTGCTCACGAACTCCGTATTTACTACTCCAGTCAAAAATGGAGAAATCACTCAGCCCCTTGTTTCTGATTCTAAGAACTTCATAGATTTCTGGTATAGTGAAGCAGAGGGGAATACCTTCAACGACTGAGTGCAAGGAGAAGGGTTGAGACTCAGATTATGGGGTAACCCACATGTTGGCATAGAATAGCCGGGTGTGTTCTCTGGAGAACTTTTGCATGTCAAGTCTGGACCAGAGAGAGGTCCATCCTTGATGTCCCAACAAGGAGATGATTTGGTCTACATTTCTAGTCTCAGATAAGTCACTGAGGCGAAGCAATTTGAGTGGAATGACAGGCCGGTTGTTGCTACTCCATTCTTCATAAAGCAGATTGGAGTATAGAGAGACATGAACACCTTTATCAGCATAATGAGGTGGTTTCTTGATATCGGAATCAAACTTCTTTATCCAAGGAAAATTTTCCTTGGAGAGCTTTTCACGAATGGATATGATTTCTTGCGGTTCGACAACACCCGCAGTTTGTTTGCGTTTTTGGCTTCGGGGGTGTTTAGTTGGACCTGCTGATGCCATGAGAGAAAGTTTGATTGAAGGTTTGAGAAGAGGGAAACTTTGGTGAAAATAGTAGTTTGAGTGAGATGTAGTGAGAATAAGGATGGATTTTAAAGGAGGAGAGGGAAGATGAAGAGTCTTGGATGATAATGGTGGGAGGGTAATGGGAGAGTGGGAGTAATTGTTGGAATAATGAAGGAAGTTGAAAGGTTGAAGAAGAAGATGAGATGTTGGGAAGTAGAGAAGGTGGGGAAACATGGGGAAGAAAGTGAGAAGGAGGAATGGCGGCAGGAATTGATGACTCTTGATTGGCACGAAAAGCTGAAGAGACGCGTGAATTGACAGTGAAGAATTAGGGTTTAGGCGCCTAAAGTGACTTCGAACGATTGCATAAACTGAGATGAAGCGCCTGAAGTTACTTTGAACGGTTGTGGGTGAGCAGATTTAGCGCTTAATGTCACTTCGAACAAGTGAACTATATCTGATGAAGCGCTTAATCCGACATTGAACGCTTGTGATGAGGGACATAGGGTGCCTGATGTCACTTCGAACGAGTGACATCCTTAGCATCAGGCGCTTGATGTGTAGCGTCCCGTCCCGAACCCTAGGGTCAGAGCCGGAACGCCCGCCGTATTCCCCTAAGGGATATACAAGGCGTCTGTACGAATTCCTGCACTTATCAAAACAACAGCGTATTCGATTGCGGAAGCAAAATAAATCAACTCAAAACCCTAATTTGAAAGTAAAATCCATAAACCATAAATATTCAACATCCAGTCAAAATCCCTTAAACGACATCGTAAAGTGCGTATAATGAAATCCCTAAGCTAAGTCCTCAAATGAAATAACAAATAAAATAAAACTTCCTCAATTCTTGATATTTGTCATCAGTCAGTCCCTAAAAGTTCCAACGTGCCCATTCAGAGTCCTCTCCAACCCATATGTAATCGTACCCTGAATCGTCTGCAATAAAACAAAACGAACGGTGTGAGCAACAAAAATGTCAGTCAGTAGGTACCCTGTCTGCATCGGCCCTGTGAGATCATACATGCTAGGACAGTAGTGAAATGCATATAAGTACGGTAATATGAAAATAGACTGTCCATGTTTTCACAAATACGTATAACGGTCACAACTTCTTAAAACAATCAAAACACATAATCATGCGAAATGAGCGTGAAATGCAATGTCACATACATGATGCATGATAAGCCTACATTCTCGGAAACATACATACTATCGTGCAATGCATGACCCTGGGACCTAACAGAACGGGACATAACAGAACGGAACAGATATGCGACTTAGGTCTCGCATACCCTAACGGAACAGAACAGATATGCGACTTAGGTCTCGCATACCTTAGCAGAACAGAACAGATATGCGACTTATGTCTCGCATGCCTTAACAGAACAGATATGCGACTTAGGTCTCGCATACCTTAACAGAACAGATATGAGACTTAGGTCTCGCATATCCTAACAGAACAGATATGCGACTTAGGTCTCGCATACCCTAACAGAACAGAACAGATATGCGACTTAGGTCTCGCATACCTTAATGCAATGTCGTGATGCATGGATGCACAGAAATCACATACGGAATGCTTCATTTACTTTCCCTTTCCTTTCCTTATTCTTTTTTCTTTTTCTTTTTCTTTATTCTTTTTTCCTTTTCCTTTTTCTTTATTCTTTTTCCTTTTCCTTACCTTCCTACCCCCTCAGTTCTTCTCCTGAAATATTCCTTCTGACTTTCCCTGCAATTCCAACTTCCCGTCCTTGCGTACGATTTCCCCCCTTCCCTCACCCTCTCCCTCCCTCCCTCACCCCAACCCCCTGGCTCACCACCCACCCTCCAACCGCACCCCTCCTCTCCACCCGCACCCCCTAGCCTGCACCACCCCCAGCGCACCCCCCTCTCAGCCTCACCCCCACAGAAGCAGCCCCCAGCGCACCAACCCTTCCAGTCAGCCCCTCCTCAGCCGCACTCCTTCAATCCAGCAGCACGTGGCCATAGCCCACCACCACCAGCCACACGCTGCCGCCACTAACACCTCTTCTTCCGATTCCGGTATTCATATACACATCAAAAATACAATATTTTCAAGTTCTTCATACGAAAATAGTATCATACATATATATACATATACGATCATATATACGGACATACAATTCATCACATACACATATAACCTAATAATCAAGCATCTATACAATCACAAATACTAATGCACAATCTCCTTATAAAGAAATTAAAGATTATTGTTTGTTTCATTCAACAGATGTTAAGGGGGCACCTACCTGATAATTACTACGCATTGAAGAGCGGGATTAGAGTGGCAGTATTCTTCCCTAGCCTCCCTAAAAGCGGCGGCCTTGTTGAACCAAGAAGGAGAAAGTCGTTCTCTTTTTTTCCTTGGTGGAAGGCGGCGTGCGTGTAGTATGGGGAGGGAGATGTCCAACCGTTGTTTAAATAGAAATTTGATTAGGATTTAGGGAAAATTTCCTAATCAAATTAGGTCTAATAATTAATTAGATCCTAATGACCATTTTGCCCCTTAAAAAAATGGGATATAACATGATGTGACATCGAACGCCTGAACTAACTGTGATGAAGCGCCTTATGTATACTGACTTGAAAATTTTGAAAATTTTCTTGCTCAAAACTCATGATGGGTTATTATTAACCCATGTTGAGCAACCCCTACTTACTTCTTATTGATGCAAATACATCACTAGATAAGGGTTTCATGAATATGTCTGCTAATTGGTCACGTGTAGGAACAAATTCCACACTAACCAAGTTCTTTTGTACACAGTCACGGATGAAATGATATCTCACTTCAATGTGCTTAGTCCGACTATGTTGGACGGGATTTTGTGCAATATTGATAGCAGACATGTTATCACACAAAATTGGCACTTTGGAGAAGTGAATGTTATAATCATTTAAAGTGTTTGTCATCCATAACAATTGTGCACAACAAGAGGCGGCCGACACATATTCGGATTCCGCCGTAGAAAGAGAAACATTGTTTTGTTTCTTAGAAAACCAAGAAACAAGACAATCTCCAAGAAATTGACAAGTTCCGGATGTGCTATTTCTGTCAACAAGACTCCCCGCATAATCGGAGTCACAATACCCTCTTAAATCGAAACATGCATCCTTAGGATAAAATAGCCCAAATTTCAAAGTACATCTAAGGTATCTAAGAATACGCTTTACCGCAATTAGATGCATTTCCCTAGGATCACTTTGAAATCTAGCACATAAACATACTACATGTAAAATATCGGGTCTACTCGCAGTTAAGTAAAGTAGACTACCTATAATGCCACGATACAAGGTTACCTCGACATGCTTTCCTTTCTCATCATTGTCAAGCTTGACACTTGTGCTCATTGGTGTGTTTACTTCTCTTCCTTCACCAAAATTGTACTTCTTGAGCAAGTCCTTTGTGTATTTGGTTTGGAAAATGTAAACGCCATCTTCAGTTTGCTTGATTTGTAATCCAAGAAAGTAGTTTAGTTCTCCCATTATGCTCATCTCGAATTCACCTTGCATAAGACTAGCAAATTGCTCACCAAGACAATTGTTAGTAGCACCAAAAATAATATCATCAACATATACTTGTACAATTAATTGATTTCTACCTTGTTCTTTTATGAACAAAGTAGTGTCAACTTTACCCCTTGAGAATCCATTATTAAGAAGAAAAGTACTTAACCTCTCGTACCAAGCTCTTGGAGCTTGTTGAGGCCATAAAGAGCCTTTTTAAGTTTGAAAACATGATGTGGTGAATCATGACATTCAAACCTGGGAGGTTGTGCAACATACACTTCTTCTTGAATAACACCATTCAAGAAGGCGGATTTAACATCCATTTGGTAAAGCTTAAAATCTTTATAACAAGCATATGCTAATAACATCCTAATAGCCTCAAGCCGTGCTACGGGTGCAAATGTCTCATCAAAATCGATACCTTCTTCTTGACGGTATCCTTGAGCAACTAATCTAGCCTTGTTTCTAGTGACATTACCGTGATCATCCATCTTGTTACGAAATACCCATTTTGTACCAATAATAGGATGATCATGTGGTTTGGGAACCAACTCCCAAACATCACTTCTTTCAAATTGGTTTAATTCTTCTTGCATAGCCAAGATCCAATTTTCATCAAGAAGTGCATCTTTGACATTTTTAGGCTCTATAAGAGAGACAAATACATTCTCTCTATATTGCCTTCGTGTGGTGATACCCCTATTCAATTCACCTATGACCAACTCGTGTGGATGAGAGCTTTTATGCTTAAATGATCTAGGAAGGTTGGAGACATCTCCTCCAACTTCCACATGATCACTTTTCGGAAGTGACGAAACTTCATCACTCAAATGATTCTCATTTTCCGGAACATGCGATGCATTTTCTACATTTTGTGTATCAACACTATGAGTATGAAAAATATTTCTATTCGACTCACTAAGTTCATGCACGCTAGGTGGAGGAGTACCTTCAATAGGTTCTACCCTCAAATTAATGAAGATGTTTCCATTTGGAGAGTCATCAACAATCTCTTGTTGATGAGCAACCATAGGAATATCCTCAAGAATTTCTTCTTGAGGAGTCACATCTTCATTTTCTTCACAATCCTCATTAAGTTTAGGTTCGTAATTAAGTGACTCATTAAACTTAACATGGATTGATTCTTCCACCTTTTGACTCCTTTTGTTGAAAACACGAAATGCTTTACTACTTGAGGCATAACCTAAAAAGATACCTTCATCCGCTTTGAGGTCAAGTTTGTCCAAAGTGTCCTTGGTATTAAGTATGAAACACTTGCAACCAAACACTTTGAAATACCCAATGTTAAGAACTTTTCCATTCAAAAGCTCATAAGGCGTCACATTTAGGTATGGTCTCAAATATACACGATTAATCACATGGCAAGCGGCATTTACCGCTTTAGCCCAAAAATATTTGGGCAAACCGAACTCATTTAACATTTCTCTACACATTTCTTGTAGAGTTCTATTCTTTTGTTCGGCCACGCCGTTTTGTTGTGGAGTTCTAGGTGCCGAAAAGTCATGTGAGTATCCTTTGGATTCACAAAACCTTTTGAACTCACCATCAAACTCACCACCGCGATCACTACGAATGGTTTTAATGGTGTCACCCACGTGATTTTCCAATCGTCTACTTAAATTCATAAACTCACTACATGCATCATTTTACTTAGCAAGAAACATCACCCATATATAACGAGTATAGTTATCTACTACCACGAAGGTATAATGTTTACCACCCAAACTTTTTGTTCCAACATCCACATACAAATCCATATGTAGTAATTGTAGGGGTTTGGAGGTGGATATGTTTGTCTTTGATTTAAAGCTTGTTTTCACAAGCTTTGCCTTTTGACAAGTGTCACATAAGTCATGGTTTTCGAAACTCATTTTTGGAAGGCCTCGGACTTTATTGTTTTCACAAATAAACTCGAACGTTTAATGTCCGAGACGTCTATGCCATAGTTGCGTCAAATCATTTTTAGCAACTAGGCAAGATACATTTTGAGAAACCAAATCATTGATGCTAAGTTTGTAAATATTTTTAAAATGCAAAGCCTCAAATAAGATATTATTATCCTTTTTCACAACACACTTTGTTTTCAAAATTGATACTTCATAATTAGCATCACATAGTTGACTGACACTTATCAAGCTAAACTTTAATCCTACAACATATAAGACATCACTAAGAGAGAAGGAATTGTTACCCACAATACCATGTCCTCTGATTTGGCCTTTGCTACCTCCAAAGTGGACAACTCCTCCATCTTGCATAGTGAGTCTATGGAAGAGACTTTTGTCTCCCGTCATATAGTTGGAACACCCACTGTCCACAACCCATTTGATCTTCTTGTCTTCGCTTTCTCCATTTAGTGCTAGGGCCTGCAAATGAACCATATGATATTGGTACCCTTTTTGTTTTGGGTCCTTGAAGGTTAGTTATTCATTTCGCCTTTGGGTATCCACACAAGATTCTTATTATTTTTGACTCTACACACTCTCTCTACATGACCCTTTTTATTACAATAAAAACATGTGGGAATGTGTTTGTGTGTATGAGAATGTTGATTGTTTTTAGCTCTACACACTCTTTCTACATGACCCTTTTTATTAAAATAAAAATATTTAGGTATGTATTTGTGTGAATAAGAGTGTTTATCATTTTTAGCTCTACACATTTTTTCTACATGACCCTTTTTATTGCAATAAAATATGTAAGAATGTGTTTGTGTGGATAATGATGATTATCATGCTCGTGTGTTGACTCGTTCCGTGATTCCCGTTTAGAGACAACTTTCTTTGGCATCAAAGAAGGATTATTTTTTACGGATTCAACACAAGACTTAGGCACCTTGGTTTGCTTTGCCTTGCTTTTAGGCTTGTGCCTTTGCTTCTTCAAGGCTTGAGACTCCTTGAAGTGTGATTCTTGTTCATTGGTTTTTCCCTTTTTAGATGCATACAAAACACTAGATTTAACCTTAGGTTTCATACTAGGTGAGGATGCATCTTTGACTACCTTAGTTTTATTTGCACTTTTCTTTTGAGAATTCTTATTCTCAACGGTTTTATGAGAGATGCTTGATTTTATCAAATCATGCTTCTCCTCTAGTGTTATCATATGCATTGTTAACAAAATATCATACTCAAGTTGTAATGCAATATGATTTTCTACCGTATCATTGTATTCGTATATACATGCTTTAAATTCCTTTTTGACACGAGTCTATTTTAGTTCTAAGAAGTCAATTTCTTGCACTAAGTCATCTCTTTCATCTATTAATCTATAATGTGAGGATGTAGTGCATACCTCCATGTCGTCTTTGATGGCCATAAGAGAATAAAACTCCTTGTTGAGATCATCGTCACTGAACCCCGTGAGAGTTAGATTCTCATTGTCATCGTTATCGCTTTCGGATCCAGACAATAAGCTTTCCCAATGAGCTATTTTTTCTTGTAGAACCTTCTTCTTTTGGTAGAAGGCTTTCTTGTCTTTTGGGAAGTTCACAAGGTCAAACGTGGGTACTTTGACCTGTGCACTTGAGATAGAAGGGAGTAGTGACTCTTGTCTTCTTCTTCTAGAAGCATCACTACTTGGAAAACTTGCATCATCATAATAAAAGGGATCTATACTTAAAGATCAAATCTTGCTATTTGAACTCAAATACTCAAGATTTCGCTCTGATACCAATTTTTAGGTCCCTTAGAAAGGGGGGGTTGAATAGTGTGTTCACCAAGTATGAATATTTTCTTGGATATTTTTCGTTTTTGAGTGCAACCAAACTTGGGTGTGTTCTTAAAAAGAATAAAGACTCTGCGGAAGCTTAAAGAACACAAGGATATATAGAGGTTCAAGTCGAATGACTCTACTCCTCTACCTTCTTGATGTTTCACAAGAAGGATTTTGAAACGGGGATTGTTATTTCAATGGGGGAAACAACAATCAAAGAAACAAAAAATCTAACAAAGAACTAGGCCACACGCCTAGACCACAACCAAGAAATCTAACCCCTTGAAGTCTAGCCTCCAACGATCGTCTTTGCCCTCAAACAAATCTTGTAGGGAGTATAGTGCACCACAACACTATCAACTAACCCTCCAAGGTCCAGATTTCTCAAACAAGAAGAACCCTTGCTCCTTGACCAACAATCTACTTCACCTCTCACAATCTTTACTCACCAAGAAGAAGACTCTTCTTCTTCTTACAAAAATAAATCTCAATAATAAAGTAAAATATACAATGTTTACAACTATTTTGAGAGCTTGAGCTTTGAGAGAAAACTAGAGAGCTTGAAATTGTAGAAAGTTAATGAAGAAAAGGACGAAACCCTTGTTTTATCACTCTTGAAAAATCTGCCCGTTTGAAACCTCCTGCAGAGCCAATAATGAGTTTTGGCATCTTGTGATGGTGTGTCCTCTTCATTTGAAATCTCCTCTTGGCTTGTAGCGACTTTCTTGGAGAAGCTTTTTGATGAAAGCTAGAAGAGGAAATCTAACTTCTCCAAGAATGAGAGACACCCTGTGAAAATATCGCTAAAAGAGGAGGGTAGAAAGAGTTAAATGATGTTAGAAAGTAAAGCATAAGACTTTTGTAACGTTAGTCACATGAAGCGCCTAATGTGTTTATTGAATAGGCATTCAATGTGACATGGAGCGCTTTATGTGATTTTGAACAGGCGTTCAATGTCACATAAAGCGCCTTATGTGGGCAATTAAAGACGTTCGAAGTCGCATGAAGTTCCTAATCTCATCATTCATGCTTGTTCGAAGTAGTTCTGACTTTCATTAGAAGATAGCTTGATATACGTGCCCATTTGAGGGGAAAAGTACTTTTGACTAAGTGGTACACATGAAGCGCCTAATGTAGGCGTTCAAAGTGTACTGCCTTTTTCTCAAGACACATGAAGCGCCTAATGTAGGCGTTCGAAGTGTTCGGGCATCCAGACACTTCACATGAAGCGCCTAATGTAGGCGTTCGAAGTGTACTGGATTTCACCAAGGCACATGAAGCGCCTAATGTAAGCGTTCGAAGTATACTGACTTCCAACCACTTCACATGAGGCGCCTAATACGTCGTTCCAAGTACCAAATTGTGCAAATCATCAAAACTCAACATGTTCTAACAGCACGCTGCAAAGAGGAAGATGGAAGCTGAAGTTTGAGGGAAAATTTGACCCCACTTGAAAGGACAAGATAGTTTAGTTGTAAGGGCGTTCTTGCAATTTTACGCGGGGTCTTCTTCCTCTATAGCCGCTGGGCTGCATATAGGCATAACAGCTACTTCATTGTTTTTTCAAGTTGTTGTTTTGACATTTTCGATTACATCTTGGTTAATGAATTTTGCAGTTTTCTCTCTCAAATTCTCTTGCAGTTATTCTTCTTCTTGTTTTCTTCCTAATTACCGTGCTCATTCCTTGTCATTCATCCTCTTGATCTACTCTTCCATTGTAAAATCAACTCAATTGCATTGCTAAGTGAATTCCTATTGAGATTGCATCAATTTTATCATGGTATCAAAGCTATTGATATGAGTTGGCTAAGTCTTACTGTGAAATTTCTTGACGAGTTTCTTGTCCAATTCATACTTGATTTGTTGATTTCATGGCGTCGACATCTAGAAACAACAATATCAAAAATCATGCAGCAGAATCTTCTTCACTTACATCCAAATAAGAGTCCTGCGGCTGTTCTTGTCCAACCACCACTCAGTGGACATAATTTTCACGCATGGAGCAGGACTTTACGCATGTTTCTAAAAATAAAGAACAAGCTATGCTTTATTGATGGAACTAGTAGCGGACCGCAAGAAGGAGATGAAAGGCTCCTGGCATGAATTTAATGTGACACTACGGTGAGATCTTGGATACAGAACTATGCCACACCTAACATATCTCAGAGTATCATGTGGTTTGAATCAGCGAGAGAAGTTTGGGAAGACATGCGTCTCAGATTTTCTGGAGGAGATCCATTCATATTATCAGATCTCCTGGAGGAATTCTATGGAATTAAGCAAGAAGGTATGACTATTAGTGAATATTTTACGAAATTGAAGTATGTGTGGGAAGAGATATTAGTATTGAAGCCCATACCTAAGTGTATATGTGATAGATCCACATGTGATGTTGCTGTCAAGCTGCAAAAATTTGTTGAAAGTGATTATGTCATAAAATTCATCAAACGTTTAAGTAATGAGTTCGATCCGGTGAGATCTCAAATATTTGTTATGACACCCTTACCAAATATTTCAACTGCATTCTCTATGGCCTTGCAATTTGAAAGGAAAGTTATGAATGGAAATTCGCAAGGACAATTCAATAATGGTGCAACAGCTCTCTTGGCTGAGAGTAATCCTATTGAATTCCATAAGAATACATACAATGCTGTAAGTGATGTTGGTTCGCGCGCTAGCTTTAATGTTGGAAGTTTCAGTGCTAAACCATCAACAGGAGGAATTAGAAGAGGAAGGGGCAGGGGATATCTCAATTCTTCCCAAACACCTTTATGCACTTTTTGGGGGGGGGGGGAATGAGTGGTCACACAATGGATATGTGCTACAAGAAGTATGGATATCCTCCTGGTTTTAAGACAAGACCACAAAACAACATGGTGGACAGATTTGAGAATGCTATGCAGTTGAACAGTGAGGCTAATAAAGGCATAAGAGCAGCACATTGTCAGCCATTACATATGCTCGCCCATGATCCGTATACCAAATTGATGACTTTGCTTGGAGAAAAGGATGGAGGAGACAACTTTTTTGAAGCCATAGTCCCTCAGCCTGCAGTCATGAATGCTCAGACTTTGATGCACCATGATAAAGGTAAGACTTAGTACTTACATAATATTAGTAGCAAATAGATACTTAATTCAGGAGCTTCTGACCATATTTGTTCCTCATTAGCCCTTTTTGATTCTTATATTCGTGTTGACAACATTTCTGTTCGTATGCCTAATAATCTCACAGCACCAGCCGCTCACATTGGTACAATCTCTGTCACTCCTTCCCTAACTGTACCAGGTGTTCTTCTGGGCCCAGCCTTTTCTAATAATCTGATTTCTCTCAGTAAACTCATTTCAGTTTCAAAAATCTGTGCTTACTTTCATGCCAATGGCTGTGTGCTTCAGGACTAATTCTCCAAGAAGATGATTGGTTTAGCCAAGCTTCAGAATAGCTTATACTATCTCTTCGGTAATTCAACACATCAGCCAAGTCCTACATGTCTTGCTTCCTTGGGTCAATATCAAATTCCATGCTATGGCATTTCAGACTTGGTCATGCCTCCATGCCAAGAATAAAAGAGACCAGTGGACTAGATTCTGATGTACTAGCTATTGATGTAAAGGATCAATGTGAAATCTGCCCTATGGCAAAACATAAAAGATTGCCATTTCCTATATCAGCATCCAAAAGTGTTTCATGTTCATCTCATTCATATAGACATCTGGGGGCCTTATAGAGTACCAACAATGTATGGACAGACATATTTTTGTGGAGAAAAAGGGGTTTGAGTGATTTTCAAATACATGATTTAAATGTGCACAAAAACGAGCATAAGATAAATGTGCATGATATTGCTTATTACTTGCCTTATATAGTTCATATATAATATTGCCGTGCTAACGAGCCATGAAGCGTTAAAGCTTACATCATATGGCAAACATTTGTTGTGTGTACACTATTTTCAGGTGCCACCATTAATGAACTAAACTAGTTCATTAAGTGAAGTACTTAGTTAATTAAACTAAGTAGTTCATTAAAGGAAGCTACAATTGGAAAAGGCACAAAGGCAACAAGGCTAAGGAAGGAAAGTCTCCTCCTCCTCTCCTTATTAAATATACACGCCATACATATATATATATATATATATATATATATATATGTACATATATTTTCAGATTTTTTGAAAAAGGCACATACACATGTATTCCAACGTACTACCGACACGTTATATATTTTACGTACGTACGTTAACGTCACACCATCATACTTAGCTCATATTTATGAGTATATTCAGGTCTTATATCATATGATATAAGTCATGGTGATGACAAATTAAATACGACACGTTAAAAGGTTTTAAATCGAAAATTGTCGTATCGGGCGAATACCGAAATTTTGCCAACGTGTCACGTACTTGCCATAAATAAATGGCCAGCCCCTACACCTCAAAAATCATCAAAAATGTCGTGCCTATGGTAATATTTTCAGCCAAAAAATCTTTCCATGTTGGCACACACAAATCACCCCACATTAAGGCCAAAATGTGAAGATTCCAATTTTAATTTTGTCACATGTTAATGGCGCCACTTTAGACCAGCCAAGTGCTGAGATTTAAAGTATATATTATATATATTATGTGTAACATAATATATATAACATGTGCAAAAGTTGGAATTTAATTAGAGAAAAATCGGGTAATCGATAAATATCGAAAATTCGGTTTTCTACGTACACAACACATGGAACATTTTTGGCACATCATATGACACGTATCTAGACACTTTCTACATATGTCATACATCTTAAAGTGTTCTAGAAAATTAAATTAAGGGCTGATTGGAATATAACATGTGTGTATTATTAAATGTGCACTATTTTACAAAGTTAGCAAAAATAAATTTCAGCATATGCATATACATCATCCACGCCACCTACAGCTGAGATGGAGCCTATGTGGAGCCTTGTTGGCATATTGATTGGTCATGAATCAATCATACAATGTTGGTGAATTAAAGAAAGAAGCTACAAATGGTAAGGTTTCAAACTTTATCTCATTTGAAACACATGCTGAAAATTTCAGCATGTGCACAAAGTTATGGGCGATTTTTATCACTTTAAATGAGTTATATTTTGTGTCTTGAAACATGTGATTAATTAGAAGACAATTTGGAAGTGTTTTAAATATTTTATGGAATAAAGAAAGTGATATTCTTGAATATCACACATGCTGAAAATTTTCAGCATGTGTATAATACATCTTGGCCGATTTTTAGGGGTGTATATGATAAAGCTTTATTCCAAAATTAAGGAAGATGTCTTGTACTAAATGGAGATGGATTTCTTGAATTAAAACAATACTAAATAGGAAATATTTTGAACAAAAAGTGTATGTAACACATGCTGAAATTTCAGCATGTGCATTTGGCATTCATGGCCGATTTTCGTACCTATTTTGTGAGATATTATCTTGCTTAACTTTATGTGACAATCTTGTGGATTATGGAAATTATTCTATGTTGATTTTGGAACATGTTCTTAGTGAAATATTCAGATTTTCCAAGTCATCAAATGATGACAACGTTCACCAAATCATGAAGTGCCAAGTAACTAAAGGTTAAATGATCATCCAATGAGAAGGTGCCAAGTAAACAAGATCATGTCACAATGATGCTACACATTCTCCCAAGGACTTAGAAGACAATTTTCAAGAGGGGAGAGCACTAGTGGGGGCGGCTACAATGTGATTAAAAAGAAGGAAGAAGAGCAAAACAAGAACAAGAACAATTGTTGTAAATTGAAAGATCAAAAGTGTTCTAGCCTTATTCTTCTACACTCTCTTTCTTTTCTTCTTCTTGAAAGCCTATTGTACTTATATTTCTATCCTTGAATAGGCTTTTATCATACCACCACATACTCTTTATCTTTGTAAAAGATTGATCAAGGTGTGATCAATCTTCAATCTTGCAAGGTGGTGGTGTTCGTACGAATTGTATTCATCGTACAAGGTTTGTAAAGGGTTGGAGTTGGTGTGTAACTCCATCAACCCTGTGGTAAGGTGTATTTGTGTTGTGTGACTAGTGTGAACCAAGGAAGGTGTTCCTTGAAGACTGGAGTAGGTTGTTTATAACCGAACCAGTATAAAATTCTCGGTGTCATTTACTTTCTACACTTATATTCTATTTCAGCACTGTTTACTCTTTTTGTTTACGTTCGTAAAAATAGTAAACGATTTTCAAAAATTACTAAAATTTTCAGAAACATACCCACGCGTCTTAGTGTTAATTTGGCGCAAGTTTCAACCTTTTTGGATAAGTATAAGTCGATCAAACATCCAAAGTTTTGAGACTAGTGCAGTCTGATTTTCAGGCTTGTAAAGGTTGAGACTTTGAGTGTATTTGACTAAATTTTCGAAAGAATTTTTCAAAACTGTTTCAACCCATTTAAATATAACATATAAGGGGTAAATTGTTAAAATTTCAGAGCAATTGGAGTTAAGAACAAATAGGAATAAATTTTTCAAATTAGTCTACTGTTTCTGGCAGATTCGCGCAATCTGACCACCAACAATATTTCAAGGGGTTAGAGGTTTAATTTTAATCTGACAATTTTAGGAGACACTCATAACATCTGAGTCTAAGTTCTCTCCAAATTTCAGAATTTTTGAAGACCTACAACCTAGTTTTCAAAACGTTTCAAAACTTGTCCTGAAAACAGAAACTGTTTTCAGAAGTTGGGTTTTTGGTTTAAAACAATTTTAAATACCACATTTTCCACACCCACTATTCAACCCCCCTTCTAGTGGTGCCTTGCAGATCCTACAATTGGTATCAGAGTGCAGGAACACTCACAACAAAAGGATCCAACGATCATAGTGAGATGGCAACCACTAGCGACAAAACCGAGCAAGAAGGTATGTCAAGCCAAACGCCTCCACTATTTGAAAATCAGGTAAATTCTGATTCTGACTCGGATTCTGAACTATCTTATGATGATTTATATGGTGAATATCTTGAACTACATAAGTTTGCTAGAACTCTTGCAAAACAAAAGAAACGGTTAATTGAAGACAAGAAATTGTTAGAATCTTCTAACAAAGATCTTGTGTCTCAATTAAACGATTCAAAAGAAGAGTCGTCATGCATTATAGATTCATTAAAGTCTGAAATTGCATCATTGACATCCGAGAACACTGAAATGAAATCCGAGATTTCAAATTTCAAATCAAGGAATACAGACATAGAGAAAATGATGAAACAGTTTGATACGGGATCTAACATGCTAGAGCGTATTATCTTATCACAAAAGCATGATAGTGACAAAACCGAATTAGGATACATGGAGACAAACGAAGCATCATCTAAACCATCCAAGTTTGTTTTGTCTAAAAAAGTAGACATATCAACGGCATACGTATCGCCTAAAGTGACGCAAAGACCCCCTCTCCCCTCATCTCGTCATACATCTTCTTCATATCATGCGAAGTATAATTATGTGCCGTATAAATATAAGAAGAAGACTGGTACACCACTCATCTCATCTCATCGTTCCTCTTATTCTTCGTATCATACAAAGAGTAATCATGTGCCATATAGAAAGCCACTGATGCATGTGCGACATTCATATCATACAAATGCGTCAAGATGACGTCCCGTGCATGCAAACCGCAATGCATATCAAAAACAGAAACCATACTATATGCATGATGGGATTCTTGGCCAAAGGCCAAACGTAGTTGCACCTAAAGTGTATTATGTTGTGCTTCCATCACCTTTCTCACCTTTTGGAAGACCTAGAAGGGTCACCCAAATTTGGGTACCAAAAGGGACATTTTCAAAGGGTTGAATAAATAACCCTTATGAACGCGCGTTATATGAAATGCATGATTTTTTCTTCTTCTTCATCTTTACAGGTATCTTTTGATTTACTTTTCAAAATAAAGGGGGAGAGATAGCATGATTTAAGGGGGAGAGAGATACTAATTGCATAAATTAAGGGGGAGCGACTGGAATTTAAAATTCAAGTTTTGATTTTATGCATGATTGAAGGGGGAGCGATAGGATTTAAATCATGAGTATAGGTTATTTTGAAAATCATCAAAAGGGGGAGATTTTAGAGAAAAAAAGGTTTAAGTGATTTTCAAATACATGATTTAAATGTGCACAAAAACGAGCATAAGATAAATGTGCATGATATTGCTTATTACTTGCCTTATATAGTTCATATATAATATTGCCGTGCTAACGAGCCATGAAGCGTTAAAGCTTACATCATATGGCAAACATTTGTTGTGTGTACACTATTTTCAGGTGCCACAATTAATGAACTAAACTAGTTCATTAAGTGAAGTACTTAGTTAATTAAACTAAGTAGTTCATTAAAGGAAGCTACATTTGGAAAAGGCACAAAGGCAACAAGGCTAAGGAAGGAAAGTCTCCTCCTCCTCTTCTTATTAAATATACACGCCATACATATATATATATATATGTACATATATTTTCAGATTTTTTGAAAAAGGCACATACACATGTATTCCAACGTACTACCGACACGTTATATATTTTACGTACGTACGTTAATGTCACACCATCATACTTAACTCATATTTATGAGTATATTCAGGTCTTATATCATATGATATAAGTCATGGTGATGACAAATTAAATACGACATGTTAAAAGGTTCTAAATCGAAAATTGTCGTATCGGACGAATACCGAAACTTTGCCAACATGTCACGTACTTGACATAAATAAATGGCCAGCCCCTACACCTCAAAAATCATCAAAAATGTCGTGCCTATGGTAATATTTTCAGCCAAAAAATCTTTCCATGTTGGCACACACAAATCACCCCACATTAAGGCCAAAATGTGAAGATTCCAATTTTAATTTTGTCACATGTTAATGGCGCCACTTTAGACCAGCCAAGTGCTGAGATTTAAAGTATATATTATATATATTATGTGTAACATAATATATATAACATGTGCAAAAGTTGGAATTTAATTAGAGAAAAATCGGGTAATCGATAAATATCGAAAATTCAGTTTTCTACGTACACAACACATGGAACATTTTTGGCACATCATATGACACGTATCTAGACACTTTCTACATATGTCATACATCTTAAAGTGTTCTAAAAAATTAAATTAAGGGCTGATTGGAATATAACATATGTGTATTATTAAATGTGCACTATTTTACAAAGTTAGCAAAAATAAATTTCAGCATATGCATATACATCATCCACGCCACCTACAGCTGAGATGGAGCCTATGTGGAGCCTTGTTGGCATATTGATTGGTCAAGAATCAATCATACAATGTTGGTGAATTAAAGAAAGAAGCTACAAATGGTAAGGTTTTAAACTTTATCTCATTTGAAACACATGCTGAAAATTTCAGCATGTGCACAAAGTTATGGGCGATTTTTATCACTTTAAATGAGTTATATTTTGTGGCTTGAAACATGTTATTAATTAGAAGACAATTTGGAAGTGTTTTAAATATTTTATGGAATAAAGAAAGTGATATTCTTGAATATCACACATGCTGAAAATTTTCAGCATGTGTATAATACATCTTGGCCGATTTTTAGGGGTGTATATGATAAAGCTTTATTCCAAAATTAAGGAAGATGTCTTGTACTAAATGTAGATGGATTTCTTGAATTAAAACAATGCTAAATAGGAAATATTTTGAACAAAAAGTGTATGTAACACATGCTGAAATTTCAGCATGTGCATTTGGCATTCATGGCCGATTTTTGTACCTATTTTGTGAGATATTATCTTGCTTAACTTTATGTGACAATCTTGTGGATTATGGAAATTATTCTATGTTGATTTTGGAACATGTTCTTAGTGAAATATTCAGATTTTCCAAGTCATCAAATGATGACAACTTTCACCAAATCATGAAGTGCCAAGTAAGCAAAGGTTAAATGATCATCCAATGAGAAGGTGCCAAGTAAACAAGATCATGTCACAATGATGCTACACATTCTCCCAAGGACTTAGAAGACAATTTTCAATATGGGAGAGCACTAGTGGGGGCGGCCACAATGTGATTAAAAAGAAGGAAGAAGAGCAAAACAAGAACAAGAACAAGTGTTGTAAATTGAAAGATCAAAAGTGTTCTAGCCTTATTCTTCTACACTCTCTTTCTTTCTTCTTCTTGAAAGCCTATTGCATTTATATTTCTATCCTTGAATAGGCTTGTATCATACCACCACATACTCTTTATCTTTGTAAAAGATTGATCAAGGTGTGATCAATCTTCAATCTTGCAAGGTGGTGGTGTTCGTGCGAATTGTATTCATCGTACAAGGTTTGTAAAAGGTTTGAGTTGGTGTGTAACTCCATCAACCCTGTGGTAAGGTGTATTTGTGTTGTGTGACTAGTATGAACCAAGGAAGGTGTTCCTTGAAGACTGGTGTAGGTTGTTTATAACCGAACCAGTATAAAATTCTCGGTGTCATTTACTTTCTGCACTTATATTCTATTTCAGCACTGTTTACTCTTTTTGTTTACGTTCGTAAAAATAGTAAACGATTTTCAAAAATTACGAAAATTTTCAGAAACATAGCCACACGTCTTAGTGTTAATTTGGCGTAATTTTCAACCTTTTTGGATAAGTATAAGTTGATCAAACATCCAAAGTTCTGAGACTAGTGCAGTCTGATTTTCAGGCTTGCAAAGGTTGACACTTTGAGTGTATTTGACTAACTTCCCGAAAGAATTTTTCAAAACTGTTTCAACCCATTTAAATAAAACATATAAGGGGTTAGTGGTTAAAATTTCAGAGCAATTGGAGTTAAGAACAAATAGGAATAAATTTTTCAAAACAGTCTACCGTTTTTGGCAGATTCGCGCAATCTGACCACCAACAATATTTCAAGGGGTTAGAGGTTTAATTTTAATCTGACAATTTTAGGAGACACTCATAACATCTGAAGATAAGTTCTCTCCAAATTTCAGAATTTTTGAAGACCTACAACCTAGTTTTCAAAACGTTTTAAAACTTGTCCTGAAAACAAAAACTGTTTTCAGAAGTTGGGTTTTTGGTTTAAAACAATTTTAAAAACCATATTTTCCGCACCCACTATTCAACCCCCCTTCTAGTGGTGCCTTGAAGATCCTACAATTGGTATCAGAGTGCAGAAACACTCACAACAAAAGGATCCAACGATCATAGTGAGATGGCAACCACTAGTGACAAAACCGAGCAAGAAGGTATGTCAAGCCAAACGCCTCCACTATTTGAAAATGAGGTAAATTCTGATTCTGACTCGGATTCTGAACTATCTTATGATGATTTATATGGTGAATATCTTGAACTACATAAGTTTGCTAGAACTCTTGCAAAACAAAAGAAACGGTTAATTGAAGACAAGAAATTGTTAGAATCTTCTACAAAGATCTTGTGTCTCAATTAAACGATTCAAAAGAAGAGTCGTCATGCATTATAGATTCATTAAAGTCTGAAATTGCATCATTGACATCCGAGAACACTGAAATGAAATCCGAGATTTCAAATTTCAAATCAAGGAATACAGACATAGAGAAAATGATGAAACAGTTTGATACGGGATCTAACATGCTAGAGCGTATTATCTTATCACAAAAGCATGATAGTGACAAAACCGGATTAGGATACATGGAGACAAACGAAGCATCATCTAAACCATCCAAGTTTGTTTTGTCTAAAAAAGTAGACATATCAACGGCATACGTATCGCCTAAAGTGACGCAAAGACCCTCTCTCCCCTCATCTCGTCATACATCTTCTTCATATCATGCGAAGTATAATTATGTGCCGTATAAATATAAGAAGAAGACTAGTACACCACTCATCTCATCTCATTGTGCCTCTTATTCTTCGTATCATACAAAGAGTAATCATGTGCCATATAGAAAGCCACTGATGCATGTGCGACATTCATATCATACAAATGCGGCAAGATGACGTCCCGTGCGTGCAAACCGAAATGCATATAAAAAACAGAAACCATACTATATGCATGATGGGATTCTTGGCCAAAGGCCAAACGTAGTTGCACCTAAAGTGTATTATGTTGTGCTTCCATCACCTTTCTCACCTTTTGGAAGACCTAGAAGGGTCACCCAAATTTGGGTACCAAAAGGGACATTTTCAAAGGGTTGAATAAATAACCCTTACGAACGCGCGTTATATGAAATGCATGATTTTTTCTTCTTCTTCATCTTTACAGGTATCTTTTGATACACTTTTCAAAATAAAGGGGGAGAGATAGCATGATTTAAGGGGGAGAGAGATACTAATTGCATAAATTAAGGGGGAGCGACTGGAATTTAAAATTCAAGTTTTGATTTTATGCATGATTGAAGGGGGAGCGATATGATTTAAATCATGAGTATAGGTTATTTTGAAAATCATCAAAAGGGGGAGATTTTAGAGAAAAAAAGGTTTAAGTGATTTTCAAATACATGATTTAAATGTGCACAAAAATGAGCATAAGATAAATGTGCATGATATTGCTTATTACTTGCCTTATATAGTTCATATATAATATTGCCGTACTAACGAGCCATGAAGCGTTAAAGCTTACATCATATGGCAAACATTTGTTGTGTGTACACTATTTTCAGGTGCCACAATTAATGAACTAAACTAGTTCATTAAGTGAAGTACTTAGTTAATTAAACTAAGTAGTTCATTAAAGGAAGCTACATTTGGAAAAGGCACAAAGGCAACAAGGCTAAGGAAGGAAAGTCTCCTCCTCCTCTCCTTATTAAATATACACGCCATACATATATATATATATATGTACATATATTTTCAGATTTTTTGAAAAAGGCACATACACATGTATTCCAACGTACTACCGACACGTTATATATTTTACGTACGTACGTTAATGTCACACCATCATACTTAACTCATATTTATGAGTATATTCAGGTCTTATATCATATGATATAAGTCATGGTGATGGCAAATTAAATACGACATGTTAAAAGGTTCTAAATCGAAAATTGTCGTATCAGGCGAATACCGAAACTTCGCCAACGTGTCACGTACTTGCCATAAATAAATGGCCAGCCCCTACACCTCAAAAATCATCAAAAATGTCGTGCCTATGGTAATATTTTCAGCCAAAAAATCTTTCCATGTTGGCACACACAAATCACCCCACATTAAGGCCAAAATGTGAAGATTCCAATTTTAATTTTGTCACATGTTAATGGCGCCACTTTAGACCAGCCAAGTGCTGAGATTTAAAGTATATATTATATATATTATGTGTAACATAATATATATAACATGTGCAAAAGTTGGAATTTAATTAGAGAAAAATCGAGTAATCGATAAATATCGAAAATTCGGTTTTCTACGTACACAACACATGGAACATTTTTGGCACATCATATGACACGTATCTAGACACTTTCTACATATGTCATACATCTTAAAATGTTCTAGAAAATTAAATTAAGGGCTGATTGGAATATAACATGTGTGTATTATTAAATGTGCACTATTTTACAAAGTTAGCAAAAATAAATTTCAGCATATGCATATACATCATCCACGCCACCTACAGCTGAGATGGAGCCTATGTGGAGCCTTGTTGGCATATTGATTGGTCAAGAATCAATCATACAATGTTGGTGAATTAAAGAAAGAAGCTACAAATGGTAAGGTTTCAAACTTTATCTCATTTGAAACACATGCTGAAAATTTCAGCATGTGCACAAAGTTATGGGCGATTTTTATCACTTTAAATGAGTTATATTTTGTGTCTTGAAACATGTGATTAATTAGAAGACAATTTGGAAGTGTTTTAAATATTTTATGGAATAAAGAAAGTGATATTCTTGAATATCACACATGCTGAAAATTTTCAGCATGTGTATAATACATCTTGGCGGATTTTTAGGGGTGTATATGATAAAGCTTTATTCCAAAATTAAGGAAGATGTCTTGTACTAAATGTAGATGGATTTCTTGAATTAAAACAATGCTAAATAAGAAATATTTTGAACAAAAAGTGTATGTAACACATGCTGAAATTTCAGCATGTGCATTTGGCATTCATGGCCGATTTTTGTACCTATTTTGTGAGATATTATCTTGCTTAACTTTATGTGACAATCTTGTGGATTATGGAAATTATTCTATGTTGATTTTGGAACATGTTCTTAGTGAAATATTCAGATTTTCCAAGTCATCAAATGATGACAACGTTCACCAAATCATGAAGTGCCAAGTAACTAAAGGTTAAATGATCATCCAATGAGAAGGTGCCAAGTAAACAAGATCATGTCACAATGATGCTACACATTCTCCCAAGGACTTAGAAGACAATTTTCAAGAGGGGAGAGCACTAGTGGGGGCGGCTACAATGTGATTAAAAAGAAGGAAGAAGAGCAAAACAAGAACAAGAACAATTGTTGTAAATTGAAAGATCAAAAGTGTTCTAGCCTTATTCTTCTACACTCTCTTTCTTTTCTTCTTCTTGAAAGCCTATTGTACTTATATTTCTATCCTTGAATAGGCTTTTATCATACCACCACATACTCTTTATCTTTGTAAAAGATTGATCAAGGTGTGATCAATCTTCAATCTTGCAAGGTGGTGGTGTTCGTACGAATTGTATTCATCGTACAAGGTTTGTAAAGGGTTGGAGTTGGTGTGTAACTCCATCAACCCTGTGGTAAGGTGTATTTGTGTTGTGTGACTAGTGTGAACCAAGGAAGGTGTTCCTTGAAGACTGGAGTAGGTTGTTTATAACCGAACCAGTATAAAATTCTCGGTGTCATTTACTTTCTACACTTATATTCTATTTCAGCACTGTTTACTCTTTTTGTTTACGTTCGTAAAAATAGTAAACGATTTTCAAAAATTACTAAAATTTTCAGAAACATACCCACGCGTCTTAGTGTTAATTTGGCGCAAGTTTCAACCTTTTTGGATAAGTATAAGTCGATCAAACATCCAAAGTTTTGAGACTAGTGCAGTCTGATTTTCAGGCTTGTAAAGGTTGAGACTTTGAGTGTATTTGACTAACTTCCCGAAAGAATTTTTCAAAACTATTTCAACCCATTTCAGTAAAACATATAAGGGGTTAGTGGTTAAAATTTCAGAGCAATTGGAGTTAAGAACAAATAGGAATAAATTTTTCAAAACAGTCTACCGTTTCTGGTAGATTCGTGTAATCTGACCTCCAGCAATATTTCAAGGGGTTAGAGGTTGAATTTTAATCTGAAATTTTTAGGAGACACTCATAACATCTGAGTCTAAGTTCTCTCCAAATTTCAGAATTTTTCAAGACCTACAACCTAGTTTTCAAAACGTTTTAAAAATGGTCCTGAAAACAGAAACTATTTTCAGAAGTTGGGTTTTTGGTTTAAAACAATTTTAAAAACCACATTTTCCGCACCCACTATTCAATCCCCCCTTCTAGTGGTGACTTGCAGATCCTACAATTTTCTTACTGTTGTGGATGACCATAGTAGATTTACATGGACATATCTTCTAAAAACAAAATCAGAAGCTGGAAATCTCATTCAAAACTTCTGTTACTTAAAAAACTCAGTTTGACAAAAGAATATAGGTAATACATTCAGATAATGCTCCTAAATTATCTTTTGCATCATTCTATGTAAACCAAGGCATTATACACTAAAGAAGCTGCCCATATACCCCTCAACAAAATGATCATGTTGAAAAAAACAACACCTTCTTAATGTTGCAAGAGCCCTCAGATTTCAAGCCTTTTTTGCTTTAAAATACTGGGGTTTTTGTGTCCAGTATGCTACTTACCTTGTTAACCTCACTCCAACACCAGTCTTAACACAAAGAACCCCTTATAAACTTCTATACAACAAACCTCCTACCTATGGTCATCTGAAAGTATTTGGATGTCTTGCATTTGCATAATACAACACCAAACAAATCCAAATTTGATTACAGAACTAGAAGAAGCATTTTTCTAGGTATACCACACACTACCATGGGCCATATATTACAAGACCTTGACACCAAAGATGTCTTCATTTCAAGGAATGTAACATTCCACGAGTTCACTTTTCCTTTGAACATGACACTAGGACCTTCAGATCAACACATCAATCAGTAGCATGAATCTTTAAAACCTGTTGCTTCCACTCCCTCTAGCTCGTCGAAATTTTTATGGTCATCTAATCATAAACTTCCCTACAGTCACATCTTCTCACCAGCCTGAACCCACTGATACTTCTGCCCATCACTCTCCAGTGTCCCATCCTGCAGTAATATCTTCCTCCTTTCATCCAGACGCTCAGCGTCCAGAACACTCATCTCTAGAAAATACACCACTATTCCCTGCCAATACCTCTGAAATACACAATATGACACAGGAAGCACCTAATCCAGACCACTAAGGCACAAGCAACCTCCTTCATATCTTAAGGAGTATTACTGTAGTCAGATAACATCTTCGTCTGTTGTTCCCACCTATTCTACTCCATATCCCATCGAGTCTATCTCCTGCATATAAGTCCTTTGCTCTTAATATAAGTGTAAATCCTGATCCCACCAACTATTATGAGGCATCAAAGCATGAGTATTGATGCCAGGCTATGAGACAAGAATTGGCTGCTCTTGAAGCCAACAATACATAGTCCTAGTGCCCTTGCCACCAGGAAAGACACCTATAGGATGCAAGTGGGCATTCAAAACTAAATACAAATCAGATGGCAGTATAGAAAGACACAAGGCTAGGTTGGTGCCCAAAGGTTACACCCATCAGCTAGGAGTGGATTACATTGATACCTTCTCACCTATAGCTAAGATGACTATAGTCAGACTTATCCTAGCTATGGCAGCATGTAAGGTTGGTATATTCATCAGCTTAATGTTAACAACGCATTCCTTCATGGAGATTTATTAGAAGACATATACATGGATTTACCCTCTTGAGTTCAAGCCCCTACTCCAACCACTGTCTGCAAACTCAGGAAATCACTGTATGGCCTAAAACAAGCTAGCAGACAGTGCAACGATAGGCTAACCGTAGCCTTACTTCAACAAGGTTTTCTTCAGCCTCAACATGATCATTCCCTCTTTGTAAAATCTACTCCCACTAATTTTATAGCATTACTGGTGTATGTTGATGACATAATTTTAGCTAGTTCCGTCTGACAGCAATTCGAGACATTAAAGCTTATCTTCACACTACTTTCTAAATCAAAGACTTAGGGGACCTTATGTTACAGCCTGCCCTCTTAGGAAAAAAAAGATGGATGAAGTAAATGAATAAAAAGGAAATAAATAAATATTAGGTATCGATAATATTTTAAGTATATGATTAAGAATAGGAAAATGAAATAGGATATATTTTACTTATAGTTAACTAATCTTAAATATGTTTCCTATACCTATTAGGAAATATACATACTTATCCATAAATATGCCTCCCTAAATCAAAAATATTCAAACCCTACCCATTCCCCACTCTCCTCTCAGCCGCCCCTACCCTTGCAGCAGCGTTTCCCCCTCCCAATTTCCCAAGCGTTGCTGCCCACCAACAGCAGCAACAACCACACCAAATAAATAAATATTTTGTGGCCAATTTCGGCCAAAACAAAAAAAAGAGATTCAACACCATCAAGCCTAAGATCAGCCGCGGTATAGGAGAAAAAGAACGAAGGATGCGTAGGAAATCAATTAGTCACTGAACAAGGTAGGTTACCTTCCACCTCTTCTCGGATTGCCCGCGCTTCGTGTGTGAATCATGCTTGCCTTATGTTTTGTATTTGTTTTCATATATGTATGTTGCTCCATAATGTTGTATGCTCGAGTATATTTGTGTGTTCGATTATGTTGTTCGTACGATCGAAAAAGAAGTAAAAAGAATGGATTTTTACGCGATAAAATGAAAAATTGCATGAAAAACCTTAGAAATAAGTCACGTAGCCCGGAAATTAGGTTGAAATTGGAATGAAAATCGAAAAACGGGTCTGAAGAACGCGTTTCAGAGGGTGGCGCATGGGTGCGGTCCCTGACGGCGCGTCCGGAAACGTTATGACGTGTCCACCTCTAAAGAATGCGTCGCATTATATGGACCAATGCAACTGGTATGAGGTAATTGAGAGTTAAAACGAAGATTTTATTGACATTAGAAAGAAATAAGATTTAATTAAAAAAAGGAAAATGGGGGAAGGCCTGGCGGACTGGGCCGAATTGCAGGCCGTCCCAATAGCTCATTTATAAAATTAAAAAAAATTCAAGAAATTAATTTTGAAAAATAAGTAAATATTAAATAATTAATTAAAATTAGTTTAAAATTCAAGAAAAATATAAATAAATTCTAGAAAATTAATAATTAATTCCAAGTAATATAAAATGGTGAAAATAAAGTATTTTCATTAAATTTCTGAATTTATAATTAAATATCTAAATATAATAAATGGTAAATAATAAGGAAAAGTTAGGGAAAAATAGTATAAAGTCCTAGAAAAATTAATAGAAGCTAGAAAAGAAATATAAGTGATGGCTAATAATATTTTCATGGTATTCTCAATAATTAAAGTAATGGAATTGGATGATAAGTAAATTCAGAAAGTGGAAAATAAATCTTGGAAAAATGTGAAAAATATAGGGAAAAATAAAAGAAAATGGTAGAAAATTCTAAAAACTTTATATAAGCTAAGAAAAAATACGAGTGGTGATAAATAATAACTTTCCATTATTTGAAAAATTTACAAAACCAAATATTGAGTGCCGGAGATGGTGAGGATGGGCGTAAGGGCCCCAGGCGACTTTGTTATATACATTCATGGCACGTGTATTGCATTTTGAGTGGGTTGAGATGAATGGGTCTCAGACGCTCGAGTGGATTGGATTGTGGTGTATGGTCCATGATCACTCGGTTATGGTGGATCGTGGTGCATGGGCCACGTGCATCGTTTAGGGTGGATTGTAGTGTACGGGCTACAGGCATCCAGTCAATCCCGGGATCATGCATTGCATATAGGTCTAGGATCATATTGCGCGATATAATTCTTGTTGCATGTGACACGTAGAAGTAAAGGCATGCATCATGAAGTTGCGCATTATTATGTGGAGTGACTTACTTTACGTAGTTATTTACTTTATGCTTCCGTGTTGTTACTTGATTATATGGATAGATGAGATATTTATGGGTTATTTGGTGCTTACACTATGATCAGATCAAGTAAAGGTATGTGTTATTTGCCTTATGTGCTTATGTATTTTGTAAGTATGGTTCCTTTCTGAGGAAAGACGGGTAACGGATGATTTTCCAATCACTCACCCCCTAGTTATCCTCCCACAGGTGAACCCGAGTATGAGTATATCTTCGTAGAGGATGATTCAGACTGCACAAGCTGGGGCGAGTGAGCTTGGAGATATTTCTTTGGGTATACTTGATGGTTTCCACATTTATTTCGTTTTATTAGACTTTTAGTTTTCATGTATCGGGTTTCGTCAGCCCTAAACATTTGATTTATTTTCGTATTGGGATTATTCATAAATGAAAATTGAGTTTTTAATTATCGTTTCTGCGAAAAGTTTTTTTTACGTTATTTCTGACGTGTAAGAAGTTTGAACGATGTCTTGTAGTTCTCATTGTAGACTGCGACGGGTGCACTATTTCCGAAGTTAGGACTCGGGAGCGGAGCACTTCACTTTTAGTACTTCTTGGGACTTGAAGTAGCTAGGTCCCAGGGGGCATCACCATTTGCCAACGTATGTACTCTATGGAGCTATTAGACTATACATGATTTCTTGGTTCAAAGCGTGTTGCAACACCCATACAGAATAACGTCAAACTATCCCACAACGACTACCCATTAATCCAGGATGTAAGTGGCTACAGAAGCTTGGTTGAAAAACTGCTATACCTGACCATAACAAGGCCAGGCATAGCCTTCACTGTACAACAACTCAGCCAATTCCTAGACGGTCCCACGGAATTACACATGAAAACAACTCATAGACTCTTAAGATACATAAAGGGAACAGTTGGACAAGGACTGTTCTTTGCCAGAGACAGACTAAGCTAAAGGCATATGTTGATGCGGATTGGGTAAGATGTGAGGAGACTAGAAGGTCCATAACGGGATTCTGTGTATTTCTAGGAGGTTCACTAATCTCTTGGAAGGCTAAGAAACAGACTACAATTTCTAGATCATCTTCTGAATCAGAGTACAGGGCACTAGCTTCTGTGACTGCATTGGCTACTGTACTTATTGCATGATATGAAGATTCAGCAGGAGGGACCTGTAGAACTGTTTTGTGATAACAAGAGTGCAATCCATATTGTGGAGAACCTAGTCTTCCATGAGTGTACCAAGCACATTGAAATTGACTGTCACTTAGTTAGACAAAAATTTCAAGGAGTTGTGAACACCTATCAGAACGGAGTTTCAGATTGCTGATATGTTTACGAAAAGATTAGAAGTGAGTAGATTGAAATACCTGATTAGTGCTTTGGGAACTTACAACATATATGCACAGTCAGGCTTGAAGGGGTGATAAAACTGTTGATGGTATTCTTAGAACAAATTGAACTGAGAGCTGTGTTGGATTGAAGAGCATAAAGGTGGAATTGAGGTAAGGCATACAAATTGGCAGTTGAATCAGAAGGCTAAAGAGAAGAAGAAGGGGTGAATTTGCAATAGTGCGTAGCACGCTGCAAAGAGGAAGATGGAAGCTGAAGTTTGAGGGAAAATTCGGATATGGGTAATTTTGCCCCCACTTGAAAGGAGGGGAAAGTTTGGTTGTAAGGGCGTTCTTGTAATTTTACGTGGGGTCTTCTTCCTCTGTAGCCACTGGGTTGCATATAAGCTGGGTTGCATATAGGCGGAACAGCTGCTTCATTGTTTTTTCAAGTTGTTGTTTTGACATTTTCGATTACACTTGGTTAATGAAATTTACATTTTTCTCTCTCAAATTCTCTCGCAGTTATTCTTCTTCTTGTTTTCTTCTTAATTACCGTGCTCATTCCTTGTCATTCGTCCTCTTGATCTACTTTTCCATTGTCAAATCTACTTAATTGCGTTGCTAAGTAAATTCCAATTGAGATTGCATCAATTTTATCAGTAATTCGGGTAAAAACCTCAACCCTTACTTGCAAGATCACCATAGTTCTCTTTCTGGCCTTACATAGCATTCACGTCAAAAGTGACATCTTTCCTAATGTTAAATTTCAGAGTTATGTCCTTTTTGATACACCAAAATATACTATCCTTAATTTCTTTCGCATATCTTAGAAATATGCAATTTATTTCTGCAGGCTCTAGTTTACCATTATTAATATGAGTATAAACATGACAACTAAATATAGTCAAGCCAGAATAATCAGAAACAGAACATGACTATGCCGTTTCAGGAGTCTTAAAATCAATTGCGTTATACAAGGATTTATTCACTAATGGTAGGCCGTGTTAACCGCCTAAGCCAAAATTGCTTAAGAAGAGTAGAATTTGGTCTCATGCATCGTGCATGCTTCAAAAGTGTTTGGTTTGTACTTTTTGTGACCTCATTTTCTTATGTTGTTTTTCAACAATTAAATTACTTCGTAGATCAAAAACCTACCAGGTATCCATTTCTCTCAACAAGGAATCACGAGTCTTAATCTTCGTAGAACCATTGCTTTTAACTCAAAAGAGGTTTATGATCACAAAATTTACTTTGCTACTAGAAGTAAACATATTTCTCTTAATGAACATGTTACGTCAGGTAAGTGTCACTTTCAATCACCGAATAATTTGTCGGACCGTAGCACCTGCACAAATATCATTGGAGAGGAGGCGAATAGTGGTTATCGGAAATTTCACTATTTTTAGACCCTTTAGAAAACCCATCTAATCTGATTCTGAAATGTATAGAATCAGGATCTGTTTTTTAAAAAATTTCTCTCTCAACACACAGCTTCAAAAATTACGTAACTTACCAAAAATGAAATTCTATATGTTAAACACAATCAGTCCGAACAATCTGTCCAAAAATGAGTAGGAAGTTAGCTGATTTGCCACACAAACTGTAAGCAACAATGATAACGATGATGTTGGAGAAAAGTTAGTTGTGGGAGTCGGAAAATTTTGGATGGCAAGTGGATTTTGTCAAACACCATACTTTGGGCTTAATTACGATTAGTATTCGTTAATAAAAAACGAAAACTAAAAAATTCCTAAATTATCTATGTAACGCGTAGATGAATTTAGGTTGTTGAATCACTCGATTCTGATACCGGGTGAATGAAAAATTAACGCTCAAAGTTGGAGTAACATTGGAAGTTATTTGGCGGTTTCTTCCACTACCAATAACTATTCGGTGGTTATTGCAGTAGTGGGGCGGTTTCTTCCACTACCAATAACTACTCGGTGGTTATTGCAGTAGTGGGGCGGTTTCTTCCAATCTAACGGTACAGATCAAAACTGATTGATCTAACGGTACGCATCCAATCATCTGATAACTTCCAGTAACTTCTTCCTCTCTATAAATTCCTTTCATGTTGAAACATTTTAGATAGAGATTTCGAAAATCTAAAGGCGTACGCAGCTTCTTCTTCTTCTACTTCTGTTTTTCATAAAACGTTTTCTTGCATTCATTGCGTTCGAGAAATCAGAGCACCTTACAGGTTCGTCGAGTTCTTTACGTTATTGTGCCGTTTCGTATGAACTGTACCCGTTGTATCCTGGGAGACGTTTGCTGTGTTCGGTTGGGCACTTCGTACCGGAGCAAATCGTCTTAAGGACAGAGTCCTACGACTCGCCTCGGTTTTGCTTGCATTTCGTCAGTTTACACAAACGCACACTGTACACTTTTATGATTACAGTTTCTAACATTCTTAAGACGATTTGATTTATATACTGTAATCTGTTTCGTTTTGCGATCGCAGTTTCTATTGTACGAAACTAATCGGCTCTGTGTTTTGTTTCTGTATTGGCCTTACAGAATCTGAAATGGAGAACGAAAGTTCGAACTCCTTCAATGGCGTGCACCTTGGTCCGTCCGAGGAAGTGAACACTGTTGTTCCAGTTGCACCCACTGCCATTCCTGCTCCTGTTCCGGTTGTTGGACAAGTTGAGAAACCGGAGAAGTTTGGAGGCAGTTACTTTAAACGTTGGCAGCAGAAGATGCTGTTCTTCTTGACTGCTGTGGGATTGGCAAATTTCCTGACTGAGGACCCGCCTATGGTGGATCCGTTGGAGGACCAAGCCCAGGATATGCAAAACCAACGTTTTGTTGAAGGTTGGAACTTCAACAATTATGTTTGTTTGAGCCATATTCTGAGTTGTTTGGACAACTCCTTGTATGGTTTGTACTGTACGTACAAGACCGCAAAGTCTTTGTGGCAGGCTTTGGAAAAGAAATACCGTACGGAGGATGCCGGCACTAAGAAATTTATTGTCGGCAAGTTCCTGGATTTCAAAATGTCTGATTCTCGCACTGTTGTTTCTCAAGTTGAGGAACTTCAGACGTTGGTTGCCGAGATGGAAGAGGAGGGCATGTTGCTCAGTGAATCTTTCGTCGTGGCAGCAGTGATTGAGAAGCTACCTCTTTCGTGGAGGGAATTCAGAAGCTATCTCAAACACAAGAGAAAGGAGATGACATTGGAAGATCTAATTGTTCGACTCCGCATTGAGGAGGACAATCGTAGATCTGAAAGAGCGCCACAATCTAGCTCTGGTCAGGCTAAGGCCCATGTTGCAGAGGCCAAGAAAAAGAAGAGCCAACTCGGGGTGAACAAGAAAGGCAAGCAGATCGCCAAGAAGTTCACCGGGAAATGTTACAACTGTGGCATTCAGGGGCATGTCAGCAATGAGTGCAGAAAGCCCAAGAAGAAGCAATCCAAGGCAAAGGCGAACATAGTCGATGCATTGGATGATCTGAATCTCTGTGCGGTGGTCTCAGAGTGCAATACTGTGGGGAACGTACGTGAGTGGTGGCTTGATACGGGCGCCACTAGACATGTTTGCTCCAGCAGAGAGATGTTCACGGAGTACCAGCCCGGGAACAATGAGCAACTTTACATGGGAAACTCGGCCTCCTCGAAGATTGAAGGCAAGGGAAAAGTTGTTCTGAAGCTCACATCAGGGAAGCATCTGACTCTGCAGAATGTGCTGCACGTCCCTGATATTCGGAAGAATTTAGTATCTGGATCTCTTCTAGTCATGCATGGTTTTAGACTAGTGTTAGAATCCAATAAAGTTATTCTTTCGAAAAATGGCATGTATTTGGGGAAGGGGTACTTGTCGAATAGGATGTTTAAATTGAATGTCATCACTATTGTACCCAAAAGAGATTTGCCCGCAGAGGCTAATAAAATTGCTTCCTCTTCTGCTTACATGCTTGAGTCTTCTTGTTTATGGCATTTTCGTTTGGGACATGTTAATTACAAGTCAATACAACGAATGAGTGATCTTGACTTATTGCCCAAACTGGACTTTAATAATAAAGGAAAATGTCAAATATGTGTTGAAGCGAAGATGGCAAAGACGCCATTTCCTTCAATAGAAAGGAACACTGAACCTTTGAGTTTAATTCATACAGATGTGTGTGATTTAAAGTTTGTGCAAACAAGAGGTGGTAAAAAGTATTTTGTAACTTTTATCGACGATTGCACACGATACTGTTATGTATATTTGCTAAGTAGCAAAGACGAGGCCCTTGATGCTTTCAAGGATTATAAAAATGAAGTTGAGAATCAACTTAGCAAACGAATTAAAACAATTCGTAGTGATAGAGGTGGCGAATATGATACACCGTTTAATGAATTCTGTTCAGAACATGGCATTATTCATCAAACGACTGCACCATATTCACCTCAATCGAATGGTATTGCTGAACGCAAGAACCGTACTCTTAAAGAGATGATGAATGCTATGTTGATAAGTTCGGGTTTACCTCAGAACTTGTGGGGGGGAAGCAGTTCTCTCAGCCAACGTCATTTTAAACAGAATTCCATCTAAGAAGATGGATGTAACCCCATACGAGCTTTGGAAAAGCCACAAGCCTAGCTACAAATACTTGAAAGTGTGGGGGTGTCTGGCAAAGGTTGCTGTACCTAAACCAAGACAGGTGAAAATTGGGCCTAAAACGGTTGATTGCATATTTATCGGTTATGCAACTAACAGTAGTGCATATCGGTTCTTGGTGCACAAGTCGGATATTCCTGACATACATGAAAACGTTATCATGGAGTCAAGGAATGCAGTGTTCTTTGAAGATGTCTTTCCGAGGAAAGACAAAATTCAAGAAGAAACAAGATTTGGTAAGCGAATGCGTGAGACGACTCCTCAAGGAGATGAGGAGCTTCGTCAAAGCAAGCGTGCCAGAATGCCAACTTCGTTTGGACCGGATTTTCTAACCTATATGGTAGAAAATGAGCTGAGGAATTTTTCCGAGGCTATGTCAACTCCAGAAGCTCCATTCTGGAAAGAGGCAATTAACAGTGAGATAGACTCAATTCTTCAAAACCACACTTGGGAGTTGGTTGATCTTCCACCTGGAAGTAAACCACTTGGTTGTAAGTGGGTTTTCAAGAAGAAACTGAAAGAGGATGGGTCTATTGAAAAGTATAAAGCCAGGTTGGTAGCTAAAGGCTATCGACAAAAGGAAGGCTTTGACTTTTTTGACACCTACTCACCAGTAACTAGGATCACCTCTATAAGGGTGCTAGTTGCAATTGCTGCAGTCTATAACTTGGAAATCCATCAGATGGATGTGAAGACTGCTTTTCTGAATGGTGAGTTGGATGAAGAAATTTATATGGAACAACCCGAAGGGTTTGTGGGTCCAGGACAAGAGTCTAAGGTTTGTAGACTCGTTAAGTCCTTGTACGGACTTAAACAAGCGCCTAAGCAGTGGCACTTGAAGTTTGATCAAGCTATGTTAGCTAATGGTTTCAAGATCAACGAGTGTGACAAGTGTGTCTACATTAAGAGCACACAGAATGCTTATGTGATAGTGTGTCTCTATGTAGATGACATGCTAATCATGGGAAGTACTCGGGACATAATCTTAAACACAAAGAAGATGTTGACGAGGAACTTCGATATGAAGGACATGGGAGTTGCCAATGTTATTCTAGGAATTAAGATTTCTAGGGTGACTGAGGGACTCATACTGTCACAAACACACTATATTGAATCAGTCCTGAAACGGTTCAATATGGATGATGTGAAACCGGTAAAGACCCCGCTTGACTTAAGTATACACTTAAGGAAGAATCGAGGCAAACCTGTAGCTCAGTTGAAATACTCTCAGGTGATCGGGAGTCTGATGTACATAACGAATTGTACAAGACCAGACTTAGCTTGTTCGGTAAACAAGTTGAGCAGGTTTACCAGTAATCCAAGTGATGATCATTGGAAAGCTCTTAACAGAGTGATGAGGTATCTGAAATGCACAATGTATCTTGGATTACATTATACGAGATATCCAGCAGTGTTGGAAGGATACTGTGATGCGAATTGGATATCAGATAGTAAGGACTCGAAGTCCACCAGTGGGTACGTGTTCACTATTGGTGGTGCTGCTGTGTCGTGGAAGTCCACGAAACAAACCTGTATAGCTCGGTCCACTATGGAAGCTGAGTTGATAGCATTGGACAAAGCTGGGGAAGAAGCTGAGTGGCTTCGGAATTTTCTGGAAGATATTCCGTGCTGGCCTAAGCCGATCGCTCCTATTAGCATACACTGTGACAGTCAGTCAGCTATAGGACGTGCTCAAAGCAGCATCTATAATGGTAAGTCACGACACATACGTCGGAGACATAATACCATTAAACAGTTGATCTCTAATGGCGTGATTTCCATAGATTATATAAAATCAATGGAGAATCTTGCGGATCCGCTTACAAAAGGCTTGCCTAGAGATCAGATGTCAAGATTGACAAACGGAATGGGACTGAAGCCCATAATGCATGAGTCTTTGTAATGGTAACCCAACCTTGTTGACTGGAGATCCCAGAATCTTGGTTCAATGGGACAACTAAGTTATGAAGGTTCAGTTAGCACTTACTCATTCCGTCTAATAAAAGTGCTGTCTGCAGAGATTTCAGGGTAAGCTAAGGCTTTTAATGATGTCCTATATCTTGATACGTCAAGTGGAGTATGGCAGAATACTCTTGATAGGAATCACCTATGTAAGTGTGAAGTGGGGCCGCTTCTATGAGAATTCTGAGAGGCAAGAATTCTCTAATACACTTTCTGAAACCAGGTTGTTCATGGCCAAAATGAACACAACCATGAGAACCAAAAAGGGGTGTTAGAGGAAATGTTGTGTGAGTATCATTGTCTAGGTTCACACTAAAGGCTGATAGTTCAAGACATTAGTTCACTACCCAGCCGAGTGGATCCGATGGTACATCACTAAGAAAGGTTCAAAGCCAGAAGCTACCTCTTCTGAGGCAACATATCCTTATCTGATTTCTCGATAGAGTCTGCATTCACATTTGCATTAATTTCCATTCATGTGGGGGATTGTTGGAGAAAAGTTAGTTGTGGGAGTCGGAAAATTTTGGATGGCAAGTGGATTTTGTCAAACACCATACTTTGGGCTTAATTACGATTAGTATTCGTTAATCAAAAACGAAAACTAAAAAATTCCTAAATTATCTATGTAACGCGTAGATGAATTTAGGTTGTTGAATCACTCGATTCTGATACCGGGTGAATGAAAAATTAACGCTCAAAGTTGGAGTAACATTGGAAGTTATTTGGCGGTTTCTTCCACTACCAATAACTATTCGGTGGTTATTGCAGTAGTGGGGCGGTTTCTTCCACTACCAATAACTACTCGGTGGTTATTGCAGTAGTGGGGCGGTTTCTTCCAATCTAACGGTACAGATCAAAACTGATTGATCTAACGGTACGCATCCAATCATCTGATAACTTCCAGTAACTTCTTCCTCTCTATAAATTCCTTTCATGTTGAAACATTTTAGATAGAGATTTCGAAAATCTAAAGGCGTACGCAGCTTCTTCTTCTTCTACTTCTGTTTTTCATAAAACGTTTTCTTGCATTCATTGCGTTCGAGAAATCAGAGCACCTTACAGGTTCGTCGAGTTCTTTACGTTATTGTGCCGTTTCGTATGAACTGTACCCGTTGTATCCTGGGAGACGTTTGCTGTGTTCGGTTGGGCACTTCGTACCGGAGCAAATCGTCTTAAGGACAGAGTCCTACGACTCGCCTCGGTTTTGCTTGCATTTCGTCAGTTTACACAAACGCACACTGTACACTTTTATGATTACAGTTTCTAACAGATGACTCTATGGGCGCATAGTGACATGGAATTCATGGACTTTAAGGTAGAAAAGTTAAGAAAGCCCTTGCAAATATTCTCACTCATATCGAATTCATCTCTAGTCCATTGGTTGGTAGGAAACTAGTTAGCCCCTTGGTCTCTGAGTACCTAGTAATTGCTCATCCATCCTTTTTATACTCCAATTCAAGTGTACTGAATGCACAACTTTGAGATTTATGTGCGATATCCTGTTCAATCCACATATCTGCAAAGAAAACTTTAGTCCAATATGGAGAAATTTTCGTCAATGGCTCCAGCCTTGATATTCAAGCAATTCACAAATGCCAACCAAGTCTTAATCTTTAACAATGTCGTCCCACAACAGTCTTCTCAGAGGGGATTATTGTAGCGACCCGTTCCGAGTTCTAGTACTCAAAACGATTCACCCATTATATTTCGTTAAGGAAAATACAAGGCGTCGAAATCATTACAAAAACACATTAGCAACATGATGCAAATCGATGTCAGTGGAAGTCAAAATAAAACCTCGAAATCATCGTAAATAATAAATACGGTACAATTGTCTAAGCGATGGTAAAGAATACAACGTTGTAAATAAAGGTGAATGGCAAAGTCTCCAACAAATACATGAACTGAAAACCACAATCTCTAATCCAAACAACAGAATATCCTCGATCTAGCTAGAAACAGTCAATATCCTCATTCCGCGTCCTCCTCGACGTAAACTAGGTCATACTCCTGATCATCTGAAAAATGTAGGAAAGCATAATATGAGCGACACTGATAAACAGAAATAATCGTCTGTTAGTCAACAATAGTCAACATCATAACTCCTACAGTTTAACATTCATACATTGCTGCTCGGCTAAATTGTACTTCAGGTGTGCCCCATGACATCCTTTTTATTATCAGAGAATATGCCTAAGGTTTGCACCTCGGCATCAACTTCAACCTCAACTTCAGCCCAAGTGTTACGCTTCAGACCACTTCGGTCAGATTCGATATTGCACTTCGGCAAAGCTTGGTTTTGAACTTCGGCGAAGGAATCAAACACAGCTTTATACCAAGTATGGGACCATCAGGCAGAAGTGCAGTTCAAAGAAAGAGTACACGTCGGGTTGATCAGCCTGTACACGCCAAGGTCACGTCAGCCGACCTACTAGTCACATCCGCAGACCTACCAGTCATATCAGCAGACCTATGGCGTCATAGGTTCTCTGCCCCAAGCCAACGTCACATTCATTGTCAGAGGCAGAGGACAAAGAGAAACTAACAAAAGCAAGCTAATGAAGACCAGAGCAAGGATCGAAACATCTTTCATCTCTCCTGGATCAAATACATTGAGTTTTCTCCTCAGCCAAGAACTGTGAGAATTCTCTAACTCCACTTACAAAATCATAACTCAGTGAGAATGGCCCAAATAGACTTGAGCATCGGAGGGTTTTACCCGGGGTCACACCCCCGGGTCCTTTGATTTCTGCTTCCCTATGCAGGATTTTCAGGAAGCTATTCCAGTAGTTCTCAACAATCAACTGACGACTTTTATTTAGGGTCATCTTGGATCCTTGGTGAAGATCCAGCTTCATCATTTGACGCTAGAAGGAGGGCCAGACTAGCCTTCATTTCCTGAAAAACAGCTTCGCAAGGCTTTCTTAATAGTGATCCTACCCTTTTATTGTGGGAAAGATGGATAAGAAGGATGACAAAGGGTTCAAGCAACCTATGACATCCAAAAGACGTCAACGACTTCTTCAACAACAACCGGAACAGTATTCTTTGGAACTAGGAGTTACTTCATCTCCTCTTATTACTTTCACATACGAAGAGCACATATGGGCCATAAATTATGTGGCTCAAAATCCTGGTGTTTTCCAAGCTGTGGTGAAAAAGATGAAGGAGAAAGCTTCCGCAGCGGAACCCAGTAGGTTTCACCCCAGTAACTCTCACCCACAAGAAGAACACCTGGAGTATTCTCCAATTTGGCCTGATTATCATCCCAGGCGCCAGAGTAAGTCTATGGCTGAGGCTAGACGTTCAGGGAAAAGATCTAGTCGTCAGCAGAAGAGCGGAGCTTTACTACAAGATAGATGCTCTGTTAAAGTCCGGCTAGGGGGTCAAGGAAAAGAAAGGAACTCTTTGCTGGCTTCAAAAGCTCATATTCTCTTCTACATGAGGAAGAAGACCTTAGCAAGGGAACCTCAGCCCCTGACAGGACCAATTCACAAAAGAGATCATCAACTGTACAGTCTTTATCATCATGATATTGGGCATGATACAGAAGACTGTAGGCAGCTCGGACAAGAAATTGGGCGCCTAATCGAGCTCGGACACCTACAACAGTTTACAATCTGAGGTCAAGGCTGCACAACAGGCTGAACTTTGGCAGGCCTCCTCCAGATGAAAATTGCAGACTAGAACATCAACACAAGTCGCCAAGAGACGAGGATGCAGATTCAGATGAAAAGAGGCTGCAGGTTCCTGAGCATATAAGGCTGACCTAATGGCAAAAGTCCATGATTCAAATGAATTAGGATTTAATTCCTCTTGCGCGCATCCGACATTTTTCAGTTCAGCCATATATCATTTGAGGATCAGTCTTTTACTAGCCTCTCGCCCGGTTTTGTTCGGCTTAATCCTCTTATTCGGCATTCAGCCGAGAAAGTTAAGTCACCTTGTGGTGCATGAAGAGACTCATCTAGATAAGAGGAACTGTTTATGCTTACCTGACGTCCACTTTATAACCCATAACAGGAGTGGGGGCACAACTATACTCCACCTCAGCAGGACTGAGTGGGTTGAGCAGGACTCAACACTTGGGACAGGTTTCCCTATACCCCACCTCAGCAGGACTGAGTGGGTTGAGCATGACTTAACACTTAGGACAGGTTTCCCTATACCCTACCTCAGCAAGACTGAGTGGGTTGAGCAGGACTCAACACTTGGGACAGGTTTCCCTATACCCCACCTCAGCAGGACTGAGTGGGTTGAGCATGACTCAACACTTGGGACAGGTTTTCCTATATCCCACCTCAGCAGGACTGAGTGGGTTGAGCAGGACCCAACACTTGGGACAGGTTTCCCTATACCCCACCTCAGCAGGACTGAGTGGGTTGAGTAGGACTCAACACTTGTGACAGAGTTTCCTATATCCCACCTCAGCAGGACTGAGTGGGTTGAGTAAGACTCAACACTTGGGGCAGGTTTCCCTATACCCCACCTCAGCAAGACTGAGTGGGTTGAGCAGGACTCAACACTTGGGACAGGTCTCCCTACAAGTATTTTACCTCAGCAGGTCTGAGCCAGCCGAGCAGGACTCGGTATATTATTGGGACAGGTTTCCCTACAAGTATTTTACCTCAGCAGGTCTGAGTCAGCCGAGCAGGGCTCGGTATATTCTTGGCACAGGTTTCCTTACAAGTATTTTACCTTAGCAGGTCTAAGCCAGCCGAGCAGGACTCGGTATATTGGGACAGGATTCCCTGTCAAATGTTTTACCTCAGCAGGACTGAGTTAGCAGAGCAGGTCTCAATTAAAAAAGACCACATCAGGTCTGAGGCAGATGCCCATTGAGGGTCAAGTTCAATGAACAGGATTTCACAATCATCCTGATAAAGGGATGTCGAGGTAAATCATGGCAGAGTACATGAACCTCATTAACTACTAGCAGGTCTAGAAAAAAGCATATGTGTAATTATTAGCAGTGCTGAGGTTCGAATAAGACAGTGTTTTATAGCACAGCCGAGGATAAACAATTACTACGAAGGATAATTTAAAGAACTATGGCAGAGCAGAAGTAAAAATGCAGAAGACAAATACTTGCACAAATTATGAAAATAAAGAAAGTAAAGTCTCATAAGCAGAAGACAAACTCAGGAAAATAATAGCAAGCTGAAGAGCACAAGTTGAAGAAAGTGAAATTTTCATTAAGAAAATTATCTATTACAACTACAAGAAAATGAAAAAAAGAAGTAAGGAAGACCCTATTCTACTCTTCATCACCCTCATCATCTCTGAGATCGGCCCCACTCTTAAACAGCGCCAGTTGGTTCTCAAATTAGCTTTCAGCTTCAGGGTTATGGAGGTCGGCAATTTGAGGATATTTTTGTCCAATTCTGGGTAAACTTCAGAGCATGTATCGATTGCCCAAGTCTGTCCAATGGCTATTGCTGAGCCTTGCATCTTCAAGAAGTTACCCGTGAAGAACTCAGACTGCTTGAATTCAGCAATTGGTTTTTGCTTGATTTCTTCAGCTTGAAGTTCAAACTGAAGAATGAGTTCAGCCTTGCTCTTACGCTCTTCTTCCAGCTGGTTCTTATTATTGGACAGCTCATGCTCACAAGTGCTAAGCTCTTTCTGGTAAAACTCCAGTTCATCCTGGGTTTTGGACGACACCAATTCAGCGTTGGCCACCACTTCCTTCAGTTCGTCTACTTGGGAATTGGCAGTGGCCAACTTGATGCCCGAATTTTCTTTCCCTTCTTGAAGTTTGGAGTTTTCTTCAGAAAGAACAGACACCTTAGACTTCAGACTGTTCACTTATGCCTCCAGCTGCTCCAACCTCGCATTACTGGGTCTTGCCGCCTCTTCCAACCCGTCATAAGCATTTCTAAGGTTGGCATTGATCTCAGAGAGTTGGTTAAATTTTGCACGCAACTCTTCAGCCCGTCTGAGTGTATTGTACTCTTGAACCCAATACTGCAGAAATCAGGTTAATTAGAGAAAACATAAGGGATCAAGCTAAAAAAGATATAGAACATCGGGAAGTCTTACCAAAGACATGTTGCTTGCGAACGAATTCATGGCAGTGTCCCAGTCTAGACTGCCAAAAAGTTTCCAATCCCTGGGTAGCACTGAAATCTCAGTTACTTTCCTAGCTACGCTAGGATTTATAGCAGTATCCGAGAAAGAGAATTCCATTGTTCTCTTGCCTCAGCGGTCTCTTTGGGAAGATTCTCCCTCCAGTGCATTTCCTCCCCCTGGAGTTTCTCCTGTAAACCTAGTGGAGGGAATAGCTTCTGAAGAAGCTGGCCTTGGTTGAGGCATAACTTCTTCTTCGGCAACTAGAGAGGGAAGAGTCAGGATGGGGGCGTCAATTTCCCTAATTCCATCGTCTGGCTGAGCTGCAACTGGGGCAGGAACTTGAGTTGCAACTCGGATGGGATTAGCAGAAGTTCCAGCTGCAGAAAAAACAAAAGGTCAATTGATTGAATGGAAACAAGGTATGTTCAAAACTAACATAAGGAAAGGATTTTACCTGGAACTTCAGCCTCGGCTGAAGCCAAATCAGCAGGAATCACCTGCATCTCAGAAGGAGATCTGGTAGAAGCCTGCCCTGAAGAGGAGGGCTGCCCTTCAGTCCTTTTTCTCTTTTTAGGGACCACCTTCTTTAGCCTTGCAAGGGTCTCACACCCATGGGGCTCCTACAGGATTCAACAAACAAATTGATCAGAATGCAAGAAAAACATTAGAACACGTCAAAGATGTTCAAAAGATTGCTACATACCCTGAACTATTTTCAAAGCAGTTGAGATGAGGGGTCAAAAGTTATATTCTGGCCACAAGTGTTCCAGGCCGGCAACCCTCACAACCGGCCTGTCCACCTTCTTCCAATCCACGGCCATGGGCAAATGTAACAATTTGGAGGCTTCATCACAAGATTTCTCGCTTGGCCTCGTGTTATTTGCGCTGCCGGATTTCCAGAGGGTCCTTTCAGGTAATCCTATAGCCTTTACAAAGAAGAAACGACTCTTCCAATTTTTGGTAAAAAAGGGAATGTTTATGGCATGGTTGATTTCACTATTTGGGTGTCTCCTGCTAAAAAAATACCAACTCTCCTTGTGTTTGCACACAAACATTCCTGTGAAGACGGCAAGGGAAAAGGCTTTCTCAGCAGCTCTGAGGTAAAGCAGGTAGCTGAGGATAACCTTTAGGCCATTTGGCATTATTTGGGGAAGCCTAAGTTTGTAAAAATCCAGAATATGGAGTAAGGGTGCTGGAATGGGAAGATTAAAACCAGACTTAAAATACTCCTTATAAACTGCTTCATATCCTACGGGAGGGTCATAAGCAGTCTGATGCGGTAGAGAAAGAATAGGGACAAAGGTACTCCTATCAACATTATAGTATTGGCACAATTGGGCGAGTTCAGTGGTTTTCATAGTACTCACTGAATTCTGCACCATTAGAGATGGTGCACCTCTGTCGATTGACGTTGAGGGCACCATGGATTCTAGGGCAACCGAAGAAGGTTCACCAGTGCGGCGCAACCTCCACAGAGGGCGGTTGTCCTCACTAGAATCTGACTTTGAATGGCGAGATTGAATTTCCTGGTCACCTTCTAGATCAGTAGGGTAGGAATAAGCCGATCTATTCTGGAAATCAGAAGAAGATGAAATAACGAAAGCCATAGATAAGGAAGAAGAGCTTACAGAGATTTGGAAAGTAGATCTGGCACTGGAATTATGCTGAAGTGAAGCTGGAAGCAAAAAGAAGTAGGCAGAACAGCGTGGACAGAGCGAAGAAGAAGAAAATGGGGGCATGAACCTCTATTTAAAGGGAGGAAGATGAAAAGTTGTAACTTTTCAATTGAAAATTCAAAAGGGGTGACAGTTCAGTTCTCCCTCCTTTTCTCGATTGTTGTGATCGCTGGAAAAGTAATTATGGATTACGTTGGAACTGGCGCTGATATTAAAAAGGCGGATAACAACTCAGTTATGGGGATTAAATATGCAGTTAGTGGGAATTACGGCACAGTTAAGAGGATAACTGCCCAATTAATGAAGACACGTCATTGATTCTTTGGAATAGATTTGTCTGCCCTCACAGGTCAGCTCGGCCACACAAAATCTTGGAGCAAATGATAAACCAGAAATAATCGTCTGTTAGTCAACAATAGTCAACGGCATAACTCCTACAGTTTAGCATTCATACATTGCTGCTCGGCTAAACTGTACTTCGGCTGTGCCCCATGGCATCCTTTTTATTATCAGAGAATATGCCTAAGGTTTGCACCTCGGCGCCAACTTCAGCCCAAGTGTTACGCTTCAGACCACTTCGGCTAGATTCGATATTGCACTTCGACAAAGGTTGGTTTTGCACTTCGGCGAAGGAATCAAGCACAGCTTTATACCAAGTATCGGACCATCAGGCAGAAGTGCAGTTCAAAGAAAGAGTACACGTCGGGCTGATCAGCCTGTACACGCCAAGGTCACGTCAGCCGACCTACTAGTCACATCCGCAGACCTACCAGTCATATCAGCAAACCTATGGCGTCATAGGTTCTCTGCCCTAAGCCAACGTCACATTCATTGTCAGAGGCAGGGAACAAAGGGACACTAACAAAAGCAAGCTAATGAAGACCAGAGTAAGGATCGAAACATCTTTCATCTCTTTTGAAGCAAATACACAGAGTTTTCTCCTCAGCCAAGAACTGTGAGAATTCTCTAACTCCAAATACAAAATCATAACTCAGTGAGAATGGCCCAAACTGACTTGAGCGTCGGAGGGTTTTACCCGGGGTCACACCCCCGGGTCCTCTGATTTCTGCTTTCCTGTGTAGAATTTTCAGGAAACTATTCCAGTAGTTCTCAACAATCAACTGACGACGTTTATTTAGGGTCATCTTGGATCCTTGGTGAAGATCCGACTTCATCAAACACTTTGCCCAGTAAGTAACTTTACCATATTTACTATGGGATTATGCATGCACGGAGAAGCAAATGTAATAAAATAAATTATAGTAGAGAAAATAACATGCTTCTCATTCGCAAATTATTTTACCGTTTTACCCCTAACATCCAAAATCAAATAAAACAAGTAGACCCAACAAAGATACACAATATAAACCAAGCAAAGGTTAGTTTAAACAAAAACGTGATGCAAATTTTTCAAATGATGCAATGCCAAGTTGCCAAAACCAAAATCAAAGTTTTTCAAATACCAAATTTCCAATCTGGTTTAGCTGTTCCAAAGTCCAAAGTCCAAAGTCCAAATAACCAAAATCTGGCTAAATCGGTTCAAAGTCCAAAATCAAATGCAATGACTATAGTACTTTCCCTACAAGTGATTTATACCATAAGACTTACGAACTATTTCCCTCAAAAACCAAATATACTGTAGACAACTTGTCCTAGACTAGGTCGTTACGTCTATAGCGCCAAATATACCTTTGTACCCTGTCCCAGATTAGATAGTTATGCTCAGGCCCAAATATGCATACAGAAGCCCTGTCCCAGACGAGGTAGCTACAACTGCAGCAATCGAAGCCAAAATAGGAATCAACCCAGCTTAACAATATATTTTACATTATAGGGATGAATTTCGAAATATGGATGCAAAGTTTCTAAAATTATTCTCCAAGTCCAAAAGTTAGTCAAAATTACCAAAAAGGCCAACTTCAAAGAATCCAGACAAATAGTCCAAATAATTTCCAAAATTACCAAAAATACCCAACATCTCAATCTCAACCATGTACATATACACGTATATATACCCATGACCATACATGTATATATACACGCAAGTACGTGCATGTATCTTCCTCGGACCACTTATCCCCCAGCCCACTACCTAATCTCACCTCACCTCCCCTACCCCTCAGCCCCAGCACTGCCCTACTGGTCATCTCCCTGCCCCAGCCCCCAACCGCTAGCCCAGCCCCTCCCCACTCTCCTTAACCCTAATTCCACTCCCCCTCTCTTCTCCTATATCGACCAACTCCACAATTTCTCACCACTCACTTTTTCTCACATCTAACCCTATGGACATCAAATACCATTCATGTTTAACACTCTGCCGCAAAAATCACCGGCATCAGACCATGCACGTGTGGCCTCATGCACACCCACGCGCGTCCAATGGCCTGCGTGTGAGCCGCCGCTGGTGGCGTGCTATAACCACCAGAATTTTAATCTTCCTATTTCCAATCCATCCCCACCCTCAAATTGTACAAAAATTCACTTTTAACAAGTCCAAATTTTGTCCAAAACCCCCCAAAACCCTACTTTTTATTCACGTAAACTTATACAATAAAATTCGTATGTTTGGCAAAATTAGACAAGCACCTAGCCCTAACACAGTTTGGCCAATCGGTTCACCCCACAGAATTTCCCAACTTCTACCACGACCAGACCCGTCCTACTTCATATATATGTAAATCCAACACAATGCCCATATTTCAAAACTTTATGTAATCGTACACAAAAATTACCTAACAATCACTCCCCTCTAAATTTCAGCTGAAATTGCAGTGCCCCACATATATTATTCTAACCAGACCAAACTTCTGAAATATACATTCAAATATCATACAAATATATGATAGTTATGCACCATTCAACCATCGGCATGGCTATAGGTATACACCAATTAAAATTCGGCCAGTGGCCTCTTTGCAATCCAAATATTTCCACTCAAAGCGTATGCACATATACCATCGACAACCGTACATACATATAAATAAATTCGTCAATCTATGCAAACAATTGTAAGCATGCATGATCCAAAGTTAATACCAAAAATATATACGTATGTTTTGCAAAAGAATATCAAATACTATTAGGTTACTTATAGTGATTGGATATACTATACCATAAACGAAGTTGAATGGATTGGAGCCAAGAATCATTCTCTTTTCTCCTATGGGTGTCTCGGTTGGGGCGGGGGTTTGGGGTCAAGAGAAATCTTTTTTTTAGTCTGTGTTGTGCTTCAGCAGAGAGGGAGATGGTGTGAAGGGAAAAAGATTTTTTTATATATAAAAGGGGTTGGCCAAAAATGGGGTGATGGGGGAGGAATTCTTGGGCATGAGGGGCGAGGAAATAGGGAAGGGTGGTTAATGGGAGATTATATCCCCCCATTCAAATGTTATCCGTTTTTATTTTATTTTTAATTTTTTGTTATTTTTTGAACATGTGAAAAAAAGTGCACTTAATATATTTTTTTTCCTTTTTCAGTACGGTTGTAATAGTCTGTCCTCTACAAAAGGTTTCGCCCTTGTCTCTTGCACATTATGTGGTCCACAGCTCAGTATAGTCCTACTTAATCCATTCACCTAGTATACATCATGAATATCATCATATAAACCTTACTTTTAGATTGTTAAGCCCTCAATTCCTCTTATATCACCTAATATGTATCATTCAACTTATATACTTGTAATCTCATTCCAGATTCTTAAACTCATCATTTATGATTCACCTCCTAGATATATAACCAAACTAAATATCTATTGAGTATTCCAACACATTAATCATTACACTCCCTCAACACAAAATTGAGTCCTCAATCACTTCTTTTATACTTATAAACCAACTCTATGACCATATCTTTATTCCTTCGGCATATTATCAGCAGCCTAATATACGAATATGAGTATGAAAATATTTTTCTTCAATAAAAAGGTAGCTTGCGTAGCTATGGTTTAGAATATAGCTTTAATTATTTACAATAATACCCATTCTAATTGTTTTAAACACAATAACCAAAGTATTATATATTTGTTTTCGCAAGCGATATCTCACGTGACCTCTTATAAAAACAATAACATAATTTGTTCGCCAAATTATCACAGTAAAAACGCATTAAAACAGTTGTGCTTAACAACGTATGGTTTGATAAAACGATTTGAACACGACGTCTTTTCGTTTCCAATAGAAATATATTTTTGAAGGCTACTTTTTTACTTCACAAAGATTAAGTAGATTTCTTGCAAGCGGATAAATAAATAATAAAACTCATAAGAGATAAAATGCTTGCAATATCTATAGTCGGCAAATAGCATTAATTTCTACAAGATAGGGGTAGCTTAAACAAAAATTTGAAATATTATATACGAAGTATATAAACATATCGTTCTTCACAAACATCAACCTTTTAAAATATATCACTTTTTTTCGGGGTTGTTAGGAGTAGGCAAAATTCCATTAGGTTGATATACAAATACGGAAAGGGAATATAGCCTTGTGAAGTTAATAGACTATATATATATAAAAAAGAAACTAGTCGAAATATTTAGAAGCAAAATTTTTGAAGTACCTTTAAAATATAGAATATATTTTGGTGTACGTGTTTATAGGAACATATTTAACTACTTGAAAAGTAATAGTTCAATGCTTCGTACAATTCTTCTAAGTTATCCTTACGGTCAAATGAAAATCCACATATGTACCATTTCTTAAAAGTCTAGCCTTCGTCTACTATGGTGAACTCCTTAGCGTAAACTATCTAATCCTAGCATGGCAAACTAAATATTGATCGATTTAAGGTATTCTATATACGATGCTTCCGTACGCCACATTGACCGACCGTATTTCTTTATTTGGTTATTTCAACTGCTAATTCTAACTAAATTAAATCCCACATGAATATTAACCACTACTTTTTCATACTTACTCTATTTTAATTCAAACCTTCTAAATTTAAACAAAGTAACTCGATATTCTTAGGGATCAACATTAACCAAAAATTTTGTGATGATTTATCATTCCAATGTACTCACTATGCCCGATTCTCACCTATCACTACCGATCAATATCTCTAATAAGACTAACGTCATCGACCTATTTTAATAATTCTAGATTCAGTATCTCAATCGTAACCTATAAACTCCTTTGTACGGTATTCTACGCTGAACTCTACTGATCATAACTCTTATAGATTCTTGTAATTATTATTCTACTATAAATTATTTCTTAGAACTACAATCCCAATTTAGTCCTAAACGTACTGTGACACAACAGTCCAAAGTAGGCTTATGAGCCCGCTTTATTTTACCCTAATGGTACCGGTCCTATGCTGCTGTTACCGTGGGGCAGTACCATTAATATGTGAACCAACGTCCGCGTTAGGACATTCTGGTTAACATTGCAATTTATAAATTAATTATACATTATTCAATTAGGGTTACTAGGATAACGGCTAAGGGAATGTGCAAAAGGTTATGATCAAAACTTAAATAAGACAAGCAAGTAAAATCGTATGGTACTCTCTAGGTATGTGGGTCCATAAACTGACCGTCCCCTTAAGTCTATGGTCATAACTTATTTCTAAGGTTATTCTTAGTATCATCATTTTTTAAGTCTAAGATCCTGCCTTATTTTTAAAATCATACTTAGTATATAATCAGTGTTTATAACTAAAATTAGTACTTATAACCAAAATTAACTCTTAATCGAAATCGCCACTTATGTCTAAGATCGTGACTTATGTGCAAGATCATCACTTAATTTCTACAATCATGGCGTAAATGTACATTTCCGCCGCAGATCTAGGGCCAGGCTCTAATACCACATGTAGTGACCTATCCCAAGCCCTAGTACTCGGAACGACTCACCCGCTGTATTTTGCTAAGGAAAATATAAGGCGTCAAAATTGATACAAAAACACGTCAGCAATGTGATGCAAATCGATGTCAATGGAAGTCAAAATAAAACCTCGAAATCATTGTCAATAATAAACAGTGTACAACGGTCTAAGTGATGGTAAATAATACAACGTCGTAAATAAAGGTGAATGACTAAGTTTCCAACAAATGCATAAACTGAAAACTACAATCTCTTATCCAAACACCTGAATATCCTCGATCTAGCCAGAAATAGTCAATATCCTCACTCTGCATTCTCCTCGACGTAAACTAGGTCATACTTCGAGTCATCTGAAAAATGTAAGAAAGTATAGTATGAGCGACACTTCACCCAGCAAGTAACGTTACCATATTTACCATGAGATCATGCACGGAGAAGCAAATGTAATAAAATAAATAACAGTACCGAAAATAACATGCTTCTCATTCGTAAATGATATTACTGTTTTACCCCTAACATCCAAAATCAAAGAAAATAAGTAGACCCAACAAAGATCCGCAATATAAACCAAGCAAAGGTTAGTCCAAACCAAACATGAAGCAATTTTTTTAAATGATGCAGTGCCAAGTTTCCAAAACTAAAATCAAAGTTGTTCAAATACCAAATTTCCAATCCGGTTTAGTTGTTCAAAAGTCCAAAGTTCAAATAACCAAAATCCGACTGAATCGGTCCAATGTCCAAAATCAAATGCAATGGCTATATCACTTTCTCTACAAGTGATTTATACCGTAAGACTTACGAATTGATTCCCTTAAAAACCAGATATATTATAGACACTCTGTCCTAGACTAGGTCGTTACGTCTATAGCACCAAATATATGCCTTTGCACCCTGTCCCAGACTAGCTAGTTAAGCTCATGCCCGAATATGCATACAGAAGCTCTGTCCCAGACGAGGTAGTTACATCTGCAGCGATCGATAGACAAAATAAGAATCAACTTGACTTAACAATATATTTCACATTATGGGGTGCATTTCGAAATATGAATGCAAAGTTTCCAAAAATATTCTCCAAGTCAAAAAGTTAGTCAAAATTACCAAAAAAGCCCAACTTCAAAGAATCTAAAAAAATAGTCCAAATAATTTCAAAAATTACCAAAAATACCCAACATCTCAATCTCAGCCATGTACATATACACGTACATATTGCCCATACCTATACATGTGCATATACACGCATATACGTGCACGTATTTTCTTCGGCCCCAGCACTGCCCTACCCCCTCAGCCCCAGCACTGCCCTTACTGGTTAGCCCCCTACCTCAGCCCCCAGCCGTTAGCGCAACCCCTCCCCACTCCCCTAACCCAAATTCCACTCCCCTCTCTTCCTCCACATCGGCCAACTCCACAATTTCTCGCCACCTCACTTTTTCTCACATCTAATCCCATAGAAATCAAATATCATTCATGCTAACACACTGTCGTAAAAATCACCGACATCGGAGCACGCACGTGCAGCCTCACGCACGTCCACGTGCGGCCAATGGCCAACGCGTGTGGCTCACACGCTGCCGCTGGTGGTGCGTTCCAACAACCAAAATTTTCATCTTCCTATTTCCAATCCATCCCCAACCTCAAATTGCACAAAAACGCACTTTTAACAAGTCCAAATTTTGTCCAAAACCGTCTAAAACCTACTTTTTATTCACATAAACATATACAATCAAATTCGTATGTTTGGCAAAATTAGACCAGTACCTAGCCCTAGCACAGTCTGACCAATCGGTTCATCCCCCACAATTTTCAACTTCGGCCACGACGAGATCCGTCCTACTCCATACATATATATAAATCCAACACAATGCCCATATTTCAAAACTTTATGTAATTGTACACAAAAATTACCCGACAATCACTCCCCCTCTAAATTTCAGGCGAAATTTGCAGTTCCCACATATATTATTCTAACTAGACCAAACTTCCAACATATACATTCCAATATCATACAAATATATTATAGTTATGCACCATTCAACCATCGGCATAGCTATAGGCACACACCAATTTAAATTTGGCCAGTGGCCTCTTTAAAATCCAAATATTTCCACTCAAAGCGTATACACATATACCATCGACAACCGTAGATACATATAAATAAATTCGTCAATCTATGCAAACAATTGTAAGCATGCATGATCCAAAGTTAATACCAAAAATATGTACATGTGTTTTGCAAAAGCATAACAAATACAATTAGGTTACTTACATTGATTGAATATACTATACCGTAAACGAAGTTGAAATGGATTGAAGCCAAGAATTATTCTTCTTTCTCCCATGGGTGTCTCGGTTGTTGGGGGGGGGGGGGTTGGGGCAGAAATCCTTTTTTTTATTTGTGTTGCGCTTCGGCAGAGAGGGAGATGGTGTGAGGGGACTAAAGATTTTTTTTATATATATAAGGGGGTTGGCCCAAAATGGGGTGATGGGTCAGGAATTCTTAGACATGAGGGGCGAGGAAATGAGGAAGGGTGGTTAAGCGTTATCCATTTTTATTTTATTTTTTCTAATTTTTTTTCAACATGTGAAAAAAATGCACTCAATATATTTTTTTTTATACATGCCAACGCATGATTGGAGACCTTATATTTTGCCTCACAGTTCCATATCTAAACCCACAGTAGTCCACCGAGCATACAATTCAAAAGAGTGCAGAGGCATAAACTTCATACCACTGGCACCAGGGGCGGGTTTTTGTGCGTTTTTGAACATTTTTTTTATCAGTCCAAGGAATATTAAACCTAGTATGAGGAGCTCTAAGTTGATTTACTTGATAAATGATTGCCAGGCTAACTTGTTGTCCAGGGGTTCTTGGTCGCTCAACTGTTCCGCACGTCGACTTGTCTCACTCCTCTCACTTCTCTTCCGTTTACCAGCTTCATTTTCTTCGGTTTGACCAGGACCTTTTCACTTTAGCCATGGCTGCAACTCACGCTGAGACTTCGATTTTGGAAATATTTTTGAGAATTTTCTATTAGGATCGTGTTGTTTTGATGGTGTCGACCTTGGAGAGGAGATTAGGGTTTTCATAATTCTAATTTTGTCGCCAAATGACTCAGATTTGACGAAGGTTTGTTGTTTCATTTCCAAACCTAAAAATCGTACTGAACGTTCATAAGATCTCTGTATAAAATGATTTTTGCCTCTCAGCAACCCCGAAATTCAACAACGTTCACCAAACCCAAAATTCAACATGTTTAATTATTCCATGAAAGTTCAGTAAGCTTACTTCAGCATTCAACAATCCTTTTGTTTTTTCTGTAGCACATATTTTATTTTCTTTTAGGACTTTAAACCTGTTAAATTTCTTAAGATTTCAATTGCTCAATCAATGTGCTGTATAGAGCACCGAAGAAAAAGGGAGAGAGAAACCAAAACTAAAGGGAAAATATCAATTAATTCAAGAATTACAACTGTGATTGGAATGCTGCCTATACAGTTTGCTGCGATCGTTTATGTAGAGGAAGGAGGTTAGTTAAACGCGCAGAAATTACAAGATTATCCCTCAACCGTTTTATTCTACTGTTTTAATTCAGAGGCAGTTTCGTCATTTCATACTTTTTAATTTTCTTCCCGCGTGTTGCAATGCCCCATCTTCTTCATCCGCAGCACACTCCTACTGCTTCAACACCACCGCACCGTCTCCACTTGTAACCGCCTAACTCACGTGCCAATCTCGCCCTTTATTGACTGGTCAGACTAAATCATCTTCCTCCTTTCATATTCTCACCATTTCCCGCAGTCCAAAGTTCTCCAAGGAAGTGTTTGTTCCTTTCACCAATGTGTTCGACGAAATTACTGCATTTGGTTTTCCTGCATTTCCTCAGCTTTGCAATGCTGCTCTTCAACACCCCCCTCAAGCCTTGCTTGAAATAGATGTTGTAAACTCCAAATGCTTTGATTAGCTGCATCAATCTTCTGGAATCCAAAGCCTTTGTGAAAACATCAGCCAATTGCAACTCCGTTCTAATGGGCATCAGTCTAATTCTTCTCTCCTGCACCTTATTTCTAACAATATGACAGTCTATCTCTATGTGCTTCGTTCTTTCATGAAAGACAGGACTTTCAGCTATATGTATGGCACTCTTGCTATCACAGAAAACTTCCATTGGGACCTGACCACTCAATCCTAGATCAGCAGCTAAGTAAAGGAGCCATTGGATCTTGCAGGTCAAGCTAGCTATGGCCCTGTATTCTGCCTCTGCAGAGGACTTAGAAACCGTAGTTTGTTTCTTTGCATTCCAGGATACCAAGGCATCACCAAGGAACACGCAAAAACCAGTCACCGACCTCCTTGTTTCTGAGCAACCTCCCCAATCCGAATCCACAAATGCTTTGAGCTTCAAATCTGTCCCTGATGGAAAAATCAATCCTTGTCCCACAGTCCCTTTTAAGTACCTCAACAATCTATGTGCAGCCTTCCAATGGTTAATAATCAGACAATCAAGAAACTGACTTAATTGTTGGACTGTGAATGAGATGTCTGGTCTGGTTATAGTCAAGTATATAAGCTTTCCAATTAGGCTCCTGTAGCTAGATACTTCTGGGAACAGTTCTGAATCCCCATGAGTCAGTTTCAAATTGGTCTCCATCGGGCTCTTAGCTGGTCTTTAATTTGTGTATCCTGTGTGTTCAAGTAGCTCAAGGGTATACTTCCTTTGATTGATGATTAGGCCCCTCCTGTGACCTAGCTACTTCTATCCCCAAGAAGTATCTAAGGTCACCTAAGTCTTTTATTTTGAATTCAGTGTGAAGCTGGGACTTAATTTGTTGGATAGGCTTGAGTTCTGAGCATGCTAAGATAATGTCATCGACATACACTAAAAGAAGAAGCATACAGGTGGGAGTGTTCTTGATGAAGAGTGTGTAATCATTTCTAGATTGGACAAACCCAGCTTTCAAGAGAAAATGAGTCAACTTTGCATTCCATTCTCGACTGGCCTGCTTAAGTCCGTATAATGACTTCTGCAATTTGCATACCAAGCTTGGATCAGGCAGTGGAAGGCCAGGTGGGGGTATATCTCTTCATGGAGATCTCTATGAAGGAAACCGTTGTTCACATCTAGTTGATGTAGGAACCATCCTTTACTTGCAGCTAACGCTAAAATGACTCTCACAGTGGACATTTTTACTACGGGGGAAAGGTATCTTGATAATTTACCCATATTGTTGGGTATACCCCTTGGTAACCAACCTTGCTTTATATCTCTCAACACTTCCATTTGGGTTATACTTTATCTTATAAACCCATTTACACTCTATAGGTGACTTCCCAAATGGCAGGGGTACAAGTTTCCAGGTATGGTTAGCTTCCAACGCTGCAATTTCAGTATGCATAGCCTCCTGCCATGCTGCACAACATGCTGCTTCTGAATAAGAAGTAGGCTATGCAAGCAAACTAGTATTTAATATATAAGACTTGTATTTAGGTGCTAAGGAGTAAAGAGTATAACATTTTGTCCAAGGATGTGGATGGGTGTGAGTTGGCTGTGGTGTGTTTGTTTGAGAGGTATTGCAGTTGTAGTCTTTGAGGTAGACTGGGGCTTGTTTGACACGTATAGGTCTAGGAGCTGTAGATAGGGGCAGACAGATGTCAATGTTAGAAATCGGCTGAATGAAGGGAGTTGATGAGTTTGATTGTGGTGAGAGTGATGGCAAAGGTGAATCATTATTTTCTGATTGAGAAGTCTCAAGGTGAAGCTGTGGTGATTGAGAAGGAAAAGAAGTGGTGGTTTGGCCATATGGTTCAGGAGTAATGGATATGTCAGGGGCAGGCATGGAGGTGTTGTATGTTGGCGCGGTTGGTTGAGATGATGATGGCAAAGGGAGAGACAGAGTCTTGAATGGAAAATCATGTTCATGGAATTCTACATCTCTGGAGATAAGTATGTTATTGTTCTCCAAGTCCTGTAGTATGTAACCCTTAGATGATTGTGAGATGCCCAGGAAAGTACATCTCTTGGATCTTTGAGCGAATTTCTGTTTGTGAGGGCTTGTATCAACTACGAAGGCTAAACACCCAAGTACTCTCAAATGGGAATATGATGGAGTTCTGTTATACAGCATTTGAAAGGGATTTTTATTGGCTATGGTTGGTGATGGGCTACGGGATATCAGGTATATGGCATGTTGGGCGTAAAACCCCCAGTACTTGGTAGGGATAGAGACATGTATCTTAAGGGCTATAGCCGCGTTAAGTATGTGTTGGTGTTTTCTTTCCACAAGCCCATTTTGTTGTGGTGTGTGCACGCATGATGTCTGGTGCACTATGCCTTTAGATATATAGAATGAAGACATGTTGAATTCTAGGCCATTGTCAGATCTTACCACTTTAACGTTGGCATCAAACTGGGTGTTCACAAAGGTGCAAAAGTTTTGTAGGATACTTCTGGCTTCAGATTTGTATTTCATCAAGTAGATCCAACAAAAACGACTATAGTCATCAACAATAGTAAGAAAGTAACGTTCATTGAACAAGGTTGGGTCCTTATATGGTCCCCAAATGTCTACATGGATTATAGAAAATGGTGAATCTGTTACAGAAGTGGAGATGGGAAAGGGATTCCTTCTCTGTTGGGCTAGGGGGGCAAACAGTACATGGGACGGGGTTCTTTGAACAATAAACAATGAGATCAATTTGTTGTACATCTCTGATTCTTGAGTGAGACATATGGCCCAACCTTGAGTGCCACAAGGAGTACTTCGATTCCGGCTCATTGACATTATCTGATAAGGTTGTGTTAGAGATGAATGGGATAGGACTGAAAGCAGGCTTCAGGTGTGACTGAGTCGCAGTATTCAACTGGTATAATTCTTGATTGGCTTTAGCTGAACCAATCATCGTCATATTTTTCTGTTTATATAGAACACATGCATCATCATGAAAGACCACACTGATCTTGTTAACAGTGGTCAACTTACTTAGGGAGATCAAATTGAATGTAAAGGATGGTATATAGAATACACTCAAGAGAACAAGACATGGTGTGACTATAACTGTGCCAACATGTGTAACAGTTACAAGATTACCATCAGGAAGTTTTACTTTAAGGTTAGAGGCAGGTTTATAAGAATCAAAGTAGTTTAGGGAGCAGACTATATGGTCTGTTGCACCTGAATCCAATACCCATATATTAATATACTTGTTTGGTACATTACCTGCTTTCTTACCTTTGGCAACCTGCTGCTGAGCAGACATTACAGCATGCAACTTCTCACCATTATCTGTAGGAAGAGACTTCTCCCTTGTCTCCTTCAGTTGATGCTCTTGAAGCAAATGCATTAGTTGCACATATTGATCCTGTGTAAACATGGGTGTTACCTGATTATTATATGACAGTTGTAATTCTTTAGACTGTACAGAATAGTCATCATCGTTCCCTTGATACTCAACCAGAGGCTGTTCCTCTACGTTATCATCATATCCAACACAATTAACTTGACCTCTGGGTTTAAATCCAGGCGGATAATCATGCAATTTGTAACATATGTCGATGGTGTGACCAGCAAATCCACAATGAGTGCAAATAGGACATCTGTTGTTGTTTGTTCTATACCTTTGAGCGTTGATTGCTCCTCTTTTGTAATTATTGAATCCACCACGGGATCTAGCACCTTCAGACTCCTGTGTTCCCTTCTGTGGTCTAAAGCTTGACGATCCTTTCCTACATCATAAGGTACTCCTCCTACGCTCAGAATAGCTGATGGATCATTAACAATCCCTTGCTGACCACCTGTATATGCAACCTTCCTTTCGAATTTTACTGCCATCGCAAAGGCCGTATTCACATCCGGCAATGGAGTCATAAGAAGTATCTGAGACTTCACAACTTCATATTCTTCAGATAGTCCTTTCAAGAACTTAATAACAAAGTCATCCTCAACAAACTTAGCAATTTGGGCAGAAACACTACATACACATCTCCCACAATTGCACACAGGAACAGATTTTAAAACTGTCAACTCTACCCACATGATCTTCAATTTGGTATAGTAGTCAGTCACATACATATTATTTTGTTTAACACTATAGAATTCCTCCTGCAGATCCGATAATCTAAAGGCATCAATATTTCCATACCTTAGTTTGAGATCTTTCCAAATGTCCACAGCATCATCAATCCACATAACACTTTTTGCAATTGAAGGTGTTACTGAGTTGATGATCCAAGAAACCACCATGTTATTAGCCTTTGTCCAAACAGGAAATCTGCGATCCTTCTCATCTGGATTCTTTACGGTTCCATCCACGAAACCTAACTTCTTCTTCGAATCCAATGCTCTTCGGATGGTTCTGCTTCATCCATGGTAATTGTGTGAATCAAGAAGTGGTTGCACGATTACTAACGAAGGACTATCACTTGGATAAATGTATAGAGGATCTTTGAACAGATCAACCAGACCAGGATTAACAGAGGTTGAAGCCATGATTACAGGAACTTTTATCAAAAAAAACTTTGCCAAGAACAATATCAATCACATAACATCTCACACTAGGTAACCAAATCTCTCTGATACCATGTTAAATTTCTTAAGATTTCAATTGCTCAATCAATGTGCTGTATAGAGCACCGAAGAAAAAGAGAGAGAGAAACAAGAACTAAAGGGAAAATATCAATTGATTCAAGAATTACAACTGTAATTGGAATGCTGCCTATACAGTTTGCCGCGATCGTTTATGTACAGGAAGGAGGTTAGTTAAACGCGCAGAAATTACAAGATTATCCCTCAACCGTTTTATTCTATTGTTTTAATTCAGGGGCAGTTTCGTCATTTCACACTTTTTACTTTTCTTCCCGTTCGTTGCAATGCCCCATCTTCTTCATCCGCATCACACTCCTACTGCTTCAACACCACCACACCATCTCCACTTGTAACCGCCTAACTCACGTGCCAATCTCGCTCTTTATTGACTGGTCAGACTGAATCATCTTCCTCCTTTCATATTTTCACCATTTCCCGTTGTCCAAAGTTCTCCAAGGAAGTGTTTGTTCCTTTCACCAATGTGTTCGACGAAATTACTGCATTTGGTTTTCCTGCATTTCCTAGCTCTGCAATGCTGCTCTTCAACAAAACCTGTCTAGTCCATTTTATCACCATTCGTTATTAATCAATCGTAATCCGGTCCTAATTGATTCGAAACCTTCTCTCGCTAATAGCTTTCTAAATATATCATCTAGTTGATTTTTAGTTGAGACAAATTCAGTACTAACAAATCTTTTCGCACACGATTCAATATAAGACCACAAAATGCTATTATGATGCATTGTTTTTCTGCTATGTTACACTGGATTTTGTGTAATTTTATAGTTGAATTATTATCACAATATAGGCAATCTCAAATTCCATTTTTATAATCCATCAAAGTTGGTTTCATACAAAATATTCGAACACAACAAGAGGCGGACGAACATATTCGGACTCTAGTGGGAGAAAGAGATACACTATTTTGTTCCTTGAATACTTAAAAACAAGACCACTACAAGGAATCGACAAATACCAAAAATAGGTGGTCAGGTGTTTAATTGATTGCTGTTGTTAAGGTGTTGTGTTTAAGACTTGATTGGAGTCAGTGTACAACCCAAGAATCAAGTACTTTGTAAGGTGAAATGCGACTATTTGATACTGAAAATCCAAGGAAAGATGTTTCTCAGAACTGGAGTAGTTTACATTAACCGAAAGATGATAAATCTTCGGTGTTCTTGCCTTCGTCTTTACTTTTCCGTTTTTGACATTTTCGGTACTTACATTTTCATATCAGTTTGAACTAGTAAAATGTCTTTAAAAGCTTTGATTTTTGTTGAGAATAAACTTCAGACAGTTCTTTCATTTACAAAAAGAATCATGGAATTTGAGTAAAAGAAATTTAGCTATTCAGCGTTTGAAATATTAATGCTCTATTCTGCCAATAGATTAACCAGTTTTAAAAAATGTGCATTTCTAATCTACTAAACATAGTTTATAGTCAAGGATTTTTGGAAATATAAAATAGATATTCTAAGGTTTAGTTTGTGTCTATATCACTTATAAGGTGATCAAAAGTGACCAGTTAACAATGGAGCACTTGTTCTTACTCAATTTGTAGAGGCAACACTCTGTTAAGTTGCAAAGTGTTTTGATGATGAAAAGATGTTTTGAATGAGTTAGAATTATGTTTGATATTTGACGCATGATGGAAAAATACGTTATGATCAAAGATGGTTAAGATTGGAATTCAAAAAGGACATCGATCTCTCAAGGAAGGAGACATCGATCGATCGATGTCACTGACTTCGATCGATCGATGTAAGATCTGAATACATCGATCTCTCCCTCCTTGGACTTCGATCGATCGATGTAGGATCTGAGGACATCGATCTCTCCCATCCTGGACATCGATCGATCGATGTAGGATCTGAGGACATAGATCTCTCCCACCCAGGACTTCGATCGATCGATGTAGGATCTGAGGACATCGATCTCTCCCTTCCAGGGACTTCGATCGATCGATGTCCTCCAGAATTCAAATTTTCTGAACGTTTGAACAAAATCCAAGGAAGATTTTCAAGGTTTTCTCTTTCCAATCTTCTTCAAACTTCTTGTGGACTTTAACCCAACTGATTACATGCTTCCTTACTATTGTAAGCTTGTCTAAGATTCTCTAGGGTGGCTATCCAAGATCAAATCACTCCATAGGGTGGCTAGAGACTATTTTGGCTTTGTCTTGGCATTTTTGAAGATGAAGACATGGTGGAAGGCCTCAAAAACGTGGTGAACTTTATCTATAAATAGAGGAGGCTTGGATGAAGCAATTACACACTTTCAACATCATCTAGCTTCATCTTACATTGTTGTATATTTCTCTCATACTTGTAAATTTGTTTAAAGCTTGTCTAGCTTTCTTTGATCTTCATTGTTTGTATATTGAGAGAAAGAGAGTCAAGCACAAGAGGAACCATAAATATTTGATCTCTAGCTTGTGCTTAGACTTGTGAGAAAGTGTGAACCTTACTATATATCTTCAACCCATTGTGAGAAGTTCTTGAGAGAACTTTTGTTGAAGCTGTGAGGAAGCAAGAAGTTGTTCTTGCTAAGAGCTGTAGTTGTTGTAGTTGCACAAGTGTGTTGTGCAAGAAGTTGCTGTTGTTGTTGCTTACACTAAAGTGTTAGTGTAAGTGTTGCTGTGGTTGTTCTTATTGTTCATAATAAGAAGAGTAGTTGTTGAAAATCCACTTTGGAAACAAAGTGGTAGTGGAGTAGAATCATTTACGATTCGAACCACTCTATATCCGGTGTACTCTTTTATTGTCTCTCATCTCCAATTCTTGCTCTGATTTTGAATACCTTTTTGAGTTGAGAAAAACAAGAAAATTTCGCTAAAGAGCCAAACACTCTATTCACCCCCCCCCTCTAGAGTGTATTTCGGACCTTACAATTGGTATCAGAGCCAAACCTTGATTGCTTGGCCAATCTTTGCAAGTAGCAAGGTTAAAAGATCATGGCAACCTCAACCTCAACCTCAACCTCAACCTCTTCATCTCCTAAGCCTACTACACTATTTTCCGGATCAAACACTAAAGCTCCTATGTTTGATGCCCAAAACTACTCTTTGTGGAAATTTCGAATGATCAATCATTTGAAAGGCTGTGGATTTGATATATGGAGAGCTGTTGTCAAAGGAATTGAAGTTCCAATGATTACCAACTCAAAAGGAGAATCAATGTTTAAAGATGAGGATGACTACACCGACGAAGAGAAGATAAAGTTCGCCATCAATGGCAAAGCTTTTGACATTCTCTCAAGTGCTCTAACCACCACTGAGCTCATTAGACTCCAAGGTCTTGAAACAGCCCACGAGGCATGGAAAAGGCTTGAAATGATACATGAAGGAACTGAGCAAGTAAGAATGGCCAAAAGACTCATGCTCATGAAGGAGTATGAGATGTTCGAAATGAAGAGTGGTGAGAAGATTGAGGAGACAATCGATCGATTCACACGAATAGTGAATCAACTCTCCATGGTTGACAAGAAAATCTCAAACGAAGACCTTGTCTCAAAACTCCTTAACTCCTTGCCAAGAGAATGGACACCCAAAGTCACCGCCATCACCGAATCAAAGAATCTCAAGACTCTTACTCTTGATGAGCTATCCGGTAATCTTCTTACTCATGAAATTCTTATTGATGAACAAAATAGGATGAATCCCATCAAGCCTACACAAACATCACACAAAGGATTGGTGGTAGAGTCCGATGATTCGGATGAGGAAGTTGCCCTTCTTGTAAGAAAATTTAGAAGAATGGCAACTAGAAACAAAGCTCAAGCAAGAAAGTTTTTCAAGAAACCATCTAAAGAAAAAGAAGCAAGTGAAAATTGCTATAGATGTGGTCGACCCGGTCACTTCATTGCCGACTGCCACGTAAAAGAGCCGCAAAAGCAAGAGAAGAAGGTCTTTCCTCAAAAGAAGAAAGCCCTCAATGCGGAGGTAACCACGTGGGATGATCTTCTTTCGGAATCGGAAGGAGAAGAGAGTGAAGATCAAGGTGTTGGACTTGTGGCAATGGTTGAAAATTCAAAGGTTCAACATACTTGTCTTATGGCGATTGAAGACGACCTTGAGGTAAATTCTAACCCTTCAAATTTGCATGATGAAATAGGAGATTTGCAAGATGACTTTGAGAAATTAAATTTGAAATATAAGCATTTAAAGAAAGAATTCAAGAAATGTATTTTAGAAAATAAGAGCTTGCATGACAAAAATATTTTGATGTTTCAAGAGCATGATATCATACTTACCATGCACAAAACCGTAGCTCTTGAAAATGAAGAAATTAGAAAAGAATGTGAAAAACTAAAATTAGACTTACAAAGACTAACAAATGGCAAAAACAACTTAGATATACTACTTGGGAATCAAAGAATCGGAAATGATAAATCCGGTTTAGGATTTAACTCATCATCCTCTATTAAACCTAAGTCTTCAAAGAAAAAGGCAAACAATAGAAAAACACACCAAAGTTCATCATCTTCTAAAAAGCTTGTACCCACTTGTTTTTATTGCAACAAGCTAGGACATGTAAAGAAAGCATGTAGAGCTCGATTTGAGAGCACATATGTTTGGAAGCCTAAGGGTCAAAAAACTAACCCTAAAGGACCCAACCATCAAAGGGTACCAATGCATACATCTTTTGGTTTTGTAGGCTCTCAAGATAAATGGAGTAGCCAAAGAAGAAGGAACCAAATGGCTTATGGACAGCGGATGTTCAACTCACATGACCGGAGACAAGACGTTGTTCACCAAGCTCAAGCTCCAAGATGGTGGAACGGTGCATTTTGGCAATGGGAGAGCCAAAATCCTTGGACATGGAGAAATTGGTAATTCTTCCTTTACTATTAATAATGTACTATATGTAGAAGGGCTTAAGTATAATTTGATAAGTGTTAGCCAACTATGTGATGCTAATTTTCAAATTGAGTTTGTGAAAAGAAAATGTGTTATGAAAAAGAACGATAAGATTGTTTTCGAAGCTATTCGTAAAAATGATGTTTACAAATTTAGCACACATGATTTGATATCACAAAATGTTTCTTGCCTAGTTGCCAAAAATGATTTGACTCAACTATGGCATAGACGACTTGGACACATTAGTTTCAAGAATTTCAAAGAGATTTGCAAAAATGAAAAAGTCTAAGGTCTTCCAAAATTAAATTTCGAAAACCATGGCTTATGCGACACTTGTCAAAAGGCAAAACTTGTTAAAACAAGTTTCAAGCCCAAAAGTGAAATCTCCACCACCAAACCTCTACAATTGCTTCATATGGATTTGTATGGGGATATTGGTACAGCAAGCCTAAGTGGAAAACATTACACTTTTGTGGTGGTAGATGACTACTCTAGGTACACTTGGGTAATGTTTTTAGCTAAAAAGAATGATGCGTGTCAAGAATTTATAAAGCTTTGTAAGAGATTAGAAAATCAAAGAGAAGACACAATTAAGGAAATTAGAAGTGATAGAGGTGGTGAGTTTGATGGAGAGTTTCAAGAATTTTGTGTATCCAAAGGGTATGGACACAATTTTTCAGCTCCAAGAACTCCTCAACAAAATGGTGTTGCGGAAAGGAAAAATAGAACACTTCAAGAAATGAGTAGAGCCATGCTAAACGAATTTGAGCTACCCAAATATTTTTGGGCCGAAGCGGTAAATACCGCTTGTCATGTGATCAATAGAGTTTATTTGAGACCATTTCTCAAAAAGACTCCTTATGAGCTTTGGAAAGGTAGAGTACCAAATATTGGTTATTTCAAGGTTTTTGGTTGTAAGTGTTTTATACTTAACACCAAAGACAACTTGGATAAACTCGACTTCAAAGCAGATGAAGGAATCTTTATGGGCTATGCTCAAAATAGCAAAGCATTTAGAGTATATAATAAGAGAAGTATGAAAGTTGAAGAATCAATTCATGTCAAGTTTAGTGAATTCATTGATGATAAGTCAAACGACAATAATGATGATGATGAAGATGAAATAATCGAAGTAAGTCATATAGAAAAATTTGAGAATCCAAAAGGTAATATTGTCATCGACCTTAGGATTGATCCACTTGAACCTAATGTTGAAGATGAAGAAGTAGGAGGAGATACCTCAAATTTGCCGGATTCATATAAATATAGGAAAGATCACCCTAAAGAGTTGATACTAGGTGAAACTAGCCAAGGTGTAATGACAAGGAGAAAATTCAATGAAAATGCCTTCATTTCACAAGTTGAGCCTAAAAATATAAAAGAAGCAATAAATGATGAAGATTGGGTATTAGCTATGCAAGAAGAATTAAATCAATTTGAAAGAAGTGATGTTTGGGAATTAGTTGCTAAACCTAGTGATCATCCTGTAATTGGCACCAAATGGGTATTTAGGAACAAAATGGATGACAAAGGAAACATCACTAGAAACAAAGCTAGGTTAGTAGCCCAAGGCTATAGACAAGAGGAAGGCATAGACTACGATGAGACTTTTGCCCCCGTGGCTAGGTTAGAAGCTATTAGGATGTTATTAGCATATGCATGCTATAAGGATTTCAAACTATATCAAATGGATGTGAAATCCGCATTCTTGAATGGAATAATTCAAGAAGAGGTCTATGTAGCTCAACCTCCGGGATTTGAAAATCATGATTATCCAAATCATGTTTTTAGACTCAAAAAGGCCCTTTATGGACTTAAACAAGCTCCTAGGGCTTGGTATGATAGATTAAGTAACTTCCTACTTGAAAACGAGTTTTCAAGAGGAAAAGTCGACACTACTCTTTTTATTAAAGAACAAGGAAACCATCAATTGCTTGTTCAAATTTATGTGGATGATATCATATTTGGTGCTACTAATGATTCTCTTTGTAAGCATTTTGCTAAATTGATGGAAGGAGAATTTGAAATGAGCATGATGGGTGAACTCAACTACTTTCTTGGTCTACAAATCAAGCAAACTCAAGATGGAGTGTACATATCTCAAACAAAGTATACGAAGGATTTGCTCAAGAAGTACAAATTCGAGGATGGAAGAAGTGTGAGCACTCCGATGAGCACAAGTACAAAGCTTGACAAAGACGAAAAAGGAAAGCCGGTTGAGGTAACGAAATATAGGGGTATGATTGGAAGTTTACTTTATTTAACCGCTAGTAGACCGGATATTTTGCATGCTGTGTGCTTATGTGCTAGATTTCAAAGTATGCCTAAGGAATCTCATTTAGTTGCCATTAAACGTATCTTTAGGTATTTGAAGGGAACTTTAAACTTCGGTTTATTTTATCCCAAAAATGGTTGTTTTGATCTAAGAGGATATAGTGACTCCGACTATGCCGGAAATCTTGTTGATAGGAAAAGCACCTCCGGGACATGTCAATTTCTTGGAGATTGCTTAGTTTCTTGGTTTTCCAAGAAACAAAATAGTGTGTCACTTTCCACGGCGGAATCCGAATATGTATCGGCCGCTTCGTGTTGTGCACAACTACTTTGGATGATCAACACCTTGAACGATTATAATGTTAAGTTTGAAAAAGTTCCCATCCTATGTGATAATACCTCAGCCATAAGTATAGCACAAAACCCGGTTCATCATAGTAGAACAAAACACATTGAAGTAAGGCATCACTTCATAAGAGATTGCATTCAAAAAGGATTGGTATGCGTTGAGTTCGTTCCAACAAATGACCAGCTGGCGGATATCTTTACCAAATCCCTCCCCACCGAGACATTCGAATCAATTAGAACAAGATTAGGAATGATAAACAATGATTAAAAGGTTAGAAATGTCAAAATTGCAGAAATTAGCACACATAGATCGATCTATGTGAAAAACCTCAGAGACTGATGTCTCTTAAAGACATCGATCGATCTATGTCTAGGACATCGATCGATCGAAGTCCCAGACATCGATCGATCGATGTCTGCGCTGACAGGGGATTAAAAGCTGCACTTTTCTCCTTCCCCTTCACTTTCCCTCTTCCTCCACCGAAAATCCCTAACTTTTTCTCTCAAAAACTCAAAACTCTTCACTCAAAACTCCAAAACCTTTAGATAAATCTCCATTTTTTTCAAATCAGTCATCCTTTACACAAATTACATCTATTCCTCCCAAAAATCCGAACCCTAGCTCTAAACAATGGCACCAAGAATGAAGCAAACAGCAAAAAGGCAAAGAACTTCTGAGGAAGAGGATACTACACCACCCCACTCTAATCCTCAAGTGCCAACAGATTCTAGAACACAAGGATTGAGGAAGAGGGCCACTTCCTCCCACAACTCAATGTTGATTGAAACAAGGAGCAAATTAACAGTCAACAATTTTCCCTGGCTCAAACCCTCAGACTACAAAGATGCTATGAAAGAGCCAACTGGTACAGGTAAATTTGCCTATATCACTCTTAGAGCTCAAATGGTTTTCATTGAATGGGAGCGCAAGAAGAGGGCAACCATTCCATTAAAATTGCTCAAAATTGAAGATATTTTGAGCAATGAAGAATTAAAACCAATCATTGATTGGTTTGATGTTCAAAAATGGAGACCTGTGTGGGAGGTCTCACAGATGACCAATATATCTACCCGGTATACTAGAATGTTTTATGCAAATATGTGGGTAGATTTTAAACATGGGGAGCCTTATGCATTGAATACAATAGTCGAAGGCAATTTGTTGATGTTTACAGCTAAAACATTCAACGAATTGCTTGAGGTTCCGGATGAGGGGTTGAACGACTTTGATCCATGGAAGTGGGATTCATTTAAGTATCAAGTTTCAGAAAATGAGGTTAAACATTTTCTTGGCTTTCACCCCACCAAGAATACTAACGACATGCCTTTAGTATACAGAGTCTTACTTGCCATTGTCACTTTCTGTATCAATGGAAAATCGGCAAAACTCCCGAGCAATTTAGACTTTTACATTGCGTACCGTATTGCTATGAAGGAGCCCTTAAATTTTGGGGAGATTGTGTTTGCCAATATGTTGGAAGCCGCCACCAAGAAATCAAAAGCGCTTCCCTATAGCAATCTCATATATAGATTGCTCAAAAAGGCCAATGTGGAGTTGAATGATGATTTCACGGATCAAATCACAAACAAAGACTATTATACCAAGGCTAACATTCAACAAATCCACAAATCTCGGAAAGAGGCTCAAAAACGGGGTGGACAACAAGAAGAAGACGAGGAAGAAGAACGTGAAGAGCCTATCCCCCCACCTTCCCCTACCGAACCTCAAACGGAACCATCTTCTCATCCATCACCACAACCAACCCCCCAACAAACCGCCACTTCCCAGAAAGAAAAAGGTAAAGCCCCAATGACGGCGGAAAGTGATTCTGGGGATGAGTTTGATGCAGAAGCCGAAATTGCCGACGTTCGTCATACTCTCGGTCAATGGGGAGAAGACTTGGCTACAGAGGCATACCGGATTGATGACCTACAAAAGGAGTATAAAAACTTTCAGGCACGCATCAACTCCATCGAAACAAAGGTCTCCACTGAGGTTGCGGAACTAAAAACCGAGTTAGCCGTACAGAAGACGAAATATCAAAAGCTAAAGACAAAGCTCAAGGCTGCTCTCTCAGGACTATGTTTCTCCTCCGATGAGGAGTAGTACCTTATGATTTCCCATCCCCCCCGTACTTATGTTCCTTTTGCAAGTTTGCGTTTACTTATGTATCTCACAACTTGATATTTTCTTCATGGTATTTTCGCTTTGATATCTCTCGTTTTTTTTGATGTTTTCAAAAAGGGGGAGATGAATGTTGGTTAGTATATGTGATTTTTAGCATGATGGGGTAATATGAGATATGGTTTTGGCATGCTAGTTGATCATGGCTTGGTATATGAGGTATATTTGATCATGGCTTGGTATATGAGGTATAATTTTTGGAATACTAGTTAATCATGGTTTGGTATGGTTTTGACATGATATAGTTTTGACCAGATTTTAGCATTTGAGTCAATGATATATTGGGCATGCTAAGTGAATTTTTTTTTAGTTTGATATTGTTGGTAAGCATGATTGGGCATTAACACATGTATAGCATGTTCTTGCAAAAATAGGTTGAAAATTTTGGTATGGTTTGGTTAAGCATGGCTAGACTTATATTGGTTATTAACACATAGCTTAGCTTGATAAGATGAATTTGGTATGGCATGACATGAAGTTCTTTGATATCTTTACATATGAAACATGATGCATAAGTTGAGGGGGAGCATGAACTAAGGGGGAGCTGTAAAATATCAAGCTTAGTTGAAAAAGAATCATGTAAAAACATCTTTTGAATTGTTGTTTTGAAATCATCAAAAAAGGGGGAGATTGTTAAGTTGCAAAGTGTTTTGATGATGAAAAGATGTTTTGAATGAGTTAGAATTATGTTTGATATTTGATGCATGATGGAAAAATACGTTATGATCAAAGATGGTTAAGATTGGAATTCAAAAAGGACATCGATCTCTCAAGGAAGGAGACATCGATCGATCGATGTCACTGACTTCGATCGATCGATGTAAGATCTGAATACATCGATCTCTCCCTCCTTGGACTTCGATCGATCGATGTAGGATCTGAGGACATCGATCTCTCCCATCCTGGACATCGATCGGTCGATGTAGGATCTGAGGACATCGATCTCTCCCACCCAGGACTTCGATCGATCGATGTAGGATCTGAGGACATCGATCTCTCCCTTCCAGGGACTTCGATCGATCGATGTCCTCCAGAATTCAAATTTTCTGAACGTTTGAACAAAATCCAAGGAAGATTTTCAAGGTTTTCTCTTTCCAATCTTCTTCAAACTTCTTGTGGACTTTAACCCAACTGATTACATGCTTCCTTGACTATTGTAAGCTTGTCTAAGATTCTCTAGGGTGGCTATCCAAGATCAAATCACTCCATAGGGTGGCTAGAGACTATTTTGGCTTTGTCTTGACATTTTTGAAGATGAAGACTTGGTGGAAGGCCTCAAAAACGTGGTGAACTTCATCTATAAATAGAGGAGGCTTGGATGAAGAAATTACACACTTTCAACATCATCTAGCTTCATCTTACATTGTTGTATATTTCTCTCATACTTGTAAATTTGTTTAAAGCTTGTCTAGCTTTCTTTGATCTTCATTGTTTGTATATTGGGAGAAAGAGAGTCAAGCACAAGAGGAACCATAAATATTTGATCTCTAGCTTGTGCTTAGACTTGTGAGAAAGTGTGAACCTTACTATATATCTTCAACCCATTGTGAGAAGTTCTTGAGAGAACTTTTGTTGAAGCTGTGAGGAAGCAAGAAGTTGTTCTTGCTAAGAGCTGTAGTTGTTGTAGTTGCACAAGTGTGTTGTGCAAGAAGTTGCTGTTGTTGTTGCTTACACTAAAGTGTTAGTGTAAGTGTTGCTGTGGTTGTTCTTATTGTTCATAATAAGAAGAGTAGTTGTTGAAAATCCACTTTGGAAACAAAGTGGTAGTGGAGTAGAATCATTTACGATTCGAACCACTCTATATCCGGTGTACTCTTTCATTGTCTCTCATCTCCAATTCTTGCTCTGATTTTGAATACCTTTTTGAGTTGAGAAAAACAAGAAAATTCCGCTAAAGAGCCAAACACTCTATTCACCCCCCCCCCCCCCTCTAGAGTGTATTTCGGACCTTACACACTCTATCCTACTTAGGCCCTGCCCTTTGCAAATCTAATCTTATATTTGCTGGAGAAGGAAGAAGTTCCCATTGAAGAGATTGATTTGGAAACTAAGTATGCAGCATTTGAAACGAAAAATATAATGTAAATGAAAAAGGTTTGTCAAAGCATTAAAGGTAAAGAAGTAAAGGTGGGGGTGGATAATGATAATGCTATGGGTCAAGGAGAGGGTGACCAGTTTGTAGAAACTGAAAATGATGAGATATTGGAAGCTGGTGCAGACACTGAGATCCAAATTTCAGATATTAAGGACTGGGTTAATGCGGCGTCAGATGAAAAGATAATTAGGAAAGACAAAGAGATTGAGGAACTCTATCACGAAATTGCCAATCTGAAGCAAGAAAATAAGAAAGAAAAGGACATATTTGCCAAGTTAAAGAAAAAATTCAAGCTCATTCGTCACAAATTTTTTTCATCCGACGATGTTCAGTGTTTTAGAAGATAGCGCCAAATCAATCACCAATAATTACGTAACCAATCACGATTTAAATAGAAATCATAATCTTTCTGCATTTATATACAGAATATTTTTCATATTTAGATAAAAAATATACTATAGACAGTGAGCCATATTATATACAAAATGTGAATGAAAGACGACGTTCATTCTTCCACCGAATCACTTCCGTGTAACATGGTATCAGAGCATATTATGGACCTGTAAGACTCAAAAAAAGAATAATCAATATCTATGAAAAACCTCTCCCGGCCGAGAATATGACCAGAAGACCAGTCCAAACCAACCATAAATCACAAACAGCCTACCCAACTTCATCAGCGTCATTATCGTTCCGTGTATCTTTCTCGGCCAAACGACCAAATACACATAGAACCCCACCAACCATAGTAAATAGCCACCGGACAAGTCTAAGCCAAGACAAGCCACGACCAAGAACTATAGAAACAATGTGCTTCAGATTAGTGGGGCTTAGAAACAACTTCGTCAGCGCCTAAATTCAACCAACAACAACATACTGCATATCAAAACTGTCGGAGGTATTGAAATGAGTTGGGAAGAGTTTGGGCAAATGGGTTTGTCAAAAGTTGACAACCACCATACTTTGAGCTTAATTATGATTAGTGTTCATTAATCAAAAACGAAAACTAATAATTTCGAAATTATCTACGTAACAAGTAGATGACTTTAGGATTTTGAATCACTCAATTCCGATACCGGGTGAATGAGAAATTAATGCTCAAAGTTGGAGTAAAATTGGAAGGAAATTGGGAAAAGTGGTGATGTGGCCTCTTGAGGAGTGAACACATCACCCCTTAAGTGGAATACCACATTGGCCATTTGAGATGAAAAGGCCACCATATATAGTTTTAGTTGGAGCTTTCTAAAATGTGCCCTTGGGCATGAGAAGTTTTTGACAGAGTCAGGACACAGCTCAGGCAAGGTTCACCACACACACGCGCGCACGCGCGTCGCCGTCGCCGCCCGTCCGACCGGCTTGGCTCGGCTCATGCCTCATGGGTTTGTGGGTCTGGCTGATTCTTGTCTTTTTGGAGAAATTTTCTTTTACATTTTTCTAGAAAAATAAATCAAGCGATCCAACGGTTGAAATATTTCTGATCATAACCGTTGCAAGATCTAACGGTTGTGGATCGTAGTCTACACGGATTATGATCTAACGGCTGAGATCGTATCTGGTAGTGGTTCTTCGTCTAGATCTAACGGTTGTGGATCGTAGTCTACACGGATTATGATCTAACGGCTGAGATCATATCTGGCAGCAGTTTCTTCATCCGACGGTCTACGTTTAAAACTATTGCGGTTTACGATCCAACAGCTGTGGATGAAAACCGTCTGATCCGACGGCTGCGGTTTAATCTGGAGATTAACCGTCTAATCCTTCCCGCCTATAAATAAAACGCCTCTGTTCTTCCAAACCTCTGCGCTTCCACAGCTTTTCTCCTCTTCCATTTTCGATTTTTGCATACTGCTGCTGTACTGTTGTTATATTTCCAGTTCGAGAAATCAGAGCATCCCACAGGTTTGCCGAGTTCTTTACGTTGCTGTGCCGCTTCGTATGAACTATTAGCCATTGTATCCTGGGAGACGTTTGCTGTTTCTGGTTGGGCACTTCGTACCGGAGCAAATCGTCTTAAGGACAGAGTCCTTAGACTCGCCTCGGTTCTGCTTGCATTTCATCAATTTACACAAACGCACACAGTACACTACAGTTGACTACAGTTTCTAACATTCTTAAGACAATTTTTGTATATATACTATAATCTGTTTCGGTTTTCTGGTTGCGTTTACTGCATCTATTTGTACGAGACTAATCGGTTTCGTGTTCTGTTTCTGTGTTGCATCCACAGAATCTGAAATGGAGAACGAAAGTTCAAACTCCTTCAATGGCGTGCACCTTGGTCCGTCCGAGGAAGTGAAAAATGTTGTTCCAGTTGCACCCGCTGCCATTCCTGCTCATGTTCCTGCTGTTGGACAGGCTGAGAAACCGGAGAAGTTTGGAGGCAGTTACTTCAAACGATGGCAGTAGAAGATGCTGTTCTTTTTAACAACTCTGGGGCTAGCAAAGATGCTGACCGAGAATCTTCCAGTGGTGATACCAGTCGAGGATCAGAACGTGAATATGCAGAATAGCTTGATAGCTGAAGCATGGAAATATAGTGATTATGTCTGTTTGAGTCATATTTTAAGTTGTCTCGATAATTCTCTATATGGACTATATAGTACCTTTAAGACTGCAAAATCTTTATGGCAGGCTTTAGACAAAAAATACAGGACAGAGGATGCTGGTGCGAAGAAATTTATCATTGGTAAATTTCTTGATTTTAAGATGACTGATTCAAAAACTGTTGTTTCTCAGATTGAGGAACTTCAGATGTTAGTGGCTGAAATGGAAGAAGAGGATATGTCCCTTAGTGAATCTTTCCTTGTTGCTGCTGTGATTGAGAAGCTACCTCTTTCGTAGAGGGAATTCAGGAGCTATCTCAAACATAAGCGAAAGGAGATGTCCTTGGAAGATCTGATTGTTCGATTGCGTATCGAAGAAGACAACCGCAGATCTGAGAAAAAGTCTGCTCAATTTTCTGGTCAAGCAAAGGCTCATGTCCCAGAGGCGACGAAGAAAAAGAAAGACAAGTTGGGAATGAAGAACAAAGGCAAAGAGATTGCCAAAACGTTCACCGGAAAATGCTACAACTGTGGCATTCAGGGGCACCAGAGCAGTGACTGTCGCAAGCCGAAGAAGAGACAAGAGAAAGCGAAGGCGAATCTGGTTGGTGCAATGGAAGATCTGGATCTTTGTGCTGTTGTGAGTGAATGCAACATTGTGGGAAATCCGCACGCATGGTGGCTGGACACGGGAGCTACGAGACATGTTTGTGCAAACAAGGCAATGTTCACAGAATACAAGCCCGTTGATGGTGCACAGCTTTACATGGGAAATGATGCTTCATCAAAGATTGAAGGTGAAGGAAATGTTGTTTTGAAGTTGACTTCTGAGAAGTTTCTGACTCTGCAGAATGTTCTACATGTTCCTGACATTAGGAAGAATTTGATCTCTGGCGCTTTGATGGTGATGCATGGGTTTAGACTTATGTTAGAGTCTAACAAAGTTATTATTTCAAAGAATGGGTTGTACTTGGGGAAGGGGTATTTGGCAGATAGAATATTTAGGATGAATGCTATTACCATTGTACCCAAGAAAGGAAAAGTTGTGCCCGTAGTTGCTAATGAGAATGCATCTACTTCTGCTTATATGCTTGAGTCTTCATGTTTATGACATTTACGTTTGGGACACGTTAATTACAAATCAATTCAAAGAATGATTAATCTTGATTTGTTGCCTAAACTGAATTTGACTAAGAAAAAAATGCCAAGTTTGTGTTGAAGCGAAAATGACTAAGGCTCCATTTTCTTCAATTGAAAGAAACACTGAAGTGTTAGATTTAATTCATACAGATGTGTTTGATTTAAAGCTTGTGCAAACAAGAGGTGGTAAAAAGTACTTTATAACTTTTGTTGACGATCGCACTAGATACTGTTATGTTTATTTGCTAAGTAGCAAAGATGAGGCCGTTAATGCTTTTAAGGATTATAAGAATGAAGTTGAAAATCAACTTAGCAAACGAATTAAGATAATTCGTAGTGATAGAGGTGGTGAATATGATACACCGTTTAATGAATTTTGTTCAGAACATGGCATTATCCATCAAACGACTGCGCCATACTCACCTCAATCCAATGATATTGCTGAACGCAAGAATAGAACTCTTAAAGAGATGATGAATGCTATGTTGATAAGTTCGTGTTTGCCTCAGAACTTGTGGGGGGAAGCAATTCTCTCCGCCAATGTCATTCTAAATAGAATTCCATCTAAAAAGATGGATAAAACCCCTTATGAACTTTGGAAAGTTTATAAACTTAGTTTCAAATACTTAAAAGTGTGGGGGGTGTCTGGCTAAGGTAGCAGTTCCTAAACCAAGACAAGTCAGAATAGGGCCCAAAACAATTGATTGTATATTCATAGGATATGCAACAAACAGTAGTGCATATCGATTCTTGGTGCACAAGTCTGACATCCCTGACATACATGAAAATGTTGTCATGGAGTCAAGCAATACAGTGTTTTTTTTGAAGACGTCTTTCCAAAGAAAGATAGAAATGATGAAGAAGCCAGCACGAGTAAGCGAGCTCGGGATACAATGGCTCAAGAAATTGACGAACCCCGTCAAGGCAAGCGAGCCAGAAGACCCACTTCTTTTGGACCAGATTTTCTAACCTTGATGGTAGAGAACGAGCCAAGGACCTTTCCAGAGGCAATGTCAACACCAGAATCTCCATTCTGGAAAAAGGCAATGAGCAGTGAGATAGAATCTATTCTCCAAAATCACACTTGGGAGCTGGTCAATCTTCCACCGGAAGTAAACCACTCGGATGTAAGTGGATTTTCAAGAAGAAGTTTAATAAAGATGGATCTATCGACAAATACAAAGCGCGGTTGGTAGCCAAAGGTTATCGACAAAAAGAAGGGTTTGATTTCTTTGACACTTACTCACCAGTGACAAGGATTACGTCAATCAGAGTGCTAGTCGCGATTGCAGCAGTCTATGACTTAGAAATCCATCAGATGGATGTTAAGACGGCTTTTCTGAATGGTGATTTGGAGGAGGAGATATACATGGAACAACCAGAAGGGTTTGTTGTGCCAGGACAAGAGAAGAAAGTTTGTAGACTTGTTAAGTCTTTGTACGGACTTAAACAAGCACCAAAACAATGGCATTTGAAGTTTGATCAAGTAATGATGACAAACGGCTTCAGGATCAACGAGTGTGACAAGTGTGTTTACATCAAAAACACACTTAATGCCTATGTAATAGTATGTCTCTATGTAGATGTCATGTTAATCATGGGCCGTACTCATGACATAATCTTGAATACCAAGAAGATGTTAACATGGAATTTTGATATGAAGGATATGTGGGTTTCCAATGTTATTCTAGGAATTAAGATTTCTAGGGTAACTGAAGGATTGATCATGTCACAAAGTCATTATATTGAGTCCGTTCTCAAACGATTCAATATGTTTGATGCAAAACCAGTAAAAACCCCACTTGACTTAAGTATGCACTTAAGGAAGAACCAAGGTGAACCAGTATCTCAATTGAAGTACTCACAAGTGATTGGAATTCTAATGTACATAACAAACTGTACAAGACCAGACTTAGCTTGCTCAGTAAACAAATTGAGCAGGTTTTCCAGTAATCCAAGTGAAGATCATTGGAAAGCTCTAAATAGAGTGATGAGGTACTTGAAGTACACAATGAATCTTGGATTACATTATGCAAGATATCCAGCGGTATTGGAAGGATACTCCTATGCAAACTGGATATCAGATTGCAAAGACTCTAAATCCACAAGTAGATATTTATTCACTGTTGGTGGTGGTGCTGTGTCATGGAAATCCACTAAGCAAACATGCATATCTCGATCCACAATAGAAGCCGAGTTTATAGCATTAGACAAAGCTGGAGAAGAGGCTGAATGGCTTCGAAATTTTCTGGAGGATGTTCCATGTTGGCCTAAGCCAATTGCTCCTATTAGCATACACTGTGATAGTCATTTAGCTATAGGACGAGCTCAAAGTGGCATCTACAATGGTAAGTCACGACACATACGTCGGAGACATAATACCATTAATCAATTGATCTCTGATGGTGTGATTTCCATTGATTACATAAAATCAAAGGAGAATCTTGCGGATCCGCTTATCAAAGCTCTGCCTAGAGATCAGATGTCTAAATTGACAAATGGAATGGGACTTAAGCCTACAAAGCAAGAATCTTTGTAACGGTAACCCAACCTTGTTGACTGGAGATCCCAGAATCTAGGTTCAATGGGAAAACTAAGTTATAAAGGTTCAGTTAGCACTTACCCATTCTGATAAACAAAAGTGCTGTCTGCAGAGAATAGTTAGGGTAAGCTAGAGCTTTTAATGATGTCCTATATCTTGATAAATCAAGTGGAGTATGGCAGAATACTCTTGATAGGAGTCACCTATGTAAGTGTGAAGTGGGGCCGCTTCTATGAGAATTCTGAGAGGCAAGAATTCTCTAATACACTTTTTGAAACCAGGTTGTTCATGGCCAAAATGAACACAACCATGAGAACCAATAAGGGGTGTCAAAGGAAATGTTGTGTGAGTATCATTGTCTAGGTTCATAATAAAGGCTGATAGTTCAAGACATCAGGTCACTAACTAGCTGAGTGGATCCGATGGTATATCACTAAGAAAGGTTCAAATCCAGAAGCTACCTCTTCTGATGCAACATATCCTTGTCTGATTTCTCGATTGAGTCTGCATCTGCATCTGCATTAATTTTCATTCATGTGGGGGATTTTTGGAGGTATTGAAATGAGTTGGGAAGAGTTTGGGCAAATGGGTTTGTCAAAAGTTGACAACCACTATACTTTGAGCTTAATTATAATTAGTGTTCGTTAATCAAAAATGAAAACTAATAATTTTTAAATTATCTACGTAACAAGTAGATGACTTTAGGCTTTTAAATCACTCGATTCCGATACCGGGTGAATGATAAATTAATGCTTAAAGTTGGAGTAAAATTGGAAGGAAATTGGGAAAAGTGGTGATGTGGCCTCTTGAGGAGTGAACACATCACCCCTTAAGTGGAATACCACATTGGACATTTGAGATGAAAAGGCCACCTTATAAAGTTTTAGTTGGAGCTTTCTAAAATGTGCCCTTGGGCATGAGAAGTTTTTGACGGAGTCAGGACGCAGCTCAGGCAAGGTTCACCACACACGCGCGCTACCTCTGCCCACCCGTCCGTCCAGCTCAGCTCGGCTCGGCTCGGGCCCGTGGCTCGTGGCTCATGGGTCTGGCTGATTCTTGTCTTTTTGGAGAAATTTTCTTTTATATTTTTCCAGAAAAATAAATCAAGCGATCCAACGGTTGAAATATTTCTGATCATAACCGTTGCAAGATCTAACGGTTGTGGATCGTAGTCTACACGGATTATGATCTAATGGCTGAGATCGTATCTGGTAGCGGTTCTTCGTCTAGATCTAACGGTTGTGGATCGTAGTCTACACGGATTATGATCTAACGGTTGAGATTGTATCTGGCAGCAGTTTCTTCATCCGACGGTCTACGTTTAAAACTGCTGCGGTTTACGATCCAAGGGCTGTGGATGAAACACGTCTAATACGACGGCTGCAGTTTAATCTGGAGATTAACCGCCTAATCCTTCCCGCTTATAAATAAAATGCCTCTGTTCTTCCAGACCTCTGCGCTTCCACAACTTTTCTCCTCTTCCATTTTCAATTTTTGCATACTGCTGCTGCACTGTTGTTACATTTCCAGTTCGAGAAATCAGAGCATCCCACAGGTTCGCCGAGTTCTTTACGTTGCTATGCCGTTTCGTATGAACTGTTAGCCGTTGTATCCTGGGAGACATTTGCTGTTTCTGGTTGGGCACTTTGTACCGGAGCAAATCGTCTTAAGGACAGAGTCATTAGACTCGCCTCGGTTCTGCTTGTATTTCGTCAATTTACACAAACGCACACAGTACACTGCAGTTGACTACAGTTTCTAACAAAAAACGCATCACAGAATCACAAAAAAAACCCACAAACAATTACAGAATCCAGCAAATAAATCAAGATAGGAAATTGAGACTCAAAAATAGTCTCCTCGCAGTCCCAGAAGGATACCTCTCTTGATGATAGTCGTTAGGCTCGAGTTCTAGTGCTTCGTTGTTGACTTGGGTCACCAATGATTAGACTCTCAAGGACGCTTTCGCTCAGTATGGTGAAACCTTTGAATCAAGGATCGTTATTGATCATGAGACTAGGAGATCCAGAGGCTTTGGATTCATTACTTTCAAGGATGAATAAACGATGAGAGAAGCAACAAAAGTGATGAACGGCCAGGATCTGGATCGCTGGAACATCACAGTGAACGAGGCTCTGCCTTTTGTACCTCACGGTTGCCGAGATAAGAACAATGGCAAAAAAAGAAACAAAAGAATGAAGAAGGGGTGAGAAACATCCAACCGAAAAACAATGGCATGCTTAATAACCTCCCCATCTAACCGAAGTGGAAAGGTGGGTTTTAAACCCATCCAGTCTAATAGATCTCACCTTACAACCAATGGTGAAAGATGGATCCTTGCTTTTAGGGCCACCCATATCACGATATATGATATATCTGATATTGCTGACCCAATAAAACTGTTAAAAACTCAGATTCAAACTGCTAATGGAGCTGTAGTTGCTCTTAGAGGATTGAGATCTATTACTATTTCTCTAAAACTTAAATTAAATAGTTATCTTTATGTGCCATCTCTCTCGTGCAAACTCCTGTATATGAGCCACGGTAAATAAAAATTAAATTGTGTAGTATTAATGTATCCGCATTTTTGCCTTTTCTAGGACATTCATACAAAACAAATCATTAGGTGTGGTATTAAACATATATGCCTCTGTTACGTTGATGAAGTGACCTTCCAGGGGACCACCTTGCTCTCTCATGGGATGCCAAACTGACAAATCTAGTTATAGGATCGACACCTAAAACATCCATCTCTCGGGTACCTTCTGTAGGATCTGCAAGGCACCACTAGAAGGAGGGATTGAATAGTGGGTGCGGAAAATGTGGTTTTTAAAATTAGCTTAAACCAAAAACCCAACTTCAGAAAACAGTTTCTGTTTTCAGGACTAGTTTTAAAACGTTTTTAAAACTAGGTTGCAGATCTTCAAAAATTCTAAAATTTGGAGAGAACTTAGACTCAGATGTTATGATTATCTTCTAAAAATTTTAGATTAAAATTCAACCTTTAACCCCTTGAAAAATTGTTGGTGGTCAGATTGCGCAAATCTGCCAAAAACGATATACTGATTTGAAAAATTAATTCCTATTTGTACTTAACTCCAATTGCTCTGAAAGTTTAACCACTAACCCCTTATATGTTTTATTTAAATGGGTTAAAACAGTTTTGAAAAATTCTTTCGGGAATTTAGTCAAATACACTCAAAGTCTCAACCTTTGCAAGCCTGAAAATCAGACTGCACTAGTCTCAGAACTTTGGATGTTTGATTGACTTATACTTATCCAAAAGGGTTGAAACTTGCGCCAAAAGATCCTTAAAACGTGTGGCTATGTTTCCTGAAAATTTCGTGATTTTTGAAATTTTTTACTATTTTTACGAACGTGATTAAAAACAGTAAACAGTGGTGAAACAGAAAATCAGTGCTGAAAGTAAATGACGCCAAGAATTTTATACTGGTTCGGTTATCAACAACCTACTCCAGTCTTCAAGGAACACCTTTCTTGGTTCACACTAGTCACACAACACAAATACACCTTATCACAGGGTTGATGGAGTTACACACCAACTCCAACCCTTTACAAACCTTGTACGTTCAATACAATATGCACGAACACCACCACCTCGTAAGAATGAAGATTGATCACACCTTGATCAATCTTTTACAAAGATATATAATGAGTGGTGGTCTATGTCAAGCCTATTCAAGATTGAAGAATATGAATACAATAGGCTTACAAGAAGAAAGAAAGAAAGAGAATGTAGAAGAAGAGAGCTAGGCTTTTTGATCACTTTGATTTGCAATGCTTGTTCTTGTCTTGTTTTTGCTCATCTTCTTTCCTTTTAACTTGGTCCAGCCGTCCCCTATAGATGCCTCCCCCTCTTAAAAATTATCTTCTAAGTCCTTGGGAGGATGTAAGACATCATTGTGACAAAGTCTTGCTTACTTGGCATCTTCTTATTGGACGATCATTTAGGCTTCGCTTACTTGACACCTTCTTATTGGATGAATGTCGTCATCATTGATGACTTGGAAAAATCTGAGAATTACACTTAAACATGTACCAAAATCATCACAAAATAATTTTCATAAATCATAAGATATATCACATAAATTTCAAGACAAAAATCCCTTCCTTCCTAAGGCAAAAAATCGGCCATCAAGTCATATTGCCATGCTGAATTTTCAGCATGTGAATCATTCCATTTCATTCAAAATAATGCCAATTTTACTTTGATTTTTCTTTAAAAATCAATCACCAATTGATGGTAATTATTCCTATCACATGAGAAATGAATATGGACACTTTTTAGCTCATATATTCGGCCACACAAGTCTCACACATGCTGAAAAATTTTCAGCATGTGTGATATATAAAATATCACACTTTATTAATTTAAATAATATTCAAATCATTTTCATTTCTTCTTCCAATCAAATACAATAAAAGATGATGAAATATATCACATTCAAGTCACAAAAATCGGCCAGCTTGTTTAGCATGCTGAAATTTTCAGCATGTGATATAATAGAGACAAATTTTGAATTCTTACCATTTGTAGCTTCTCTCTTTAATTCACCAACATTGTATGATTGATCCTTGATCAATCAATATGCCAACAAGACTCCAAATAAGCTCCATCTCAGCTGTAGGTGGCGTTGGATATGTATGTGTATGTGCTGAAATTTATTTTTGCTAACTTTGTAAAATAATGCACATTTAATAATACACACATGTTATATTCCAATCAGCCCTTAATTTAATTTTCTAGAACAATTTAAGATGTATAACATATGTAAAAAAGTGTCTAGATACGTGTCACATGATGTACCAAAAACGTTCCATGTGTTGTGTGCGTAGAAAACCGAATTTTCGATATTTATTGATTACCTGATTTTTCTCTAATTTAAATTCCAACTTTTGCACATGTTATATATATTATGTTATACATAATATATATAATATATACTTTAAATCTCAGCACTTGGCTGGTCTAAAGTGGTACCATTAACATGTGACAAAATTAAACTTGGAATCTTCACATTTTGGCCTTAATGTGGGGTGATTTGTGTGTGCCAACATGGAAAGTATTTTTGGATGAATTTTTCATGTAACCCACGAAATTTTTATGGAATTTTGAAGTATAGGGGCTGGCCATTTATTTATGGCAAGTACGTGACACGTTGGCGAAGTTTCGGTATTCGCCCAATACGACAATTTTCCGTTTAGAACCTTTTATCGTGTCGTATTTGATTTGTCATCACCATATCTTATATCATATGATATAAGACCTGAATATACTCATAAATATGAGTTAAGTATGGTGGTGTGATGTTAACGTACGTACGTAAAATATATACCGTGTCGGTAGTACCTTGAAATACATGTGTATGTGCCTTTTTCAAAAAATCTGAAAATATATATTTATATATGTATGTAGGCATGTATATTGATGAAGAGAGGAGGAGGAGACTTTTCTTTCTTAGCCTTGTTGCCTTTGTGCCTTTTTCAAATGTAGCTTCCTTTAATGAACTACTTAGTTTAATCAACTAAGTACTTCACTTAATGAACTAGTTTAGTTCATTAATGGTGGCACCTGAAAATATTATAAACACAACAAATGTTTGCCATTTGATGTAAGCTTTAACGCTTCATGGCTCGTTAGTACGGAAACATTATATATGAACTATATAAGGCAAGTTATATGCAACAACGTGTTATGTCATAAAATATGTCATGCATTTCTTTGTAACACGTTATTTAAATCATGCATTTTGAAATCACTCAAACCCCTTTTTTCTCAACACCTTCACCATCTTTTTCCTACACTTTTTACCAATTATAATGCTTATTTGTCTTGTGAAACTTGTGCTTTGGCGAAAAGTCATTGCACTTCCTTTAACTCAAACAATACACTACTTCAGTCTATTTTCTCTAATACACTCTGACGTGTGGGGGCTTGTCTCTTCTTTATCCAAATAATTTTTAGTATTTTTACTATTTATCGATGATTTTTCTCGCATAACTCGGGTATACTTTCTCAAGCATAAATTTGAAGTCTATACAAAATTCGTTGGCTTTTTCCATATGGTTCAGACCTAATTTAACAAAAATATCAAAATCCTTCAGTCTGATAGTGGACGAGAATACGTGAACTGTGAAATGAAAGCCTTTTCTATAAAAATAGCCCTCTCACCAGACCTCTTGTCCTAAAACACTCCAAAAAATGACGTTACGGAAAGAAAAAACAACATTCTCTTTGAAATTACCAGAGCCATAATGATTGAATCTGGTATACTCAGATACTTCTGGCCTGAAGAGGTTGCCACATCAACTTATCTTCTTAACTGCTTACCCACATAAATCTTTGATCACGAAACACCTATCCAAGTCTTGGAAACCCAAGCACCTATACCACTTATACTATCCCTTCCCCCACATATCTTTGGTTGCATCATATCTGTCCATGTTCCAGAACATGAAAGAACTAAACCCGATCTATGTGCTATTAATTGTGTATTTCTATAATGTGCAATTTATCAAAAACAATACCGATGTTACAATCAAGTTAAGCATTGTATCCACATCATAATGGATTGTGATTTCCTTGAAACATACTTTTCCTATCTCAACCAACCTCTCATGCTCAAGGGGAGATTACGATTGACTCACTCGATTGGTTGAGTACTCCAGATCATATTCCAACCAGTATCCCAAATACGATTCAAATATTGTTCTTATATCCAAAAAGCCACTCATAAATGCAGCAGAGACCAATGAACTCATACATACCAGTGATCTTCTTTTTCATGAAGTCCAACAAGAGGTAAGTGAAACTGCACTCACTTCATATATTTCCTCTCCTATGACTAATGAAGATACTGTTGTGGATACAAATTGGAAGTATGCAGAAAAAGTTGGTATGTTTTTCCTTGCAAGAGTAACTGAGGAGTGCCACAATGTACGATATTTACCAAAGTATGCTTCTCGAACAAGCATGTATCTGGTGGGCAATCTAGTCAGGGAGTGCATGTCAAAAACCACAAAGGCATTTACTATGATTCTATAAATCAAGAAATTCCAAGAGATGCTTATGAGGGAAGAAAAAAAATAATGGTGGCTGGCCATGAAAGACAAAATGGATGCTCTTGAGAAGAATGGTACATGGTAGAAAAGTAAACTTCCAATATAAAATAGACGACAAGGTGTAGATGGATCTTTATGATCAATTATAAGGCTGGCAAAACTATTGAGCGCTACACAGCTTGACTCGTGGCAAAAGAATTTACACACACGAATGGAGTTGACTACCCCAAGACGTTTTCTCAGGTGGCAAAAATATGCACAAGCCAAGTCTTGTTTTCAGTTCCAGCAAATTAGGACTATCAACTCCACTAGTTCGGAGTTAAAGATGCATTTCTCCATAGATATCTAAAGGAAAACATATATATAGAAGCTCCACCAGGTTTTTTCAATTGGTTAAAATAAGACGAGGTGTGTTTTCCTCGAAAGGCAATATACGGACTTAAGAAGTCCACTTGTGGTTTGGAATGCTCACTATGACAATGAAAAGATATCGGTTAAATAGAGTAACTCAGATCATACTCTTTTTCTGAAAAAGAGAGGGAGTTTGATGACTTGTCTAATCATATATGTCGATGACATGATTATAATGGGCAGTGATACTATCACTGAGGAAATTAGAGAATTAAAGAAGAATTCATTCTCTAACTTTGAAATGAAGGATTTGGGGAGGGACTGAGTATTTTTTGAGAATAGAGGTTCTTCGATCAAAGCAGGAAACCTTTATGTCCCAACAAAAATACATCCTGGACTTAACTTCTTCAATCAAAAAAGAGAATCTTTATATCCCAACAAAAATACGTCCTCTACTTACTTGCAGTAAAAAAGGATGGTGGATTGTAAACCTTCATAGACTCCAATACAATCTAATCATGGACTTCGCATAGTGGAAGATGCCGATGTGGCTGAAAAAAAAGACGTATCAACGGCTGGGAGGAAAAGTTGTATGTCTGCTATATACTCGACCATATGTAGCTTATGTAGTTAGAGTTGTGAGCTAGTTTATGTACCACCCACAGGCGGAACATAAGGATGGAATTATGAGAATTTTGCGATCTAAAAGTTATGACCAGACATTAGATTATATTTAAAAAGAATGATCATCTCAATGTTGAAGCATATATGGCTGCAGACTAGGCTGGTAATCAAAACGATAGGTCTAATTCATGATATTGTAGACTTGTTGGAGAGAATGTAGTGATGCGAAGAAGTAAAAGACAGAAGGGGGTAACACTCTCCAATGCAGAGGCAGAGTTTCAATGAATTGTGAAAGACGTAAGAAAGGTTTTGTAGTTAAAGAAGTTAATGATAGAAATTGGTTTCCCACCTAGCCTTCCAAATTAGTTGAGATGTGACAAAGCAGCTATAAGTAGCTCGGAGAATCCTTTACAACATGACAGAACTAAACATGTGGAGATTGATCGACACTTTATAAAAGGGAAAATAGAGTATGGAACAGTCGAACTTCCATCCGTAAGGTCAGAGGATCAGCTGGAAGACATTTTCACCAAAGCGGTCACAGGACGAATATTCACCGGAAGATGGGCAAGTTGAACAGTGGAGATCCCACTGCTCAACTTGAGGGGAGTGTTAGAAGATAACGACAAATCTATCACCTACAATTAATGAACCAAACATAATTTATTAGCAATTAGAACCTTCCTACATTTATAAACATAATCTTTGCCATATTTAGATAGAAAGTGTAACATAGATGGTGAGCCATGCAATACACAAAATGAGAATGAAAGACATTGTTTCTTCTTCCACTGAATTATTTTCGTTTGACACAGTGATCTTCATTACTTTAGTCTTTCACTTAATTTTGATGATTACAAAACAAGGAGAATAATGATAGTCATTTCTTGTATTAGGTGTATTTTTTTTGGTGTTTGGGACATTACTAGAATATAAAATGTTGAATGATTCCGTGGTGGCATGTTTAATCTGGGGTAGTATATTTTATCTTGGGCAGTATGTTTTTGGATGTTGAATACATCTTGGACATTGGAGAATGCAGCCAGTTGATTGTTTTTCTTTTTTCCTCTCTACTTATTCCAACATGTGGGAAGTTAAAATGTCTATGCAAAACATACTTGATGTGCAAATGTTTATAAATGATTTGTGCTATTGTCATAATCATTATGAAATCAGCTGTTAAAAAACTATGCATGATCAAATATTGAGCTTTAGAATGATAGGCATATATTGGGGGGGGGGGGGAGCGGGGGGATATGAGTTCATATTGACTACGTAACAGGGGAGATATGTTTACCCAGATGGTGTAAATGAAATTGTGGAACTTGAGTTTCAAGTTTAGAGATTTTCATAAGTTGTGGAACTTGAGTTTCAAGTTTAGAGATTTTCATATGAGCATTCGTAAATGTTTTGCAATCATCAAAATGCGAGATTGTAAGGCGGAGAGTTTTGACAATTAATATATCTTGGAACAAATGAAATAGAGAGCAAAAAACCATTGAAATAATAAAGAAATATAAGTTTAGAGATAAATCTGTGGTACTGAACGTTCCGTCGAAATTGAAGAATTCAGGAATTCATTCAAGTTAAGGAAATGTTTACAGTATTGTTTTCTATTTATACGGGTGTATTTCTGTCTAACGGAACTATTTTACCACTTGCATAGTGGTTACTGTTTATAAACAATGATTTCCAACGTCTAAGGTAACGCTAGTTACATGTTCTGCTCAGCTATGTACAGTAAAAAACTTCTGTCATAATGTTTACAAAGACTAAGTATAACAGCTCGGCTTAAGCGTTGCTGTCTTACTTGTGCTCCACCTCGGCACCTCGGCTCATCACTTCTTTACTTTGGTTTTTCTTTACATCTCTTTAGTTCTTCTTCACCTCAGACTATCTATCTTCTTCAGTTCAGTCCGACCTTATTTCGTCCTCATCTCCTCATTTCAGCTTTCTTATCCAATTCAGCTTGATCACTTTCTTCCATGACTGACTTGATCACTTTCTTCCATCAGTCACTCTTTGTTCAAGTCAGCCTCCTCAGCTCAGCTCGAATGGTTTTATTTCTACGCTCCTCCTCAAGCTTAGTTCTATGTATTCATACAACCAAGCTTGGACATTAAGTATTGAAAAACACTTGTTAAATCTGGCTTCATGAGAATGTCTGCAATTTGACCTTTGGTGGGAATATGCATTAGGCTGACTTAATTTTCTTCTAATTTTTCTCGTATAAAATGTCTACCAATTTCTACGTTTTTTGACTTATCGTCTTGAACTGGGTTTTCTATCATACTTATTGCAGAGATACTATCACAGAACACTTTGATGGGTAAACCTGCCTCTATATGGACATCGTTGAATACTCTTTTGGTCCAAATTTCTCCACAGATTCCTAGTGCAAAGGCCCTCAGCTCTGCTTCTGCGCTGCTTCTGGACACAGATGGTTGTTTCTTGCTTCGCTAAGTCGTCAAGTTCCCCCATGGGAAGGTTCCGTAGCCAGTCATTGATCTCATGTCCACTTTGGGTCCAGCCCAGTCTACATCTATGAATATCTTTATACTTTGGTCTGAACCCTTTTTGAAACACAGTCTTTGTCCTGGGGCATTCTTTAGATACCTGATAATTCTTAATGCAGCTTGGTGGTGTTCGTTAGTAGGACTATGCATAAATTGTGAAACAAAGCTTATTGCATAACAGATGTCAGGCCGAGTATGTAACAGACAGATTAATTTTCCAACTAACTTTTGATAGCTTAGTTTATTAGTTGGGATAGTGTCCCACTGTTCTTTAGGCTTATGCTTGGGTTCTACTGGTGTGCTTGCTGGTCTGCATCCGAGCTGACTAGTTTCGTTGAGGAGGTCTAATATATAGTTTCTTTGGAATATATACATCTCATCTTTGTTTCTAGTAATTTTTATTCCTAGAAAGTATCATAGTTTACCTAGGTCCTTCATCTCAAATTGTTAGGATAGCTCTGTTTTGATACTATCAATACCATAAATATCATTCTCTGTAATTATGATATCGTCTACATATACAATGAGGATAGTTAGCTCCCCCTAAGCTGAAATTCTAGTGAACAAAGTATGATCACTATGGCTTTGATTAAATCTTAAGTCTGTTACTGCTTTAATGAAGGTTTTAAACCATACCCGAGGTGATTGTTTTAGTCCATACAGCGGTTTTTTAGTTTGCAAACCTGATCTTTATCAGATTCATTAATAAATCCCGGTGGTATACTCATATAAAAGCCTTCTGTCAAGTCTCCATTTAAAAAGACATTTTTTACATCCAGTTGGTGCAGCTCCTAGTCGAGGTTAACTGCTATAGACAAAATTACTCGTATTGTATTTAACCTAGCAACAGGCGTGAATGTTTCTAGATAATCAATTCCATATGTTTGTGTAAATCCCTTGGCCATCAATCTTGCCTTACATTTATTCATAGTTCCATCATTGTTGTATTTAATAGTGAATATCCATCTACATCTTACTGGTCATATCATTTCTGAGCTGGAAATTAGTTCTCATGTTTGATTTTTCTCTAAGGCATCTATCTCTTCATGCGTGGTCTTTCTCCATTCAGGTCGGCTATGTGTTTCTTCTATATTGTTAGAATGATCTTATTATCAAGTGAATGCACGAATGTTTTAAAATTAGAATTCAACTTATTATATAATATGTATCCTTCAATAGGGTATTTGGTGCAAATGGAATTCTTTGAACATTCTCTTATTCCTTTTCTTATAGCTATGGGTCTGTCATCTATGTTAGTTTCAGTTTCATACTTTGTTATTTCTTCTAAAGTGTTATCTTCTGTATTTTCTTGCATTTGTTCTGAGATATCAGGTCGGCCATCCCTTTCCAGATCTTCCTGATCATTGGAGGTTAAGGGAAGATCAATTCTAGGTTGGAAATTGATCGTGCCGGCCTGAGATGTTGTGTTGTCGAGCTGTTGTGGGTAGCTCGGTTGAATTACTGTACTTCAAGCAAATATTTGTTTTCCCTCTCGACTACACCATTTTTTTGGGTAGTATAGGTACATGAGGTTTGGTGCTATATGTCATATTCTATCATAAAGTTTTGAATTGTTTTATCTAAGTATTCAGCTTCATTATCTGACCTGATCGTTTAATGGTGCAACCGAGCTGGTTTTTAATGAGTGAGATGTACCTTATAATAGTTTGTCCTACATCACTTTTATTTTTTTAATATGTAGCCCCTTATTACTCTTGTGTGACCATCTACAAATGGTATGAACCATCTTGCACCATTAATATTAGCTATTCTTGAAGGTCACCATATGTTAGAATGGACGAGATTAAATGGTACTGATGACTTATATATTTTTGCAGGATAATTTTGTTTAGTATGTTTGGCTAATTGGAAATTCTCACAAGTAAGCTTTTCAAGATCAGCCGAGCTGAATAATTTTGACATTAAACGTTTAAGATATAAGAAATTAGGATGACATAGTCTATCATGCCATAACAAAATCTCCCATATACAAGCAGTTCTAGAGTGCAATTCTTTCTGGTCGTTATGCAGCTCGGTTATGCTAATTAAGGCTCGGTTGTTCGATTCTAGGAGGTACAGTCCTACTATGTTCCTAGCACTGTCAATCATCTCCTTCATTTCATTTTTCTGAAAACAGCATTCTGTGGATGAGAAGCAGACTATGCAATTATTATCCCTAGTGAGTTTGCTGACTGATAAAGATTGAAGCTTATACTAGTGACTTGTAGGACATCTTTTAGGAGAATTGTATTGATTATTGCTGAGCCTATTCCAACAACTTCTAAGGAAGTTCCATTTGCAATTTTAACTTTCTTGGGTATTGGAAACATAGAATAAAAGTTTAGAATATTACCATTACTGGTCATATGATCAGTTTCCCCTGAGTCAACGTTCCAAGAACTGTTAGAGCTCGGTTAGACGTAGCCTGCCATGGTAGCTTGGTGTGGTTTAGCTCGGCCACATTATCTGCTTAGCAAATTGATCAGAGTGGCAATCTGATCCTTCATAGGGACCTCAGCTTCAGTCACTTGGGCTGGGCTAAGGTGGATTGTATTCTGCGGAGTTGTGCCAAGTTAAGGTGTACTGCTAACGTGAGGTGCAACACTTTGTCCAGCAGCGAATGGTCTTGGTTGTGGTTTCCAGGGGGCATTACTGGTCTTCTGGGGTGGTTTCCCTTCTTGGACCAGTTTTGCGCGCAACTTGCAACAATCATCGACTGCATGACCTTCTTTATTGCAGTACTTGCACACTTTACCTCCAGCAGAGGTAAAGTGTGGTTTAACAGCTAGCACGGACGCTTCCGCTGGTTGTTCGATGTGCAGAGCAGAGGACTCCAAGGTTGAAGATCCTCCCATCATAACCTTTTTCTGGCTTTCTTCATGTTTGATTTTTGGGAACGCAGGCTTCAAGGTCGGCAGTGGTTTAGTACTAGAATCCGACTTCGAGCAGTGTCAACTTCTGGGTTCAGTCCAATCAGAAAACAAAAGGCTTCCTTTTTGCTTTACGTCTCTTCAGCTCTTCTTTATTTCAACCCTTATGTCTTCTTCAGTTCAGTCTAGCCTTATTTCATCCTCACCTCCTCAGTTCAACTTTCTTATCCAGTCTAGCTCGGCTGACTGACTTGGTCACTTTCTTCCATCAGTCACTCTTTGTTCAGGACGGCCCTCCTCAACTTAGCTCAGCTGGACTTATTTTTGCATGTTCAATACTAGTGATGTTATACCCGTGCCCCTTTACAGGAAAAAAGGAAAAAGAGAATAGAAGGGAAATATAAATTTGATATAGATAAAGTTTACCATTGTATTTTAGATGGAATAGGAATATGCGATGGAGATGAATTAGAAGATATCTTTATAAAAATATTAACCTAAATCTAATAGGAATTACCTAATACATAATTCCTTACTTATTATATATACATCACCACACATCAAACGCTAACCATTCTTCCTTTTCTTCCCCTCCCCCACCTTCCTAGCGGCAGCCCACTCCCCTCCCAAAATCCCCAGCGGCAGATTCACCTCCCAAAACCCCAGTGCTGCCAACAACAATTGAAGAAAGAAAAAAAGAAAAAAAATATACACCAACCCCCCCAACCCCAAATCACCCGCTACTCTTTCTCCCCCTCCCACACAAAAGATTCTGCCACCCCACCCACAAGACCCTGTGTCTAGCAACAATTATGGAAAAAAGGAGGAAATCCTTGCTCCGACTACTCCAAATCGTAATTACGGTATAGTAAATACGCATAAAAGTAAGTATCCTCCCTGTGCTTATTATGAATTTGTGAAATCTGTATTTGTATTTTTGTACCAAAATCTTGGATCATACATAAGCACAGCCGTATGCATAGATAAATGTGTATATGTGTATATGCGTATGTATATGTATTTATATAAATGTAGGATGGGTGAAAAAAATAAAAAAAAAATGTGAAACTGAGGTGCTGGTGGCCGAATGTTTGAAAGTGGCAAATGAATATTTCAAAATGTCATATGTGGTATATTTATGTTCTAATATATATATATATATATATATATATATATATATTTGGTTAAGGACGGACGGTACCGTCCGGTATTTTATTAATAGTTTAGCCCATATATATATGTGTGTGTGTAGTGGAAAATGTGTGGATATTAAGAAATTTGAAAATTCTGTTGAAATTCGTTGGAACACTGGCCTCCTCTTTCAATAAAATATTTGAGAAAATCTCACTTATTAGCCTAAGGTTTGGCCCATTACTCAGTTAGCAGCCTAACGTTCATGAAACTCACTTAATAACAACTCTTTTGCCGAAATGTCTCACTTGTAGCCAGTTGACCGTTGACCAACCGTTGACTAACCGTTGACCAGCCGTTGACTTTCTCAGACCAACCAGAATCTGACACGTGGCAACCCTTTTTAATTAAAAAAAATAAAATTGTATTTTTGAATAAATTGATTTAAAATGAATTTAAAAATTCTAAAAAATTGTAAAAATTAATTAAAAAACATTTTAAATATAAAAAAATTAGGAAAAAAATATAAAAATAATAAAAAATTACCCACAACACTCCAACACTCCACCCACCTACCCCCCCATGCCACACCACCCACCCACCCACCCCCCCACCCCCCCGCACCCCCGGCCAAAAATTTTTTTAATTTTTTTTTCAAACTCACTCATAACGCTCCGACCACCCCCGCGTCCCCTCCCCCACCCCCTCCTCTCGCGAAATTTTTTTTAAAAAATTTTTTCTAACTCATCCATAACATCCTAACCACCCCTGCGTCCCCTCTCCCACCCCCGCGCACACCTCAAAAAAATTTAAAATTTTTTCAACTCACCCACAAAGCTCCGACCATCCCCCAGAACCCGAAACAATCCAACCCTCAGTCCAAAAAGAAAATGACAATGTTAGTCTTGCAACTTGGAAAAAGAAAATAATATAATTCGAAAAAAAGGCAGGGGACCTCTGCAATTCGAGCCACGCTACCACATTTATATACATTGTCATTATTTTATAAGTATTATTATTCTCCAACTATTTTGACGAAGGCATTGAATAGAAATGTGCGCGGGGTTGGGAGAGTTAGAAAAAATTTTAAAAAAAAAATTTCGCGAGAGGAGGGTGTGGGGGAGGGGACGCGGGGGTGGTCGGAGCGTTATGAGTGAGTTTAAAAAAAAAATTAAAAAAAATTTTGGCTGGGGGTGCGGGGGGTGGGGGGGTGGGTGGGTGGGTGGTGTGGCATGGGGGGGTAGGTGGGTGGAGTGCTGGAGTGTTGTGGGTAATTTTTTATTATTTTTATATTTTTTTCCTAATTTTTTGATATTTAAAATGTTTTTTAATTAATTTTTACAATTTTTTAGAATTTTTAAATTCATTTTAAATCAATTTATTCAAAAATACAATTTTATTTTTTTTAATTAAAAGGGTTGCCACGTGTCAGATTCTGGTTGGTCTGAGAAAGTCAACGACTGGTCAACGGTTAGTCAACGGTTGGTCAACGGTCAACTGGCTACAAGTGAGACATTTCGGCAAAAGAGTTGTTATTAAGTGAGTTTCATGAACGTTAGGCTGCTAACTGAGTAATGGGCCAAACCTTAGGCTAATAAGTGAGATTTTCTCTAAAATATTTGGATGCTTTTATTTATATATAAGGTAATATATTCTATGTATGTATATATGATAATGTTCCGTGGTTGTTGTTCGTTTAATGGCCGAAAAATAATTTGCATTTGGGAAAAGTGGCGTTTGGCCAGAGGCTGGATTTTGATATAAGGTATGATGCAATTTGTGTAAGAATATGAATGAAACTCGGATGATTTTGCATGAAATAAATTGGTGTATCGGTATCGATTTTGGGAAAGAAAAGTGGGCCAGTGGAGTAGCGTATATGTATATACGTGTATATGTGCATGTATGGGCGTGGATATATATACGTGTATACATACACAGCTGAGAGTGACGGTTCTGGTATTTTTGAGTTTTTGGTCTATTTGGATTATTTCTGTGGAATTATTTGATATTTGGAGGGCATTTTTGTAATTTTAGCGAATTTCACATTTTGGCCCATTTTGGTAATTTGGACTAACTTTGGCACTTGGAAATCATTTTTGAAAAGTTGCATTGCATATTTTTGAAAATTCACCATTACACTTGAAATATATCGTTAAGCCGGATTGGTTCCGAACAAACGGGCCGTCCGATCATATTGGCTATTTTGGTATATAGAGTGCTCGGACACATTTGACCGCAGATTGGGCTGTCCAGTCATATTTGACTATTTTGATTGGTCGTCTGTGACACATTTGACCAATCGGGGGATCAATTCGTAACTCTTATGGTATAAGTCATTTGTAGGGAAAGTGCTATAGCCATTGCATTGATTTGGACTGTTTTAGCTGGGTTTTGGATATTTGGAAAATTTGGTTTCTGGACCAGTTAAACTGGATTTTGATCTTTGGATTTGGACCGAGTTGAACTCGGATTTATTTTTGGGACTTTGGACTGGCTAAATAGGATTTGAAAACATTGGACTTTGGAATTTTGGGCCTTTGACTTTGGACATTTTGTCATCGCATATTTTGGAAAATGGCATCATCGATTTTGAATTTGGACTAACCCTAATTGGACTTTATTATGTGATTTGTTTGGTCTATTTGCTCTATTTGATATTAGATGTTAGGGACAGGACAGTAAATTTACTTGCAAATAGATGCATGCTATTATTTTATGTTGTCACATATTTTGTCACACTTGCTTCTCTGTATATAATCCCATAGTAAGTACAGTGAGGTTACTTGCTGGACGACTTGTCGCTCATACTGCATTTTTTCCAGATGATCAGGTTTACGTAGAGGACGACTTGGATTAAGAGAGTTGAGTGATCGTGGCTACTGAGGATTTTGAGGAGTAGACATTTGGATTTTCAATTTAGACAGTTGAGACTTAGTCATTTATGTTAGGTCCCTTAGAACACACTAGAAGGGGGGGTTGAATAGTGTGTTCACCAAGTATGGATATTTTATGGCTGTTTTTCGTTTTTGAGTGCAACCAATACTTGGATGTGTTCTTTAGAAAGAATAAAACTTGAAAGACAATAAAGAACACGAGTATGTATAGAGGTTCAAGTCAAGAGACTCTACTCCTCTACCTTCTTGATGTTTCACAAGAAGGATTTTGAAATGGGGATTGTTATTTCTTTTGGGGGAAACAACAACCAAAACGAAATCAAGAGAATACAAACTAGGCACTTTGCCTAGACCACAACTAAGAGTTCTAACACTTTGAAGTTTAGCCTCCAAAGATCTTCTTTGCCCTCAAAGAAATCTTGTAGGGAGAATAGTGCACCACACACTATCAACTAACCCTTCAAAGTTTAGAAAACTTAAACAAAGAGCACCCTTGCTCCTTGACCAACAATCTACCAAATCTCTCACAGAAAATCTCACCAAGAAGAAGACTCTTCTTCTTACAATAATCACTCTCAACAATAAAGTAAAGATATACAAAGATTACAAATATTTTGAGAGCTTGAGCTTGAGAGAACTTGAGAGCTTGTAATGTAGAAAGTTGGAGAAGAGAATGAACAAAACCCTTCTTTTATCAACCTTCAAACATCTTCCCGTTTGAAACCTTCTGCGCAGCCAATAATGGGATTTGGCAGCTTGTGAAGGTACTGCAGCATTCTTGAGAAACAATTTTTAGCATGTAGCAGCCATTAGAAGAAGATTCACAAACCTTGGCCAAGAATGGAAACCTGATAACTCTGAGTGTGAGAGAAGACCTGCTGAAACAACACTAAAAGAGGAGGGTACAAAGAGTCAACTGGTTAGAAAATGAAGCAAAAAGACATTTGTACCGTTGAGCACATGAAGCGCCTAATCTGTTTAAAGAATAGGCGTTCAAAGTAGGATGAAGCGCTTAATGTGAAAGAGAACATGCGTTCGAAGTCACATTAAGCGCCTAATGTTGGCAACTGAATGCGTTCGAAGTGACATGAAGCGCCTCATGTAGCACTTCATGCTAGTTCGAACTGAAACTGACATTTTCTCAGAACCAGACCTTGGGAAAGCGTGTTTATTCAGAGAAAAGTACTTTTGACTTGGTGGAACACTTGAAGCGCTTAAAGTAGCGTTCGAAGTGTTCGTACATTTCATCAAGGCACATGAAGTGCTTGATGTAAGCGTTCGAAGTGCCCTGACTTTCATACACTTCACATGAAGCGTCTGAACAAGGCGTTCGAAGTGTACGCACATCCAGACACCTCACATAAAGCGCCTAAAGCAGGCGTTCGAAGTGTACTGGACTTAACCAAGGTACATTAAGCGCCTGAAGTGAGAGTTCAAAGTGTACAACTTCAAACCATCAACTTGAAGCGCCTAATCTAACAAATTCAAGTGCCAACCTTGTGCAAATCATCAAAACCAAATCATATTCTAACATTCTCCCTCTTTTTGATGATTTCACAACATGCATCATTTTAATTTACTCCCCCTTAGCATATGCTCCCCCTCACAAAGTGCATTAAACTTTTTCAAGAAAAGTACCATATAATCCCAAAATAAATTTACTTAATAGAAACACTGTTACTTACATCTATCCAGAAGAAAGTAAATTCAAATTACATTCAGGAACGGAAAAGTGTTTTTAGGCAACGCAAAACAAAATGAAAATGTCAGAAGGAAACGAAAGAATCAGAAACCAACTACAATCCACCACCAGATCCAGCACCACTTCCACCAGGATGCTGCAAATCACCAAAATTGAAAGGACTTGACGCATACTCCGCAAAACCACTCATTGGTTGGCCACTTCCACCAGCACCACTTCCACTAGCACCACCAGCACTAGTTCCTGTATCTCCGGCAGCAGCAGCGGTGTCTCCCCCTAAATCATCAAAATCAGAGGGAAAGGATGTCCACGGCATTTGTTGGAGAATAACTTCCTTAAGAACTCCAAAGCGATATTCATGACGCGCATTTCGAAGCTGAAGGTGCTGAACAGACTGTTCCAAAGATTGAATTTGAGCGCGCAGCTGGTCAACGGTACTTGATTCAACATTTTCTTGAGGCTCAGCTTCAGCCTCATCATCGGGACCGGGAATGTTCGTGGCTTTACGTTTTTGGGAGTCGATGGCTTGGACAATGTTGTAATTACTGTAATAGTCCGTGTTCGCCACCGGGGTGAGTTCATTATCAGGAATGACAACACCTTTGGATTTGAGAAGAATGGTGATGAGATTGGCAAAGGGTAAGGCCTTGGAAGCTTTCCGAAGGGCAGCAAACATGACCTCAACCATAATCCAGGCAAAATTGAGTTGGGTTTGATTTTTGATGCGGTAAGTGACGTAGAAATCCATGTTGCTTGGATTTCTTGTCGACTTACCATTTACACAGTAAGTGACAATGGCTAACAAGATGCGATCAATCAGAGCCATGTTCTGAGTCTTTCGGGAAGGAAAGAACCCCAGATCAAACTTCACATCTTGTTCGGGAATTCCGTATTTACTGCTCCAGTCAAATACGGAAAAGTCACTTAGGCCTTCGTTTCGGATGCGGAGAATTTCACAGATTTCGGGAATAGAGAAACTGAGAGACTTACCATCAACAACAGTGTTGAGCAAGAAGGATTGAGATTCAGATTATGGGGTAATCCACAGATTGGCATAAAACATCCGGGTGTGCTCCCAAGAGAAACTGCGCATGTCAAGCCTGGACCAGAGGGAGGTCCAGCCTTGGAATTCGAGCAATGACACTATCTGATCCATGTGAGTCTCGGACAGATCACTGAGACTCAGGAGTTTGAGGGGAACAACAGGGCGATTGTTCGTGTGCCATTCATCAACGAGCAGATTTGAGTACAGTGATAGATGTACTCCTTTGTCGATTGGGCGAGGAGATTTCTTGATATCATTATCAAACTTCTTCAACCAAGGAAAGTTGTCCTTGGTCAGCCCTTCTCGGATAGTCTTGAGTTCATCGGGTTCCGCAGTCCCGAGCCCAGCAGTTTTCTTTGTCCTATGAGTGCGTGGGCGTTTTGAAGGTCCTGCAGAGGCCATTTTTAGGGATATGAGTGAAAGAGTTCTGGGAGATTGAATAGAGATGAAGGCTTGATTGAATGGGGGTGAAGGCTGGGAGAAAGAATTTATAGTAGGAGATGAAGAAGATGAAGAGATGGAGGAAGTAATTGATAGTTAGAGAGTGGAGAAGTGGAGGAGAGAAAGGAGGAAGATGAAATGAATTTGGGGAAAATGGGGAAGGGAAGAGGGAGGTCGTGGGAAAGAGGGAGAGAGAAAACTGGCGGCAGGAGTTTGATGGTCATTGAATGGCGCGAAACTGAAGAGACGGCGGAAATGACAGTGAAGAAATAGGGTTGAAGCGCCTCAAGGGACTTCGAACGGCTTCATGCAAACGGATGAAGCGCTTGAAGTTACTTTGAACGAGTGAGGAAATTCAGATGAAGCGCTTAATGTCACATCAAACGAGTGAACATACTCAGATAAAGCGCTTGATGTCACTTTGAACGAGTGACATCCTTAACATCAAGCGCTTGATGTGATATCGAACGCCTAAACAATCTAAGATGAAGCGCTTCATGTCTACTGATATTGAAAATTTTTGAAATTTTCATGCTCAAAACTCAAGATGGTTTTGTCAACCCATATTGAGCAACCCCAACCTACTTCTTACAGATAAGAATACATCACTAGGCAAGGGTTTCGTGAAAATGTCCGCAAGTTGGTCACGTGTAGGAACAAACTCTACACTTACCAAGTTCTTTTGTACACAGTCACGGATGAAATGATACCTCACTTCAATGTGCTTGGTCCGACTATGTTGGACGGGATTTTGTGCAATATTTATGGCGGACGTGTTATCACACAAAATTGGCACCTTTGAGAAGTGAATGTTATAATCATTTAACGTGTTAGTCATCCATAACAATTGTGCACAACACGAGGCGGCCGACACATATTCGGATTCCGCCGTAGAGAGAGACACACTGTTTTGTTTCTTGGAGTACCAAGAAACGAGACAATCTCCAAGAAACTGACAAGTTCCGGAGGTGCTCTTTCTATCAACTAGACTCCCCGCATAATCGGAGTCACAATAACCTCTTAAATCAAAACATGCATTCTTAGGATAAAATAAACCAAATTTCAAAGTACTTCTAAGGTATCTAAGGATGCGTTTTACCGCAATAAAATGCATCTCCCTAGGATCACTTTGAAATCTAGCACATAAACATACCGCATGCAAAATATCGGGTCTACTAGCCGTTAAATAAAGTAGACTACCTATAATGCCACGATACAAGGTTACCTCGACATGCTTTCCTTTTTCATCCTTGTCAAGCTTTGCACTTGTGCTCATTGGAGTGTTCACCTCTCTTCCTTCACCAAAGTTGTACTTTTTGAGCAAATCTCTTGTGTATTTGGCTTGGGAAATGTACACACCAACTTTGGTTTGCTTGATTTGTAATCCAAGGAAATAATTTAGCTCGCCCATCATGCTCATCTCGAACTCACCTTGCATAAGACTAGCAAATTGCTCACAAAGACAATTGTTAGTAGCACCGAAAATAATATCATCAACATATACTTGAACAATTAAATGATTCCTACCTTGTTCTTTTATGAACAAAGTAGTGTCAACTTTACCTCTTGAAAAACCATTATTAAGAAGAAAAGTACTTAACCTCTCGTACCAAGCTCTTGGAGCTTGTTTGAGGCCGTAAAGAGCCTTTTTAAGTTTGAAGACATGATGTGGTGAATCATGACATTCAAACCCAGGAGGTTGTGCAACATACACTTCCTCTTGAATAACACCATTCAAGAATGCGGATTTAACATCCATTTGGTAAAGTGTAAAATCTCTATAACAAGCATATGCTAACAACATTCTAATAGCTTCAAGCCGTGCTACGGGTGCAAATGTCTCATCAAAATCAATACCTTCTTCTTGACGGTATCCTTGAGCAACTAACCTAGCCTTGTTTCTAGTGACATTATCTTGATCATCCATCTTGTTACGAAAGACCCATTTCGTACCAATAATAGGATGATCGTTTGGTTTGGGAACTAACTCCCAAACATCACTTCTTTCAAATTGGTTTAATTCTTCTTGCATAGCCAAGATCCAATTTTCATCAAGAAGTGCGTCTTTAATATTTTTAGGCTCTATAAGAGAGACAAATGCATTCTCTCTATATTGCCTTCGTGTGGTGATACCTCTATTTTAATCACCTATGACTAACTCTTGAGGGTGAGAACTTTTATGCTTAAATGATCTAGGAAGATTTGAGACATCACCTCCAACTTCCTCTTGATCATGTTCCGGAAGAGATGAACCTTCATTATCATCATGAACCTCATGTTCCGGAATTTGTGATGCATTTTCTACATTTTGTGAATCAACATGAGTAGAGGAGACACTTCGACGTGGCTCACTAAGTTCATTTACACAAGGTGGAGGAGTGCCTTCGAGAGGTTCAACTCTCAAGTCAACGAAGATGTTTCCAATTGGAGGATCATCAACGATTTCTCGTTGAGGAACAAGCATAGGAACATCCTCAAGAATTTCTTCTTGAGGAGTCACATCTTCATCCTCTACACAATCCTCATTAAGTTTAGGTTCATCACTAAGTGACTCATTAAACTTAACATGGATTGATTCTTCCACCTTTTGACTCCTTTTGTTGAAAACACGAAATGCTTTACTATTTGAGGCATAACCTAAAAAGATACCTTCATCCGCTTTGAGGTCAAGTTTGTCCAAAGTATCTTTGGTATTAAGTATAAAACACTTGCAACCAAAGACTTTGAAATACCCAATGTTGGGAACTTTTCCATTCCAAAGCTCATAGGGTGTCACATTTAGGTATGGTCTCAAATAGACACGATTGATCACATGGCAAGCGGCATTAACCGCTTCGGCCCAAAAATACTTGGGCAAACCGAACTCGTTTAACATTGCTCTACACATTTCTTGTAGAGTTCTATTTTTCCGTTCGGCCACACCATTTTGTTGAGGAGTTCTAGGTGCCGAAAGGTCATGAGAGTATCCTTTAGATACGCAAAACCTTTCGAAATCACCATCGAACTCACCACCACGATCACTACGGATGGTTTTGATGGTGTCACCCACATGATTTTCCAATCGTTTACTTAGACTTATAAACTCACTACATGCATCACTTTTCTTAGCAAGAAACATCACCCACGTATAACGAGTATAGTCATCTACAACCACGAAGGTGTAATGTTTGCCACCCAAGCTTCTTGTTCCAACATCCCCATACAAATCCATATGAAGCAATTGTAGGGGCTTGGAGGTGGAAATATTTGTCTTGGGTTTGAAACTTGTTTTCACAAGTTTCGCCTTTTGACAAGTGTCACATAAGTCATTGTTTTCAAAACTCATTTTTGGAATGCCTCGGACTTTTTCATTTTCGCAAATAAATTTGAATGTTTTAAAACATACATGTCCGAGACGTCTATGCCATAGTTGCGTCAAATCATTCTTAGCAACTAGACACGATACATTTTGAGAAACCAAATCATTGATGCTAACCTTGTAAATATTTTTGAAACGCAAAGCCTCAAATAAAATCTTTTCTTCCTTTTTCACAACACACTTTGTTTTCAAAAACGTTACCTCATAGTTAGCATCACAAAGTTGACTGACACTTATCAAGTTAAACTTAAGACCTACAACATATAAGACATCACTAAGAGAGAAGGAATCGTTACCCACAATACCATGTCCTTTGATTTGACCTTTGCTACCGCCAAAGTGGACAACTCCTCCGTCTTGCATAGTGAGTCTATGGAAGAGACGTTTGTCTCCCGTCATATGGTTGGAACACCCACTGTCCACGACCCATTTGACCTTCTTGTCTTCGCTTTCTCCATTTAGTGCTAGGGCCTACAAAAGAACCATATGAAGTTGGTACCCTTTTTATTTTGGGTCCTTGAAGGTTAGTTACCTTCATCTCGCCTTTCGGCACCCACACAAGATTCTTATTATTCTTAGCTCTACATACTCTTTCTACATGACCTTTCCTATTGCAATAAAAACATGTAGGAGTATGCTTGTGTGTTGGTGCATGCTTGTGCGAATGTTTGTGCATTGGCACATGTCGTGTTTCCTTCTTAGGAACCACCTTCTTTGAAATAGTAGAAGGTTTTTGTTTCACAACATGAACCAAAGATTGTGATACCTTTGGTGCATTAGCCTTTTGTTTAGGCATGTGCCTTTGCTTCTTCAAGGAGGTCTTAGACTCCTTGATCACTTGTGCTTGTTCCTTTTTGTTTCCCTTCTTAGATGCATACATGACACTAGGTTTGACTTTCATGCTTGGCCTAGATGCATCTTATTTTCTATCTCTTTAGCACCTACCCTTGAATCATTTTTCTTATTCTCAAGGGCTTGAGCACATGATTTCATCAAATCATGTTTCTCTTCAAGTGCAATCACATGCATTGTTAAAAATATGTCATGCTCAAGTTGCAATGCAATGTGATTTTCTAACGTGTCATTATATTCATTTATGCATGCTCTAAACTCTTTCTTGACACGTTGATATTTTAAATCAAGGAGATCATTTTCTTGTATTAAATCATCTCGTTCATCAATAAATTTATAATGAGATGAAATATTGCATACCTCCTTGTCATCGTCGATGGCCATGAGTGCAAAGAATTCCTTGTCAAGATCATCTTCCACCACCCCCGTGAGTGCAAGATCATCTCGATCGCCATTTTCGCTTTCGGACCCGGAAAGAAAGCTCTCCCAATGGGCTACCTCCGCTTGCAAAGCCTTCTTCCTTTGGTAGATGGCCTTCTTGTCTTTGAGTTGCGGCTCTTT
>AP025063.1:6917153-7094132 GCA_036186865.1 Eustoma russellianum
AGAAGTCCGACTTCATCATCCGAGTCCTCCGACTCAACAACCAAAGCCTTTGAAGATTGGCGAATAGGATCATTCTTCTCTTGTGCATCCAAATGAATCTTATAAGTGATGAGATTCCCGTATAACTCGTCCAAGGTGATTGTTTCAAGATCCTTGGATTCCTCAATGGCCGTCACTTTCGCGTTCCATTCTCTTCCTAAACTGTTTAGGAAGCAATGATTCAAATCTTCTTGTTCTATCTTCTTGCCAACCGCTTTGAGAAGGTTGACAAGTTTGGTGAATCTCTGGATAGACTCTTCAATCTTTTCACCTTTGGGGACAGTGAAGTTGTAAAATTGTTTTATCAACTGTCTCCTTTTGGCCTTCCTTACTTGAGATGTTCCTTCATGGATCATCTCAAGCTTTGTCCAAGCCTCGTGTGCGGATTGGACACCTTGAATCTGAGCTCTCTCATTTGTGGAAAGAGAGCTATTTAAAATAGCAAGAGCCTTGCTATTTATGGCCAACTGGAACTCCTCCTCAGGAGTAGGATCATCAATATCAATGGGAATCATAGATCCTCTTGAGACCTCAACCCATATTCTGTGAGAACAAGAACGCAAGTACGTTTCCATGTTTGACTTCCACAGTGGGTAGTTTAAAGGGTCAAACATGGGAACTTTAACATGAACATTTGAGATAGAAGGGAATAGGGTTTCCTGCCTCCTTCTTCTGGAGGTTTCAGCACTAGGAGAACCCAAGTCATCAAAAATAAAGCGATCCATACTAGAAATGATCAAATCTTGTATTTGGACTCAAATAAGAAAGATGAGGCTCTGATATACCAATTGTTAGGTCCCTTAGAACACACTAGAAGGGGGGGTTGAATAGTGTGTTCACCAAGTATGGATATTTTATGGCTGTTTTTCGTTTTTGAGTGCAACCAATACTTGGATGTGTTCTTTAGAAAGAATAAAACTTGAAAGACAATAAAGAACACGAGTATGTATAGAGGTTCAAGTCAGAGACTCTACTCCTCTACCTTCTTGATGTTTCACAAGAAGGATTTTGAAATGGGGATTGTTATTTCTTTTGGGGGAAACAACAACCAAAAACGAAATCAAGAGAATACAAACTAGGCACTTTGCCTAGACCACAACTAAGAGTTCTAACACTTTGAAGTTTAGCCTCCAAAGATCTTCTTTGCCCTCAAAGAAATCTTGTAGGGAGAATAGTGCACCACACACTATCAACTAACCCTTCAAAGTTTAGAAAACTTAAACAAAGAGCACCCTTGCTCCTTGACCAACAATCTACCAAATCTCTCACAGAAAATCTCACCAAGAAGAAGACTCTTCTTCTTACAATAATCACTCTCAACAATAAAGTAAAGATATACAAAGATTACAAATATTTTGAGAGCTTGAGCTTGAGAGAACTTGAGAGCTTGTAATGTAGAAAGTTGGAGAAGAGAATGAACAAAACCCTTCTTTTATCAACCTTCAAACATCTTTCCCGTTTGAAACCTTCTGCGCAGCCAATAATGGGATTTGGCAGCTTGTGAAGGTACTGCAGCATTCTTGAGAAACAATTTTTGGCATGTAGCAGCCATTAGAAGAAGATTCACAAACCTTGGCCAAGAATGGAAACCTGATAACTCTGAGTGTGAGAGAAGACCTGCTGAAACAACACTAAAAGAGGAGGGTACAAAGAGTCAACTGGTTAGAAAATGAAGCAAAAAGACATTTGTACCGTTGAGCACATGAAGCGCCTAATCTGTTTAAAGAATAGGCGTTCAAAGTAGGATGAAGCGCTTAATGTGAAAGGAGAACATGCGTTCGAAGTCACATTAAGCGCCTAATGTTGGCAACTGAATGCGTTCGAAGTGACATGAAGCGCCTCATGTAGCACTTCATGCTAGTTCGAACTGAAACTGACATTTTCTCAGAACCAGACCTTGGGAAAGCGTGTTTATTCAGAGAAAGTACTTTTGACTGGTGGAACACTTGAAGCGCTTAAAGTAGCGTTCGAAGTGTTCGTACATTTCATCAAGGCACATGAAGCGCTTGATGTAAGCGTTCGAAGTGCCCTGACTTTCATACACTTCACATGAAGCGCCTGAACAAGGCGTTCGAAGGTACGCACATCCAGACACCTCACATAAAGCGCCTAAAAGCAGGCGTTCGAAGTGTACTGGACTTAACCAAGGTACATTAAGCGCCTGAAGTGAGAGTTCAAAGTGTACAACTTCAAACCATCAACTTGAAGCGCCTAATCTAACAAATTCAAGTGCCAACCTTGTGCAAATCATCAAAACCAAATCATATTATAACAATTTATTTCTTTGATTATTCCAACATTGTAATAGATTTGACCTAGACTTTTGATATTCATATATGATATTGATGATTTCGAGGATTTTTATTTTGACTTATGCTGACGTGTATTTGTATCGATTCCGACGCCTTGTATTTTTCTCAGTGAAATACGACGCGTGAGTCGTTTTGAGTATTAGGGCTCGAGACGGGTCGATACAAATGAAGGTTCATTACTAGTGCTTTAAGGTCTGGCAGGAAGCGCCACCCTGAAAACATTCAGGGTACTCCCCTATTTAGGTTCGAGGCCGTAATGTTTAGTCGCAAAAAATGGCCTCCCTGAACGTTAAAATGGCCTTACAGGACGTTTAGCAACATACGAGAATGGTCTTGCTAAATGTTCAATATGTCGCTGAACTCCTTTTTCTTTGAAAAATATATCGTTGGAAGCTTTTTTATCCAATAGGATCTATTTTCTCTCTAGGCTCATACTAAGTGATAGCCTGTAGTACCCTGGGTAAGACAAAAGGAAAAGGATAAACATATAACATTATACATATAGCACACGATTTTACAACACAAAAAAAAATAATTGCAGGAAAACTCCACCACCCTTTTCCCCTTCCATAACTGCCCATGCATATACCTTCTGTAAACCCCATACACCCATTATGTAACGTCCTTCATAATTGTCTCCCTTTACTTAAACACAATTCCCCTTCCATTTCCACCCCTCACACACGGCTCCACCACTTTGGGGAAAGAACTGCTGGAACTGAGAGCTGGGCGAACAGAGAGAGTGAGGAGGGAAGGGATAAGAGAAAGAGCAGGAGGGGGGGGAAGGAAGAGAGTTTGGGAGGAGGAAGGAGATTAAAGAGAAAGCGGAAAGGGCAGGAAAGAAGACGGAAAAGAAGAAAAGAGCAGAAAAAGGAGCACTTAGGTAAAGTACCCTATCCGTATCGTTATGCATTTGCAAAAATCTATCATGTATATTTTACATTAAACATCATGGATCATGCATTTATATTTTGGTTGTATAATTTGGTGTTTATCTAAGTATAGCCGTGTGTATGTATTTATATTTATATAATTGTTTATTTGTTATCAATGTATATGCATGTATTTTTATGTGCGTATATGTCGTGTATATATATGTATGCATATGCATGTATGTTTATGTATATATACAATTTGGCCATAAAGCATATAAAGATTGGTTTTTATTATAATTTTATATATTTTGTTTCAACTAAATATAAATTTATATTATAGTTTGTATGTGATTTGTTATATATGTATATGTATGAACATACATATCTGTAAATAGAATATATGAATATAATTATTAATTTTCGTATTTAAGTATATATGTAGGATTTTAAATTTTTTTCTATAAAACATGAATTTAAATATTTATTTTCGTATCAAAGCATATTTATATAATAAAAACTGTTTTATACAAATATGTAGGATTTATATATGTTAGAACCGTAAAAAAAGGAAAATCTTAATTAATTAAATTTAAAATTTTAAATTTCTTCCTTATCTTAATCTACCCCTAATCCCCTTAATTTCTGCCCGCTCCCCCTAAATTAAAACCCCAAATCCCAACATTTCTCCCCCTCCCCCTCATTTTCGGCAAGCATAATAACAAGGAAAGAAAAGAAAAAAAGAGAGATAAGAAAGGGAGGGACGACAGCAAGCAGAAAGGGAAGGAGAAGGAAAGAAAAGAAAAGAGAAAAGAGAAAAGGGAGAGAGGAAAAAAGAGAGAAGGAAGGAAAAGAGAAATGGCCACCCGCACCAAATCCATTCATATTGCCTAGGAAATTCTTCGACCAAGAGGTAGGTTACCATCCTCTCTGTCGGATTGACACCGTGTGTATTGGATTTTTCGCATGCTTGTATTGGTGTTGATTTTTTATGGTTTTACATGTATTCTTTTATGTTTTTATCATGTTATCTTTATAGTTTGGTATGAAAATTGCTCGAATGGCCTTAGAAATAGATCACATAGCAAGGAAATGGGCTGGAAAGACTTCAGGGATGGCGCGTGTAGCCCACGCTCGCCCTTAGCAGTACACGCGCTGATGCATCAGTGGTAGGGTGTTCGAGACGTTAGACGGAGTCCAATAGAATTGGTTTGGGGGTAAATCGGAGTTAAAACGAAGATTTTATTGAAGTTTGAAAAAAAATAGAATTTAAGGAAATAAAGAAAGAAAAAAATGGAGTCCTGTGTTGGCAGGCTGCAGGTTGGCTGGGGTTAGGCCTGCTAGAATAAAGGGCCAGACCAAAAGCAAGTGGGCCTAGCAAAATATTTAAAAATGAAGGGCCTGATGGGCCGCATGCCACGGGCCGGCAAGACTCAAAATAAAAAATGAAAAGAGGATTCTGGCGCTAGCGGGCCAGTGGGCACTTAAAGGGTTGGGCCATGCTGGAAAATAAAGGGCTGGGAGCTGATTGTTAAAAAAAGCTAAGACGAATAATAATAGAAATAATAAAATAAATAACTAAATAATTATTTTTAATAATAGAAAATTAGGAATTCGATAACTAAAAACAAAATAAAATAAATAAAATTAAATTAAAACAAAGAAAAAAAGGTCAGCCACAGAAAAGAGGAAAAAATATAATAACAATTAATTCAATATAATATTAATATCATTTAGAAACACATTAAATAAATTAAAATAAGGAAAAAAGTGGAGAAGATAAAAAATAATTAAATAAAACATTAGAGTGCTTGAAAGCCTAGAAAAAAATAAAATAAAGTGTAGAAACCTAAAATACAGTAAAAGGATAAAACACGATAGACATAAAATATGGTAATGGATCTCACGCAACATAGGGTAATTACGTAACATAGGTAATACGTAATAAAGAACGGGGCATGCAACATAAGTGAAAGAGAAGAACGGTGTGAAAATGTGAAGCATTTATGGCACGAGCATTGTATTTGGGCCTATGAGCCATGTGGTCTTACAGGATGTGTCGTCTGACGAGGCGTGCGATGGGTGTATGGTGATAACGGTCACCTTCACCTAATAGGACCTGAGACTTTCATAGCATATCATGGAAAAGAAATAGCATAACTTGTGATATTAAATAACTGCATGTGACAAGGTGATGGAATAGACATGCATCATGAAGTTGCGCATTGCATTTTTGATATGATCATCGTTGATCTTGTTATTAAGTTGTTTCAGTGATACGGAATCTTAGGTTACATATCGGGTCGGGTATGTGCTGTTTCCGTATTTATATTCTGTTGCATGTTATTATTACTTTACTTGCATTATTTATTTACCCGATTCAGTATGTGAAAATCCCTTTCTGGGAGAGACGGGTAACCTACGAGTGACTCCCATCACTCACCCCTACCTTCCATCCACAGGTGAGCAGGACTATGAGTACATTTTTATCGAGGATGTGGCAGAGTACGCGAGTTGGGGAGAGTGCGCTGGGCTCATAATGGGATCTTGTGACCGGATGCTTGTTTATTAGGATAGTCAGATGGACCTTTTACCTAGAATTTTTACTTGACTCATGTTAGTTTCATTGATATACTTGACGTAGCGGGTTTGATCAGCCCTTGTACCTTATTTCGTTTTCCAATGGATTTATTTTAATTGGAATGTTTATTTTTATTATCGTTTCTGTGAAAAATTTCTACGTCCATTTCTGACATGTAAAGAAGATTGAACGACGCCTTGTAGTTCTCGTAACAGACTACGGCGGGTGCACTGTTTTCGAAGCTAGGGTTCGGGAGCAGGGCGTTACAGTTAGTATCAGCACCGAGGCTCCAGATCCGTCTCGGAAACGTAGGATTAATTAGATCACTTAGACTTAAGCTACGATCTTTTTTCTTAAAATGACGAATTTAACCCTGAGAAATAAAATAGGCCTAAGTGATGATCTTAGACTTAAGATATGATCGGGTGAAGGGGCGTGAAGGTGAGTGATCTATTTTCTTTACTTATTTGCCCTTTTTGCCCCTAGGTTTTGGCATGAACCCCGTTAAATGACCGAATTTCCCAAAATTACCCATCAAATTACGTTGGAATAACGAAGTGTTTGTACTGTTGTGAAATTCACGGGATAATGCGCCCAGACGTGAGTCTTAGGGTAATGGTGGGGACGGTAGTGACGACCAGAGTCAGGGGGCTATACCCCAAACATTGACAAAAGCTATGGCCACCCTGGCTAATATTTTAGCGTAGCAGCAGCAGCAGATTAATCAGCACCAGGTACTGCCGCCTCCGCCGCTACCACCAGGACTCATTTTTTATTACAAGGAGATGCAGTACTCTAGAGCCTTGTCATCCAAAGGGACCTCTCATCCAGAAGAGGCAGAGATTTGGCTCAAGAAGATGTCCGACCACCTCTGACTGCTGTAAGTACCGAAGGATTTGAGGGTGGAGGTTGTTGTGCTGTTTTTAAAAGGGGATGCAGAACATCAGGTACCTCCTATTGATATGATTCTAGTTGCAAGCGAGTTCAAAGACGTCTTTCAGCAGGTACCTCCTATTGACATGATTCTAGTTGTAAGCGAGTTAAAGACGTCTTTTCTGAGGAGTTACCTGGATTATTCGAGATTAATCTTATCCCTGGAGCTGAACCCATCTCGAATGCACCATACCGTATGCTCCTGTTGAACTTAAGGAGTTGAAGGAGCAACTGCAAGAGTTACTAGATCGTAGGTTCATTCGTCCCAGCATCTCGCCATAGAGAGCTCCTGTTTTGTTTGTCAAGAAAAATGATGGGAGCATGCACTTGTACATTGACTACCGAGAAATCAAAAAGATCACCATCAAAAATAAGTATCCTCTACCCCAGATCGAGCACCTCTTCGATTAACTAAAGGATGCAAATGTGTTCTCCAAGATCGACCTACGATCCGGATACCACCTACTAAGGATTAAGTAGAAGATGCGGTGAAGACTACTTTCCACATCCGATATGGCAACTACGAGTTTCTGGTGATACCGTTTGGACTAACCAATGCACCATCCACTTTCATGGACCTAATAAACACCGTATTCAGGGAGCAGCTGGACAGGTTTGTGGTGGTTTTCATTGACGACATTTTGGCCTACTCTCCTGATGTGGAGGCACATGTAAAACATTTGAGGGAGGTTTTGGAGATTCTCAGGCAGAAAACTATTGTAAGCCAAGTTAAGTAAATGTGAGTTTTGGTTGAAAAGCATGACTTTCTTGGGTCACGTAGTCTCGAAGGAAGGAACTTCAGTGGACCTGAAGAAGATTGAGGTAATCATGGAGTGGCCTAAACTGACCAATGTGACGGAGGTAAGGAGTTTTCTTGGGTTGGCGGGCTACTACAGGAAGTTTGTCGAGGGTTTCTCCACTATAGAGGCGCCCCTGAGCAGACTGACACAGAAAAAGACAAAGTTTGAGTGGACCGCCGAATATGAAAGAAGCTTCGCAGAGTTGAATAAACGGTTGACCATATCAGAAGGGTTCGTTATCTACAGCGATGTGTCCAAGAATGGAATAGGTACACGTAAATGGTTAAACTGAACTTATGTGTATTCGAATTGTGGTCTTCTCTGTTTCAGGGTGCGTTCTTATGCAAGGAGGCAGAGTTATAGTATATGTCTAACGACAGTTGAAGCCCTATGAGCAGAACTATCCAACTCATGACCTCAAGTTAGCTACAGTGGTCTTCGTACTCAAGATTTGGCGACCTATTTGTACGGAGAGAAATGCAAAGTGTTCACCGACCATAAGAGTCTGAAGTACCTGTTCACCCAAAAAAAGATGAACATGCGTCCGAGGAGGTGGTTAGAGCTGCTGAAAGACTATGATTTGACCATTAGCTACCATCTGGGAAAGGCAAACAGGGTTGCTGATGCACTGAGCAAAAAGTGAGGCCATGCCCAGCAAATTGGAGAAGGAAATTGCCGAGTTTGATCTAGATATTGTGGATTCCACAACAAACATTTTGGCGGCACTGGTTATTACTTTTTCACTGATTGAGCGGATTAAGGAGGCTTAGAAAGAGGATGCAACACTCAGTGAGATCCGTGAGAAGATGATGACGAGTCAGATTGATGGGTTCTAGATCCATAACTATGGCAGCATGTGGTATAGGGGAGATTATGCATACCGGATGCCGATGACCTGAGGAAAAAGGTACTAAAGGAGGCACACCACTCCAAGATGTTTATTCATCCAGGCACCAAGAGAATGTACAATGACCTAAAGAAGAACTATTGGTGGAGTAGTATGAAGAGACACATTGCGGAGTTCGTGGAGAGGTGTCTTGTGTCACAGCAAGTGAAGGCCAAGCATCAGCGACCCTGGGGTCTTTTCTTGCGGTTGGAGGTACCAGAATGGAAGTGAGAGCATATCACGATGGACTTTGTGGTAGGGCTTCCCAAGACGAAGAACGGCAATGATGTGATATGGGTGATAGTTGACCGTTTAACTAAGTCCGCACACATTCTGCCAGTGTCTAGTGAGACCACGATGGAGAAATTGGTGACACTCTATGCTGATAATATTGTGAGTCTGCATGGTGTACTAGTGAGCATCATATCCGATCGAGATCTGAAGTCCACCTCTAGATTTTGGACAGCCTATCAGAGGGTTATGAGGGTCGAGCTGCGATTGAGTACTGCATTCCATCCTCAGACCGACGGCCAGTCAGAGAGAACTATTCAGACCTTGGAGGATATGTCGAGAGATTGTGCCTTAGATTTCAAGTGGAACTAGGAAAGATGATGAAATTGATAGAGTTCTCCTACAACAACAGCTATACAGTGCGATTGGAATGGTTCCATTTGAGGCATTATAGGGATGGAAGTACAGATCACCGGTCTATTGGGACGAGGTTGGTGAGAGGAGTGTCTGGGCCTGACTTAGTAGAGCAAACTCGAGAAAAGATCAAGGTCATCCGGGATAGGCTGAAGGCAGCGCAAGATCCGAATAAGAGTTTGGCAGGTTCCATAAGATGACCTCTGGAGTTTGTAGTGGGAGAGAAGGTTTACTCGAAGGTGTCTTCGACCAAGGGTGTGATGAGGTTCGGAGAAAAAGGTAAATTAAGTCCTCGATACATTGGTTCGTACGGGATACTCAAGAGGATCGACACATTGATATACAGACTTGCTCTACCTCCGGCATTGGTGCAGGTGCATAATGTCTTCCACGTCTCATAGCTGAGAAGGTATGTTCCAGACCCCAGTCACGTGCTTGAGGCACGACTATTGAAGGTGAAGAGCGATGTTATGTATGAGGAGACCCTAGTAAGAATTGTAGATCGGAAGGATCGGGTGTTGAGACGCAGGGTGATTCTATATGTCAAGGTTCAGTGGACGAATTATACGGAGCGCGAGGCAGCCTGGGAGCTCGAGGAGCAGATGCGCGAGCGCAAACCCGCACCTCTTCAAATAAGGTATGCAAGTTTCGAGGACAAAACTTTTTGTAAGGGGGACAGGATTTTAAAACTGTAAAAAAAGGAAAATATTAATTAATTAAATTTAAAAATTTAAAATTTTCCCTTATCCTAATCTACCCCAAATCCCCTCCCCAAATCCCCTTAATTTTCGTCCCCTCCCCTAAATTAAAACCCCAAAATCCCAACATTTTCCCCCACACTTTCGGCAACCATAATAGCAAGGCAATAAAAGAAAAAAAAGAGAGATAAGAGAGGGAGGGACGACAGCAAGCGGAGAGGAGGAGAAGGTAAAGAAAAGAAAAGAGAAAAGGGAGAGAGGAGAAGGAGAGAAGGAAGGAAAAGAGAATTCACTCGAACCGAATCCAACCATATTGTCTAGGGAATTCTTTGACTAAGAAGTAGGTTACCCTCCCCTGTATCGGATTGACACCCGTGTGTATCGGATTTTTTGCATGCCGTGTTGGTGTTGATTGTTTATGATTTTACATGAATTCTTTTACATTTGTATCATGTTATCTTCATTGTTTGGCATGAAAATTGCTCGAATGGCCTTAGAAATAGATAACATAGAATGGAAATAGGCTGGAAATAGTTCTGGACGTCGGAAAATGGGCCTGACAATGGCGCGTGTTGCACACGCGCGGCCTTCAAGGGTGGCACGTGTAGTCCACACACGCCCCTGAGCAGCGCGTGCAGTACACGGGCTAACGTGTTAGGGGCAAGGTGTTTAGGACGTTAAACGGATTCCAATAGAATTGGTTTAGGGTAAATCGGAGTTAAAACGAAGATCTTTTTTAGATTTGAAGAAAATTAGAATTTAAAGAAATAAAAGAAAAAAGGGGGCCTGTGTTGGCAGGCTGTAGGTTTGTTGGGGTCAGGCCTGTTGGAATAAAGGGCCAGGCTAAAAGCAAGTGGGCCTGGCGAAATATTTATAAAAAAAGGAAAGGCCTGGCGAGCCGCAGGCCAGCCAGCCTGCCAGCCTCAACAGGCTAGCGCGTTGGGCCACACTCAAGATAAAAGGAAAAAAAGAAAAAGAGGAATCTGACGCCATCGGGCTAGTAGGCACTTAAAGGGCCAGGCCATACTGGAAAAATAAAAGGCTACGAGCTAATTGTTGACAAAAACTAAGGGAAATAATAATAAATATAATAAAAATAAATAAATAAATAATTACTATTTAATAAATAGGGAATAGGAATTCAGTAAGTAAAAAACAAAACAAAATAAAATAAAATAGAAATAAAGAAAAAAGGGTCAATCACGGAAAAGGGGAAAAATAATAATTAATTCAATATAATATTAATATCATTTAGAAACCCATTAAATAAATTAAAATAAGGAAAAAAAGGGGAAGATAAAAAAAATAATTAAATAAAATATTGGAGTGCTTGAAAGCCTATAAAAAATAAAATAAAGTGTAGAAACCTAAAATACGGTATAAAGATAAAACACGGTAGACAGAAAATGCGGTAATGGACCCCAAGCAACATAGGGTAATTACGCAACATAGGTAATACACAACGTAGAACAGAGTATGCAACATAGGTGAAAGAGAACAATGGTGTGAAATTGTGAAGCATTCATAGCACGAGCATTGCATTTGGACCTATGAGCCGTGTGGCCTTAGGGAACGTGTGGCCTGACGAGACGTGTGATGGGTGTATGGTGATAACAGTTAACTTCATCTAATAGGACCCGGGACATGCATACCATATCATGGAAGAGAAAGAGTATAACGTGTGATATTAAATAACTGCGTGTGACACGGTGATGGAATAGGGCATGCATCATGAAGTTGCGCATTGCATTTTTGATATGATTATCGTTGATCTTGTTATTAAGCTGTTTCAGTGATAAGGAATCTTGGGTTACAGATCGGGTCAGATATGTGATGTTTCCGTATTTATATTCTGTTGCTTGTTGTGACTGCTTTACTTGCCATATTTGTTTACCCAACTGAGTATGCGAAAATCCCTTTCTAGGAGAGACAGGTAACCTACGAGTGACTCACATCACTCACCCGCCCTACCTTCCCTCCACAAGTGAGCATGACTATGAGTACATTTTTATCGAGGATGGAGCAGAGTACGCGAGCTGGGGAGAGTGAGCTAGACTCGTAATGAGATCTTGTGACCGAATGCTTGTTCATTAAGATAGTCAGATGGACCTTTTACCTAGACTCTTTACTTGAGTCCAGTTAATTACATTGATATACTTGACGTAGCGAGTCTCGTCAGCCTTTGTACATTATATTGTTTTAGATGGATTTATTTTAATTGGGATGTTTATTTTTATTATCGTTTCCGCAACAAATTTCTACGTCATTTCTTATGTGTAACGAAGTTTGAACGACGCCTTGTAGTTCTCATAGCAGACTACGGCGGGTGCACTATTCTCGAAGCTAGGGTTCGGGAGCGGGTGCTACAATATATGTATTTTCGTATTAAATAATATGTGTATAATTATGAATGGTTTTTATATAGATTATGTTGATTTATCCATGCATTTTCATATTAAATTATATATAAATAATTACAAACTGTTTTTATATGAAATATATAGATTTATATATCTACTTTTGTGCTAAATTATATAAAATTTGTTTTTAATATAATTACAATATATTTATGTTATTTTCTTATTTTAAATATATGTATAACTACAAAACTGTTTTTAATATAACGATCTGTGTATTTATGTAATTTTCGTATTTAAAGATATGTATAATTGTACAAAATTGGTTTTAATAGAATTATATATATTTATGTTATTTTCGTATTTAATTATTTGTATAATTATAAAACTGTTTTTTGGTAGAATTATATATATATATATATATATATATATATATATATATATATATGTATGTATGTATTTTTCGTATTAAAATGTATGTATCATTGTATAAGCTGTTTTTTAATGAATTTAAATATATATATTACGCTATTGACGTACTTATATATATAAAAAATATAGAAACTGATTTTTAGTGAATTTATATATAATGATATATTATTTTCGAATTTAATATATATATAAATATATAAAATTTTTTCAGATAGAATTTTATATTTATTTATATTATTTTCGCATTTAAAAATATGTATAATTATATAAACTGTTTTCAAATATCATTATATATTTATTTATATTATGTTTTGATTTAAAAATATATATAACTATATAAACTATTTTTAGATGGATTTATATATTTATTTATATTATTAATGCTTTAAAAATATAATAAATAAATAAAATTTTTTTAGATGGAACTATATATTAGTATAAGTATGCTAACATTTAAGTATATTTATAAACATATTAAACTGTTTATGGAATAAAAATTGCATAAAACAATATTTTCGTATTAAATAGATATAGAAATAGAAAAATGGTTTTATTAAATTGCGGTAGGTTGTTGGACCGAGTTTTCATATGAGAAATTCTAATTTGATTTGAATTTAGTATATGAGTGGTTTAAATGGGTGTGGTATAATAAAAGTTGTATGTTATTGGTATATGAATATGTGGGTGTATGCATATACATGTATATGCACATGTATGGAAGTGGACATATATATGTATATAGATACACGAGAATAATATTATTTGGATATCGGAATTGATGATTTGATAATTGATATATTTGTATCGGTAACGAAAAACTTGTGATTGGTTAATTGATAATTCGTACTGTGATATTTGAGATATTTGGTAATTTTTTGATTTACAATATTTGATATCAGTTGATTGGTATTTGAAATTGATCGGAATTCGATTTGCACTTGGAATATATCGATATTTGAAATCGTTTTGGAAAATCAAATATTTTAGAAATCGTTTTCGAAAATCATGCATATTGTGAAATTCACCCTTACAAGGGAAATATATCGGTGAGCTGAATTGATCCAAAACAAACGGAGCGTTCTGTCATATTTGACTATTTCGATAGAGCATCAGAGCATATTTGACCGCCAATTGGAGTATCCAGGCATATTTGACTCTTTCGATAGAGCGCCTAGGCATATTTGACCATTGAGATGATCAATTCGTAAGACTTGTGTTATAAGTCACTTGAAAAGACAGTGATATAGCCGTCGCATCTTTATCGCATCACATCGTTATCGTATCGTTATCGCATCGCATCATAAATTGATTTTCGAAAATCGATATCGAAATGGATTTATTTGCATCGCATCGTTTTAAAAATTGCATCATCGGATTTTGACTGTGGCTAACTTTAGACTAACTCTATGTGTTTATTTCGTTTGTTGATATCGTTGCTTTGTATGTGGTGTTATCGTAAGGGTAGAAAGGTAAATTATTTGCAAATGGAAACTTGATTAGTGTATATGTTATTTGTTATTTTAATTATCACACCTGTTTCCACGCGTATGATCCCATAGAGAGTATTGGTAGGTTACTTGCTGGGCGATGTTTTGTCGCTCATTCCCTATTTTTTTATAACTGTGTAGATAACCAGGGCTACGAACCAGAGTATGCAGGGGACGTGTCAGGGTGGGGCTACTGAGGACACGAGGACTGTAGAGGAGTTTTATTCATGTACTCATTTCCGACTTGATATTTATGGATTTTAGTTTAGTATTTCGGGGTGTAATTTATTAAGTTTGACTTTGTAATAATTATGATTATTGCCTAGATATTTTATATTGGAGCGTATTTGGAATTTTATTTTATGCCTTCCGCTGATATCAGTTTATCTCATTCTGCTTACGTGTAATTGATGTGTATCGACCCCTTGTATTTCCTTTAACAGAATACGGCAGGTGAACTGTTTTGAGTTCTAGGGCTCGGGACGGGTTGCTACATAGCCAATGTCCCTAATATCTTTTTGAGCATTTGCACATCATTTTCACTCAATCAAGATTGAGTTGTCATTGAAAAATGTAGAAGAAAAATGCTGGTGACCATTTGATTATGACAAAGGCAATTAATAAAGCATGACTAACTAAGGGGAGGTTGCCAAAACATTTTTGGAGTCCTCTATATATCAAAGGAGCATTAGAGGGTCATTTAACACTTTCACCCACCTTCAAACTAATACTCTCTTTCTCTCAATGTTTTCGAGTAAAATCACATATTCTTCCAAAACTTATTTGAATTTTTCTCTGCACCATACGAACAGCAATCAAGTTCAGGTAGAAATGTATAGAAGCCAGGAATATATTACTTTAAAGAACAACACCGCTTATGTCTTAAGCATGTGCTTTTTCTGGTGCTTGTGCTACACAAGGCTGTTTATTAAGATATTCGACCAAATAGGAAATAGAGGTACAATGAAAGAAAAATTATTTGGGCTCGCTCCTGGACCCTAGCATCAGAAATAGTGCACCCGTCGTAGTCTACTACGAGAACTATAAGGCATCGTTTAAACTTCTTACAAGTCGAAAGTGACGTAGAAATTTTTGTTTCGCAGAAACTATAATAAAAAAAATCAAATTCAATTTATAAGCAATCTCAATGCAAAAGTAATTGAAACGTTTAGGGCAGACGAAAATCCAATGTGTCAAATGAAATTCTAAAGGTCTAATAAAGATGAAATAAGTATAAAATCCATCAAGTATCCCAAAAGTCTCCTCAAAGCCTCACTCACCCCAGCTCGCACAATCAAACTCGTCCTCTACAAATATATACTCGAACTTGGGCTCATATGTGGAGAGATAAGTAGGGGGTAAGTGATATGGAAATCAACTGTAGGTTACCGGTCTAATCCCAGAAAGAAACCATACTTACAAAATACATAAGCATGTAAGAAAAATAACAACAAATATATAAAGAAATAAAGAACAACAATAACCGGAACGTAAAATAAATATATCCTCGTCCAATCAAATGCAATGCGCAACTTCATGATGCATGTTCCTTCTCACTATCGTGTCACACGCAACAACATCATTATCCCACACAATATGTTCTTTTCTTTCCCATGATATGTTATGCATGAACCAGGTCCTACACATCGCTCCGTAACGTGGAGTCAGCGGTCATCGCTCTGTAACGTGGAGCCAGCAGACATCGCTCTGTAACGTGGAGTCAGCGCTCCCAAGGGATGCAATACAATGCACGTGCGATAAATGCTCCACACACATAATCCATAATCCGACGCATCCATGCTCCTATATATACCCGCGCCCATACACGTGCATCTATACATACATGTATATCCTCATTTTATTACGGTGTATTCATACTCATATATATACCCGCGCCCATACACGTGCATATATACCTGTAGGAATACCCCCATTTTATTAGCATTATTTTTATTTATTTAAACATATTTTTCTTATATTTTTCCAGTATTTATTTACTATTTATTTTTTTAGTTTATTTCTCATTCAATTCCATTACTTTAATTATTGAGAATGTCATGAAAATATTGTTAGCCATCACTTATATTTTTCCTAGCTTCTATTAATTTTTCCTTTTTTACGGGTTCCAACATCCTACCCCCATTACAAAAAGTTTCGTCCTTGAAACTTGCGTATTACGTAGTCAACAACTTAATACAATCCTATATAACTCATTTACCTAGTTCATGACCGAACTAATATCCATTGCATATTCCACTATGCTGACCATTACATGTCATCGACGGAGGACTCAATCCTCAAGATCATTCTTTGTATAAGTACAAGGTAATTTCTAAATCCATTATTCTTCGCTTATTATAATCATAACCTAATCTTTTATAACTTTAAAATCAATTTAAGTGTATTGTCACCATACTGGAAGTTCGATACCCCAGTCGTCAATTTATAACGCACTTATATCTATGGTTAAAACTTCTAAAATCAGTTCTTAGGTGTACTACAATCTTTAACTTAACGTCTTGTTCACACGACTCATCCCTTATATCCTATGTATTTTTGTAGTATGTTTTACTCTAGTACGATTTAATTTAGTCATCACTAGCATCCCACCAGATAATCTAGTCCTTATAGAGTTCAATACTTAACTTAATTCTCTATAGTTATAACTTATAAACTTCTACTTATACCACTTGTCGTGTATCATTCAACTTATTACAGTCTACAATTTTGGATTCTTAAACTCATCATGTATGATTCATCCCCTAGATAATTAATCAACTAAGTATCTATTGAGTAAACCAATATGGTAATCATTGCATTCCTCGATATAGGAATAAGTCCTCAAAATTCCATTCTTTTATACTTACAACCTAGCTCTATGATTACGTCCTTACTTTTTTTTTGGAGATATCGATCAGCCTAATATACGAAACATATGTATGTACATATTTTTCTTCAAATAAAAGTGTAACTTATATGGCCTTAATTCAAATTATAACTTTAATCGTTTAAAATACTATCATTCTATTTTGTAAACACAAGAACCAAAATAATGTATATACATGTTTTCGCAAAGCGGTGTCTCAAATGACCTCAAAATAACTTGTTGGCAAAGTATTTCGGTGAAATTGCATTAAAACAGTTGAAAACTTAATAATGTAATATTTTATAAATCAATTTGAATATGTTACTTTACGTTCTCTAAAAGAAGTATATATTTTGGAAATCTATTATTTTATTTTTTATATTATTATTTGCTTCACAAAAGTCAAGTAAGTTCATCACAAGTGGATAAATAACTTCAAACACATTTTAATGTTGAAATGCTTGCAATATCAATAGTCGACAAGCAAAATTAATTTTGACGAAATAGTTGTAACTACGGAATTTGAGAAATAATATAAGAAATATATATTCACATCAACATCTCAAAAGTTTTCCTCTTTTAAGGTCGTTAATGGAATTGAAAATTTTATTATGTTGGTGTGCAAGTATGGAAAAGAATTTGGCCTCGTAAAGTTTAGTAGAGTACAAAACAAATGAGGCTCAATAAGACACTTTCAATAACTAAATTTTTTTTACATCACTGCAAAATATAAGTATATTTTGGTGTACGTACTTAAAATATTTGTCTGCTTGAAAAGTATCTCAGTCCAATATTTCATATAATTCTATAAATCATCCTTATTCTCGAACAAGGTCTCCTATGTTCAGGTTCTTCTAAATCGAACGTTTGTATACTCATGATAAAATCTTTAATTTAAATTGTCTAATCCTAGCATGGCACACTGAATATTGATTGACTTAAGGTTGATCTACCGTAATTCTTTAATGGGTTATTTCAACCGCTCGTTTTAACCTAGTGTAATCTCGTATGAAAAGCAACCGCTACTTGTTCATGCCTGCTCTATTTCAATTCAAGACTACATTAAGCCGAATATTTCGATGTCAACACTTAACCCTATACTATAATTTCCTTCGTATAATATTCTTCACTAAACTCTACTGATCATAATGCTTGTAACTAGTTACTTAGTTTCTATCATGCTGCTATCTACGATCTCAACTTAGACCTAGTCGTGTTTCAATACTACTGTCCAAGTAGTGACATGACCCTCTTCAGTTACTCTAATGATACTGGGTCCCATGTTACAGTTATGGTACGGCAGCCCGATTTACTGCCTGACTCATTAATATGTGAACTAATGTTTGCAGTAGGACATTTTGGTTAACACTAAAATTTTATCCGAATTAATTATATGGTATTCAATTAAGATCACTAAAATCATGGCTTAAAGGTTATGATCAAACTTAGGTAGGAGGAAACTGTATGGTATACCCTAGGTGTACGTGTTCCAAAATCGATCGAGTTCTTAAGTTTAGGATAATAACTTACTTCTAGGATCGTTCTTAGTATCATCATTTCTTAAGTCTAAGATCACTTCTTATTTCTAAAATCATAACTAGTACATAATCGACACTTATGACTAAATCAGTACTTATGTCTAAGGTCAATTCTTAATAGAGATCATTACTTATGTCTAAGATCGTGACTTATGGGCAACATCATATCTTAACTTCTAAGGTCACGTCTTATTTCTAATAACATGCTTAATGTATAATCTTTTAATTAGTGCTTATGACTAAAAATCGGTACTTAATTTCTAAGATCATAGCCTAAATCTACATTTCCACCGTGAATCTAGAACCGTTCTTTGAAGTTCGTACTCTTGGCGTGTAATACCTCTTGACCTCATTCCGAAATTAGATCCAAGTGATCGGCAGTGTCAGTTGTGCTGCGCCACCATTCCTCCGCATCTCCTTGTAGAAGAATCTCAGGCCCGACAGCTGTGGTGGTGGCGACAGTGTCGTGCTTGCTATTTCAACAGCTGCTACTGCTGTAACTATGGTGTTGGTCATTGTGACTATTGTTAGAAAATCGACAAGATCACTGCCAAAACGCGCAGCGGAAAAACAAAACTTGATCTTCGATTTCCTACCAAGGATCCATGTTGTTCGTTTAATTCGATGAAAGAAATTCAAAACCTTACCTCTGTAGATTCAAAATCCGCAGGCGTAAGAGGTGCGATGATACAAACATCCTCTATCGGTACCCATAAGAATGCTTCGATCCGAAGTGCTAGCTATTGAAACGGCGCGACTCAGAGAACTCGTTTTCTCCAAAAACGGCTCTGGTGTTTTCTAATGTATTCTCACTGATGTGAGATACACCAGGATATATACATATACATAGATATCAAAATCCGATTCCAGATCGGATTGGTTAATGTCAATCATAATCCATATCAAATACGGATTCTGTTAGGATTAGATAAGACCAATCAAAATCCATATCAGATATGGATTCTATTGTTATTATCCGATGATATATATAAGTATATATATAAAAAACAACAACAATAATAATAATAATTAATATCTAATATTAGTATTATTAATGTTATTAATATTAGCCCATACGCATTCTTGTGTGTGACCCGATAGGTCCATATTAATTGGCAGTCGGTCAAATCTCTATTAAACCAACAAGTTGTAATTGGCCTCTAGCAAGACATTACGACTATCCAATTAATATGAGTACAATCCAACTAGTCTAATAATAGTACATGTATTAATCCCTTTGTCACACGATGTCTAGTTTGAATATAAGTCATGGTGAGCGTCATACTTATATTGTTCAAACGTATGATTACTCGATCTCTAACTAGACTGATAAAACAAATGATATTGATCACACTATCAATTCATTTTAGTACGGACATACATTTCACAGTCTTACTAATCGAGGGGTCCAAAGATATCTCTCTCAAAAGAGAGGGACGAATTCTATCTTGATTGTTCAATATCCTCTACATAATTTCTATCATACTCAATCATGACCTTTAATATTATCTAGTTATGGATAACGTTTGATCATGTCAAAATATAATAGTCCTTATGTTGCAAATATGACAATCTCAAGTCTAAGGATTAAAACATGACTATCATGAGATTTACTTATGACGCTAATCCATGTAGCAATCTCATGATGGGTCTATCCAATACATTGTTCTCTAACAAGTATCTACGAGATTGATTTGTATCACCAACACATAATCATCTCATGATTATCAAATGAATACTCGCACTGATTATAAATTATTTTATCTCTATAACAATAATGAACCAGGGACATATATCGTAATTGTGCAACGTACTAACCAACAATAATGATAATAAAACCTCTTTATTAATAATAAATGTATAACATAAACATCCAAATCAGGGCTTAGGGCACATACACTAATAACTATGGCATCTGCAAGTGCATGGGGATAGTCACATCATTCTTGTGGTTGTCACCACCATTTCATTACCGGCTTGATCACGTCTTGACGGCATTTTTCTGGAATTTTAGAAATGTTGAAATATATTTTTTCAAATTCAGGATAAGTTGAGGGTGTTTTGGGAATTTCTAGTCCATTATGGGGTGCGTATAGGGCTAAAATCGTCATTTTCGAAAAAGGTCACGGCTTATGTCTAAGTGATCTAGTTAATCCTGCATTTCCGAAGAGAATATGGAGCCTCGGCTCTGATACCACCTGTAGCGCAGTGCTCCCAAACCCTAGCATCGGGAACAGTGCACCCGCCGTAGTCTACTACGAGAACTACAAGGCGTCGTTCAAACTTCTTACAAGTCGAAAGTGACGTAGAATTTTTTTCGCAGAAACTATAATAAAAAAGTCAAATTCAATTTATAAGTAATCTCAATTCAAAAGTAACTGAAACGTTTTGGGCTGACGAAAACCCAATGTATCGAATGAAATTCTAAAGGTCTAATAAAGATGAAATAAGTATAAAATCCATCAAGTATCCCAAAAGTCTCCTCAAAGCCTCACTCGCCCCATCTTGCACAATCAGACTCGTCCTCTGTTAGAATATGTTGAGTTTTGATGATTTGCACAACCGTATACTTCGAATAAATAGATTAGACGCTTCATGTGTGTTGTTAGAAGTTAGTATACTTCGAGCGCTTACATTAGGCGCTTAATGTACCTTGGTGGAGTCCAGTACACTTCGAACGCCTGCATTAGGCGCTTCATGTGAAGTGTCTGGATGTGCGTACACTTCGAACGCCTAGATTAGGCGCTTCATGTGAAGTGTATGGAAGTCAGGACACTTCGAACGCCTACATTAGGCGCTTCATGTGCCCTGAGGAAAAATGTGAACACTTCGAACGCCTGATTAGGCGCTTTAAGTTTTCCACCAAGTCAAAAGTACTTTTCCCCTGAATGGGCACGTACTCTTAAGTACTTTCTCTGAGAAAATGTCAGAGTTAGTTCGAACAAGCATGAAGGGCTACATTAGGTGCTTCATGTGACTTCGAACGCCTTAAGCCGCCCACATTAGGCGCTTGATGTGACTTCGAACGACAGTTCATTTTCACATTAAGCACTCTATGTCACTTCGAACGCATGTGCTTTAAGCACATTAGGTGCTTCATGTGACCAACGTTACAAAGGTCTTATACTTCACTTTTTAACATCAGTTGACTCTTTGTACCCTCCTCTTTTAGTGTCTTTTTCACAGGTCCTTCTCTGCTGAAGATTTCAGGTTTCCTTTCTTGGCATTCTGTTTGAAATCTCTTCAAGAATGTTGCTACATGCCAAAGGGAGATCTCCAATGATGGGGACTCACCAACACAAGATGCCAAAACCCATTATTGTTTGTGCAGAGGGTTTCAAATGGGAAGAAACTTGAAGAGTTATAAAAGAAGGGTTTCTTCCATTCTTCTCCAACTTTCTACATCTCATGCTCTCAAATTTTCTCTCAAGCTCAAGCTCTCAAGATACTTGTAAACATTGTACTTTTACTTTATTGTTGAGAGTGACTATTGTAAGAAGAAGAAGAGTCTTCTTCTTGGTGAGATTTTGTTGTGAGAGATTGTGTAGATTGTTGGTCAAGGAGCAAGGGTACTTCTTATTTTGAGATTTCTAGACTTTGAAGGGTTAGTTGATAGTGTGTGGTGCACTATTCTCCCTACAAGATTTCTTTGAGGGCAAAGAAAATCTTTGGAGGCTAGACTTCAAAGGGTTAGATATCTTGGTTGTGGTCTAGGCAAGCTGCCTAGTTTTTCTGTTGTTGGATTTTATTCTTTGATTGTTGTTTCCCCCATAGAAATAACAATCCCCTTTTTAAAATCCTTCTTGTGAAAAATCAAGAAGGTAGAGGAGTAAAGTCATTTGACTTGAACCTCTATACATACTTGTGTTCTTTACTTTTTTGCAAGCTTTTATTCTTTCTAAAGAACACACCCAAGTATTGGTTGCACCTCAAAACGAAAAATATCCATAAAATATCCATACTTGGTGAACACAATATTCAACCCCCCCTTCTAGTGTGTTCTAAGGGACCTAACAATTGGTATCAGAGCCACATCTTGTTATTTGAGTTCAAATACAAGATTTGATCATTAAAGTATGGATCCCTTTGTTTTTGATGATGTGAGTTCCCCTAGTGGTGATGCCTCAAGAAGAAGGAGGCAAGAAACGCTATTCCCTTCTATTTCAAATGTTCATGTCAAAGTCCCAATGTTTGATCCTCTAAACTACCCACTATGGAAGTCAAACATAGAAACATACCTACGTTCTTGTGGGCACAGAATCTGGATAGAAGTTTCAAGAGGATCCATGATTCCTATTGATATTGATGATCATACTCCTGAAGAGGAGTTTCAGTTGGGCATAAATAGCAAGGCTCTTGCTATTTTAAACACCTCTCTTTCTTCAAATGAGAGAGCTCAGATTCAAGGAGTTCAATCCGCTCATGAGGCTTAGACAAAGCTTGAGATGATCCACGAAGGAACATCTCAAGTAAGAAAGGCCAAGAGGAGACAGTTGATCAAACAGTTTTACAACTTCACTGTCCCCAAAGGTGAAAAGATCGAAGAGTCCATTCAAAGATTCACCAAGCTTTTCAACCTTCTTACAGCGGTTGGCAAGAAGATAGAACAAAAGGATTTCAATCACTGCTTCCTAAACAGTTTAGGAAGAGAATGGACCGCAAAGGTGACGGCCATTGAGGAGTCCAAGGATTTGGAGACCATCACCTTGGATGAGTTATATGGGAATCTCATTACTTATGAGATTCATCTAGATGCGCAAGAAAAGAACGATCCTATTTGCCACTCCACCAAAGCTCTTGCATGCGAGTCGGAGGACTCGGACGATGAAGTCGGACTTCTTGTCAAAAGATTCCGACGTTTTGCTAGAAAGAATGGTGATGAAGCTAAAAGATCCATCAAAGAAAAATTCTCCAAGGACAAGGTGAAGGACCAAGAGAATAAATGTTATAAGTGTGGGAAGCTTGGTCACTTCATGAAGGATTTTCGGGTGAAGGAGCCGCAACTCAAAGACAAGAAGGCCATCTACCAAAGGAAGAAGGCCTTGCAAGCGGAAGTAGCCCATAGGGAGAGCATTCTTTCCGGGTCCGAGAGTGACAATAGCGACCATGATGATCTTGCACTCACGGATGTGGTTCAAGATGATCTAGACAAGGAGTTCTTTGCGCTTATGGCCATTGATGACGACATGGAGGTATGCAATATCTCATCTCACTATAGATTAATTGATGAATGAGATGATTTAGTGCAAGAAAATGACCTCTTATACTTGAAATATAAACGCGTCAAGAAAGAGTTTAGAGCATGCTTAAATGAATATAATGACACGTTAGAAGATCACATTGCATTGCAACTTGAGCATGATATATTTTTGACCATGCATGTGATTGCACTTGAAGAGAAACATGATTTGATGAAATCATGTGATCAAGCCCTTGATGAGAAGAAAAATGATTCAAGGGTAAGTGCTACAAAGATAGAGATTAAGGAAGCATCTAGGCCAAGCATGAAAGCTAAAATCAAACCTAGTGCCATGGATGCATCTAAGAAGGGAAATAAAAAGGAACAAGCACACGTTGTCAAGGAGTCCAAAACCTCCTTGAAGAAGCAAAGGCATATGCCTAAACAAAAGGCTAATGCACCAAAGGCATCACAACCTTTGGATCATGTTGTGAGACAAAAACCTTCTTCGATTCCTAAGAAGGTTGTTCCTAAAAAGGAAACACGACATGTGCCTACGCACAAGCATTCGCACAAGCATACACAAACTCACAAGCATACTCCTACATGTTTTTATTGCAATAGGAAAGGTCATGTAGAAAGAGTATGTAGGGCTAAAAATAACAAGAATCTTGTGTGGGTGCCGAAAGGCGAGATGAAGGTAACTAACCTTCAATGACCCAAAACAAAAAGGGTACCAACTTCATATGGTTCTTTTGTAGGCCCTAGCACTCAATGGAGAAAGCGAAGACAAGAAGGTCAAATGGGTCATGGACAGTGGGTGTTTTAACCATATGACGGGAGACAAACGTCTCTTCCATAGACTCACTACGCAAGACGGAGGAGTTGTCCACTTTGGCGTTAGCAAAGGCCAAATCAAAGGACATGGTATTGTGGGTAACGATTCCTTCTCTCTTAGTGATGTCTTATATGTTGTAGGCCTTAAGTTTAACTTGATAAGTGTCAGTCAACTATGTGATGCTAATTATGAGGTAACATTTTTGAAAACAAAGTGTGTTGTGAAAAAAGGCGATAAGATCTTATTTGAGGCTTTTCGTTTCAAAAATATTTACAAACTTAGCATCAACGATTTGGTTTCTCAAAATGTATCTTGCCTAGTTGCTAAGAATGATTTGACGCAACTATGGCATAGACGTCTTGGACATGATGTTTCAAAACATTTAAATTTATTTGTGAAAATGGTAAAGTCTGAGGCCTTCCAAAAATGAATTTCGAAAATCATGCCTTATGTGACACTTGTCAAAAGGCGAAGCTTGTGAAAACAAGCTTCAAACCCAAGACAAATATTTCCACCTCCAAGCCCTTACAATTGCTTCATATGGATTTGTATGGGGATGTTGGAACAAAAAGTTTGGGTAGTAAACATTATACCTTCGTGGTGGTAGATGACTATACTCGTTATACGTGGGTGATGTTTCTAGCTAAGAAGAGTGATGCATGTAGTGAGTTTATAAGTCTAAGTAAACGATTGGAAAATCATGTGGGTGACACCATTAAGACCATCCGTAGTGATCGTGGTGGTGAGTTTGATGGTGATTTCGAAAGGTTTTGTGTATCCAAAGGATACTCTCACGACCTTTCGGCACCTAGAACTCCTCAACAAAATGGTGTGGCCAAACGAAAGAATAGAACTCTACAAGAAATGTGTAGAGCAATGTTGAATGAGTTCGGCTTGCCCAAATATTTTTGGGCCGAAGCGGTAAATGCCGCTTGCCATGTGATCAATCGTGTCTATTTGAGACCATACCTAAATGTGACACCCTATGAGCTTTGGAATGGAAAAGTTCCCAACATTGGGTATTTCAAAGTCTTTGGTTGCAAGTGTTTCATACTTAATACCAAAGATAATTTGGACAAACTTGACCTCAAAGCGGATGAAGGTATCTTTTTAGGTTATGCCTCAAATAGTAAGGCATTTCGTGTTTTCAACAAAAGGAGTCAAAAGGTGGAAGAATCAATCCATGTTAAGTTTAATGAGTCACTTAGTGACGAACCTAAACTTAATGAGTATTATGAAGAAGATGAAGATGTGACTCCTCAAGAAGAAATTCTTGAGGATGTTCCTATGGTTGTTCCTCAACGAGAGATGGTTGATGATCCTCCAAATGGAAACATCTTCATTGACTTGAGAGTTGAACCTATTGAAGATACTCCTCCACCTTGTGTGCATGAACTTAGTGAGTCAAATAGAAATATTTCTCATACTCATGTTGATACACAAAATATAGATAACGCATCACACATTCCGGAACATGAAAGTCATGTGAATGATGAAGGTTCATCTCTTCCGGAACATGATCATGAGGAAGTTGGAGGAGATGTCTCAAATCTTCCTAGATCATTTAAACACAAAAGTTCTCACCCTCAAGAGTTGGTCATAGGTGATCTAAATAGGGGTATCACCACACGAAGGCAATATAAAGAGAATGCATTTGTCTCTCTTATAGAGCCCAAGAATATCAAAGATGCACTTCTTGATGAAAATTGGATCTTGGCTATGCAAGAAGAGTTGAACCAATTTGAAAGAAGTGATGTTTGGGAGTTAGTTCCCAAACCACACGATCATCCTATTATTGGTACGAAATGGGTTTTTCGTAACAAGATGGATGATCAAGGTAATGTCACTAGAAACAAATCTAGGTTAGTTGCTCAAGGATACCGTCAAGAAGAAGGTATTGATTTTGATGAGACATTTGCACCCGTAGCACGGCTTGAGGCTATTAGGATGTTGTTAGCATATGATTGTTATAGGGATTTTAAACTTTACCAAATGGATGTTAAATTCGCCTTCTTGAATGGTGTTATTCAAGAGGAAGTGTATATTGCACAACCTCCCGGGTTTGAATCTCATGATTCACCACATCATGTCTTCAAACTTAAAAAGGCTCTTTATGGCCTCAAACAAGCTCCAAGAGCTTGGTACGAGAGGTTAAGTACTTTTCTTCTTAATAATGGTTTTTCAAAAGCTAAAGTTGACACTACTTTGTTCATAAAAGAACAAGGTAGGAATCATTTAATTGTTCAAGTATATGTTGATGATATTATTTTTGGTGCTATTAACAATTGTCTTTGTGAGCAATTTGCTAGTCTTATGCAAGGTGAGTTCGAGATGAGCATGATGGGAGAACTTAACTATTTCCTTGGATTACAAATCAAGCAAACCGAAGAAGGCTTGTACATTTCCCAAACCAAATATACAAGAGATTTGCTCAAAAAGTACAATTTTGGTGAAGGAAGAGAGGTAAACACTCCTATGAGCACAAGTGTCAAGCTTGACAAGGATGAAAAAGGAAAGCATGTCGAGGTAACCTTGTATCGTAGCATTATAGGTAGTCTACTTTATTTGACGGCTAGTAGACCCGACATTTTACATGCAGTATGTTTATGTGCTAGATTTCAAAGTGATCCTAGGGAGATGCACTTTATTGCGGTAAAACGCATCCTTAGATACCTTAGAAGTACTTTGAAATTTGGTTTATTCTATCCTAAGAATGCATGTTTTTATTTAAGAGGATATTGTGACTCCGATTATGCGGGGAGTCTAGTTGATAGGAAGAGCACCTCCGGAACTTGTCAGTTTCTCGGAGATTGTCTCGTTTCTTGGTTTTCCAAGAAACAAAACAGTGTGTCTCTTTCTACGGCAGAATCCGAATATGTGTCGGCCGCCTCTTGTTGTGCACAGTTATTATGGATGACTAACACGTTAAATGATTATAACATTCACTTCTCAATGGTGCCAATTTTGTGTGATAACACGTCCGCTATTAATATTGCACAAAATTCCGTCCAACATAGTCAGACTAAGCACATTGAAGTGAGGTATCATTTAATCCGTGATTGTGTACAAAAGAACTTGGTAAGTGTGGAATTCGTTCCTACGCGAGACCAATTAGCAGACATTTTCACGAAAACCTTACCTAGTGATGTTTTTGTATCTATAAGAAGTAGGTTGGGGTTGCTCAACATGGGTTGATAAAACCCATCTTGAGTTTTAAGCACGAAAATTTTAAAATTTTCAAGATCAGTTCACATAAAGCGCTTCATCACACTTGCTTCAGGCGTTCGATGTCACATCAGGCGCCTGATGTTAAGGATGTCACTCGTTCGAAGTGACATCAGGCGCTTTATGTTCCTTTACAAATGCGTTCGATGTAGGATTAATCACTTTATCCTAATGCATTCACTCGTTCAAAGTGCCTTTAAGCGCTCAATCTGCATCTCCACAACCATTCAATGTGACTTTAAGCGCTTCATCTTGTTTTCTGAAGTCGTTCAAAGTCACTTTAGGTTCTTCAACCCTAATTATTCACTGTCTTTTCCGCCGCCTCTTTAGTTTTTGCGCCATTCAAGGACCATCAATTTCCTGCCGCCTCTTTCTTCCCTCCCTCTTTCCCACGTCTGACCTTCCCTCTTCCCCATTCAATTTATCTTTTCATCTTCTTCCTCAAACCTCTCTCCCACTCCTCCACTCTCCCATTAATCTTCCTCCCACCATTACTTCACTATCTCTTCATCTTCCTTCTTCACCTTTAAAAATCCAACCTTTCCTTCATTTTTTTCCATCTTCAAAACATCCCTGCAGATACTCCACAAAAATCCCTCCTTTTCAACACTTTTCTCTTTTTCTCAAATGGCTTCTGCTGGTCCTTCCAAACTCCCCCGCTCCCAAAAGCGAAAACAAACGGCTGGACATGGGATTACTGAGCCATCTGAAATAAAGTCCATTCGTGAAAGGCTCACCAAGGAAAATTTTCCTTGCTTAAAGAAGTTTGAACCCGAAATAAAGAAACCACCACGCCACATTGACAAAAGTGTCTATGTTTCTTTCTATTCCAACATGCTATTCGAAGAATGGGTAGCCAACAATCGTCTCATCATCCCTCTGAAACTGCTCAATCTCAGCAATCTCCCTGAGACGAGCAGTGCTTTTGAAATCGTTTCCCTGTTGGAACATCAAGGCTGGATCTCTCTTTGGTCCAGACTTGACATGCAGAAATTCTCCCACGAGCACACCCGGCTGTTCTATTCAAACTTGTGGGTCACTCCACAATCTGAGTCTCACCCTTTTTCCCTTAACACTGTTATTGACGGTACTCCTCTCAGCTTCAGTCCCTGAAATCTGTGAAGTCTTGAGAATCCGGAATGAGGGATTGATTGATTTCTCCGTATTTGACTGGAGTAGCAAATACGGCGTCCGTGAGCAGGACGTAAAATTCGATCTGGGGTATTTCTCCTCCAAAAAGACTCAGGACATGCCATTGGTGGATCGCATTTTGCTAGCAGTGGTCACCTATTGCATCAATGGTAAGACTACTAGAAATCCCAGCAACATGGATTTCTATGTATCTTATCGTCTCAAACATCTGACCCAGTTGAATCTCGCCTGGATTTTAATAGAAGTCATGTTTGCAGCTCTCCGAAAAGGGTCCAAAAGCTTTACCTTTTGCCAATATTATCACAATATTGTTAAGGTCAGAAGGTATTGAAATTACTGATGATGATTTGACCCCAGTTGCTAAATCTGACGTCTATGATCACTACAATATTGCCCAAGCCATTGACTCGCAAAAACGGAAGGCCACTACCATTCCTGATGATGAAGAGGTCGAGGAGGGACCTCAAGAAGCTGCTGATGGTAGCAATTCGTCTGAGTTGCTATCTCGCATTGCTGCGCTTGAACAGACTGTTCAACAGTTGCATCTTCGTGATGCTGAGCATGAAGCTCGGCATGTACGAAATGAAGCTCGGCATGTGCGCAATGAACTGCGCATGACTGCATTTAGAAATGCATTCATGCAGGTCTGTCCATGGGCTCTTCCCCCTAATTTTGTTGATTTAGGGGGAGAAAGTGGTGGTGCTGATGGTGGTGGTGCTGGTGGCAGTGCTGGCGGTGGCGGTGATGCTGGTGGCTCTGGAGATGTTGGAGGATCCATGGGTGGATTCACAGATTTTGCTGCTAGCGTAGGTTTTGGCTTTAGTGGTTTTACACCACCAAGTGGTGGTGCTATGTAAATTTTTTTCTTTTGTTGGCATGTGAAAATTTCCAATTGTTTATTATTGCAAGAAAATTTGACTTGGTATTTCTTTGTTGGTGTTCAGTAAATTGTTTCATCACATCGTTATTTTCAAGTTATTTTTTTCTTGCATCTAGTGAGGGGGAGCATAAGTTGAGGGGGAGCTTTGATAAGTTATGCATGTTGTGAAATCATCAAAAAGAGGGAGAATGTTAGAATATGTTGAGTTTTGATGATTTGCACAATGGTGCACTTCGAACAAGTAGATTAGGCGCTTCATGTGTGTTGTTGGAAGTCAGTATACTTCGAACGCTTACGTTAGGCGCTTAATGTACCTTGGTGGAGTCCAGTACACTTCGAACGCCTGCATTAGGCGCTTCATGTGAAGTGTCTAGATGTGTGTACACTTCGAACGCCTAGATTAGGCGTTTCATGTGAAGTGTATGGAAGTCAGGACACTTCGAATGCCTACATTAGGCGCTTCATGTGCCCTGAGGAAAAATGCGAACACTTCGAACGCCTGATTAGGCGTTTTAAGTTGTCCACCAAGTCAAAAGTATTTTTCCGCTGAATGGGCATGTACTCTTAAGTACTTTCTCTGAGAAAATGTCAGAGTTAGTTCGAACAAGCATGAAGGGCTACATTAGGCGCTTCATGTGACTTCGAACGCCTTAAGCCGCCCACATTAGGCGTTTGATGTGACTTCGAACGACAGTTCATTTTCACATTAAGCGCTCTATGTCACTTCGAATGCCTGTGCTTTAAGCACATTAGGCGCTTCATGTGACCAACATTACAAAGGTCTTATACTTCACTTTTTAACATCAGTTGACTCTTTGTACCCTCCTCTTTTAGTGTCTTTTTCATAGGTCCTTCTCTGCTGAAGATTTCAGGTTGCCTTTCTTGGCATTCTTTTTGAAATCTCTTCAAGAATGTTGCTACATGCCAAAGAGAGATCTCCAATGATGAGGACTCATCAATACAAGATGCCAAAACCCATTATTGTTTGTGCAGAGGGTTTCAAACGGGAAGAAACTTGAAGAGTGATAAAAGAAGGGTTTCTTCCACTCTTCTCCAACTTTCTACCTCTCATGCTCTCAAATTTTCTCTCAAGCTCAAGCTCTCAAGATACTTGTAAACATTGTACTTTTACTTTATTGTTGAGAGTGACTATTGTAAGAAGAAGAAGAGTCTTCTTCTTAGTGAGATTTTGTTGTGAGAGATTGTGTAGATTGTTGGTCAAGGAGCAAGGGTGCTCCTTGTTTTGAGATTTCTAGACTTTGAAGGGTTAGTTGATAGTGTGTGGTGCACTATTCTCCCTACAAGATTTCTTTGAGGGCAAAGAAGATCTTTGGAGGCTAGATTTCAAAGGGTTAGATATCTTGGTTATGGTCTAGGCAAGCTGCCTAGTTTTTCTGTTGTTGGATTTTGTTCTTTGATTGTTGTTTCCTCCATAGAAATAACAATCTCTTTTTCAAAATCCTTCTTGTGAAAAATCAAGAAGGTAGAGGAGTAGATTCATTTGACTTGAACCTCTATACATACTTGTGTTCTTTACTTTCTTGCAAGCTTTTATTCTTTCTAAAGAACACACCCAAGTATTGGTTGCACCTCAAAACGAAAAATATCCATAAAATATCCATACTTGGTGAACACACTATTCAATCCCCCCCTTCTAGTGTGTTCTAAGGGACCTAACATCCTCTACAAATATATACTCGAACTCGGGCTCACCTGTGGAGGGATAAGTAGGGGGTGAGTGATTGGAAAATCACCCGTAGGTTACCCGACTAATCCTAGAAAGGAACCATACTTACAAAATACATAAGCATGTAAGGAAAATAACAACAAATATATAAAGAAATAAAGAAAAACTATAACTGGAACGTAAATTAAACACATACACGTCCAATCAAATACAATGCGCAACTTCATGGTGCATGTTCCTTCTCACTGTCGTGTCACATGCAACAACATTATTATCCCACACAATATGTTCCTTTATTTCCTATGATATGCTATGCATGACCAGGGTCCTACTCATCGCTCCGTAACATGGAGTCAGCGGTCATCGCTTCGTAACATGGAGTCAGCAGACATCGCTCCGTAGCGTGGAGGCAGCGACAATCGCTACGTAACGTGGAGTCAGCAGACATCGCTCCGTAACGTGGAGTCAGCGCCCCCAAGGGATGCAATGCAATGCACGTGCCATGATAGTTCAACACACATAATCCATGATCCGACGCATCCATTCTCTTATATATACCCGCGACCATACACGTGCATATATAATTGTAGGAATACCCCTATTTTATTAGTATTATTTTTATTTATTTAAATATATTTTTCTTATATTTTTCCAGTAATTATTTATTATTTATTATTTTAATTTATTTCTCATCCAATTCTGTTACTTTAATTATTGAGAATGTCATGGAAATATTGTTAGCCATCACTTGTATTTTTCCTAGCTTCTATTAATTTTTTCGTGACTTTATACTATTTTCCTTATTTTCTCCTATTTAATTCATATTTATTACCAAATTATTTTAATTAATTAAATTAATACAACTTCAGCAATAGGTGAAAATATTTTATTTTTAGCATTTTACATTTTCTAGAATTTAATTATAATTTTTTAGAATTTATTTATATTTTTTATAATTTTAAACTAATTTTAATTAATTATTTATCATTTACTAATTTTCAGAAATTAATTTCTTTTCTTTTTTTAATACAACAGGCCCTTTTTCTTTTCTGGTCTGCGCCCAATCTCCAACAACCTATAGTCCGCCCAGCATCTGCCACTCTCTTTTTTGCTTAAATAGTCTCGGCCCAGTCCAGCAGCGGTAGGTAGGCATGCACACCAGCGGCCCATTGCACTGCTGGCCCTCTAGCCCCATTTTTTTGAAATTCTTTAAATTCTAATTTTCTTCAAAAATCATAACTTCTTCGTTTTAACTTTGATTTACCTCAAACCAGTTGCATTTGACTCATTATACCATGACGCATAAACGTCACTGGGCACGTCAGTGCATGTCCAGGACGCGCCGTTAGGGGCGCACGTGGGTCCCACGCGCCACCCTGAAACGCGCATGTTTTGTGCATGCGCCGCCGTCCAGACCTAGTTTTCGATTTCCAGTTTCATTCCAACCTAATTTCCGGGTTATGTGACCTATTTCTAAGGCTATTCGGGTAATTTTTCATTTTTTTGCATAAAAATCGAGTCTTTTACTTATATTTTCAAGCCGTATAACCAACACCAATGGACACGCAAATACCCACGTACACACAAATATAAAGTAGCACATATATGAAAACGGAATAATAATAAAAAATAAAAATAAAGCAAGAATGATTCACACACAAAGTGCGGACAATCCGAGAAGAGGGGAAGGGAACCTACCTCTTAAACGAATATTTGCTAATCGGAAGGTTGTTTTTGGTGTAGTTTCGCTAGTCTTTTCTCATTTCTTCTCTCTTTTCCTTCTTCCTTTCTTCCATATGTTCTCACGTTTTTGTTTTTTTCCTCTCTCATGGCAGTCGACAGTTTTTTGATGGGGAAGGGTAGGAGAAGTCGTGTATATGAAGTGAGGGGAGGAAGATATGGTTGAGAAGTTGGGGGAGGTTAGGATTTGATTTAGGAAAATCTGAATTTAAACCCAATTTAAATTTAACTACTATCAAAATTATCTCCCGCCATCCTTATCCACGTCAACCCCACACACACTACCTTTTATTTATTATTTTATTTTATTTTATTTCATTTCATTTCTTTTTCTTTTTTTTACGGGTTCCAACAAGATGAACATATACATCTGCCAGATTTTTTTTTTGATTTCCTTGCTTTCAAGAGCTGAAGGCGGGTCTTGGAACAACTGGTGAGGTCACGGGTTCGAGCAGTAGAAACAGTATCTTGCACAAAGTGTAGGGTAAGGCTGCGTACATCAGATCGTAAAACGATTCGGCCCCTCCACAAACTTGGAACAACTGGTGAGGTCACGGGTTCAAGCAGCGGAAACAGCCTCTTGCACAAAGTGTAGTGTAAGATTGCGTACATCAGGTCGCAAAACGATTCAACCCCTCCTCAAACCCTATGCAAACGCAGAAGTCTATTGCAACGGAAACGTCTCTACTTTGTTCTGTTAATGAAATGGCATGCATTGACCTTGTTCTTAGATTGACTTTTGAAGGAATGTCTTTAAAAATACTATGTTTCATTGTTCTTGATTTGTTTGATTGAATTTTCTTGCATTCTTGATTACTAATCTCGGGAAGAAGGATCCATATTATCCTGCCTACCTTTGTTAGGACTTAGGCGGATATTGCTTTTTATTTGGTGTACGGTGATATGCATCAAATCCCCATCTTTTAGAACTCTAACACAAGTGTTTTATGGATGCCAAATATGTGTAATGGTTTTATAATTAGTAAAACATTTAAATAACATTTGATTGTTGTCTGCTTTTTATTGAAATCTATGATAGGTAAGCTTAAATTTAAATTCTTTTTTCATACATAACTCGACCATAAAGATAATATTTGATTTTAGTTACACGCTGCCCCTCTTCTATGTTCCTGGAAGCAATCCAAGAGCATTCGGTCGTATTCAGTTATTAAAATTCTTTTACAAACTGGTACTCTTATATTGTCGTCCTCCCTAATACGTGTAAATCGCAACCTAACTATTACGTTTTAGTGGTTTACATTTCATCCGCAAACATATTTGAGGAGGATTCAATTCAGGACTTGGTTATCCGATATTCTCATTATCATCGTTCAGTGCAACGAATATGCATTTTTGGAAGATTATCCCTTCGGGTATTCCAATAAAATTTTGATCAATACATTATGAACCCAGAGAGCGTGCTTTACAGCAACTGGTAAGATTGATGTTTTGTGACCTTTAACTTATGAGTTCGTGCCGCGGAAACATTTTCTTCAACAAAGTATAGGGTAAGCCTACGTACATCAGATCGCGAAGCGATCCGACCTCTTCGCAGACTATACGCAAATACGGTATCTTAGTACACCGAGAACGCCCTTTTTACGTACAGTGAACCCAATCTAGGATATATCTGGATACTAAAGTTATTTCGCAATTTATAATCTTATCTCCGCTTCCCTTTTAACATGTAACTTGGACATAGAGATAGAGTTTGTGTGGTTTACCGGTTGATTATCCTGTCTATACATTTGGACTATTCTTTGTACTATCTATAAACGTACCACGATAACATAAGAATTTGCTCATTAAAAGGGCACATATATAGGATCTTGTGACATTAATGCAAATTACTTTAGTTCAATACTAATGTCAAATATTTAACTAAAATAATACGTATTGGTTAAGTCGATCACTGAGTCAGATAAGATATACGGATCAGCCGATCACTGAGTTAGATAAGATATACGGGTCACCTGATCTTTATCTACTTAATAGGTAATTATTAATTCACACATTCAAGCACCAGTATACCATCATTTCCTTACGTGTAAATCTTAATCTCCCTATTACCTTTTAAGGTTATACAGGTGTGGTCCGCATAAATGTATGAGGGGGATTAGCTAAATAACATGGTTGCCAGTTATTGTAATTATCATCGATCAAAACTATGATATAAATCTATGCAAGAATATCGCTTTGGAAATTTCAGCAAATATTTAATCAAAAAATATTGCATTCCTAATCTAGGTATATACCGGAACTATATGTCACTACGACTCTTACACTTAAAAGTTTAATTTCCCTATTACCCTTTAAGGTGTAACACAAGTATGCCAATACAATAGTTTTATGATTTTTGCGCATGAGTTTTTTTGCTTCAAGAGTAATTTTTCTATTCTGTTATTGAGGAAGTTCCTTTGAGTTCAAATTGAATGTATTCCTCTCAAAATTATATAAAAATTATTGTTTAATGCCACTACCATGTAGCCTCTCTCATTAGCAGAATTTTTGTGTACATAAGTAAACATGTGGTATACGCATGTCACATAAAATCATCAACGCGTGTAACAATTTTACGATACAACAAATTAAAAAACAAAAGCATAACAGTGACAAAGATTTTGAATTTCCCACTTTCTTTTTGAATTATTCGTTTTTCCACACTTCTTAATTTAATTGGCCATCATATTTTGAATAAAATTCAAATCAAATGAATTACCCAGTAAAAAAAATCAAATAAACTACTAGAGCAATAAAATATAGAACAATACCGTTGTAGGTAAGGGTGTTAATGAATCGAGTCGAACCGAATATTAAGTTTTCGAATTCGAATTCGTCTAGCTAAACGAACTATTCTGCTCGGTTTGTTTAGCTAAACGAACTTTAAAATCGGTTCGAGTTCGGCTCGATAACCTTATAACTGTTTAAACGAGCCGAATAATTCGCGAACAGTTTGGCTCGTTTAACTAAACGAACCCGAAAACCTGTTCGAATTTGGCTCGTTAATAAATAATTACCGAACGAATACGAGCTAAACACGAATCGAACTCGAACAGTTTACAAACAACTCGATTCGTTCAACAGTCCTAGTTGTAGGATAACCGATGACCACTTTATTTGACCAACTTTTGGTCTTACAAAGATTTGGGCGAAAGTTTTAGGAAGAGTGGACCACCCAAACTACACCATGGGACGGAAGCTCTTGTTTATCGGACTTTTAGTCCGAAGGAGAAATGAACCACTATAAATTCACCAAATCCCTTTTTACTACCATAATAATTTTTCTTATTCACCTCAAAATCATTGCCCGAGTGAACTTGTCAAACCCAATGGCAAGAATCAAAAGCAAAGGTCGCCAAAAAATTGAAATAAAAAAAATCCAGAAGGAATCCAACCTTCAAGTAACCTTCTCAAAGCGCCGTTATGGCCTTATTAAGAAAGCCAACGAGTTGTGCACCCTTACCGGAGCAGAAATCGCCTTCATAGCTTTCTCTCCTGGAAACAAAGCCTACTCTTTTGGTAATACTTGTGTGGATTCTGTCATCCGCCGTTACCAAACTGGAACACCAAAGCATCAAACTTGCAGCCCCACTGAGAGACTACTCCAAATTCATCATAAAAAAAATATTGAGAAGATCCTCGATGATCTCGAGGTTCTTCAGAGTAAACTCCAAGCTGAGAAAGAGCGTGGGGTAGCCCTGGATCAGATGCAAAACGTGTACTGGTGGGATGCACCAATCGAGAATCTGAATAAAGAACAACTAGTCAAACTGAAGAGCGCTATGGAACAAAGCCGCAAAGAGATTAAGACTGCATTTAACTGTCTGGTGCAAAAGGAGATCGAGAAAAATCCTTGCTTCCAAATTGGGAACTCTAGTGGGTATGTGCCTGCTTTTTCTGATTCTGGATATAGTCTTGGTTTGTCTCATAAATATGCTGTTTCGACATCTGGCAGCAGCTCTCAGCCCACTTTTGGAATCGATTGCAACAGTTCAAATGGCAGAGCGGGATTCAATGTCACACAGGCCGCTTGATTTGGTAGACGTGCCATGCCATGTAACGCATCCAATAATGGATATGCTTCTCAATTTTAAGAATTTCTGGTTTTATGTTCTCGTTGTAGTTTTTCTTGGTTGTTAGGATAATGTCAGAGGAACTTAATGATGCGCCGGTATATCAATTGATATATCAAATGATGTCTTTGCATGGTAAACGATTTTGTAATCTCGTAAACATGGGTTCAAATGCATCAAATTTATTGTTGGTCCTCTATATACATATGTTTTAGTGGAGATAAAAAAAAAGTTATAATATGTTATTGATATGATAGTTTTATACATAGTTAGTAAAACCGGACCACCCAGGTTGTAAAAATTGATTGTTCTAATCGAAAATTTGGAATATGAAGACGATATCGAGGCGTGAATGAGAGATTTTCATACAGAAAATGGAACCAATTTTATTATTCAACCTTCCGGGTCAATTGCATACCCGCAATCCGTTTTATACGTTCAAATGAAGAGGGGAAAAAATACTGTGAAATGACTATTCTACCTTACTAAGCGTTACCACCTAAATGAAATACAAAGAATACAAATGACTTTTCACATCTTTAAATTATCTCCCGCCAGCACCTTCCTTCTCTGGCTATCCCCTTTCTTCTCCAACGTGATCCTACTCTAAAATCTTCTGGATACCCACGTGACATATATTGGAAGCCTTAACACGGACTGCCAACTCCCCATCATATCATCCTGACCTTCAATCCATCGTTTGATCTAATGACAGTTGCTCCACCAATGCTACTCTTCACTGGATTGTGCTTCTTCTTGTTTCTCCCTTTCAACACTGTCGGACCTGTAGAGAACCACTAGAAGGAGGCAGGGGGTTAAATAGTGAGTGCGGAAAAATTGGTTTTTTAAAACTTTTTGTTACCAATTACTCACTTCTGAAAACAGATTCTGTTTTCAGATCCTGTTTTTGATTAACTGAACGATCAAGTTATAGACCTTTAAAATTTGAAATTTGGTGAAAATGTACTCTCAGATGTTATAAATGTGTCATAAAAATTTCAGATTAAAATTCAAAGTGTAAGGCCTTGAAAATGTTTTTTACTAAGACTCTGTTAATCTGCCACAAAATGTTCCTTAAAATGAAAAATTAATTCCTCTTTAATGACAACTCTAAACGATCTGAAAATTTTATGTAATGACCCTTAAAATGTATACTTTAAAAGTTTGAAAGATTTTTTTCAAAATTCCTTTGCCAAGTATATCAATGACGTTGATGTTCTCAATCTTTGCAGATCTAAAAATCAGATTGCAGTAGTCTTAGAACTATGAATATTTGGATGACTTACGCTTATCCAAATTCAATGAAACTTGTCTCAAATGAAACCTAAGACCTTTTTCTATATTTCTGCAAAGTTTGATAATTTGTGAAAAACGTTTGCTATTTTTACCGTGGCTATGAAAACAAGGCAAAAACAGAAACTAAAGGTAAAAATGCTGAAAAATAAGAACACCAAGATGTTTATACTGGTTCGATCAAAACGACCTACTCCAGTCTTCGAGGACACCTTCCTTGGTATTCACTAATCACCAAAAACACCTTAAGACAAGGATGGTTTGAGTTATACACCAACTCCTTAAATATCCATCCTTCTTACAATGAACAAACACAAATAACCGACACAAATACCACCACCGCACTAATGAAGGTTTGATCACACCTTGATCAACCTTGTACAAGAATGGGATGTGTATGGATGGTAAACATGAAGCCTATACATAATATGACATGTAAGTATAATAGGCTTGAGGCTATATGCAAGAGAAGAAGATAGGAGAAGAAGAGAATTTTTGCTTTACACTTACTTGTATATGAAATTATGTCTTGCTTTGTCTTGAACATCTTGGTCCCTTTTATAGGTGTGGCCCCATATGGGTGATTTCTCCGTTGAAGATTGTCTTGAATACCCTTGGAAGACACCTTGTATAGCTTTGTGACATACCTTTGCTTACTTGGCATATGTGATTGGACAAACGATGTGTCTTCACCTTGTTGTCACTCTATGACAGGGTCTTCATTTTTCCACCTTGGCACACATAATATGATCTGGAATTTAATCTAAAAAATCTGAAAACATGTCAAAATTCACACGTGTTAATTGCCAATCAATCATAATGTGATTGTCCCTCTGTCCACTATAACAATGTGCTGAAACTTCAACATGTGTTTGAATTTGAATCATTTCCTTGTGTGTCTTGGTCATCATCAATGTCAGCAATCATTTGTGGATCATTCTCTGCCAATCAAAGTGCCGAACAAGCTCTACCTTGGCTAAACATAAGCTCCAAATGGCGTCCATAAGCTCAGATCCATGTGCTGAAATCATTTTTGATATTTTGACACATAATGGTGTAGTATCTTCACACACATGGTAAATTTGAATCATCGCTTAAATTATTTTCTAGAATACTCTGATGTGTCTTAGATATATAAAATGTGTCTAGATACATGTCACAACAAGATAGAAACAAAAGTCTTCTAGAGAAGTGTAGAAAACCGAATTTTCGACTTTCGTCGAGTACGCGATTATTCTCCAATTAGTTTCAAACTTCTTAGACATGTAAAATGTGTTATGTAACATGTAATATACATAATATAAAGTGTAATTGCAACTCCAACAGCTGAAGACAATTTCGGCCATGTGTGACTTGAATTTGAATTTCCAACAAATCAAGGCAAATGATATGTAATTGATATGTGTAAATATGGTATGAGTTTGGGGCTAAAATGGGCACGTGGTGCACGAAATTTTTGAGTCTTTGGAGTATATACAGGCTGACCATCTTTGTATGGTAAGTATGTGACATGTCGGTGATGGTTCAGTAGTCATCCGATGTGGCAATTTTCGGTTTATGGACTTGTGACATATCGGTATAATTTTGATGACTTGTAATGTATGACATCGAACCTGTATATACTCAAAATATGATGTGTATATGAGAGCTTGACGTTAACATACGTTTATGATGTATCGGTGAAACGTCAGGATAGAAATATATAGCTCGTCGTTATAAAAAATATGTATATATATAATATATACATATGTATGTCCGTGTGTGTGAGTGTGGAGAGGAACTTTACATTCCAAATTTGTTGCCAAATAAGTATCTTCAAATATGTCTCCTTAAGTACTTCTTTGAATGAAGTAGTTTAGTTCATCTCCTTAAGCACTTCATTAACTGAACTAGTTTAGTTCATTTAACATGGCACCTGAAAATAGTACAAACACAACAAATGTTTTCCATATGATGTAAGCCTTAAATCTTCCTGGCACGTTAGTATTACAATAGTATATATAAACATATAAAGCATATCTATCACGTACGCATGTCAAGTAATAGTTAAATCATGCATTTCGAAAACTCGTAAAATCATGCATTTTCAAATCACTCAAACTCCGATTTCTCAAAAATCTCCTCCTTTTGATGATTTGCAAAATAACCTCTATACATTTAGTTGATGATTTGCAAAATAACCTCTATTCATGATTTAGATGTAATCGCTTCCCCTACAATCATGCATAAATTTTCAAATTCAACAAAACGAATTTCGTTTTGTGCTCCCCTTTAAATCAATCTCTCGCTCTGCTCCCCCTTAAATCAATCTCTCGCTCCCCTTAAATCATGCTTTTTTCCTCTTTTATTTTGTAAATCACATCAAAAAACATAATTAGAAGCAAAAGCAATAAACATCAATTTATACAAAGAATCATGCATTTTTAGTGTGTCATGCTCATCATGTATTTTTAGTGAGTCCTTAAGGGTTATTGATTAAGTCCTTTACAAGAGTACCTTTTGGTACCCAAACTTGGGTGACCTTTCATGGTCTTACAATAGGTGAGAAGAAATATGAAGAAGCAACATAATATATGTTGTGATCATTTCTATTTGGCTCATGGCCGAATCTATCATTATAAACATAAGGTTATTTTCGATCTTGATATGCATTTCTATTTGCATGCAAGGTGCATGAACGAGATGCATTGGTATAGTATGAATATCAAATATACATCACAGGTTTTCTTTCATATCTATATGGTACGTGATTATACTTTGCATGTGATGAAAAAGGAGTGCGATGAGATATAATAGGTGGTAATCTAGTCGTCTTTTTAGGCCGTACAATTGTCCTAAATACATGTGGTTGCTTAGATGAAGATAGAACAAAATTTGTAGACTTGTTTTGTACCATATTATTTTTAATATATCCTAGTTCGCTTTTGTCATTTTCATGCTTTTGAGAAGAAATAAGGCAATCTAACATGTAAGTTCCTGTATCGAATTGTTTTACCGTCTTTTCTAGGTCTGCATTTCTTGATTTTAAATTTGAGATCATGACTTTCATTACAGTGTTCTCGGATGTCAAAGATAAAATTTCAGATTTTAATGGATTGATCATGCTAGTCGACTCCTCTTTTGAATCGGTTAATTGAGATACAAGATTTCTGTTAGAAGATTCTAACAATTTCTTGTCTTCAATTAAACGTTTCTTTTCTTTTGCAAGAGTCTTAGTAAATTTATGCAATTCAAGATATTGACTAAACAAATCATCATAAGAAGGTTCAGAATCAGAATCAGAGTCAGAATGTACTTCGCTAGATGCTATAGATGCAAAGCATACTTGAGCCGTTTCTCTTCAGTTTCTTCATTCTCAGAATCGGATGAATCACTCCATGTGGAGGCTTTGAGAGATCTTCTTGTACTCCTTTGCTTGGGTTTTGAGACGGGTCTAGTTTTTGTCCAATCATTGTCACGGTTTTTGTTCATTATGTTGTCCTTTTTCGGGCAGTCATAGGATATATGTCCAAGTCTTCCACAGTCTAGCATTTAATATCTTTATCATTATTCTTATTCCTATGATTCTTAGATGAAGTAGGCTTAGGTTTGTTTTCAAAAGACTTTCTCATGATCTTTCTAAATCCTTTAGCCAACACGATCAGATATTCATTATCAGAATCCGTGTCACTTTCACCTACACGATCATAAGAAGTAGAGACGTATTCATTTGATTTAAACGCTATAGCCTTATCTTGTTTAGAATTTGATTCCGATTTTCTTAGATTGATTCATATACCTTTAAAGATCCGATCAATTCTTCCATTTTTATTGACTTGGTTTCTTTACTTTCTTCAATTGCGGTCATTTTCGGATCCCGTTTGCATGGGAGGCTTCTCAATACATTTTTGTATTTTTTCCTGTGAAGGAAAAACCTTACCAAGAGACTCAAGAGAATTGTATATGTTAGTCAATCTCAAATCCATATCAATAATAGATTCATTTGGCAATAATTTAAAGGATTCAAGAGTAGACATAAAATATTAATCTTTGACTCTTTAACTTGACTAGTTCCTTCATGCTTCATTTCTAAACACCTCCACATCTCTTGTACAGTAGAACAATCAGACACGTAACTAGATTCAGTTTTACTCAACCCATTTAAGAGAAGTTGCACGGTTTTATCATTCATACTTAATTTCTTTTTGTCATCACTAGTACATTCTTGCTTCGGTTTTATGACGTCTAAAGTAACACCATCAACCGTGGATATCTTAGATGGAACAAATGGACCATCTTCTATGGTAGACCATAAATCTATATCAATAGCCATAAAAAAAAGTTTCATGCAAAGTTTACATTGAATAAATGACTCACCATCAAAAAGAGGAGGCCTTAGGCTTGACATACCTTCTTGGTCGGTTTTGTGGCTAGTGGATGTCATCTCACAAAGATTGTTATATCTTCTTGTTATGAGTGAACCTCGCTCTGATACCACTTGTCGGACTTGTATAGCACCACTAGAAGGAGGGGGAGGGGTTGAATAGTGAGTGCGGAAAAATTGGTTTTTAAAACTTTTTGTTACCAATCACTCACTTCTGAAAACAAATTCTGTTTTCAGATCCTATTTTTGATTAACTGAATGATCATGTTATAGACCTCCACAATTCGTGAAATTTGGTGACAATGTACTCTCAGATGTTACAAATGTGTCATAAAAATTTCAGATTAAAATTCAAAGTGTAAGGCCTTGAAAAATTGTTTTTACTTAGACTCTGTCAATCTGCCAAAAACTTGTAGGATCTGTAAGGCACCACTAGAAGGGGGGTTGAACAGTGGGTGCGGAAAATGTGGTTTTTAAAATTGTTTTAAACCAAAAACCCAACTTCTGAAAACAGATTCTGTTTTCAGGACCTGTTTTGAAACGTTTTGAAAACTAGGTTGCAGATCTTCAAAATTTCTGAAATTTTGAGAGCACTTAGCCTCAGATGTTTTGAGTGTCTCCTAAATATTTCAGATTTAAATTCAACCTCTAACCCTTTGAAAATTCGTTGGTAGTCAGATTGCGCAAATCTGCCAGAAACGGTAGAATGATTTGAAAATTTTATTTCTATTTGTACGTGACTCCAAATTCCCTGAAAATTTAAAGACTAACCCCTTATAAGTTGTATTTAAATGAGTTGAAACAGTTATGAAAAATTCTTTTGGAAAGTTAGTCAAATACGATCAAAGTCTTAACCTTTGGAAGCCTGAAAATCAGACTGCACTAGTCTCAGAACTTTGGATGTTTGGTTGACTTATACTTATCCAAAAGGGTTGAAACTTGCTCCAAAAGAATCTTAAGACGTGTGGCTATGTTTTCTGAAAGTTTGGTAATTTTTGAAATTCGTTTACTATTTTTACGAACGTGATCAAACACAACAAACAATGCTGAAACTGAAAGTAAGTGCTGAAAGTAAATGACACCAAGAATTTTATATTAGTTCGGTTATAAACAACCTACTCCAGTATTCGAGGACACCTTCCTCAGTTCACACTAATCACGCAATACAAAAACACCTTACCATAGGGTTGATGGAGTTACACAGCAACTCCAACCCTTTACAAACCTTGTATGAGTATACAATTATCACGAACACCACCACCTCGCAAGTGCAAGATTGATCACACCTTGATCAATCTTTTACAAAAATGAAAAGAATATGTGGTGGTCTAGATGAAGCCTATTCAAGTATATGAATGTAAGTATAATAGGCTTTTAGAGAGAAGAAAGAAAGAGAGTGTAGAAGAAGAAGGCTAGACGTTTTTGATGCTTCAAAATTTGCAAGGCTTGTTCTTATTTTTGTTTTGATCTTCTTCCTTTCTTTTTATCATTATGGCCGCCCCCCTATGCTCTTCTTTCCTTCTTGAAAATTATCTTCTAAGTCCTTGGAAGAGTATATGGCATCATTGTGACATGTCTTTGCTTACTTGGCATCTTCTCATTGGATGATCATTAAGCTCTTGCGTACTTGGCACTCATTGATTGGTTGGATGTTGTCATCACTTGATGACTGGACAAATCTGAGAATAACACTTAAAAACATGTGCCAAACTCATCATAAAAACTTTGCCAAATATCTCACAATCAATCCCAACTAATTTGGAAAACAAATTGCCACATTAATCACTAGAAAATTCGGCCATGCACATCTTGCACATGCTGAAATTTCAGCATGTGTAACATTCACCTTTTGTTCAAAATATTTCCTATTTTGCATTGATTTAATCCAAGAAATCAAAGGATAATTCAATCACCATTTAGTATGCAATATTCTCATCTTTTATGGCATAAAAATAAGACAACAATGTGGCCTAAAAATCGGCCAACATTCATCCACACATGCTGAAATTTTCAGCATGTGTGATATTTCAGAATATCACCTTATTTGTTTCCATAGAATATTCAAAACATTTTCAAATTATCTTCCAATTATTCACATGTTTTAAGACAACAAAATATACCTCATTATGACATAGAAATCGGCCATACATTAGCACACATGCTGAATTTTCAGCATGTGTCACAATTGTGACAAAATTTGAAACATTACCTTGTGTAGCTCCTTTCTTTATGTCATCAACATTGTATGCTTCATTCTTGACCAATCAATATGCCAAAAAGGCTCCACAAATGCTCCAACATGGCTGTTATAGGCGTGCATAATGACTTGGGCATGTGCTAAATTTTATTTTTGCAAACTTTATAAAATAGTGCACATTTAATAATACACACATGGTATATTCCAATCAGCCCTTAAATGAATTTTCTAGAACTCTTTGAGATGTATGAAATGTGTAAAAAATGTCTAGATACATGTTATATGATATGCCAAAAACGTTCCATGTGTCGTGTACGTAAAAAACCGAATTTTCGATGTTTATCGATTACCCGATTTTTCTCTAATTAAATTCCAACATTTTGCACATGTTATATATATTATGTTACACATAATATACATAAATTAAACTTTAATATTCAGCTCATAAGGCTGATTAAAGTGGCGCCTAGACATGTGACAAAATTGAAATTGGAATCTCCACAATTTGGCCTTAATGTGGGGTGATTTGTGTGTGCCAACATGGAATGATTTTATGGCTGCACATACCATGTAAGCCACGAAAGTTATGGCTATTTTTGAAGTGTAGGGACTGGCCATCTATTTATGGAAAGTACGTGACACGTTGGTGAAGTTTCGGTATTCGCCCGATACGATAATTTTCTGTTTAAAACCTTTTAATGTGTCGTATTTAATTTGTCATCACCATGAATTATATCATATGATATAAGACCTGAATATACTCATAAATATGAGTTAAGTATGGTGGTGTGACGTTAACGTATGTACGTAAAATATATAACGTGTCGGTAGTACGTTGGAATAAATGTGTATGTGCCTTTTTTTAAAAAATCTGAATATATATACATACATATATATATATATATATATATATATATATATATATATATATATATATATATATATATATGTTAAGGCGTGTAATAAGTGTGGAGAGGAGAGGAGAACTTTCCTTTCTTCAACTTGTTGCCTTTGTGCCTTTTCCAAATATTGCTTCCTTTAATGAACTACTTAGTTTAATTAACTAAGTACTTCACTTAATGAACTAGTTTAGTTCATTAATGGTGGCACCTGAAAATAGTTCAAACACAACAAATGTTTGCCATTTGATGTTAGTCTTTAAAGCTTCATGGCCCGTTAGTACGACAACATTACATATGAACTATATAAGGCAAGTTTTATGCAATATGTCATGCATGTTTTTATGCAATATGTCATGCACGTTTAAATCATGTATTTTGAAATCACTCAAACCCCTTTTTCTCTACAATCTCCCCCTTTTGATGATTTTCAAAATAACCTACATTCATGATTTAAATCCTATCGCTCCCCCTTCAATCATGCATAAATTCAAATTTTGAATTTGAAATTTCAAACCGCTCCCCCTTGATTTATGCAATCAGTTTCTCTCTCCCCCTTAAATCATGCATGCTCTCCCCCTTTATTTTGAAAAGTCAATCAAAATATGCACGTAAATATGGAAAGAGAATCAAATTAAATCAGCAGAAATCATGCCTAATTTAGAACGAAGATTTTCGTACGTGGCTTGATTTAAGGCTTTAGTGAAGATATCCGCTACTTGTGCCTCTGTGCGTACGTGATCTATGACAATGTCACCATTATTTACGTGATCACGAAGAAAGTGATAGCGTACTTCTATATGCTTGGCCTTAGAATATAAGAGGGGATTCTTAGATAGGTTAATTGCACTCATACTATCACGATATATAGGAATTTCATTTACGGTAATTCCAAAGTCCGAAAGTTGTTGTTTTATCCATAGTAATTGTGTGCAACAAAGACTAAGTGCCATGTACTCAGCTTCAGTAGTGGATAAAGATACGCTTGCTTGTTTTGTGGAAAACCATGAAACAAGGGAGTTTCATATAAATTGGCAAGTGCCACTCGTACTTTTTCTATCTATCTTACATCCACCATAATCAGCGTCAGTATAGGCACGCAAATTAAAATCACAATCTTTATCATACGAAATGCCTAAAGTAGGTGTGTGCTTAATATAGCAGAATATTCTTTTTACCGCATTATAGTGAGACACTTTAGGTTGACTTTGAAAACGTGCACACATACATACACTGAACATGATATCAGGCCTACTAGCAGTAAGATATAACAAAGAGCCAATCATAGATCTATATAAAGCATTTTCAAAATCCTTACCATGTTCATCTTTATCTAATTTAGTAGTAACGCTCATAGGGGTAAGGGATGGTTTTAAATTCTCAAATTTGAACTTTTTAATCATATCATTTACGTATTTAGCTTGATTTATGTGAATACCTTTACTCGTTTGTTTAATTTGCATGCCAAGAAAGTAGTTCAATTCGCCAACCATAGACATTTCAAATTCGGATTTCATGCAATTTTAAAAATCTTCAACAAGTTTATGAGAAGTAGAGCCTAAAATAATGTCATCAACGTAAATTTGAATAATAAGTAAATCCGATTTATCTTGTTTCAAAAATAATGTACTATCTATAGTACCTCTTTTAAAATCATTTTCTAAAAGGAAAGTAGCAAAACGATCATACCATGCTCTAGGTGCTTGCTTTAGTCCGTATAGTGCCTTCTTTAGTTTGTACACGTGATCGGGATGTTTTAAATCTTCAAAACCGGGTAGTTGTTTTACGTATACCTCTTTTTGTATGAATCTATTTAAGAATGCACTTTTCACGTCCATTTGATAGAGTTTAAAATCTTTCATTCAAGCAATGGCAAGTAAAAGTCGTATAGCTTCTAATCGTGCTACGGGTGCAAATGTCTCATCATAACCAATCCCTTCTTCTTGATTATAGCCTTGTGCTACAAGTCTAGCTTTATTTCTAACAACTTTTCCTTCTTCATTCATTTTATTTCTAAACACCCACTTTGTGCCTATTATGGTCTTATCTTGTGGTCGTGGCACTAAATCCCATAGGTCATTTCTAACAAATTGATTAAGTTCGTCATGCATAGCATCAATCCAAGAAGAATCACTCAAAGCATCATGCACATTTTTGGGTTCAATTTTGGAAATCATAGCATGAAATTGATTTATTTCATCCGAAGATATTCTTCTATGTGGTCGCACTCCGTGAGTGATATCGCCTATAATGAGATCATGTGGGTGATCTCTATGCCATCTTGGTTGATTATTTTCTATGTTCTCATGCATTTCTAAGTGATCATGCATTTCTAGTGTATCATGCATATCATGCATATCAAACGTGCCATCATCATCATTCAACACGTGTTTAAATTCAAAATCATCATTATATTCTTTATCTTTATCAATCTCAGCAAATTCATTAAACTTCACATGAATAGATTCTATGATTTGTCTAGTGAGAGGATCATAACATCTATATACTTTTGAATTTACAGAATATCCAACAAAGATGCATTCAATTGATTTAGATTCAAATTTATCTAAATTGTCTTTTGTATTTAAAACAAAACATTTGCATCCAAACTCACGAAAATAGTCAATCTTAGGCATGCGATCATTTAATATCTCATAAGGCGTCTTATTTATTTTTTTCTAATGGATAAGCGATTTACTATGTAGCATGCACAGTTTATGGCTTCCGCCCACAAAAATCTAGGCAACTTATTTCGCACAACATAGTTCTAGCAATTTCTTGTAATGTCATATTCTTTCTTTCTACTACTCCATTTAAATGTGGAGTTCTAGGTGGTGAAAACTCGTGTTTAATTCCTTTTTCTTCGCAAAATGAAATCATGTCCTTATTCTTAAACTCACCGCCTCTATCGCTTCTTATCTTTTTCACATTGACACCATATTGATTTTCAAGTTGTTTTATCAGTTTGGCAATTTCAATAGCGCTATCATCCTTATGTGCAAGAAATAAAGTCCAAGTATAACGAGAAAAATTATCAACAATCACGCAAGCATAGTGACGCCCACCAAGACTAGTAGTGTTACAACCCGAGATCCCGGGCTAGTGGAAATGATGAAAATAGAACACAAATGCGATGTTGATGAAATTGCAGTGGAATTTTAAATTTCTATTAGAATTAATAAAGACATCGACATTAAATATCGGAGTTAGAAACACACATAAAAATAACCTTAAGGTAAGTTAACGGATATAACGAGACTGGTTGGGACTAGACAATGACTGTATAGGACATACAAGGTATTTAAATAAATTAGTCGGTAGCAACATAAGTCGATAGAGATAAAGGAAACCGAATAAAAATACCCGATACAATAACTACAATACACACTAGGATCACATTTTCTTCCACTTTATCCCATATACCAATAAAAGACAAAACCTTCCCCATCCCTCCACCCATAAACCGCCCCACCCCCTCTCTCTCAAGTCAACATCTACTTTTTCTTTTCTTACACATTTCTTACACACCTCACCTATCACCATCATCCTCTATTTTTATTCCACTTTATTCATTTCTCTTTCTCCCATCCCTCACCCTTTTCCTCTAAAATTTCGGCATGCTCCAAGAAAAAGAAAGGGGAATATTGCTTTTTGCCTATTTAAAATACTCAATTCATTATTATACTCCAATTTGCCTACCTTTCTTCACATGCCCACATGACCACACTCTCTTCCCTCTTTTCCTTGACATTTTCGTATGGCACCCCAAGAAAGAGAGAATACTCTCTTAGTTTAATCATTCTACCCACTCCATCTTTCAAACCTTATCATTTCTTTTAACTTTTTCTACCACTACAATCCATTATTCTTGCTCCTTCAACTCACATTACCTTCTTCTTCTTGGCCTTAGTGTGACCGAAAATCTCAAAGTAAGGACCCTCTTCCTTCCTTCTATTGTTTCATTTTACTACATCTTACATTTCAACTCAATTTCTTCTCTTTCCTTTACAATAGATAAAATGTTCATCCTCTCCTTCACTTCTCATGGCCGAATTCTACAAGCCAAAGAAGAAGTTGTTTTCTTTTCACTTCATCTCATTCCTCACAAAACCATTTACTACAACATCCTCCTACAACCAAACCTCAAGAATACAAGGTAGTTTAGGGTTAAGAACCAAGAATACTCAAGGTAAGAACACTAATTATACTAGATTATTTTTTCCATTTATTTATCTTTATGGTTGTACACTAAACTCCATTTTTACCTTTCAAAACCGTGGGTTTGCTAATGTTAGAAGGAGAAGATTTTCTTCAAGCCAAGTGAAGAACACTACCTTGTAACAAAAGTGGTTAAGGCAAGTATTCTTCCTAGATCCTACATGGTTTTACAAATATTAAGTATTTATGTTTATATCCAAATTGGATCATCATGTAGTATGTTCAAGACTCCATTTACAAGAAAGTATAGATCTATATTTGAGTGTTAAGTATATACATATATACACTATATACACACGCACACTAAATACATATATATATATATACTATATATAAGCACGCATACATATATACATATTATAAGTATGTATGTTGATATATATATATGTATAAGTGTATAGATCTACATATAAGTATGTATAGATGTATAAATGTATATTTATATACACATTTGGTTTTGAGTATCAATGTATATATATATATATACACATTCGGTTTTCTTATGTATAATATATATACACATACGGTTTATATATATATATACACGCATAGGTGTATAGATCTATGTATGTACAAATACGGATCTATATGTATATATGCATATGTGTAATATATATTTTAAAGAGAGGAAATGAATAAGTATTGGTGTACTACATACTATATAGTAAAAAGATTTTATAAGTGTATATATAGTATATATATATATTCGGCCTTAGGGCCTTGATGACAAAAATGATTTCATAATATTTTGTACAAGTATATATATGTATATATGATGAATATGTTAAGCTATGAAAATGAATAAGTTTTGGATGTTATACAATATATCGTAAAATGGTTTATATATAAATATATACTACATATATTCACATTTGGCCACTAGGCCTTAATTGACAACAAGTGATTTCAATATATTTCATACAAATATATATATGTATATATGATGAATATGTTAAGATATGAAAATGAATAAGTTTTGGATATTACATAATATATCACAAAATGACTTATATATGTATATACTATGTACATATATATTCGGCCATTAGGCCTTAGTGACAAAGATGATTTCACCATATTTTTATAAGTATATATGTATATATGATGAATAAGTTAAGTTACGAAAGTAAGCTAAGTATGTAATTTATGTATTATGTTATGAAAAGTAGGAAACATAAATAGTTCATAATTATGTGTACATAAGTATAAGATTACTAACTTTTATAGTGTATGTATATGATATGTTACATGTTATGTATACTAACATAATAGGTTATGATAAGATGTAAGTTATGAAATCTTAATATGAAATGTTAAGATAATTAGAAAATTCATGTTGTAAGCAGTTAAGTTATGAATTATGATATGCATGTATGGAATAGATGTATCAAGTTATTGTGAGATGATAATTAAGAAAATGGGCTGTTTTGGTGTTATGGCCGAATGGCCAATATTGGGTGATGAAAATAGTATTTGCTTAAGTTGTGATGTGTAGAAGGAAAATAAGTATTTGACGAGGCTACAAAATGTAGAAGAACCAAGAGTACCCTCATATGTTTGTCTCATGTTGCATGAAAACAAGATTTGCAAAGTTATGTTGTCACATCTCATGTTTTGAAAATTCATATGCATATAAATAATATACACGAGACGAATGATTCCGATGAGACACGATATGTTATGTTATGTCATGATCATGATTATGTTATGTTATGTTCAAGCGCTGTCCTGACATCGGGACCGGAGTGGTAGGTGTCAGGGGCCCATGTTTACGTTATGGCTGAGTGTAACACCGGGTCTGGGACACGGGATCTCAGTCGTAATGCGTCACCGTTAGCACATGTGCATATGATTCATGATGTTATGTCGCACATGTACTATATGGGGAATCATTCGGTATGTCGTGCGTTATTATTCTTATGAAAAGTGCTATAGCCAATGATGAAAATGTTATGTCTTCATGTTATGAAAAAGTCATGTTATGCAAGTTATGACTATGTTATGTTATGCAAGTTATGAAAATCATGTCATGATTATGAAAAGTCATGTTTACGAAAAGTCATTTTATGAAAAGTCATGTTTTATGCATCACGTCATGTCCATGTCACCTTAGGGTTATGATTAAGAATTCTTTAAGTATATGATAGCACTACAGTGGACAATGTAGTGTTAGGTATGAGAATGTAGTACATGTAAGATATGCGAAGATGGTATAAGTTATGGATTAGAAGTTAAGTATGGATGTAGTATGATATTACGGATTAAGCAGAATGAGATGCTATCATGCTATGTATGCTTTGAAATCTTCTTTATTTACCTGCTTCCAGTTTACAGCAGTTTATTGATATGATATGATACTGTACTTGTTAAAAAGGAGACGTGCTTATTATACTCAAAATGTATGGTATTATGATTTGTTACCCCGTCTTCCCATGTATGATCCACATGTCGTATCTGGTAAGACTACTTGCTGAGCGATTAAAAGTCGGTGGCTATCGCTCATACTTGCCTCATTTATAACTTTCCAGATAACAGGTATCAATATACAGGCTCGTTGAAGACATGCTAGATAGACCATTGATAACGAAGAGCATACTGAGAGATTATTTCGAATGCGTTATGTTTCGGATTATGATGTATGATATATTATTTCAGTACTCTGTATATGATGATTGTACAGTTTATGATGTAGTACAGTGCATGTCGATGAAGATTTGTTTATGTTATGTTGCTTCCGCTTATCGATTCATTATTCATGTCGACATGTACATGTATAGTATCGACGCTTTGTACTCTATGGAGTAGAGTACGACGGGTGCACTGAGCCGGAACCCTGGTTTCGGGCGGGGCGCTACAGTTGGTATCAGAGCAATGGCTCTAGATCCACTGCGGACACATAAGTAAACAACGACATGAACTTAAGAAATGATCATAGACGTAAGAAACGATCTTAGATGAAAGCGACATCCTTAGTATAAGAGAAATGGAACGGTATTAGACAGATACGAGAAAACTAGAAAGTATAAGTAGGTCGTTTAGGCTTTCCGACCTTTGTACAGGTCAAGTCACTAGAATACCTCAATGCTATTTTCTAGTTAGTAACATAGTAGTTATAAACTGTAATCTCCACAATTTCAGGTTTAGCTCTAATTGGGATAACATTTGGAGATAATGATAGAATTTATTAGGCTGATTAAGATATGATATCTAGTAGAACTATAAGCAGTGATTTTTAAGAATTACGGTGATTAGAGTTTGACAAATATATTGCACGAATAGTACACGTATGAATAAGACGATGAAATTAGAAATTTTCAAAGTAGGTCAAAGATGTTAGTCGCATTAGGAATGTAAATTCATAGTGATAAGAGTAAGATTATATAAATAGATATAAGGGTATAATAAGTCAGGCCACATTGGAAGCTAAATGATGAATTTAGAAAGTCGTCGAACTATCTGATTGGAATTAGTATGCGTAAGTTGAATCGGAATAGGCATGAATAGAATTAAGTCGATATGATTTAAACGGATTAGGGTTAGTGGCTAAAAATAGGTAAGTATAAAAGTTACTATAACGCGCAGAGATATGAAGTTGTAGCATACCTAAGCGGATTAACAGGAGGTATACAAAAATTGTGAATTTAGAAAAATCTTATCATAAGTTGGCAAATTTTAAGTTGAATCATAGGAGATTAAGAAATGACGCTAGAAATTAAGTATTTAAATCATTAAGGAAAAAAAAATCGATACAACCCCTAAGTTTCGAGGACGAAACTTTTTATAAGAGGGGGAGAATGTTACAACCCGAGATCCCGGGCTAGTGGAAATGATGAAAATAGAACACAAATGCGATGTTGATGAAATTGCAGTGGAATTTTAAATTTCTATTAGAATTAATAAAGACATCGACATTAAATATCGGAGTTAGAAACACACATAAAAATAACCTTAAGGTAAGTTAACGGATATAACGAGACTGGTTGGGACTAGACAATGACTGTATAGGACATACAAGGTATTTAAATAAATTAGTCGGTAGCAGCATAAGTCGATAGAGATAAAGGAAACCGAATAAAAATACCCGATACAATAACTACAATACACACTAGGATCACATTTTCTTCCACTTTATCCCATATACCAATAAAAGACAAAACCTTCCCCATCCCTCCACCCATAAACCGCCCCCACCCCCTCTCTCTCAAGTCAACATCTACTTCTTCTTTTCTTACATATTTCTTACACACCTCACCTATCACCATCATCCTCTATTTTTATTCCACTTTATTCATTTCTCTTTCTCCCATCCCTCACCCTTTTCCTCTAAAATTTCGGCATGCTCCAAGAAAAAGAAAGGGGAATATTGCTTTTTGCCTATTTAAAATACTCAATTCATTATTATACTCCAATTTGCCTACCTTTCTTCACATGCCCACATGACCACACTCTCTTCCCTCTTTTCCTTGACATTTTCGTATGGCACCCTAAGAAAGAGAGAATACTCTCTTAGTTTAATCATTCTACCCACTCCATCTTTCAAACCTTATCATTTCTTTTAACTTTTTCTACCACTACAATCCATTATTCTTGCTCCTTCAACTCACATTACCTTCTTCTTCTTGGCCTTAGTGTGACCGAAAATCTCAAAGGAAGGACCCTCTTCCTTCCTTCTATTGTTTCATTTTACTACATCTTACATTTCAACTCAATTTCTTCTCTTTCCTTTACAATAGATAAAATGTTCATCCTCTCCTTCACTTCTCATGGCCGAATTCTACAAGCCAAAGAAGAAGTTGTTTTCTTTTCACTTCATCTCATTCTTCACAAAACCATTTACTACAACATCCTCCTACAACCAAACCTCAAGAATACAAGGTAGTGTAGAGTTAAGAACCAAGAATACTCAAGGTAAGAACACTAATTATACTAGATTATTTTGTCCATTTATTTATCTTTATGGTTGTACACTAAACTCCATTTTTACCTTTCAAAACCGTGGGTTTGCTAAGGTGAGAAGAAGAAGATTTTCTTCAAGCCAAGTGAAGAACACTACCTTGTAACAAAAGTGGTTAAGGCAAGTATTCTTCCTAGATCCTACATGGTTTTACAAATATTAAGTATTTATGTTTATATCAAAATTGGATCATCATGTAGTATGTTCAAGACTCCATTTACAAGAAAGTATAGATCTATATTTGAGTGTTAAGTATATACATATATACACTATATACACACGCACACTAAATACATATATATATATACTATATATAAGCACGCATACATATATACATATTATAAGTATGTATGTTGATATATATATATGTATAAGTGTATAGATCTACATATAAGTATGTATAGATGTATAAATGTATATTTATATACACATTTGGTTTTGAGTATCAATGTATATATATATATATACACATTCGGTTTTCTTATGTATAATATATATACACATACGGTTTATATATATATATATACACGCATAGGTGTATAGATCTATGTATGTACAAATACGGATCTATATGTATATATGCATATGTGTAATATATATTTTAAAGAGAGGAAATGAATAAGTATTGGTGTACTACATACTATATAGTAAAAAGATTTTATAAGTGTATATATAGTATATATATATATTCGGCCTTAGGGCCTTGATGACAAAAATGATTTCATAATATTTTGTACAAGTATATATATGTATATATGATGAATATGTTAAGCTATGAAAATGAATAAGTTTTGGATGTTATACAATATATCGTAAAATGGTTTATATATAAATATATACTACATATATTCACATTTGGCCACTAGGCCTTAATTGACAACAAGTGATTTCAATATATTTCATACAAATATATATATGTATATATGATGAATATGTTAAGATATGAAAATGAATAAGTTTTGGATATTACATAATATATCACAAAATGACTTATATATGTATATACTATGTACATATATATTCGGCCATTAGGCCTTAGTGACAAAGATGATTTCACCATATTTTTATAAGTATATATGTATATATGATGAATAAGTTAAGTTACGAAAGTAAGCTAAGTATGTAATTTATGTATTATGTTATGAAAAGTAGGAAACATAAATAGTTCATAATTATGTGTACATAAGTATAAGATTACTAACTTTTATAGTGTATGTATATGATATGTTACATGTTATGTATACTAACATAATAGGTTATGATAAGATGTAAGTTATGAAATCTTAATATGAAATGTTAAGATAATTAGAAAATTCATGTTGTAAGCAGTTAAGTTATGAATTATGATATGCATGTATGGAATAGATGTATCAAGTTATTGTGAGATGATAATTAAGAAAATGGGCTGTTTTGGTGTTATGGCCGAATGGCCAATATTGGGTGATGAAAATAGTATTTGCTTAAGTTGTGATGTGTAGAAGGAAAATAAGTATTTGACGAGGCTACAAAATGTAGAAGAACCAAAAGTACCCTCATATGTTTGTCTCATGTTGCATGAAAACAAGATTTGCAAAGTTATGTTGTCACATCTCATGTTTTGAAAATTCATATGCATATAAATAATATACACAAGACGAATGATTCCGATGAGACACGATATGTTATGTTATGTCATGATCATGATTATGTTATGTTATGTTCAAGCGCTGTCCTGACATCGGGACCGGAGTGGTAGGTGTCAGGGGCCCATGTTTACGTTATGGCTGAGTGTAACACCGGGTCTGGGACACGGGATCTCAGTCGTAATGCGTCACCGTTAGCACATGTGCATATGATTCATGATGTTATGTCGCATATGTACTATATGGGGAATCATTCGGTATGTCGTGCGTTATTATTCTTATGAAAAGCGCTATAGCCAATGATGAAAATGTTATGTCTTCATGTTATGAAAAAGTCATGTTATGCAAGTTATGACTATGTCATGTTATGCAAGTTATGAAAATCATGTCATGATTATGAAAAGTCATGTTTACGAAAAGTCATTTTATGAAAAGTCATATTTTATGCATCACATCATGTCCATGTCACCTTAGGGTTATGATTAAGAATTCTTTAAGTATATGATAGCACTACAGTGGACAATGTAGTGTTAGGTATGAGAATGTAGTACATGTAAGATATGCGAAGATGGTATAAGTTATGGATTAGAAGTTAAGTATGGATGTAGTATGATATTACGGATTAAGCAGAATGAGATGCTATCATGCTATGTATGCTTTGAAATCTTCTTTATTTACCTGCTTCCAGTTTACAGCAGTTTATTGATATGATATGATACTGTACTTGTTAAAAAGGAGACGTGCTTATTATACTCAAAATGTATGGTATTATGATTTGTTACCCCGTCTTCCCATGTATGATCCACATGTCGTATCTGGTAAGAGTACTTGCTGAGCGATTAAAAGTCGGTGGCTATCGCTCATACTTGCCTCATTTATAACTTTCCAAATAACAGGTATCAATATACAGGCTCGTTGAAGACATGCTAGATAGACCATTGATAACGAAGAGCATACTGAGAGATTATTTCGAATGCATTATGTTTCGGATTATGATGTATGATATATTATTTCAGTACTCTGTATATGATGATTGTACAGTTTATGATGTAGTACAGTGCATGTCGATGAAGATTTGTTTATGTTATGTTGCTTCCGCTTATCGATTCATTATTCATGTCGACATGTACATGTATAGTATCGACGCTTTGTACTCTATGGAGTAGAGTACGGCGGGTGCACTGAGCCGGAACCCTGGTTTCGGGCGGGGCGCTACAAGTAGTGCGACTAGGACCAAACAAATCAATGTGTAGTAATTCCAAAACTCTAGTCGTGCTTATTTCATTCTTAGGTTTAAGCGACTCGCGTGTTTGTTTGCCTTTTATGCAAGATTCACACAACTGAAAGTTGTCTAAATCAAGTGTAGACAATCCTCGTATTAGGTTCTTTCGTTGGAGTTTTTTTAGTGTAGAAATGCCAATATGTCCTAAACGTCTATACCACAAATTTAAGTTAGGTTCATTTGACATTAAACACTTAACCTTAGCGTCTAACATATCATCCATAGAAAGCGTAAAAATGTTCCCTTCCCGTTTTCCTTTTAAGACTGTTTCTCTATTTTTATTTATTATATTGCAATATGGGTGAGTAAAACATACATCAAAACCATTGTTAATAAATTGCAAAATGTTAAGAAGATTGTAAGATAAGTTGCTTACCAAAAAGACGTTGGAGATTTGAAGAGTGCTTGGGTTTCCAATTGTACCTTTTCCGATGATCTTGCCTTCGTTGTTGTCTCCAAAGGTCACGGATCTGCCTTTTGTGACCTTCTTTAATTTCGTGAATAGGCTCGGGTCACCCGTCATGTGCCTCGAGCAACCACTATCAAGGAACCATTTGATTGATGTATCTTTTGATGTGTGGGTTCTCTGCAATGTGTAAAAATGATTTAGGTACCCTTTTAATTTTGGGTCCTTACGAGTTAGTTATTCACCTTTTAGTAAAAGTACCTTTCGGTACCCATACTTGGGTGATTCTTCTCGGTCTAGCAAATGGCAAGAATGTAGATGAAGGTGCAATGTAGTAAACATGTGGTGAGTGCACTTTAGGCCTTTGGCCAAGAACTCTTTTATACTCATTATATGTAGGACGTTTTTGATATGTCCTTGTGTTTGTGTGCGTAGTGCGTGATCTTGATGGATGAAATGGATGACGTGTATGCATCATTTGTTTCTTCTCATATCTATATGGCACAAAATTGTATTTCGCGTGATATGAGGAAGAAGTAGGGCGTGAGGAGGGGAGAGGGGGTCTTTGCGTCATCTTAGACGCCGTTTTTTGTTTTTGGGTGTCTACTTTCTTAGACACTATGAACTTGGTTGGTTTAATGGATACTTCATTTGTTTCAATGTATCCTAAACTTATTTTATCACTATCATGCTTTTGTGATAAGATAATACGCTCTAGCATGTTAGATCCCGTATCAAACTGTTTCATCATTTTCTCTAAGTCTGTATTCCTTGATTTCAAACTTGAAATCTCAGATTTCATTTCGTTATATTGTGTGGTCAATGATGAGATCTCTGTCTTTAATGCAGTAATGATGCATGGTGACTCTTTCTTTGAATCGTTTAATTGAGCGACAAGATTCTCGTTAGAAGATTATAACAATTTCTTGTCTTCAATTAATTGCTTCTTTTCTTTCGCGAGAGTCTTAGTAAATTTATGCAATTCTAAGTACTGACTAAAAAGATCATCATAAGAAGGCTCATAGTCAGAATCAGAGTCAGATGATACCTCATGTGATGCTTTGGACACAAAGCATATTTGTGCAGTCTCCTCTTCTGTTTCAGTTTTGGAATCCGATGTATCACTTCAAGTGGAGGCTATGAGAGCTCGTTTCCTTTGCTTAGGTTCTGAGACGAGTCTATTCTTGTTCCGATCCTTGTCACGGTATTTATTTGTTTGCTTGTCCTTATTAGGGCAGTCATATGATAGATGTCCAAGTTTACCGCATTCATAACATTTAACATCTTTGTCGTTTGTCTTGTTCTTATTTCTTTTAGTCGAAGTGACCTTATTTTTGTTTTTAAACGACTTTCTCATGAATTTTCTTAAGCCTTTAGCCAATAAAATTAAGTCATCGTTATCCGATTCAGAATCACTATCATCTACGTGATCAGAAGAAGTAGAGACGTATTCATTTGATTTAAATGCAAGAGCTTTACCTTGTTTTGATGATTCTGATTTCCTTATGGTGAGTTTGTTCTCATAAACCTTAAGTGATCCAATTAATTCTTCCATCTTAATTGACTTGGTTTCTTTGCTTTCTTCTATTGCCGTTACTTTAGGGTCCCACTCAGATGGAAGGCTTCGCAAGACCTTTTGTACCTTTTCCTGCATAGTAAAGGCTTTTCCAAGAGACTCAAGAGAATTGTAAATGTTAGTCAAGCGAAGATCCATATCAACGATAGATTCATTAGGCAATAATTTAAATGACTCAAGTGTGGACAAAATCATGTTGATCTTGGACTCTTTTAATTGACTAGTGCCTTCGTGTTTCATTTCAAGTATTCTCCACATTTTTTGAGCACTAGAACAATTTGACACATAGCTAGACTCGCTTTTACTTAATCCATTTAAAAGTAACTGCATAGCCCTAGCGTTCATGCTTAGTCTCTTTTTATCCTCACTAGTATACTCTTCTTTAGGCTTAACGATTTCTAGTGTGACCCCATCTACAGTGGATAACTTTGATAGAACAAAAGGACCATCTTCTATAATTGACCAAAGATCAATATCAATTTCCATAAGAAAAAGCTTCATTCTTAATTTCCATTGAATGAAAGACTCACCGTCAAAGAGGGGAGGCATTTGACTTGACATACCTTCTTGTTCGGTTTTGAAATTTGTGGTTGCCATCTCACTTAGATCATTGGATCCCTTTTGATGTGAGTTTCCTGCTCTCTGATACCACTTGTAGGATCTGTAAGGCACCACTAGAAGGGGGGGTTGAATAGTGGGTGCGGAAACTGTGGTTTTTAAAATTGTTTTAAACCAAAAACCCAACTTCTGAAAACAGTTTCTGTTTTCAGGACCAGTTTTGAAACGTTTTGAAAACTAGGTTGCAGATCTTCAAAAATTATGAAATTTTGAGAGAACTTAGCCTCAGATGTTTTGAGTGTCTCCTAAAAATTTCAGATTTAAATTCAACCTCTAACCCCTTGAAAATTCGTTGGTGGTCAGATTGCGCAAATCTGCCAGAAACGGTAGACTGATTTGAAAAATTTATTCCTATTTGTACGTGACTCCAAATGCTCTGAAAATTTAAATACTATCCCCTTATAAGTTTTATTTAAATGGGTTGAAACAGTTTGAAAAATGTTTTTTGGGAAGTTAGTCAAATACGATCAAAGTCTCAACCTTTGCAAGCCTGAAAATCAAACTGCACTAGTCTCAGAACTTTGGACGTTTGGTTGACTTATACTTATCCAAAAGGGTTGAAACTTGCACCAAAAGAACCTTAAGATGTGTGGCTATGTTTTCTGAAAGTTTGGTGATTTTTGAAATTCGTTTACTATTTTTACGAACGTGATCAAAAACAACAAACAATGCTGAAATTGAAAGTAAGTGCTGAAAGTAAATGACACCAAGAATTTTATATTGGTTCGGTTATAAACAACCTACTCCAGTCTTCGAGGACACCTTCCTCGGTTCACACTAATCACGCAATACAAAAACACCTTACCATAGGGTTGATGGAGTTACACAGCAACTCCAACCCTTTACAAACCTTGTATGAGTATACAATTGTCACGAACACCACCACCTCGCAAGTGCAAGATTGATCACACCTTGATCAATCTTTTACAAAAATGAAAAGAATATGTGGTGGTCTAGATGAAGCCTATTCAAGTATATGAATGTAAGTACAATAGGCTTTTAGAAAGAAGAAAGAAAGAGAGTGTAGAAGAAGAAGGCTAGACGTTTTTGATGCTTCAAAATTTTCAAGGCTTGTTCTTATTTTTTTTTGACCTTCTTCCTTTCTTTTTATCATTATGGCCACCCCCCTATGCTCATCTTTCCTTCTTGAAAATTATCTTCTAAGTCCTTGGAAGAGTATATGGCATCATTGTGACATGTCTTTGCTTACTTGGCATCTTCTCATTGGATGATCATTAAGCTCTTGCGTACTTGGCACTCATTGATTGGTTGGATGTTGTCATCACTTGATGACTGGACAAATCTGAGAATAACTCTTAAAACATGTGCCAAACTCATCATAAGAACTTTGCCAAATATCTCACAATCAATCCCAACTAATTTGGAAAACAAATTGCCACATTAATCACTAGAAAATTCGGCCATGCACAACTTGCACATGCTGAAATTTCAGCATGTGTAACATTCACCTTTTGTTCAAACTATTTCCTATTTTGCATTGATTTAATCCAAGAAATCAAAGGATAATTCAATCACCATTTATTATGCAATATTCTCATCTTTTATGGAATAAAAATTAGACAACAATGTGGTCTAAAAATTGGCCAACATTCATCCACACATGCTGAAATTTTTAGCATGAGTGATATTTGAGAAATCACCTTATTTGTTTTCATAGAATATTCAAAACATTTTCAAATTATCTTCCAATTATTTACATGTTTCAAGACAACAAAATATACCTCATTATGACATAGAAATCGGCCATACATTAGCACACATGCTAAATTTTCAGCATGTGTCACAATTGTGACAAAATTTGAAACATTACCTTGTGTAGAGCCTTCCTTTATGTCATCAAAATTGTATGTTTCATTCTTGACCAATCAATATGCCAACAAAGCTCCACATATGCTCCAAAATGGCTGTTATAGGCGTGCATAATGACTTGGGCATATGCTGAATTTTATTTTTGCAAACTTTATAAAATAGTGCACATTTAATAATACACACATGGTATATTCCAATCAGCCCTTAAATGAATTTTCTAGAACACTTTGAGATGTATGAAATATGTAAAAAGTGTCTAGATACATGTTATATGATATTCCAAAAACGTTCCATGTGTCGTGTACGTAGAAAACCGAATTTTCGATGTTTATCGATTACCCGATTTTTCTCTAATTAAATTCCAAATTTTTGCACATGTTATATATATTATGTTACACATAATATACATAAATTAAACTTTAATATTCAGCTCATAAGGCTGATTAAAGTGGCGCCTAGACATGTGACAAAATTGAAATTGGAATCTCTACAATTTGGTCTTAATGTGGGGTGATTTGTGTGTGCCAACATGGAATGATTTTATGGCTGCACATACCATGTAAGCCACGAAATTTATGACTATTTTTGAAGTGTAGGGGCTGGCCATCTATTTATGGAAAGTACGTGACACGTTAGCGAAGTTTCGGTATTCGCCCGATACGACAATTTTCGGTTTAGAATATTTTAACGTGTCATATTTAATTTGTCATCACCATGAATTATATCATATGATATAAGACCTGAATATACTCATAAATATGAGTTAAGTATGGTGGTGTGATGTTAACGTATGTACGTAAAATATATAATGTGTCGGTAGTACGTCGGAATAAATGTGTATGTGCCTTTTTTTAAAAATCTATATATATATATATATATGTGTGTGTGTGTGTGTGTGTGTGTTAAGGCGTGTAATAAGTGCGGAGAGGAGAGGGGAACTTTCCTTTCTTCAACTTGTTGCTTTTGTGCCTTTTCCAAATATTGCTTCCTTTAATGAACTACTTAGTTTAATTAACCAAGTACTTCACTTAATGAACTAGTTTAGTTCATTAATGGTTGCACTTGAAAATAGTTCAACCACAACAAATGTTTGCCATTTGATGTAAGCTTTAAAGCTTCATGGCTCGTTAGTACGACAACATTATATATGAACTATATAAGGCAAGTTTTATGCAATATGTCATGCACGTTTTTATGCAATATGTCATGCACGTCTAAATCATGTATTTTGAAATCACTCAAACCCCTTTTTCTCTATTGTTAGGTGCAGCAATTGTCCCGTGGTGTAGGCCGGTGGGCGTAGGCCGTGTGGGCCAAGTCACAGTCGAATGGCGTGGGCGCTTGTGTGCTGAATGCACTATAAGGCTAGGGTATGCGCAACTTCTGTCACCAATTGGTTTTGGGAGAGATGGTAGCGCCTGAGGTCCTAAAGTGGTATCAGAGCAAGGTCATGGGTTCGATTCCTAGCAGGAGCAATTGTTGAGGGGGAGATTGTTAGGTGCAACAATTGTCCTGTGGCGTAGGCCGTGTGGGCCAAATCACAGTCGAATAGCGTGGGCGCTTGTGTGTTGAATGCATTATAAGGCTAGGGTATGTGCATCTCTTGTCACCAATTGGTTTTGGGAGAGATGGTAGCGCCTGAGGTCCTACAAGAATTGTTAGGTGCAGCAATTGTCCCGTGGCATAGGCCGGTGGGCGTAGGCCGTGTGGGCCAAGTCACAGTGGAATGGCGTGGGCGCTTGTGTGCTGAATGCACTATAAGGCTAGGGTATGCGCATCTCCTGTCACCAATTGGTTTTGGGAGAGATGGTAGTGCCTGAGGTCCTACAAGTGGTATCAGAGCAAGGTCACAGGTTGTATTCCCAGCAGGAGCATTTGCTGAGGGGGAGATTGTTAGGTGCAACAATTGTCCCGTGCCGTAGGCCGGTGGGCGTAGGCCGTGTGGGCCAAGTCACAGTCGAATGGCGTGGGCGCTTGTGTGCTGAATGCACTATAAGGCTAGGGTATGCACATCTCCTGTCACTAATTGGTTTTGGGAGAGATGGTAGCGCCTGAGGTCCTACAAAACTGTTCCTCAAAATGAAAAATTAATTGCTGTTTAATGACAACTCTAAACGATCTGAAAATTTTATGCAATGACCTTTAAGATGTATAATTTAAAGGTTTGAAACAGTTTCTCAAAATTCCTTTGGCAAGTATATCAACCACGTTGATAATCTCAACCTTTGCAGATCTGAAAATCAGATTGCACTAGTCTCATAACTATGAACGTTTGGATGACTTATACTTATCAAATTCAATTATACTTGTCTCAAATGAAACCTAAGACCTTTTTCTATGTTTCTTCAAAGTTTGATGATTTGTGAAAAACGTTTGCTATTTTTACCATGGCTATGAAAACAATGCAAAAACAGAAACTAAAGGTAAAAGTGCTGAAAAATAAGAACACCAAGATTTTTATACTGGTTCGATCAAAACGACCTACTCTAGTCTTCGAGGATACCTTCTTTGGTATTCACTAATCACCAAAAACACCTTAAGACAAGGGTGGTTTGAGTTATACACCAACTCTTTAAATATCCACCCTTCTTACAATGAACAAACACAAATAACCAATACAAATACCACCACCGCACTAATGAAGGTTTGATCACACCTTGATCAACCTTGTACAAAATGGGATGTGTATGGATGGTAAAAACGAAGCCTATACAGAATATGACATGTAAGTAAAATATGCTTGAGGCTATGTGCAAGGAAAGAAGATAGGAGAAGAAGAGAAGTCTTGCTTTGCACTTGCTTGTATATGAAATTCTGTGTTGCTTTGTCTTGAAGATCTTGCTCCCATTTATATGTATGAGGCACGCCTCATATGGCTGATTTCTCCATTGAAGATTGTCTTAAATACCCTTGGAAGACACCTTGTATATCTTTGTGACATACCTTTGCTTACTTGGCAAAATGTGATTGGAAGTATGATGTGTCTTCGCCTTGTTGTCACTCTATGATGGAGTCTTCATTTTTCCACCTTGGCACACATAATATGATATGGAATTTAATCTAAAAAATCTAAAAACATTTTGAAATTCGCTTGTGTTAATTGCCAATCAATCATAATGCTCATTTTTGGAATGATTTTGAAGACAAACACATGGCAAAAATCAGCCACTATAACAATGTGCTAAAAATTTACGCGTGTGTTTGAATTTGAATCCTTTCCTCGTGTGTCTTGGTCATCTTCAATTTCAGCAATCATTTGTGGATCATTCTCTACCAACCAAAGTGACAAACAAGCTCTACATTGGCTCCACATAAGCTCCAAATGGCGTCCATAAGCTCAGCTCCATGTGCTGAAATCATTTTTGATATTTTGACACATAATAGTGTAGTATCTTCACACATATGGTAAATTTCAATCACAACTTAAATCATTTTTTAGAATACTCCAATGTGCCTTAGATATGTAAAATGTGTCTAGATACATGTCACAACAATATAGAAACAAACGTCTTCTAGAGAAGTGTAGAAAACCGAATTTTCGACTTTCGTCCATTACGCGATTTTTCTCCAATTAGTTTCAAACCTCTTATACATGTAAAATGTGTTATGTGATATATAATATAAATAATATAAAGTGTAATTTCAGCTCCAACAGCTGAAGACAATTTCAGCCATGTGTGACTTGAATTTGAATTTGAATTTCCAATAAATCAAGGCAAATTTTAGGTAATTGTTGAGAAATATTTTGGATAATTTTCAAGATCATGATTTTAAGTGGTGAATACTTAAAAATGTCACATATGGTGTTATAAATGATTAAAAGTTAAAAAATTGAAGAAAAATGACGTCAATCTCTGAGGCAGAGACACATGGATCGATTGATGTACATCATCCCCTAACATCGATTGATCGATGTTGGACTGAATAGAACAAAAAACTTACTGTGAGACGTTGATCTCTCACGTGGACCGATCGATGTACATTAGCCCCTCACGTGGATCGATCGACGTATGTCAGCCCCTCACATGATCGATCCACGTCTCGCAGAAACTCACTGTGAGACATCAATCTCTGAAGCAGAGGAACTTCGATCGATTGATGTCTAGGGTTTTTAGAAATATTTTTCTAAAATGTGATTAAACGGTTGTGTACATAATTTATATATGTTGATATTATGTGTTTTTGATGATTATAAATGTTTTGTGACTAATGTGCTTTGGAAGTTTCTACAACTTACCAAAAAGACCAAAATTGGTATTTTGAGTTTTGTCGGAACATGACATGGTGAAAATATTTTGACTTATTCTCATCTTATTTATCATGAAAAAGATGTTATTATATCTATTTCTGACCATCCGAGTCATTTTTGGAGTTTTCTCTCACCAGGGTTATTTTGGTCATTTTACCCCTAAGTGCAGTTTTGTTATTTTTACTCAAGTAATCTCTTGAGTATATTATTATCTTGATTCTGAAGCTCATTTATGATTATCTTGAAGATTATTTGGTGGTTTTCTATTATTTCTCTCAATTGATAATATTATCGACAGTAGCGGGATTTGTGACAAGTTGTGATGTCACATTCTATTTTTTTTGAAGAACCTATATGTTATTGGAGGATATTAATCATCATTTTGAAAAGAATTTAAAGGTGTTAAAGGTGTGAAATTGATCACAACATACACGAAGAAAAAGTATGAATTTTGGTGTTATATGTTGACATAATCCTGTCAACTATTATTTATTGATTTCTTCTTCAAAATTCTGAGTTGATATACTTATATACAGCCTCAAAAACGTGTATATACCGGTGGAAATGATGGTGTACTCATTTTATGACTTGGTGACAATTGGACCAACTAAAAAGAAGCTAGTTGGCAAAAGTTGACAACTTGGATTTTTCAAATTGTAGCCAATGGCTACAAGGCTGTTTTGGACCAGATTTTTTAAGTCAAAAGGAGCTCTCACATGATTATCTTGCCAAGGAGTTGAGGTTTCGTTGGTGATATTATCCCTTGGTATTATCTCTACTTTTCAAGCAATTCCAAGTCATTTTTGGAGACGAAAAATTCGGTCAATATGTGTACAAAGATGGACCAAATATGTTGTTTCATTTTGCCAAGTGTACAAGGTGATTATGTAGCCAACCAATGATGTGAAGACACTTAAGCATTGATGATGAAGATGGTGACACATAAGAGTTCTTATCTTCAAGAGCCATTTCACACTATAAATAGGAGGCAAAGGTGAAGAAGAAGAACACACACTTGAAAGCAAAAGTTGAATTGTCTTGCTATCTTCTTCTCTTCATTCTTGTTTTATTCTTTGTAGCCAAGGTGTTCTTGTGATATTTGTTGTAGAGCTACAAGCCTCTTGTGTCTCATTTGTAAGATTCATTAGCCAAATTTATAAGGCTATATCAATAGGTGATAGAGGTGTTGCAACTAAGAGTTGCATAGAGGTGTTCATCCAAGTCTTGAATAGGGTTGGTGCTTAACCCAAGGATCAAGCTGGTCTTGTTGTAATCATACCATAGTGAAATCCAAGGAAATGTGTTTCTCGGGACTGGAGTAAGTCACATTGATCGAACCAGGATAAATTTTTGGTTTTCTTTTTTTTCTTTACATTTTTCTGTTTTTTGTCCATTTTTCACTGCAGATTTCATATAAATTCTCATATTTTGCAAAAATAGCAAAACACTTTCAAAATTTGTGATTTTGGTTGGACCTATATTTCAGACTGTTAGCTTTCATTTGCAACAAGAATTAGTTGATTTGAGCAAGGGAAAGTTAGTCTTTCAGTTGTTGCAAAATAACTGCTCCAATCTGGCTGCAACCTGACCAGTTTTGAGAAAACTTGAATTCTATTTTAATCAAGAATTGTTTAAGGTCTGGGCCTTTTGGAAACATAAACTAGACATCCTAAGGAGTGTTTTGACATTAAGATCAACCTTTTTGGTTGAGTATTCAAAGAGAAACACATTTTCAAAGTTCAGCAACATTCTGTCCAATCCTGTCCGGATTGACCATCTGAATCTTTTCATTTGTTTGAAGTGTCAAACGATCTTATTTTTATCTAATTTTTGGACAGAGTCTTTTCAAGACATTGAAGTTAAATTCTGGAAATTTTCATAATTTTGAATTTGTGTACACTGTTTTTTGCATTTTTCAAATACGGGTCCTGAATTTGAGGTGGTCTCAGATTCTGTTTTCAAATGGGATTTTAATCAAGGCTAGTAGTGTAATTTCTGCTAACCACTATTTACCCCCTCTCTAGTGGTGTCTAATGCAGGTGCATGGTCCAACAGTAATTAATATATGTAAATATGGTATGAATTTGGAGCTGAAATGGGCATGTGGTGCATGAAAAGTTTGAGCCTTTGGAGTGTATATAGGTTGGCCATCTTTGTATGATAAGTATGTGATATGTCGATGATGGTTCGGTAGCCATCCGATGTGGTAATTTTTGGTTTATGGACTTGTGGCATTTCGGTATAATTTTGATGAAATATAATGTATGACATGGAACCTGTATATACTCAAAAACATGATGCGTATATGACATCTTGATAATGACGTACGTTTATGATGTGTCAGTGAAACGTCGGGATAGAAATATGTAGCTTGTCGTCATAAAAAATATGTGTATATATATATATATATATATATATATATATATATATATATATGTATGGTCGTGTGTGTGAGTGTGGAGAGGAACTTTCCATTCCAAATTTGTTGCCAAATAAGTATCTTCAAATATGTCTCCTTAAGTACTTCTTTGAATGAACTAGTTTAGTTCATCTCCTTAAGCACTTCATTAAACGAACTAGTTTAGTTCATTTAACATGGCACCTGAAAATAGTATAAATACAACAAATGTTTGCCATATGATGTAAGCCCTAACGCTTCCTGACACGTTAGTATGACAATAATATATATAAACATATAAAACATATCTATGACGTACGCATGTCAAGTAACAGTCAAATCATACATTCTGAAAACACTTAATATTTAAATCATGCATTTTCAAATCACTCAAACCCCGGTTTCTCAACAAACACTTGATGTAACAACCCCTCTCGATACTAACTTGCTAAAAATATTGTATACCCCCATAGCAGAAGTCAGGTTTCGCAACATTATAGAATCTAAGGCCTTGTAAAAACATCCGCCAGCTGAAATTCGGATTTGGAATAGGATAGATAACCCTTGTTGATACTTTTCCCTCAAAATGTGGCAATCAATTCGATGTGTTTTATCAGTTCATGAAACACAAGATTTTCTACAATATAGATAGCACTCTTATTGTCACAAAACAATTCAACCGGCCCTGACTTTTTTATGCCCAAATCATCCAAGAAATACAAAAGCCATTGTATTTCACATGTTGCATTGCTAAAGCTCTATATTCTGCTTCGAATGAGGACTTAGATACAGTACTTTGTTTCTTAGATTTCTAAGATATCAAGGAATTCCCCAAGAACATGCAATACCATATGATAGATTTTCTTGTCTTAATATATCCTCCCCAATCAGAATCAGCAAATCCATTTAAATCCATCTTGCCATAGCTAGGATAGAATATACGCTGACCTTCTGTCCCTTTTAGATACCTCAACAATCTATGTGCTGCCTTGAGGCGTAACTCTGTGGACGTGTCAAGAAACTGACTTAACTATTGAACTGCAAAGGAGATATCTAGTCTGGTTATAGTGAGATACATCAACTTGCCTGTAGGTCTTCTATAACCTGAGACATCCACTATAAGCTCTGAATCATCAAGAGCTAACTTAGAGTTATGCTCCATAGGACTTCTTACTGGTTTAAAGCCCAAGAACCCCGTTTGTTCTACTAACTCCAATGCATACTTTCTATGAGAGATCATAATCCTCCTGTGACCTTGCCACCTTAATCTCAAGAAAATATCTTATGGGACCCAATTCTTCGATTTTGAACGCTTGATGTAAAGTCTCGTTGAGGTTCATGATCTGTGAAAGTGAGTTGCTAGCAATAATTATATCATCTACATAAACCAAAATGACTAGAAATGTGCCTCCTGTTTGTTTGATGAACATTGTGTAATCATTTTTGGATTGTGTGTAACATTGACAGTAAGAAACTTAGTCAACTTAAGGTTCCATTCTCTGCTTGCTTGCTTTAATCCGTAGAGGGTCTTATGAAGTTTGCAAACAGTGTTGTTTGCAGGGGCATTGATTCCCTCAGGCAAAGTCATGTATATTTCTTGGCTTAGGTCACCATGTAGAAAAGCATTATTCACATCCAGTTGATGCACATACCATTGTTTTAGCGCAGACACAGCTAGAAGTAATCTGACAGTAGTTAACTTGGCAACATGAGAGAAAGTATCTGTGTAATCAATACCTAGTTGTTGTGTAAACCCTTTTGCCACAAGTCTTGCTTTGTACCTCTCTATTCTCCCGTCAGACTTATATTTTACGTTGTAAACCCACTTGCAACCAATAGGTTTCTTGTCATCAGGAAGAGAAACCAAAGACCAGGTATGATTGGCCTCAAGTGCAGCTAACTCCAGCTGCATTGCCTATTGCCAGTGAACATATTTGACTGCTTCTTGATAAGGTGTTGGCTCCTGTGGCACACTAATATTAAGAGCATATGATTTATATTTAGATGTCAGTAAATCAAAAAAAATGTAATTCTCAATAGGGTAAGATGTACTAGATATAGTGTGAGGGGACAGAGAAGCTACAGATGAGGCATACATGAGATCACAATAGTAGTCTTGAAGATAGCTAGGAGGTCGTTTGACTCTAGTAGACCTGGAGAATTCATGTTGACCAGGTTGGGGTAGAGGCAAATGTACTTTAATTCCAGTACAAGGATGAGTATCATCAAATGTTTAAGGGCTTGGAAGTGAACAGATGCCAGCTGGTAAAGAAATTGACTAAGGTTTCCAACAAAAAAAAAGAAATATCAGAACGTGTCATATGACATATTGATGACCATCACAAAGTTGTATGTGTCGAACAACATCATCAGCAAAAGATAAATGATCTCAATTATGCTTAGGCAATTTTAAACTGGACTCCATGGACGTAGAACAGTGTTTACTATTCTGCATGTCCAATCTAGAGCAATATAAGATTTTTGAGATAAAAATAATCTGGGATTATGATGGATCGCTTCAATACCAAGGAAATAGTTTATAACACCAAATTTCGTAAGGCAAAATCCATAAAAAGTTTAATTAAAAAAGGTTGCACAAGAGCATCACTACTGGCGTGTGATTACCACACCGTCAACATAGTAACAAGGAAACACGAGACATCATTATGATGATAAACAAAAAAAGAGGGCTAAGCATGAGATTCATGAAAACCAAGATGAAGCAAAAATTAAGTCAAACGTTGGTACTAGGCTGGAAGAGTCTGTTTGGTCCTTTGAGATTTTTGTAACTTACAAACATATTCAGGATCTCTTGTCAACGAATCCTTGCTACTGAGCCCTATGTATGTCCCCTTTCAGAAACCCATTAAGAAAGGCCTTACTAATGTCAAACTGGCGATCGAGGAACCCAACTATGAGAAATAGCCACTGGTAACACCGATCGTAGCATTATGAGCTTAACCACCTGACTAAGATGTTGGATTTATTTAATAAATCTCTGAATAAAAACTGTTAAATCGAATCACTGTGCAAAATAACAAAAGGCGGAATTTTTACATTGTTCCATGTTTGATATTGATATGTTCACTACGTAATTACTCCCTCTGCTTGATGACTCAGGCGTAATCCAAGGATTCACGACCTCCCACCAATTATTGATGCACCTCTTAAACAGATTCAACAATTCACTGCTTTACTCGATGGAGAGGCTAGACAGTGTGAGCTATATAAGAAAAAGGTTGACACTCCCCTCTTTCTCCCCTATATGCCGGCGGTTTTGTGACTTGTGTGTATGATGAGATGAAACCCTCCTCCTTTAAATAGAGGTAGAATCCTGATGGTGATGTGATTCAGAGTTGTGTTTGAAACCAAATCTTTTTCCTTTACAGATGAGAATTCTTTCTTATCTTTATCACCAGAGGAGGATATATTTGATGTTATCATCAAGTGATCATTATCTACTATTAAATATTATTTAATATTTAGTAATAAATATTATTATTTAATATTAGATATTATTTAATATTTAATAATTGTGTACCAACATTTTTCTACTAACCAAATGTGGATTGTTGCCTCTTGGGAAACAGACGTTGTACACTTTATGGTCGTTGCACTTTGAGTCCATCCATCGTGGTCTCTGTTGGAAACAATCAATCCTGTACTAAGACGCAGTCGTTCGGTGTGTGCGTATGGAAATAACAAAATAAACCAAACCCGGGACGAGTCGAGGACTCTGTCCTTAAGACGTATTGCTCCGGTATACTGTGCCCAACCGGCGTTAGCAACCGTCTCCCAGGATACAGCGGGTACCTGTTCAGTTGAGCGACTCTGCTGAACTTGAACTGCTTCGAACTTTCGAGTGTCCTAACTTCTCTTGGACGGGATGCAAAGCCTTGAATGCTATGAATGCAATGAGTAAATGTGTTACAAATGCAGTGAATAATTGTGTGTCTAGAATGCACCCTTTGCCCTGTTTATATAGGGGAGTCGGTTAGAGAACAGGTTACTGTGATCGTCGGATCAAAACCGTAGTTTGATTTAAGCCGTTCAATGAAAACCTCCTATCTAGTTTTGGTAGGTTTAATCTCAGCCTTTAGATCGAAAACTGATCCGCAGGTTTAAACCTAGAGCGTTAGATGGAAACCACATTCGGTTGGGCGGTTAGGACAGTTTAAATCTCGGCCGTTAGATTAAAGCTGCCTCTTCCGCCACTATTAGATCACACCAGATTGATCTTATCACATGTAGGAGGATAGCATTGGTTTCAAGTTTGAAACACAACTGCCCAGCAGAAAGGATTCTGCACGTTGTCCAACTTCGATCGATCGAAGTGACATCGATCGATCGATGTGATCGATCGATGTACGTCAGAATCATTTCAAACCTTTCTATCCTACTTCGATTGATTACATCGATCGATGTGATCGATCGATGTAAGACAGAATGATCTGAAGCTTCCTGTCCAACTTCGATCGATGACATCGATCGATCGAAGTGACATCGATCAATCGATGTCATTGATCGATGTCCGTCAGAAGCTTCTCACACCACATGGACACCTCTAGTGTGGTATTCCTCCATAAGGGTGACACGTCACCCACCCACAACGTTTTCCATCCACTTTGAGCATTAATTTCTCATTCACCTGATATCATAATTGAGTGACTCCACAGCCTAAAATTAACTACTCGTTACGTAGATAATTAAGGACACATTAGTTTTCGACTTTCATTATCGGAAACTCATTAAGCTCAAAGTATGTTGCTCAACCAAGTTTTGCAACCTTCATTAATGGGCCAAAGCTCAAACCTTTAATTCTCCAACAATCCCTCGCATGAATGAAAATTAATGCAAATGCATATGCAGACTCTAACGAGAAGTCAGACAAGAAAATGTTGCATCAGAAGAGATAGCTTCTGGCTTTGAACCTTTCCTAGTGATGTACCATCGGATTCACTCGGCTAAATAGTGACTTGATATCTTGAACCAGTTAGCCTCTGTTGTGAACCTAGACAACGATACTCACACAACATTTTCTTTAACACCCTTTTGGTTCTCATGGTTGTGTTCGTTTTGGCCATGAACAACCTGGTTTCAGAAATTGTTTTAGAGAAATCTTGCCTCCTAGACTTTCTCATAGAAGCGGCCTCACTTCACACTTACATAGGTGATTCCTATCAAGAGTATTCTGCAATACTCCACTTGATGTATCAAGATATAGGACATCATTAAAAGCCTTAGCTTACCCTGAACATTTTCTGCAGACAGCACTTTTACGTGACGGAATGAGTAAGTGCTAACTGAAGCTTCATAACTTAGTTGTCCCATTGAACCAAGATTCTGAGATCTCCAGTCAACAAGGTTGGGTTACCATTACAAAGATTCTTGCATTATAGGCTTTAGTCCCATTCCGTTTGTCAACCTTGACATCTGATCTCTAGGCAAGCCTTTTGTAAGCGGATCCGCAAGATTCTCCATTGATTTTATATAATCAATGGAAATCACACCATTAGAGATCATTTGTTTAATGGTGTTATGTCTCCGACGTATGTGTCGTGACTTACCATTGTAGATGCTGCTTTGAGCACGTCCTATAGCTGACTGACTATCACAGTGTATGCTAATAGGAGCGATTGGTTTAGGCCAGCACGGAATATCTTCCGGGAAATTCCGAAGCCACTCAGCCTCTTCCCCAGCTTTATCCAGCGCTATGAACTCAGCTTCCATAGTAGACCGAGCTATGCATGTTTGTTTTGTGGATTTCCACGACACAACAGCACCACCAACAGTGAACAAGTATCCACTGGTGGACTTCGAGTCCTTACTGTCTGATATCCAATTTGCATCGCAATATCCTTCTAATACTGCTGGATATCTCGTATAATGTAATCCAAGATTCATTGTGTATTTTAGATACCTCATCACTCTGTTAAGAGCTTTTCAATGATCATCACTTAGATTACTGGTAAACCTACTCAACTTGTTTACTGAACAAGCTAAGTCTGGTCTTGTACAATTCATTATGTACATCAGACTTCCAATTACCTGAGAGTACTTTAATTGAGCTACAGGTTCGCCTCGTTTCTTCCTTAAGTGCATACTTAAGTCAAGTGGGGTCTTTATCGGTTTTGTTTCAAACATATTGAACCTTCTGAGAACAGATTCAATATAGTGAGTTTGCGGCATAACAAGACCATCAGCCATCCGAGAAATTTTAATCCCCAGAATAACATTGGCAACCCCCATGTCCTTCATATCAAAATTTCGTGTTAACATCTTCTTAGTACTCAAGATGATGTCACGAGTACTGCCTATGATTAGCATATCATCTACATAGAGACATACTATTACATAGGCACTTGGTGTGCTTTTGATGTACACACACTTGTCGCACTCATTGATCCTGAAATAATTTGACATCATTACCTGATCAAACTTTAAATGCCATTGCTTGGGTGCTTATTTAAGTCCATACAAAGACTTAACAAGTCTACATACTTTCTTTTCTTGTCCTAGAACAACGAACCCTTCGGGTTGTTCCATATAAATCTCTTCCTCTAACTCACCATTAAGAAAGGCAGTCATTACATCCATTTGATGGATTTCTAAATCATAGACTGCAGCAATGGCTACTAGCATCCTTATGGAAGTGATCCTAGTCACTGGTGAGTAAGTGTCAAAGAAGTCAAAGCCTTCTTTCTGTCTATAGCTCTTAGCTACTAACCTGGCTTTATACTTTCCAATAGACCCATCCTCTTTAAGTTTCTTCTTGAAAATCCACTTGCAACCAAGTGGTTTACTTCCAGGTGGAAGGTCAACCAGCTCCCAAGTGTGATTTTGAAGAATCGAGTCTATCTCACTATTAATTGCCTCTTTCCAAAATGGAGCTTTTGGAGTTGACATAGCCTTAGAAAAATTCCTTGGCTCATTTTCTACCATATAGGTTAGAAAGTCTGGACCAAATGATGTCGGTATTTTGGCCCGTTTGCTTTGACGAGGTTCCTCCGTCTCTTGAGGAGTCGTCTCACGCACTCGCTTACTCGTGCTAGCTTCTTCACTATCTTTGTCTTTCTTCGGAAAGACATTTTCAAAGAACACTGCATTCCTCGATTCCATGACAATATTTTCATGTATCTCAGGAATGTCCGATTTGTGCACTAAGAAACGATATGCACTACTGTTCGTTGCATAGCCGATGAATATGCAATCAATTGTTTTGGCCCGATTTTCACTTGTGTTGGTTTAGGTACAGCAACCTTCGCCAGACACCCCTACACTTTCAAGTATTTGTAACTAGGCTTATAGCCTTTCCAAAGTTCATATGGGGTTTTATCTGTTTTCTTGGACGGAATCCTATTTAAAATGACGTTGGCTGAGAGAATTGCTTCCCCCCACAAGTTCTGAGGTAAACCCGAACTTATCAACATAGCATTCATCATATCCTTTAGAGTACGGTTTTTGCGTTCAGCAATACCATTAGATTGAGGTGAATATGGTGCAGTCGTTTGATGAATAATGCCATGTTCTGAACAGAATTCATTAAACGGTGTATCATATTCGCCACCTCTATCACTACGAATTGTTTTAATTCGTTTGCTAAGTTGATTCTCAACTTCATTTTTATAATCCTTGAATGCATCAAGGGCCTCGTCTTTGCTACTTAGCAAGTATACATAACAGTATCTAGTGCAATCGTCGATAAAAGTTACAAAGTACTTTTTACCTCCTCTTGTTTGCACAAACTTTAAATCACGCAAATCTGTATGAATTAAATCCAATGATTCAGTGTTTCGTTCTGTTGAAGGAAATGGCGCTTTTGTTAATTTTGCTTCAACACATATTTGGCATTTTTCTTTATTACTAAAGTCTAGTTTGGACAATAAGTCAAGACTAATCATTCGTTGTATTGACTTGTAATTAACATGTCCCATATGAAAATGCCATAAACACGAAGACTCAAGCATGTAAGCAGAAGAGGAAACAATTTTATTAGCCTCGGAGGGCGCAACTTTCTTGGGTACAATTGTCATAACATTTAATTTGAACATATTATCTGTAAGGTACCCTTTTCCTAAATACACTCCATTCTTAGAAAATGTAAATTTGTTTGCCTCAAAAACAAGCTTGAACCCATGAGTGACCAGCAGCGCGCCAGAAACCAGGTTTTTCCTTATGTCAGGAACATGCAGCACATTCTGCAGGGTCAACTCCCTTCTTGAGGTCAGTTTCAGGATCACCTTACCCGATCCTTCGATCTTTGAGCTGTTGGAGTTTCCCATGAAAAGTTGTTCGTTGTTTGTCGTGGGTACATATTCTCTGAACATAGCCCTGTTCGCACAAAAATGTCGAGTGGCCCCTGTGTCCACCCACCATTCACGCGGGTTTCCCACTGCGTTGCACTCGGTCACCACTGCGCAGAGGTTCAAGTCTTCTATTGCACTGACCAGATTTGCTTTCGCTTTATTTTGATTCTGAGTCTTTTTGGGCTTTCGGCAGTCACTACTCCGGTGCCCTGGTTTTCCACAGTTATAACACTTACGTGTGAACTTCTTTGCAATTTCCTTGCCCTTGACGTTCACGCCCAAAGTGTTATTTTTCTTTCTGTTCTTTGCCTCAGCAACATGAGCCTTGGCTTGACTAGACGATGTGGACGGCTTTCTTTCGGCACGACGATTGTCCTCCTTAATACGAAGACAGACAATCAAATCCTCCATTTTCATTTCATTTCGCTTGTGTTTGAGGTAGCTCTTAAATTCCCTCCACGAAGGAGGCAGCTTCTCAATCACAGCCGCAACCTGGAAAGATTCACTAAGCGTCATGCCCTCCTCTTTCATCTCAGATACCAACATCTGTATTTCTTTCGCCTGCGAAATTACAGTTTTGGAATCTAACATTTTATAGTCGAGAAATTTCCCAACTATCAACTTTTTCGTACCAGCATCTTCTGTGCGATACTTTTTATCTAAAGCCGACCACAAAGCTTTTGCAGTTTTATATGCACAAAACACGCCATAGATAGTATTATCTAGGCAACTCAGAATCAAATTTAAACAACAAAAATTTGTATACGCCCAAGCTTCAGCACCCAAGGCGTTCTGCATATTCTGTTGTTGATCCTCCACAGGCTCAACCACGGGTGGATCCTCGCTCAGCATTCTGGCCAATCCCAGCGCCGTGAGGTAGAACAACATCTTCTGCTGCCATATCTTGAAGAAACTACCAGCGAACTTTTCTAGCTTCTCCACATAAGCAGCAGTGGCAGCCGGATTCATCTGAGGCCCTCCTGTAGGTGCCAACGGAACCGTGTTGAACGGCGTGCCGGCAGCAACATTGTTTGCCCCTTCAGGTGCGGACACGGAGTGAGCACCATTAAAGCCTTGAACAGAGTTCGAGCTTTCGTGTTCTATTCATGTTCAGTTCGATCAAATCGTACAGATCAGAACAGAATCATGTTTAAGAAATGAGTAGAAGTAGACAGCAAATCAGCAAGAACACTGGTTTGCGTAAATTAAAAACAGTACAGGAAATAATTGAATCGAAATACGTCTTAAGATTGTTGGAAACAATCAATCCTGTATTAAGACGCAGTCGTTGGGTGTGTGCGTATGGAAATAACAAAATAAACCAAACCCGGGGCGAGTCGAGGACTCTGTCCTTAAGACGTATTGCTCCGTTATACTGTGCCCAACCGGCGTTAGCAACCGTCTCCCAGGATACAACGGGTAACTGTTCAGTTGAGTGGCACTGCTGAACTTGAACTGCTTCGAACTTTCGAATGTCCTGACTTCTCTTGGACGGGATGCAAAGCCTTGAATGCTATGAATGCAATGAGTAAATGTGTTACAAATGCAGTGAATAATTGTGTGTCTAGAATGCACCCTTTGCCCTGTTTATATAGGGGAGTCGGTTGGAGAACAGGTTACCGTGATCGTCGGATCAAAACCGTAGCTTGATTTAAGCCGTTAGATGAAAACCTCCTATCTAGTTTTGGTAGGTTTAATCTCAGCCTTTAGATCGAAAACTGATTCGCAGGTTTAAACCTAGAGCGTTAGATGGAAACCACATTCGGTTGGGCGGTTAGGACAATTTAAATCTCGGCCGTTAGATTAAAGCTGCCTCTTCCGCCATCATTAGATCACACCAGATTGATCTTATCACATGTAGGAGGATAGCATTGGTTTCAAGTTTGAAACACAACTGCCCAGCAGAAAGGATTCTGCACGCTGTCCAACTTCGATCGATCGAAGTGACATCGATCGATCGATGTGATCGATCGATGTATGTCAGAATCATTTCGAACCTTTCTGTCCAACTTCGATCGATTACATCGATCGATCGAAGTGACATCGATCGATCAATGTGATCGATCGATGTAAGACAGAATGATCTGAAGCTTCATGTTCAACTTCGATCGATGACATTGATCGATCAAAGTGACATCGATCGATCGATGTCATTGATCGATGTCCGTCAGAAGCTTCTCACGCCACATGGACACCTCCAATGTGGTATTCCTCCATAAGGGTGACACGTCACCCATCCACAACGTTTTCCATCCACTTTGAGCATTAATTTCTCATTCACCCGATATCATAATTGAGTGACTCCACAGCCTAAAATTAACTACTAGTTACGTAGATAATTAAGGACACATTAGTTTTCGACTTTCATTATCGGAAACTCATTAAGCTTAAAGTACGTTGCTCAACCAAGTTTTGCAACCTTCATTAATGGGCCAAAGCCCAAACCTTTAATTCTCCAACATTCTCTAACCATATGACTTTCTACATATTCGGAGTTTCCATTTTAGACCATACTATACATCCATGAACATGTCCGATGATCACTTAACGAGTGGATGTTTTACGAAATAATTAATAGTATTACGTGACATATGTGACATATAAAATTAGCATACATAATGTCCATCTTATGATAAATTCGTGTTTACTTATTCAACGTGATGAAGATTACACTTGTCACGCATTAATTCCAAAAAAGTCCCATGAAAATCAAGTACATACTCTTGCGTACAACCTCGAGCCATAAGCCAGGCCTGAAGCCGCTGCAAAGAACCATCAGCATGACGTTTCACCTTATAAATCCAGCAGTTTCCGACAACATTAACACGGGAGACAAGGATTCAAGCTTTATGGCTTTACGCCACTCAGAATGAAGATTAGCGTTAGAAAATGTGTTCGGATCAAAATAATCATGAAGAGTGGTATGATATGCATACTTAGGAGGCTTAAGAGAATTAAGAGTCATTGGATGCGTGCGTTTAGCAGGTGCTAGATTAGAGGATGAGGTAGCAAGGGGATTAGGAACAGCAAGCACTAGCTTATTTTCATGTGTAGCAAGCATGGGTTGTGTAGAGAGACGAACGTGTTAAAAAGAACACTCATGAATGAAAAACTGTTTCCATTGATTCACATATTCTCGGATGATACCATTATATAGTGTTCACACAGTGCTATCTATAGCAATCAGGAGATGATTTGATTATGATTTGATCTGATCCTGATACAACCAATATTTGTTACCAAACTAACAAGATTCTATTCTTATCTTTATCAGTCAAATATTCTGCCTTAACTAACATTTAATTTCATATTCTATCACTCCTCCTCAAGTTAAACACTGGGTTCACCAATGTTCAACTTGTCTAGCGTCATCTCAAACACTTGTCTCATCACTGCTTTGATGAGTATATCAACTAACTGGTCTTCTGATCGTATGAATGGCATCTCAACAAGTCCGTTCTTGAGCTTTTCTTTGATGAAGTGATGATCGATCTCTACGTGCTTGGTCCTGTCATGCTGAACCGGGTTTTCCGAAATACTAATCGTAGCTTTATTATCACATCTTAGCCGAGCCGGTGCCTTATGTGGAAGTCCTAGGTCTTTCAGCAACTTCTTTATCCACAAGACTTCCATTACTCCTTTCGCAATTCCTCGGAACTTTGCTTTTGCACTAAATTAGGCACCATCTTCTGCTTCTTGCTTCTCCATGTGACTAAGTTACCGCAACCTAGTGCAAAGTAACCTGATGTTGACCTTCCGTCGTTCAAATCTCCAGCCCAATCAGTATCCGTGTAGACCTCCATATCTAAGTGACCACTCTTCTTGAACAATATCCCGCGTCCAGGTTGTTAGGTCCTAAACACACTCTAGAATGGGGGGTGAATAGAGTATTTGGCACTTTTGCAGAATTTTCTTGTTTGTCTCAACTCAAATGAAATTCAAAAATCAAAGCAAGAATGGGAGGTGAGAAGCAATGAATGAGTACACCGGATATAGAGTGGTTCAAAACTCCACTACCACTTTGTTGCCAAAGTGGATTTTCAACAATTACTCTTCTTATTAGAGACAATAAGTACAACCATAGCAACACTTACACTAACACCTTAGTGTAAGCAACAACAACAGCAACTTCTTGCACAAACTACACTTGTGCTACTACAGCAACTACAGCTCTAACAAGAACAACTTCTTGCTACCTCACAACTTCAACAAAGTTCCCTCAAGAACTTTCTCACAGTGGGTTGAAGGAAATAGTAAGATTCACACTTTCTCACTAGTCTAAGCATAAGCAAGAGATCAAATATTTATGGTTCTCTTATGCTAGACTCTCTATCTCTCAATATACAACAATGAAGAACAAAGAAAAGCTTAACAAGCTTTAAGCTCTTTTACAAATGTGAGAGAATTATACAACAATGAAGTTAGATAATGGTGAAAGTGTGTATTTATCTCATCCAAGCTTCTCCCATTTATATGCCTCATGATCTGTTTCAAGACCTTGAAGTCTTATGAGCTCGGTGGTGGTAAGAGCACTTGAGAGAATATCAAATGCTTTGCCATTGATGGCGAAGTTTATCTTCTCTTTATCGGTGTAGTCATCCTCATCTTTGAACATTGGTTCTCCTTTTGAGTTGGTAATCATAGGAACTTTAATTCCTTTGATAACGGCTCTCTATATATCAAATCCACAGCCTTTCAAATGATTGATCATTCGAAATTTCCACAAAGAATAATTTTGGGCATCAAACATAGGTGCTTTAGTGTTTGATCCTGAAAATAGTGCAGTAGGCTTGGAAGTTGAAGTGTGAGATAAAGAGGTTGAGGTTGTCATTACCATAATTTTTAACCTTGCTACTTGCAAAGATAGACCAAGCAATCAAGGTTAGGCTCTGATACCAATTATTAGGTCCTAAACACACTCTAGATTGGAGGTGAATAGAGTGTTTGGCACTTTTGCAGAATTTTCTTGTTTGGCTCAACTCAAATGAAATTCAAAAATCAAAGCAAGAATGGGAGGTGAGAAGCAATGAATGAGTACACCGGATATAGAGTGGTTCGAATCGTAAATGATTCTACTCCACTACCACTTTGTTGCCAAAGTGGATTTTCAACTACTACTCTTCTTATTAGAGACAATAAGTACAACCACAGCAACACTTACATTAACACCTTAGTGTAAGCAACAACAACAGCAACTTCTTGCACAAACTACACTTGTGCTACTACAGCAACTACAGCTCTAACAAGAACAACTTCTTGCTACCTCACAACTTTAACAAAGTTCCGTCAAGAACTTTCTCACAGTGGGTTGAAGGAAATAGTAAGATTCACACTTTCTCACTAGTCTAAGCACAAGCAAGAGATCAAATATTTATGGTTCCTCTTGTGCTAGACTCTCTATCTCATAATATACAACAATGAAGAACACAAGAAAAGCTTAACAAGATTTAAGCTCTTTTACGAATGTGAGAGAACTATATAACAATGAAGCTAGATGATGGTGAAAGTGTGTATTTGCCTCATCCAAGCTTCTCCCATTTATAGATGAATTTTACCACGTTTAGGAGCCTTCACCATGTCTTCAAGTCAATCTCCAAGTCTTGAAAAATTGAAAATAGCCTTTAGCCACCCTATGGAGTGATTTGATCTTCATTAACCACCCTAGAGAATCTTAGACATGGATAAAATAGTCAAGGAAGCGTGTAGTATGTTGGAGTAAAGTCCACAAGAAATTTGAGCAAGATTGGAGAGAGAAAACATCATAAATCTCCCTTGGATTTTGTTCCAACGTTCAAAAAATTTTGAATTCTGGGGACGTCGATCGATCCACATGCCAGTGCTAGAGATCGACGTCGTCCAGAAAGTCTACAGTTTTTTGAAACTGTAGCACATCGATCGATCAATGTCCCTCCTTTGAGATACGATGTACATTGATCGATCGATGTCCCCTTGGCTGAGAGATCGATGTCTTCCCGAAACATTCTGGTTTTGACACTGCCTTATGTCGATCGATCGAAATCTCTTCCTGAGAGACTCACGTGACATTGATCGATCAATGTCCCTCTGGTTGAGAGATCGACGTAGGGCCGAAAGTTTTAAACTTGCACAATCTTCACATAGATCGATCCATGTGCCTTCCTGAGGGGCTGATGTATACATCAATCGATCCATGTGAGAGATTGACGTCTCACAATGTGTTTTTCTCATTTTGCTTCAAACTCAAAGTGTGAAATTCCATTTTAGCCCATTCAAAACATCTTTTAACATCATCAAAATATTTTATATTCCAACACAGGTGACCCCTTTAAATACCTGAAAATACTCATCACTGCCTCCATATGTTCTTGTTGTGGCCTATGCATGAATTGACTCACCACTCCAACAGCATATGCAATATCAAGATGAGTATGAGCCAGGTAAATCAACTTGCCGACTAGTATTTGGTACTGCTCCCGATCCACTAGCACCGCATCCTGATCTATTATAAGTTTCTTGCTTGTCGTCACAAGAACTTCACAAGGTTTGCGGTCCAGCATACCGGTTTCTGTTAAGAGGTCCAATACATATTTCTGTTGAGAAAAAGGGGTTTGAGTGATTACAAAATGCATGATTTAAATAACGTGTATTAAAGAAATGCATGACACGTTTCATGACTTGACACGTTTTTGCATGAAACCTGCCTTATATAGTTCATATATAATGTTGTCGTACTAACGAGCCATGAAGCTTTAAAGCTTACATCAAATGGCGAACATTTGTTGTGTTTGAACTATTTTCAGGTGCCACCATTAATGAACTAAACTAGTTCACTAAGTGAAGTACTTAGTTAAATGAACTAAGTAGTTCATTAAATGGTGATATATTTGGAGAAGGCACAAAGGAGACAAATTGAAGAATGGAAAGTTTTCTCCTCTCCTTATCACATGCCTTTTACACACACACACATATATTTTTTTAAATCAAAAGAAATTTTATTAGCATAAGCCCTCACTTATGGCGGAGGAAAACCTTATTACAGAGCATGAAAGTATGACGATAGTAGCAGTATATGATTATCAACATCCAAAATATATATGATATGCCGTATTAAAACCTTGCCAAGTAAAACCACCCTTGTGGATAAAACCTTAGCGAAGGAAAAAGCGTACATATTTATATAAATGGAGTGTTGATATGCGCTACCGAGTAAAATGAAAGAATGTGCAAACCGAAAATAATACAAAGGTAACAAAATAAAAGTAAGCCATAGAGATGTCCACTCTTGATGCTTGTCCCTCGTTCCGGTGGAAAGAGTAGCGTCATTGGCGTGGCAAACAATTATGAGCCGTGATCCCGTCCATGCACAAGATATATGAAACGCTGAGTGAAGCAGATTTATGAGACAGATAAATGTTTAAGTCGAATCTAATGAAGATCATACCAGGTCTGCCTGCACCAACTAAGGTGCCGGCAGATATAGCGAAGAATTGCCAATCCATGTGGAAGACTTGAAACATAAGCGACCCGCATATTTGCATCGGAGAAGCTCTCGTCCCGGTGGAAAGAACAGTTTCGTCGGCGATGCAAACAAATATGAGCCGTGAGTCCGTCCATGCAGAAGAGATATAAAACGCTGAGTGAAGCAGATATATGAAACATAGATAAAGGTTTATGATGAATCGAATGAAGATCATACCAGGTCTGTCTGCCCCAGCTAAGGTACAGACAGAGATAGCGAAAAGTTGCCAATCCATTTGGAAGACCTGAAGCTTAAGGGACCCGCAAATTTGCAGAGGAGAGGTCCAAAGTGATGGCACCACAAACGAGTGATGGTAGACTGTGACCGGAATATGACCGTGTCTGAGGAAACATCATCGCATGCTGAGCAAGGTAGTGTGACGCCATGTTGGCCTCTCTATATACATGAACAAAATCCAGGCCATGCTGATGCAGTAATGTCCTTAATAGCCGAAGATGATAGTTGCCAAAGACATGCTGTGGCTGTCTCAGGCGTGTGATCAGTTGTGCGCTGTCAGACTCTAAAACAATAGAACGATAAATTGGAAGAAAATATAGCAGACCAAACACTGCTGCCTGGATCTCTGCTGCAAGTGGTGTACAATGGGGAAGCCAAAATGAAATCTCTCCCACACAAGCACCGAAATGATCACGCAAAATCGCCCCACCTGAGGCGTTGTGCCTGCCAACTGACGCATCAATATTCAACTTTAGCCTACCAGAGGGTGGTGTTTGCCAGCGAACTACCTGTAGACGTGGGGACTGAATTCTTGGAATCCATGAAAGACGAAAGGTGGGTCCCGCCGCAATCTTTGATCCTTGTATAGTTTTGACCCACATCTCAATATCATAATGCATCGAAGCCCGAAGTGTAGCAGGAGCAAATGAAGCCGACTCTCCATATACTAATGCCGCATAGGTTCGCCATATATTGAAGATAACAATAGCTGAAACGATGATCTTTAAAATCCCAAATAGTGACGAGAACAAGGAGCGATACCACCAAGATAACAAGTACTGACGAAGGTGTAGCGAGATGGGTGACGTACCATGTAATTCTATGGCGAAGAAATCCCAAATGGAGCAAATGTTGCTGTAGTACAGAAAAACATGGTCTACCGTAGCTGAATGTTGTTTACAGAAAGGACATTGTGTGGGTCGAGCGGTAGAGTATCTGCCAATATAATCCTCAAATGGCAAAGCCGAGTGGAAAATTCGCCATAAGAATAATTTTATGGTGGGAGAATGATGCATGTACCAAATGAATTTAGCAGAGAGCAGTGTGGGCCTTGCAACACGGCAAATTTCAAAGAAAACTCACTAGACGCCGTGGGTTTCCATGTAAGATGAGGTCCAGAGCCTTCTGTCTGAGCAATGCAGTTAGCATGGATTCTACAAATGAGCTTCCATATCGGCGAATCCGGGAGGCGTGGGCGGTAATCTCCTCTGCTGCCATATTTAACATGCGTGTACTTACTCCATAGTGTATCTTGCTGATGATATGACCACCATATTCGACAGTGATATGCCATTTGTAAGCTATTGAGATCCCAGAGGGCCAAGCCGCCTTCTTCAGTTCGCAATGTTATTGTGGACCATGCAACCCGATGATGTCGATTAGCCCAATAAAAGGATGCCATCTTCCTTTCAATGACTTTGATAACTGACTTTACCAAACCTTCAGCTGCCAAAATATGAAGTGGAAGGGATGAAATCACTGAGCGTAGTAGCACCAATCGTCCTACTGCGGAAAGAAGACGAGAATGCCATCCTTGAATGCGATCATCAATATGCTGCAGGAGGGATGTACAATATCTGGCGCGATTAATACCCTTATGCAAATCTGAACCAAAATACCGAAATGGAAAAGCGGCACTCCGCATGCCTAAGATTGCCTCAAAAGTGCGACATTGGTGAGCTGGAGTGTTGGCAGAGGGTATAAAATAGCTCTTGTGAAAATTAATTTTTTGGCCTGATGCAGTTTCATATGCAGTTAAGAAAGAGTGAAATCATCATAAATTGCGTTGTGTACCCCGTAGAAAAATAAGTAAATCATCCGCGTATGCTAAATGGGTGATGGCAAATGGGATACGGCCCAGGCGAAAAGGCTATAGGCCTCCAGAGTCAACCAAAGATTTGAAGCCTCTGCTAAAACCCTCAGAAGATAAAATGAAAAGTAGTGGAGACAGTGGGTCACGCTTGACCCCTCTGTATGACCGGAAAGACGCCGAAGGTTGGCCATTGATCAAAACCGATAGTGTAGTAGCGCGCAAGTGGTTGAGGATTATCCGAATAAAGAAAGTGGAGAAACCAAACTGTTGCAACAACAACTCTAGATACTCCCAGCTAACGCGGTCAAAAGCTTTCATCATGTCCAATTTCAAGCATAATTGGGGTCCACCTTTATCAAGCATATGCACCATCTCACGTGCCATGAGAACTTGTGAAGAGATATCATGCCCAGGCAAAAAACCTGTCCGTTCTGAGGAGATCAATTTAGCAAGCAGTTTCCCCAAACGCGTGGCGATAATCCGCGTGCAAACTTTACTCAGAAAGTTTGTAAGACAGATAGGGCGAAAATCACTGAAAGTTTGGGGAGACTGTGTCTTTGGTATCAAAGTAATCAATGCACTAGCCATTACAGTGGGCTGCGGCACACCAAGAAAAAACTCCTGCACAGCTTTAACTACATCAGAATGTATAACTGGCCAACACGATCTGTAAAACGTACCATGAAATCCATCTGGTCCTGCTGCACTCTGAGGATCTAAATGCCAAACTGCCTCCTTTACCTCTGCTGCCATGGGTAACTGAGTAAGCATAATATTGTCCTCCTCCGATATCATACAAGGGATGTGGGAAAGAATTGACGAATGATTGTGTGTTGGCTCCCGAGCAAATAGAGTGGTGTAGAACGAAATGGCTTCCGCCATAATGTCTGCCGACATCATTAATAGCGTGCCAGTGGAGGTGCGAATCTGTTGTATACGGAGGTTGGTTCGCCGCCCTTTGACAACAGAATGAAAATATCGAGTGTTTGCGTCGCCCTATTTGAGCCATTTTACCCTGGCTTTTTGTTTCCAGAAATGTAATTCATAAGTAGATGCCCGAAGATATTCTGCCTTTGCTCGATGATATGCCTCACGAGTATCTTCGGTAGGGTTAGCATCCAACAAGCCTCAGCATTATTTAAATGAGATTCAGCGTGCATAAGGTTGTTAAATATATTACCAAATATTTCTTTATTCCACCGTTGAATGTCTCATTTCAGGGAAAATAACTTCAAATAAAAGCCATACATACCTCCAGTTTGACAACCATGCATTCTGCATATAAGAGTAAAAATCTGGATGAAGCAACCAGGAATCATAGGGACCGATCACATCTCCCTCTGACGATTTTACAGGATTTTAATGACTGCATAGAGCGTTGTTCTCTTATGGCACCACCGTATCATGGACCCAGATTTACTTGGGCAGATGGCAGGGGACTAGGCCGTGCTTGTCGCAGATTAGATTGGTTATTCGTTAATTCCTCTTTCCAAGATGTGTTTGAAGACATGCAGTTAACACATCTTCTGCGTGTGACTTCAGATCACACGCCATTATTATTTGCGTGTCGTCTACATACGGCAAGTGGCCGACGCTCTTTTCGTTTCTATCTTCTCAAAAACTTCACGTATAATTTTCAATGGAGGACGGTCATACCAAAAAGTACCTACCAAAGAGTATTTGAAGGGTGCAGCAAGGGCATCAATATCAGAATCCAGAAATGATATCAAGGGGATGCCTTTGTATCGTGATACAACCTTCGGAGAAATATCGATAGCAGCAGATGATTTCGCTCCGGCAAAGGATGGCGCGGCAGACATGATCGCGAGTGAAAGAAAGAAAAAAACCTGATCTTTCAGCAGATAGCAGCGACGGAAAGGAGGGATATCAGAGAATAATGACGGCGAGATGAATTGGCAGATGATCAGCAGTTTCCGGCAACGGCGGCGGCTATCGCCGCAATGTCGCCTGCGATCGCCTGAGGAGCGGAGTCATCTTTTTTATTATCTATCACACACACACACACACATATATATATATATATATATTCAGATTTTTTTTAAAAGGCACTAAACACATATATTCCAACGTACTACCGACACGTTATATATTTTACGAACGTACGTTAACGTCACACCACTATATTTACCTCATATTTATGAGTATATTCAGGTCTTATATCATATGATATGAGTCATGGTAATGACAAAATTATTACAACACGTTACAAGGTTCTAAACCGAAAATTGTCGTATCAGGTGACAACCGAAACTTCGTCAACGTGTCACATACTTGCTGTAGGACCTGTAAGGCACCACTAGAAGGGGGGTTTGCATAGTGGGTGCAGAAAATTTGGTTTTTAAAATTGTTTCAAACCAAAAACCCAACTTCTGAAAACAGTTTCTGTTTTCAGGACCTGTTTTGCAACGTTTTAAAAACTAGGTTACATGTCTTCAAAAATTCTAAAATTTAGAGAGATCTTAGTCTCTGATGTTCTGAGAATCTCATAAAAATTTCAGATTAAAATTCAACCTTTAACCTTTTCAAAAATCGTTAATGGTCAGATTGCGCAAATCTGCCAAAAACGGTAGTCTGATTTGAAAAATTAATTCTGATTAAACCGTGACTCCAAATGGTTTGAAAATTTAAATAAAACCCCCTTATTATGTTTATTTAATTGGTTTGAAATAGTTTTGAAAAATGATTTTGGGAAGTTAGTCAAATACGTTCAAATTCTCAACCTTTGCAAGCATTAAAATCAGACTGCACTAGTCTCAGAACTTGTGTGGATATATTTCTGGAAAGTTTCGTGATTTTTGAAATTCGTTTGATATTTTTAAGATCGCGATGAAAATGATGCACTATGCTGGAAACTGAAAGTAAGTGCTGAAAAGTAAAGAACACAAGGAATTTTATACTAGTTCGGCTAAATCAACCTACTCCAGTCTTCGAGGAAACCTTCCTCGGTTATCACTAATCACACAATAACAAACAACACCTTAATACACAGGTTTGATGGAGTTACACACCAACTCCAACCCTTTACAAACCTTGTAAGCGATTATAATGATCACGAACACCACCACCGAGCGGATGCAAGATTGATCACACCTTGATCAATCTTTTACAACAATATAGCGTGTATGGTGGTATATATGAAGCCTATTCAATATGTATGAATATGAATACAATAGGCTTTAAGAGAGAAGAAGAAAGAAAGGTAGAAGAAGAATATTATTAACACATTTTTCTCTTTAGGGTTTGTGAAACTTGTCTTGTCTTTTGTTTGCTCTTCTTCTCTCCTTTTTATCAAAAGTGGCCCCCTTATTTGCTTTTCTTCCGCTTGGAAATTATCTTTTAAATCCTTGGAAGAATATCTTGCATCATTGTGACATTCACTTGCTTACTAGGCAACTCTTCATTTGATGATCATCTTGGCCTTGGTTACTTGGCACTCATTGATTGGATGAAAGTTGTCATCATTTGATGAATGTATAATTCTGAAAATATAAATTAAAAAACATGTGTCAATTAGTCAATAAATGTTGCCATAAGTCACATAATAAATTCCATAGAATTTGCAAGACAATTCATCACCATTAACCTCAAGAAAATCGGCCTAATTGATTTCTTCACATGCTGAAATTTCAGCATGTGTGATTTTCACAACATATTCAAAACATTGCCGTGTTGGCATTAGATTAATCCCTTGAAAAAGAAGAATCAAATATGTTGAACTTTAAGACCAAATTTCGGCTATACACATTCAACACATGCTGAAATTTTCAGCATGTGTGATATTTCAAATATCATCACAATATTTCCATAACCTCTTCAAATCAATCCATTAATATTGAAGAGGCAAATAAATCATCATTAAGGTTAAGAACTTCGGCCAGCTCAAGAGTACACATGCTGAAATTTTCAGCATGTGTTACAAATGTGACATAGTTTGAAATATTACCTTGTGTAGCTCCTTCCTTTATCTTGTATACTTCATTCTTGGCCAATCAAGATGTCAACTATGCTCCATATATGCTCCATTAAGGCTGAAGTGGCGTGTGATGTGGCTTGTACATGTGCTGAATTTTATTTTTGCAAACTTTATAAAATAGTGTACAATAATTATACACATATGGTATATTCCAATCAGCCCTAAATTGATTTTTTTAGAATACTTTAGAATGCATATAGTATGTAAAAAGTGTCTAGATACATGTTATATGTCATGCCAAAAACGTTACATGTGTTGTGTTCGTAGAAAACCGAATTTTTGACTTTTGTCGATTACACGATTTTTCTCCGATTAAATTCAAACTTTTCGCATATTTTATATATATTATGTCACACATAATATACATAAAATAATTTGAATGTTCAACTCTTAATGGCTGAGACAAATGGCGCCACATGTGACATAAAAGAATGAAATTGAAATCTCCACAATTTGGCCTTAATTGGGGGTGATTTGTGTGTGCCAACATGGAATGATTTTATGGATGAATATAACATGTAGCCCACGAAATTTCTGGTCATTTTTGAAGTGTAGGGGCAGGTCATCTAAATATGGCAAGTACATGACACGTTGGCGAACCTTGTAACGTGTCGTAATAATTTTGTCATCACCATGACTTATATCATACTGAGATCGACCAGCCTTGTCGTCAGCTGATTCGCAGAATTCAAAAACCAGATGGTACTGAGATCCACCAGCCTTGTGATATTAAAGATGAAGCTATTCGATTTTTCTCTACTATCTTCACTGAAGAGCCAGTTTCGGATTGCGATTTAATCCTGCAGCACATACCATCTCTGATCACAGCAGATGACAATAGCGCCTTGAAGGCGATCCCATTACTTCCCGAAGTTAAAGCAGCAGTTTGGGAGCTCAGCCCCTCGAGCACCGATGGACCGGATGGCTACCCAGGGTCATTCTACAGGCATTTCTGGCACTTGATTCAGCATAATGTGCATGAGGCGGTTCAAGAATTTTATTTGGGTATTCGAATGCCAAAAGTAGTAGCAGTAGCATCTATCATCCCTATCCCGAAGGTGAGCAATCCCCAAACTTCAGCAGATTACCGTCCTATATGTCTTACCAACTTCATTTCCAAGACTATCACACACTTACTAGCATCGAGGCTGGGGAAAATTTTGCCCAAAGTTATTTCGCCAGAACAGGCAGGTTTCATGAAAGGCAGGGGCATAACTGAATAAGTACTTTTAGCGCAAGAGATGGTACATGTCTTAGACAAAAGAACAAGAGGCGGGCAAACTATTATTACGCTAGACATGGCCAAGGCTTTTGACCGTGTTAGTTGGAGGTATCTCCAACAACTGCTTTGCTGCATGGGCATGGATGAGCACCTAGTACGCATCATCATAAACAATCTGAGTGACACAAGGTGCTCAATTCTTCTCAACGGTTGTCTAATAGAATCTTTCTCGATTGGTCGGGGAGTCAAACAAGGAGACCCACTATCGCCCCTTCTATTCATACTATCATATGAAGGTTTTACAAGAGGGCTCAATCACCATATCCGTGAGGGTAACATTATTGGATTCAAGGCAGGCCATACACCTTGCATCTCACACCTGTGCTTTGCATATGATTTATTAATTTTCCTCAACGGTTCGCCACGCAACTTGGTGAAATTTCGCAAATTTCTAGACACATATCAGCAGACTTCGGGGCAATTGGTCAATTACCACAAAAGCCAATTTGTTGCGGGTCGTTCACAATAACAATAAAAAGAAAGAAAAGCCTTTCCATTTCGACAAAAGACCCACACCCAAGTTCCAAGCATTGCTCCCGTTGGACTTCTTATGTCGGGATATGGATCAAATAATAAATATTCCTTTTTGGGTGGTCTTCATCTTTGGGTTCCTATCTAATGATCCCGGACGTAATCCTGGGCGTGAAGAATAAAAGGTGTTTTTCTTTTCCATCAGTGGTTTGAATGAATGATTTTTTCAATCTTTTCGACCTTGGTTCCGTAGGAGCAAAGCAAGTCAGAAAGATTGAGACAAGGGGTCTCAATTTCGGCATCAACGGCAGCCTTAGGCATGAGATCGACATCGTTACCAATCAAATATCTGGGATCATTCTTACATAAGGGGATAAATAAAGCAAGGTACTGTTCTGCACTTCTAAATCACTTTGACTCAAAAATGTCGTCGTGGTCGTCTGCGTTTTTATCTATGGCAGGGAGGCTTGTTCTAATCAAGCATATACTCAACACATTGCCCACACACCTAATCGCTAGCTCAAGATTTCCGAAAGGGGTCATTCACACATTAAGCCGTAAAATGGCTTCTTTTCTTTGGAAAGGACGACATCATTGGCAATCCTGGCCTTCAATGTGCCAGCCAGTTGAAGTTGGTGGGTTAGGCGTTCAACATCTTTTGTATGTGAAAAAAGCATATGATTGCCAAATATGGTGGAAGTATTTCCACTCCACAATATGGGCGGAATTTTTTCGGGCAAAGTATGGCCAACGTCAATCTCTTTATTCACATATATATGATTCTCCAACATGGAAAAGAATTTGGAGCATTAATGCATATATGGAGATGCATACCTACACCACTCACAATATGATTCACTGTGCTCCTGATGAAAATGGTCAGTTCTCAATTCGCACAGCTTATTCACTTATAGCTCCTCGCGAAGAAATGAAGACAGAGTCACGGTATATTTGGTGGAAAACTGCGCCTACTGGTCAGAAAATTTTCATGTGGAGGCTTTGGACACGCTCTCTTCTAATGGTAGATAATTTTCGTGGATGGATGATGGCTTTCCCCTCGCAGTGTGCTTTTTGTCGACAAAGCCACGACCTACAAGATCATGTGTTTTTGCATTGCTCAGTCATTCGTCCATTTTGGGTGGACATGTCACTTACCTTCTCCGGCCCAATGCCCCAATCCGGTACCATAAAAGCTCAACTGCTCCGTTGGTGGTACACATCATCGCAAACAACAATGTCGGGACAACTCAAATCAATCGTTCCATCTATTGTAGTATGGGAAACATGGAAAATTTATGCTGCTTGTAGATTTGGTGAGGAACATTTCACCTATGATATATTATACAAACGAGTAAAAGAGTCGATATACACATGGTGCTGCTCAATAAATGGGAAAAAGTTTGCGCAGACAATACCACATCTGGTTGCTCAGCGGTTCTCTCCCCCTCTGCGAATGAAAAGGCTATCTATAGTTCGCTGGCAATTCCCACCTTCTGGCAAGTTGAAACTTAATGTAGATGCCGCTATAGGCCAACGACTGTTGGCAGGAGGAGCTATACCTAGATCGGATCAAGGTGGATTTATTTCGGCCATCTGCTTCCCGTTGCCTTCCTTACGTCCGCTGTGGGCGGAACTCCATGCAATGACAATGGCACTAATGTATTACGCACGGATTTACGACAGCTTAGTAGTGGAGACGGACTCAATCCATGATTACCTTGCTGGCTGAAAATAGACACACCACAGGTTCTTTAGCATCGGACATCACAAGAGCAACACAATTTCTCATTCTTAATCACTCAACAATTCAATATTTTCCAAGGGAAGCGAATTCAGCAGCACATCGGTTAGCAAGATACGGCTATCATTCAGCAGGAATGACACTCTACAGTACTCCTCAAGAATTGCCGTGTGAAGTAAGAGGCACAATATTCACAGACCATCAAATGCCGGTTTTCAGAGCTTAATACATGACCGCCATATTTCTATATTGTTGTATGTGTTCCATAACACAGACAACATGGGTGCGTTTCCTTTTCCTATCTTTGTTTATTCTACACGATAGTCTTTGTGCCACCATTCGATACACTCATATTTATTTGTCATTTGCGCTTGCATTTGCTTGGCCACGTGGGGATACCATAAGGATCCCATCTACATCACACATCGGGGCATCATCCACTCCCAGCGGCAATCATCGTAATTCGTCGTCTTGGCTCAACTTAGGCCAAGACGACTTTGGTATGGTTTGGGATCCATTAAGCTCATACATTTCTAATTTTATTGTGTTACTCCTAACTGCCCTTTTAATCCTTCATGAGGTACATGGAACATCCGTCGCAACATCAATCACACATGGCGACTCATCAGCTCCGGACTCAAGACACGATTTCTGGCGCATTACCGATGCATCTCCCCACACGATTTCCTACTTGTATTCATTAGCGTATAAGCGAGACGTTATTACCAGTCATATAAATATGTACGCTTTTCCTTCGCCAAGTTTTTATCCACAAGGGTGGTTTTTCTTGGCAAGGTTTTAATGCGGCATATCATATATGACTGGAGAAACATCATCATTAGCGTTTTGTTCTATTTATTTTCGTACTCTGATGGTTGTAATATGGTTTTCCTCCGCCACAAGTGAGGTTTTCAATAAAATATATCACTTCGATAAAATATATATATAGACACACACACATGTGTATACTATTTATTTTCTATTTAGTTCTATTCACTTAATAAAACACATACTTATTAACTCTTTAATACAAAAAGGAAAAAATTTATTTTTCATTTATTTAAATTCAGTTATATATGCATATATGTATATACACGCATATATATATAAGCATTCATGCATTGAATATCGTTATTATCTCTAATTTTCATTAGGCAAAGGAAACATTACACTTAGACTCCCTGTGGTTTGGCTTAATTCCAAAAACCTCCCCTCTCGTTTGGAATTATATATTTACTTCCCCTATGGTTTGGGTTAAAAGGTACCGGCCAATTTCTGGTAAAACCACAGGGGGTAAACATGCCTGAAATTGGCCGATGCCTTTTTAACCCAAACCATAAGGAGGTAAATGTATAATTCCAAATGAAAGGGAAGATTTTTAGAATTAAGCCAAATCATAGGGGGTCTAAGTTTTATTTTCCCTTATGTAAATCATTTAGCAGTTAGTCTTGCTTAAACTTATTAGTTGCAACATCAGCCTTTAGTTTTTTTTCTAAAAGACTCATTTACAACCAATAGGCTTACATTCTCTAGACGAATCTACAAGTTCTAATGTGTGATTCCTAAGAATGTACTATAGTTCACTATTTATGGCTTCTTTCAAAAAATTAGCATCTATAGATTTCATAGCATCTTTATAAGTTTCGGGATCTTCCTTCATTATAAAAATGGTAGTAAAATCTTTACCAAATGTTTTTTAACTCGTTGTCTCTTATTTCTTCAATGAAAGTCAACATTCTTATCAGCTAAATACTTGCTTGATTCATCTTTTCGGAAGTTAGAACTCCTTACATGTTTTTACCTGAGAACACTTTCTCAAAAAATTCAGCATCTTTAGACTCAATAATAAGGCTATTATCAATGATCACGAATCCATATGTAGTACTATTTTGAACATAACTAACAAACACACAATTCTTTGCTTTAGACACAATCTTACTTCTTCGAAATTCTGGAATTCCTACATTTGCCAAGCACCTCCATACTTTCAAGTAATGTAAGTTGGGTGCATAACCCTTTCAAAGTTCATAAGGAGTATTTTTGTCCTCTTCTGAGATATTATATTTAAGATATGATATACTGACAAAATCTCTTTTTGCCATATATTGTTAGGCAATCCGAAACTTACTAGAATTGCATTGATCATTTCTTTAGGTGTTTTGTTGTTTCTTTCAGCAACTCCATTTGATTGACGGGTATAAGGTGGGTGTAACTTCACGAATTATACCACTTTCTTCACAAAATCTCTGCAATGTATTTGTATTATATTCGCCTCCTCTATCGATCTCAACCTTTTTATTTTCTTTTCTAGCAGATTCTCAACTTCATTCTTAAATTTTAGAAACATATGTTAGCATCATCTTTGTAACTTAACAAGTATGCTTATGTGTATCGAGAAAAGTCATCGATAAAGGTTATATAAGTTCTCTTACGAGCTTTACTTAAATGGTTTTTGAAGTCTTGTAAATCACTATGAATAATTTCCTAATTTTCCGAAACTCTTTAATAGTCTTAAAATGTTTTCTTATGGTGTTTTTTTCAACACAATATTGACACTTGTCAAACTTATGTTCATTGATGATAGAGATCACATTCATACTTTTTAGTCTTTTTATAACATTTATATTAACGTGTCCTAACCTAGCATGCTATAAGGCAAGCGAATCAACAGTATACAAAAAAGTTAATGTATTTTTATTAGCAACAAAAGTAGTATCTCATACAAACTAACCATCGAAACAAAATCTCTTCCCAACAAAGTCCCCATTTCTTCTAAGTACAAGTTCATTGGAATAAAAAACAAGTTTAACATTACCCTTGTTGAGAAGTCCTCTAGAAATCAAGTTTTTAGGTATAGTCGGCATATGAAGCACATTGTTCAACTCGATTCTTTTGCCCGATGTCAACTTGAGGAGTGATTTCTCCTTCCTAAACCCTTGGGTTCAAGAAGATGTGTTCCCCACTCTCTATTTCTTGATAATCAAGAAATAGATCTCTGCTGGTAGCAATATGCTTGGTGGCTCTGGTGTCTACTATCCATTCTGTCGTACTACCGACAAGGTTTACCTCAGAGAAGATGACCGCTATGATGATTTCCTCATCCTCTGCATTATCGTATACAAGGTTGTCGTGATTGATTGTTTGTCCTTTCCGTTTGTTGCAAAAAACGGCCTTGTGTCTGAGTTTTTGACACACCAAGCATTTGGATTCTTTTGGCGTTGTTCCTGTCTGTTGAACTAACCTTTGACACCTTTGGTGATGTTGTAGGACCAGTATAGCACTACTAGAAGGGGGAGTTGAATAGTAGGTGCGAAAAATTTGGTTTTTAAAAAGTTTTGAACCAAAAACCTAACTTCTGAAAACAGTTTCTGTTTTCAAATTCTGATTTGAAACATGTGAGAGACCTAGTTACAGACCTTCGAAAATTCTGAAATTTGGAGAGATTCTACTCTCAGATGTTCTGAGTATCTCCTAAAAATTTCAGATTAAAATTCAACCTCTAACCCTTTGAAAACACGTTTGTGGTCAAATTGCACGAATCTGCCAGAAACAGTACTCCGATTTAAAAAACCAATTCCGATTAATTTGTAACTCTAAATGGTCTGTAAGTTTAATGAAAAAAACCCCTTAAGTTATGCGTTTTAATGGGTTGAAACATTTTTGAAAAATTCCTTTGGGAAGTATGTCAAATACGTTGATGTTCTCAACCTTTGCAAATCTGAAAATAAGATTGCACTAGTCTCAGAATTATTAACGTTTGATTGACTTATACTTGTCCAAATGGGTTGAAACTTGTGCCAAATGAAATCTAAGAGGTGTGGCTATGTCTCTGGAAAAGTTTACGATTTTTGAAATTCATTTGATATTTTTTACTATTGCAATAAAAACGATGCAAAGTGCTGGAAACTGAAAGTAAAGTGCTGAAAGTAATAACACCGAGAATTTTATACTGGTTCGGTTAATACAACCTACTCCAGTCTTCGAGGACACCTTCCTTGGTTATCAGTAATCACAAAAAAAACACCTTACCACAAGGGTTGCTAGAGTTACACACCGACTCTAACCCTTTACACACAATGCAATCAATCACACCGATTACGAACACCACCACCAAACGGATGAAGGTTTGATCACACATTGATCAATCCTTTTACCACAATGAGGCATGTATGGTGGTATGAACAAAGCCTATTCAATATGTTTGAATATAAGTACAATAGGCTTGAGAGAGGAGGAGAAGAAAGAAATGCAGAAGAAGAGAGTAGAAGACACTTTTTGCACTTGTGAGATTATGAGAATTGCTTGCTTTTGTTTGGCTCTCTTCTCCATATTGAGACTTCTCTTTTAAGTCTTTGGAAGAATGCCTTGTATAGATGTGACATCATCTTGCTTACTTGGCACAACTTGATTGGATGATTGTCTCGGCCTTGCTTACTCGTCACTCCTTGATTGGATGAGTTTTGTCATCCGTAATGGCTGAAAAAAATCTGAGAATCAAATGAAAAACATGTGCCAAATTAAAGTTCGAAACATTTCCAAAAATTATACAATTAATCCCTACAAATTTGGGAAGTAAATTAGTCATTATTAAGACATAATATCGCACACCTCACATTGTCACATGCTGAATTTTCAGCATGTGTTAAATTTGTCAAACGTTTGAATTATTACCTTGTGTAGTTCCCTCCATTATGTCACTAAACTTGTGTAGTACATTCTTCACCAATCAAAATGCCAACTAAGCTCCACATAGGCTCCTCCAAGCTGCAGTAGGCGTGTATGATGGCTACACAATGTGCTGAATTCTATTTTGTAAACTTTGTAAAATAGTGCACAATAATACACATATGGTATATTTCAATCATACGTAATTTGAATATTCTAGTACACTTTAATATGTCTTGAATATGTAAAAGGTGTCTAGATACATGTTACATCTCATGTCAAAAACATTTCATGTGTTGTGTTCGTAGAAAACCGAATTTTCGACTTTCGCCGATTACGCGATTTTTCTCCGATTAAATTCAAACTTTTTGCACATGTTTTATATATATTATGTCACACATAATATACATAAAATAAATTAAATATTCATCTCATAATGGCTGAGAAAAAATGGATCCCACATGTGACAAAATAGGTTGAATTTGAAATATCCATAATTTGGCCTTAATTGGGGGTGTTTTGTGTGTGCCACATGGAATGATTTCATGACTGAGTATAACATGTTAGCCACAAAAGTTGTGGCCATTTTTGAAGTATATGGGCTGGCCATCTATATATGGCAAGTATGTGACACGTTGGCGAAGTTTCGGTGGACACGACAATTTTCGGTTTATAACCTTGTAACGTGTCGTAATAATTTTGTCATCACCATGACTTATATCATATGATATAAGACCTGAATGTACTCATAACTATGAAGTAAGTATAGTGGTGTGACGTTGACGTACGTTCGTAATATATGTAACGTATCGGTAGTACGTCGGAATATATGTGTATTGTGTCTTTTTATAAAAAATCTGAATATATATAAAAAAGGTTGAACCCCAACCAGTAAAGGTTCCTGCCACACCCAGTCCCAAAGGTAGTGTAGGGAGGTAAATCAGGTACCCAACGGCCCGCTAGCAGGAGCTTGGTCATTTACACAGTAGTCTGCATAAGGAGCCATTAGCACTGCAGGCAAGCCTACAGGTTGAATATATATAATATATATATATGTAGGCATGTATATCCAAATGGGGAGGGGACTTTCCATGTTTCAATTTGTTGCCATCATGCCTTCTCTAAATATATCTCCATTTAATGAACTACTTAGTTCATTTAACTAAGTACTTCACTTAATAAACTACATTAGTTCATCAATGGTGGCACCTGAAAATAGTTCAAACACAACAAATGTTTTCCATTTGATGTAAGCTTTAAAGCTTCATGGCTTGTTAGTACGAAAACATTATATATAAAGTATATAAGACAAGTTTATCACAAAAACATGTCAAGTAGTAAATTTGTCATGCATTTTTTAAAACACGTAGTATTTAAATCACGTATTTGTAAATCACTCAAACTCTTTTTCTCAACAATCTCCCCCTTTTGATGATTTACAAAATAACCTTAGTTCATGGTTTAAATACGATCTCTCCCCCTTCAATCGAGCACAAATTCGAATTATGAATTTTGAATTGTCTCCCTCTTGAATTTTGCAATCATGCTCTTTCTCCCCCTCAAATCACTCTCTCTCCCCCTTAAATCATGCACTTTCTCTTCCCCTTTATTTTGTAAATAATATTAAAAGTACATGTAAGAAAGAAATAGTAGTTTATAGCATATCAACAAAAACTCATGCATTTCAAGTACACTCTTAAGAGTTATTTGTTCAACCCTTTGCAAATGTCCCTTTTGGTACCCAAATTTGGGTGACCTTTCTAGGTCTTCCAAAAGGTGAGAAAGGAGATGAAGACGCAACATAATAGACGTTATGTGGCTATGTGTTTGGCCTTTGGCCGAGAATGCCATCATGCTCATGATAATATTTTCATTTTTGATATGCCTTTCGGTTTGCATGCACGGGACGTGATCTAGATGCATTTTTATGATATAAATGTTGCATATGCATCAATTTCTTTCTTTCATATCTATATGGCATATAATTATACTCTATAAAAGCATTAGTGTGATACGATGCAACGTGGGGCTCGCTAGACTGTATTATCACCTTCTTAGGCTTTACAATCGTTTTAAATACATGTTGTTGCTTAAATGAAGATAAAACAACATTTGTCGGCTTGTTTTGTACTTTATTAACTTCAACGTATCCTTAATCTGGTTTTATTGCTTTCATGCTTTTGCGAAGAAATGAGACGATCTAACATGCAAGTTTCTCTATCGAATTGTTTTACCATCTTTTCTAGATCTTCGTTTCTTGATCTCAAATCTGAAACCTCGGCTTTTATTAACATATTTTCGGATTTCAAGGATTGAATTTCAGATATCAATGAAACAATCAAATAAGACAACTCCTCTTTTGAATCGTTTAATTGAGATACAAGATTTGTGTTAGAGGATTCTAACAATTACTTGTCTTCAATTAAGTGTTTCTTTTCTTTTGCAAGAGTCTTAGCAAACTTATGTAATTCAAGATATTGAACATATAAATCATGATACGATGGTTCAGAATCAGAATCGGAATCAGAATTTACCTCATTTTCAAAAAGTGGAGGCATTTGGCTTGACATACCTTTTTGCTCGGTTTTGTCGCTAGTGGATACTATCTCACAAAGATCGTTGGATCCTCTTGTCGTGAGTGAACTTGCGCTCTGATACCACTTGTAGGACCTGTATAGCACCACTAGAAGGGGGGTTGAATAGTAGGTGCGAAAAAATTGGTTTTTAAAAAGTTTTGAACAAAAAACCTAACTTCTGAAAACAGTTTATGTTTTCAGATTCTGATTTGCAATGTTTGAAAGACCTAGTTACAGATCTTCAAAAATTTTGAAATTCGGAGAGATTCTACTCTCAGATGTTCTGAGTATCTCCTAAAACTTTCAGATTAAAATTCAACCTCTAACCCTTTCAAAAGACGTTTGTGGTCAGATTGCGCGAATCTGCCAGAAACAGTTCTCCGATTTGAAAATTTTATTCCGATTAATTCGTAACTCTAAATGGTCTGAAAATTTAATGACACACCCTTTAAGATATGTGTTTTAATGGGTTCAAACATTTTTGAAAAATTCCTTTGGGAAGTGTATCAAATACGTTGATGTTCTCAACCTTTACAAGCCTGAAAATCAGAGTGCACTAGTCTCAGAACTATTTACGTTTGATTGACTTATACTTGTCCAAATGGGTTGAAACTTGTGCCAAATGAAAGCTAAGAGGTGTTCCTATGTCTCTGGAAAATTTTACAATTTTTGAAATTTGTTTGTTATTTTTACTATTTCAATAGAAACGATACAAAGTGTTGGAAACTGAAAGTAAAGTGCTAAAAGTAATAACACCGAGAATTTTATACTGGTTCGGTTAACACAACCTACTCCAGTCTTCGAGGACACCTTCCTCCGTTATCACTAATCACAAAAAAAACCCTTACCACAAGGGTTTCTGGAGTTACACACCAACTCCAACCCTTTACACACAATACAATCAATCACACCGATCACGAACATCACCACCGAACGGATGAAGGTTTGATCACACCTTGATCAATACTTTTACAACAATGAGGCGTGTATGGTGGTAGAACAAAGCCTATTCAATATGTTTGAATATAAGTATAATAGGCTTGAGAGAGGAGGAGAAGAAATAAATGTAGAAGAAAACAGTAGAAGACACTTTTTGCACTTGTGAGATTATGAGAATTGTCTTGCTTTTGTTTCGCTCTCTTCTCTTGTTTTTATCGCGGCCGCCCCTTAGGGATTCTTCTCCATCTTGGGAATTCTCTTTTAAGTCCTTGGAAGAATGTCTTGGATAGATGTGACATCATCTTGCTTACTTGGCACAACTTGATTGGATGATTGTCTTGGCCTTGCTTACTTGGCACTCCTTGATTGGATGAGTTTTGTCATCACTTAATGGCTGAAAAAATCTGAGAATCAAATGAAAAAATGTGCCAAATTAAAGTTTAAAACATTGCCAAAAATTATACAATTAATCCCTACAAATTTGGGAAGAAAATTAGTCAACATTAAGACATAAAATCGCCCACCTCACATTGTCACATGCTGAATTTTCAGCATGTGTTAAATTTGCCAAATGTTTGAATTATTAACTTGTGTAGTTCCCTCCATTATGTCATTAACCTTGTGTAATACATTCTTCACCAATCAAGATGCCAACTAAGCTCCACATAGGCTCCTGCAAGCTGCAGTAGGCGTGTATGATGGCTACACAATGTGCTTAATTCCATTTTTGTAAACTTTGTAAAATAGTGCACAATAATTATACACATATGGTATATTCTAATCAACCCTAATTTGAATATTCTAGTACACTTTAATATGTCTTGAATATGTAAAAAGTGTCTAGATACATGTTACATGTCATGTCAAAAAACGTTCCATGTGTTGTGTTTGTAAAAACCGAATTTTTGACTTTCGCCGATTACGCGATTTTTCTCCGATTAAATTCAAACTTTTTGCACATGTTATATATATTATGTCACACATAATATTCAGCTCATAATGGCTGAAACAAAACAGCGCCCACATGTGACAAAATAGGTTGAATTTGAAATCTCCACAATTTGGCCTTAATTGGGGGCATTTTGTGTGTGCCAACATGGAATGATTTCATGACTGAGTATAACATGTTAGCCATGAGATTTGTGGCTATTTTTGAGGTATATTGGTTGGCCATCTATATATGGCAAGTACGTGACACGTTGGCGAAATTTCGGTAGTCACCCGATACGACAGTTTTCGGTTTATAACGTTATAACGCGTCGTAATAATTTCGTCATCACCATGACTTATATCATATGATATAAGACCTGAATGTACTCATAAATATGAGGTAAGTATAGTGGTGTGATGTTTACATACGTTCGTAATATATGTAACGTGTCGGTAGTACGTCGGAATATATGTGTATTGTGCCTTTTTATAAGAAATCTGAATACATATAATATATATATGTGTAGGCGTGTATATCCAAATGGGAAGGAGACTTTCCATGTTTCAATTTGTTGTCATCATGCCTTCTCTAAATATATCTCCATTTAATGAACTACTTAGTTCATTTAACTAAGTGCTTTACTTAATGAACTAGTTTAGTTCATTAATGGTGGCACCAAAAAATAGTTCAAACACAACAAATGTTTGCCATTTGATGTAAGTTTTAAAGCTTCATGGCTTGTTAGTACGACAACATTATATATAAAGTATATAATCACAAAAGCGTGTCAAGTAGTAAATACGTCATGCATTTCTTAAAACACGTAGTATTTAAATCATGTATTTGTAAATCACTCAAACTCTTTTTCTCAACAGATGTTATTTTGAGTCTTTTACCACTTTGGATTATGCTCAAATATATTAGCCTTCATCTCTCCTTCATCGCCACTTGCATCTTTCTATATGTTATTTTCTCTATACGGGTGTGCTTGATTACACTATCCATAAAGAGTTTTACATCATCATGCTTTCCTTTCTTCTTTTATTTGCTCCAAGAAGAAGGAAGTTTCTCATGCAAGGAAGCGACTTGAAAAGTTTCATCCATCTTGTTGCCTTCTTGTTCGATGTTGTCCATCAATTGTTGAAATTGGTAGATTTGATTATTGATGGATATGTGGTCTACTATTTGAAACTTGAAAAAGTCACTGACCATATACTTACGTTTTTTGACATCTTCGAAACCATGCTCGCCTCGGAGCGCTTTCCTTATCTCCATTGCTGACGTAAATTTTACATAAACGTCAAACAAAAAGTTGGAGAAGAAATATAGAATATGTCCTCTACATGTGGTATTATCAGAATCATATTTGAGAGCATTTGCTAATTTATTTGATATGTCTTTAGTATGTGCATAAGAGATAGAGAGCATCGTAAGGAAGAACAAAACCTCGTCAGGCCATCTTCGGAAATGCTTGCCATTGAATGGCTCTAACTTGGATACATCAGGAAACATAGGTTGTTTGGTAGGCATATCAATAATTCAGCTTTCATGTAAAAGGATATGGTAACCAAATAAAAGGAAAATGAAGTAAAGGGAAGAATCATCCGAGGCACAACGAACATTGAATATCCTTAAAGCTAAATTATCTCTACCAATTGAGCATGGTAGACTACTTGAAAAAGCATCACATGACACAACAACTACTTGTCACTTGCTCTGTGAGAAGAAGTTAACTTGTGTATTAGATGTATTTAATATCAGAGAAAATAGAAGAAGTAAAATTCTGCAGCCTTTCCTTAAGAGTTTTTCAAAAGTATCAAGTTATCTTCAAATCATAGAATTCTTGTATTTATAGTTTTTTTTTCACGAACAAGATATTAATTGTAACATTTCTCTACAGAATTTAACTCCCACGGTTGGTTATGACTATTCTAGGTTTGAAAGATGTATCAAGGTACAAAAGTTGTATCAACTTATGAAGAGACGCCACTGCTGAGCTCACCAAACGCTGTTACCGAACATTTGGAGGAACGTTTGGCCAAACATTCGCCTGAGCTCAGATTTTAATACCGAACTTTGATTTCTTCACCAGAAGTTCGGTGAAATTCACTGGACGTTCGGTGACTTCAAGCTTCAAGTTGTGGTGTAATATGTCTAATCCATGTTTCATTCTTTTCTCCAATCAACTTTTGTACATGTTTTTATACAAATTTACAGCACATTTTTTATGTACTTTTTCCAACCCAACTGAGTACCCTGAGTGTGACTAACAACTCCAAAGGCAGCGGCAAAGGCATCCCAAATTTCTTTGGCAGGAGAACAAAAGTTGATCCTTTGTAAACCCGTTGGCAAATGCTGATTAGCTTCTATTTGGTTGGTGGTGACGTTGATAATCTCTTTTGGCGGAGATGGCTTGGATAATGTGCCATGTAAATTACAAAAATTCAGAAGAGGAGTGAATTATAATTTCCAAGCAGAATAGCTTTTGAAAGAAAGTTTGATAGAAAAGTTTGATGCACTTGTGTATGAACTTATAGCGTAGCAGTAGAGGAAGAAGGAAAGGTCGGTGATTCTGGCAGTGAAGGAGAAGAGGAGGAAGAATTGGTAGAAGTAATTGATGTAGACATTATTTGAATGCTGCCCGTGCTAGCTAACGGAAAGCAAGGCAAGAAAATTAAAGAAAACTAAGGAAGCAAATGAATTTGCAGTAAGTGGAATAGTATGAAGCAGATGAAAGAAATTCGTTGTATCTTCTGGCTATAACCTCTGAAGAAGGAATCCTCTGACACCAACTAAGAAATAGAAAAAAGTTAATTTCGTATTCAATCACTTGATTGCAAGAATCAATTACAATTGTAATCGATAGTAAGAATTTCGTAATTTATTTATTAATTACTAATGTGGCTCATATGGGTAAACGTATCTGTACGTTTTATTGGCTAGATATGTTGCAACTATTGATTGTATTAATGATAAGATTTGATATAATTTCTTGATGGAAAGAATTAATTATCGGTTAAATATGGAAATGAGTCTCTAGCTTAGCCAATAAACACAAAGCCTGTGATATTCTATCAATCCAAGAAATCAAGCATTCAAATAGACATAGGCTAGAAGTCTCTATTTTCCAAATGAGTTTATCTCTTCAGCAGGCTTCTAGTTCGAAGACATCGACTAAACGATAATGGCCGGAGGTAATTTTTATGCTTCTGCTATTCTATTTTGGTCTTACATTGATAACATGTGTACATCCTTTACGCCAAATATAAGCAAATACATATAACACAAAATCGTAGCAAAAGATCTCCAAGGTAGAAGTGACCAAAAATTCCTATAGTTACAGCAAATATTCACAAGATAATAACCAAAAGATAAAATATGATTTTATCACTTCACAAGCTCAAAAGCTCAAGAACCTGCGTGGTTCTACAATTTCAAAATTTAAAAGGTCACAGAAGAGGAAAACAACTGTTTCAATTAACTGATATACTTTTTTTTCCTTTTCCATAGCCATCAAAGGATCAGTCAATTGCTGGTAGGGGTGTTCACGAGTTGGACTGAATACTAAGTTTTCGAATTTAGATTCGTTTAACTAAACGAACTATTCGACTCGATTCGTTTTGCTAAATGAGATTTAAAATTGGTTCGAGTTTGGCTCGATAACACTATAACTGTTTAAACGAGCCAAACAGTTCAGCTCGTTGAACTAAATGAGCCTAAATAGGTGTTTCAATTTGGCTTGTTTAAGTAAAATTAACGAAAAAACTCGAAACTAATACGAATCGAACTCGAACAGTTCATGAACTGTTCGGTTCGCTTAACAGCCCTAATTGCTAGCACGGTAACCATGCAGTCATCACAACTTCATGGACGGATAGGAATCGGGGCAGAAGCTATTGAGTTTGTCTTTATGCACAGGTTAGTTGAGATTATGCACATTTCATATTCTTTGCGTTTGTGCTAAATTTCAGGTGAAACAAAATTGGTAGGAACAAAGACAGGGCAGTGGACGTGGTTTATATAAAGATTGATCCAGAAATGTGTCAATTAAGAAGAATTGATTCCGTTGAATTAGAGAGTGAAGGAGTGCAGATGCTCATTCGTATTTTTGACGATAAATGCAGCAATTTGGAATCAGGCGTGGAAATGGTTGAATCCAAACTGATCTGTAAAGAAGTTTAGTTGACAACTTTGTTATGTGCCATTGAGGTCACTATGGAGAAGGATGTTGGTACCTATGCTCAATTGCTCATATTGATATCAAGTATGTTGTTGAGGTTGAAAGTATCATTGTTGAGGTGAAGCTGTAAATGTAGAAGTTGTAATCCTCTCATGTTCCCAATTATTTTTGCCTCTAACCCATATTATGAGTTAGGAGGACGTGTCTTGGAGCAACTGGTAAGCTTGGTGCTTTGTAACCTTGAGGTCACGGGTTCGAGCCGCGGAAACAGCCTCTAGCATAAAGTGTAGAATAAGGCTGCATACATCAGATCGCAAAGCGATGCGACACCTCTTCGGACCCTGCGCAAATGTAGGAGCCTAGTGTACCAAAAACACCCGTATAATGAGTAACTTTTTTATTTTTAGGATGTCTAAAACAGTTGACAACGTTCTATTTTAGATCTTCCGAAGTTGTTTATTTTTAGGTACATGTTACTAGGCTATCAAATATGTTGTACAACAAGGTGCATAACATGGGTAAATTTTGCTCATTTCAAAAAGCAAGATAGCAACTTGGGGTTTTTCCCTATAGTTTTCAAGTGGTGATTCGGTTAGAAAGTTACCATATCAGACAGCGAAGAATCAGCAGTGATTGATTGAGCAGTAATTAGGAATTAGCACAATTAGAGATTTGATTGGCATAATTAGAGATTTGACTATTAATTGTATATGATTAGAGTTTCCTTGTGTAGAGAAATTACTTGTATATGTGGATCACCATACTGTACTGATGAAGTGTGAAAAAGGAAATACAAGAAAATTTTCCGTAAAGAATTGTGTCCATCACATATTGTGTTTTAACATGGTATCACAGCCACTGATCCAATAAACACATTGGTGGTTTGTTTTGTCTTTGGCTCAGAAAGTAATTCATCATTGCCAATATACCTTTCCCAGATCAAGTATTCGTACACCCGTTTGTATCTTCTTGGCTCAGAGATAAACTCATCACAGCCACATACCTTTCCAAGTATCCATATACCAGTTTGTATCTTCTTGGCTCAGAGCTCGACTAATCACAGCCACGTACCTGTCCCAACCAAGAAAACCAGTATCAAGTGTGACCATATACCATTTTGATCAGACGCATCTGCAAGCAATAAGAAGATGTCAAAAGGTGCAGAAAATACCCCAGAACCGTCAAGACATGCACTCACCTTACCAGAAGGATTTGATTTTAATGAATAGTTTGCACTATTCTTACAAAGCCGGATGACTCCAAGTCCCACGGTGACCAACATGGACAACTTGGTCATCAAAGTAAAACTGAACAGTAACAATTACCTTTATGGTGCAATCTGATGAAGAGAGCACTTTTGGGCAGAGGGATGAGTGCCCACATAACTGGGGCTTCTCAAATCCCTAATCCTACTGATCCTGCATATTCAAAGTGGGAGCAAGAGGACCTGCTCGTGTTTACCTGGTTAATTGACAATATAGAGGACAGTCTGCTCAGCAATGCCTCCAGGTACCCAACGGTGAGAGCCTTATGGGATGGCCTGATCATCAGTTATGGCTCAGGGAGCGATAACATACAGATCTTTGACTTATATCGCCAAACCAACTCCATCAGACAGAGAGACCAACTATTGGACTAGTGTTGGCCGAGACTGCAAAATCTGTGGATGTTAATAGACATTAAAGAACCAAATCCAATGGACTGTGAAAAAGATATGAACACCTTCAACAACTGGGTTCAAGAGCACCGCTTATATCAGTTACTCACTACGGTGAGTGATTAATATGCATCACTGAAACGAGATCTGTTAAAAAAATACCCCCTTCCATCGGCAGAGATGGCGTACAATGAAATCCGGAGGTCAGATGTCCGAGACAGGGTCATTTTGGAGCAAACTCCCTCAGTTTTCACATCAGCGGGAGTAGGACAGGGTCTAGTCACCAAGGGACTAATTGCCCTTGGCAGAGGAGGAGCAGAAATGGGGCCCCGTTCATCTCAAGGTCGAGGGACGACAGAAGGAAGGGGAATATCTTCATCTCAGTCAGGAGGACCATCACCCCGAGAGGATAAGACAAATTTGATATTCACCCACTGAGGACAGCGGCGGCATACAATTGACCAGTGCTTCAAAATCCACGGGTTTTCCGAATGGTGGAAAGCACATAAGGCATCAATGAAGCAGCAGGATAAAGGGAAGGCAGGAGTGCCAGCATAGAACAGGGCAGCCATGGCCAGATTCTGCAGGAGGAAGATAGTACGAACGGAGAGAGCTAGAAGGCTGTAGAAAACAGCGGCGGCGAAGGTAGAAGTGGAATAGGAAACCCTATTCTCCTTTCCTTTTTAAATACCTCACTTTTTACACCCAAAGCCCCTGCAATGTGTAATATAGCTAAGTTGAGTTTCTCAATTTCAGGTACGTTGAAATCGACCCCCTCACAACCAGAATCGCAACTCCAACCCTCAAAGTACCTCCATAATTAGACTTAAGGCCAGAAACTACAAAAAGTGTCACTTTCGCCCTGGAAATTCAGAACAATTACTCCTGAGCCCTCATATGCCCAAAATACTTCCTACACCCTATCAACCAATCCAGTATGCATATAATACCACTTCTACCCCTCAAACCTTTAAGTCTCCTCAGTGGATTTTTGACTGTGGGGCCACAGATACTATGACCTATGACCCCACTGACTTTATAAAATTTACCCTTCCAAACAAAACAACCATTGAGACGGCCAATGGACAGCTTGTACCAGTATCAGAGGGAGGGACTATCCCTATTACTCCCAACATTACATTATCTAACTGCCTTAATATTCCATCATTATCTAATAAATTGTTGCCAATTAGCCAACTCACCAAAACACTAGATTGCATCGTACTCATGTACCTTACCTTTTGTTTGTTGCAGGACAATCATACGGAGGAAATTATTGGACGTGGTACTGAGAAAGCCAGACTGCATTATGTTGACACGGTGGCACAACAGGGCCGATCCGATCTTGCCACCGGCATGATCTCCCGGCAGTTATGGCTTTGGCATCTTCGGTTAGGGCATGCCTCTTTTCCTTATCTTAGAAAGTTATTTCCTTCTTTGTTTAACCCCAATTCACCCCATATCACTTGTGATACCTGCCTTCGGGCCAAACAAACTCGGGCTACTTATCACTCTAATAATACACATGTTAGTACTATATTTGATTTGGTTCACTCAGATGTCTGGGGTCCCTCTCAATTTACTACTCCTTTGGGTTTTCATTATTTTGTAACCTTTGTTGATGATTATTCTCGTATGACTTGGATCTATCTCCTTAAACACAGACCTGATGTTAGCTCACGCTTTGTAGAATTCTATAACATGATTCAACACCATTACAATAAATCAATTAAAATTCTCCGTTCCAAAAATGGAGGTGAATATCTTGATGGGGGTGGGGGGTGGGACCAATTCTTCCGTGATAATGGTCTTATACATCAAACCTCGTGTTCTAGGACTCCTGAACAGAATGGCGTTGCTGAACAAAAAAATCATACTATCATTGAAATGACACGTGCTATGCTGATTGAGTCACATGTCCCTCCGAGTTTTTGGTCGGAGGCTGTCGTCACCGCTGCGTACCTCATAAATCGCCTTCCCACTATGATCTTTGGCCACAAAACACCATTGCAAACCCTATCCCTCCAAACATCACTCCCATCAATTCAAACTCTATCACCTAAAGTATTTGGCTGTACTGTTTACACTCACATTCCTAGGAATCACAGACACAAACTTGAGCCTTGTGTAGAAAAATGTGTGTTTGTTGGATACGCCACCACCCAAAAAGGCTATCAATGTTATAATCCCAAAACCTGGAAAATTATCATCACCATGAACTATGTCTTTGTTGAAACCGAATACTACTATGACACCCATACTAGGGAACAGTGGGAGTCCTTAACCGATGATTCCCAAGTATGGGTTTCGAGATCGATTGAGCTAACAGGGCAAGTAGGTGGCGCCGACTGTGCTACCCCAGCAACAGACGTACAGGTCAGTAATCCAGCACCAGACAATACTACTTCGGTGAATACTCTACAACAAACAAATGGTAACACCCCTGAGTCTCCTGATTCCTCGCCTGATTACCCTAAATTAGTCTCCTTTAATCCTGAATTCTCCTGTGAAATGTATCCCCTCAATGATAATGAAACTGTGGAAGGCGACTCTAACCATACTATGCAGGAACAGGTGCATACTTTGCCCCCGAGAGAAAACCGAAGAGTCCCGCCAAATAAGTACTTGCCCAACAAAATTGTAAAGTCCTCCCAGTACCTACTTAATCTCCATAGGGGGAGTATCTCTGAAAGAGCAAAAAGTCTATTTAACTCCTTATGTTCAGAAACAATGCCATGCAATGCTGATGAGGTAGCGAAACTACTAGAATTGAAAGCTGCAATGATAACAGAAAGGGATGCGCTATAGAAAAACAAAACGTGGGAAAAATGCTCACTGTCTCAAGGAAAGAGAACTGTAGGGTGTAAATGGGTATTTACAATAAAGTACAAGGCGGATGGAAGTATCGAGCGTCGAAAGGCGAGACTAGTGGCTAAGGGGTATACGCAGACTTATGGCATTGACTACTCTGAGACCTTCTCTCCATTAGCTCGAAATGATACAATTAGGGTCTTATTTTAAGTTGCAGCTACGAAAAACTGGCCACTCCAACAATTCGATGTTAAAAATGTGTTTCTACATGGAGATCTCTCAGAAGAAGTATACATGGAACCTCCGCCAGGGTTCTCATCAGAGTTTTGTGACGGGGAAGTATGTAGGTTACATAAAGCGATGTATGGACTCAAGCAATCTCCGCGTGCCTGGTTTGGTAGATTTACCACTGTAATGAAACAAGATGGATATCAACAAAGCAACACCGATCATACCTTGTTCTTCAAACGAAAGGGAGATCTTGTGACGTGCCTAATAATTTATATGGACGACATGATAATCACTGGAAGCGACACAGAAGAAATTGCTAGAATCAGAAAGTATCTGTTTTCAAAGTTTGAAATGGAAGACTTGGAGGATTGAAGAATTTATTAGGGATTGAAGTGCTGAGGTCGTCGACAGGTATTTATATATCTCAGAAAAAGTACATCTTGGATCTATTAGCTGAAATGGGGATGCTAGACTGTAGGCCTGCTGCCACACAAATGATAGTCAACCATAAGCTCGATAGGGTAAAAGGAGCGTCAAGTGCAAACATAGAACAATATCAAAAGCTAGTAGGAAAGCTGATCTACTTGTCTCATACTCGACCTGACATCGCTTATCCAGTAAGTGTCGTTAGCCAATTTATGCATAACCCTCAAAAACGTCATTATGAAGCTGTCATTCGGATTCTTCGATATTTGAAAGGAACACCAGGGCTAGGTTTAGTGTTTAAGAATCATGGCCATCTGGACGTAGAAGCTTATACCGATGATGATTGGACAGGAAGTCAGAGTGACCGAAGATCTATATCTGGGTATTTTGCGCTAGTCAGAGGGAACGTAGAAACATGAAAAAGTAAAAATAGAAGATTGTTTCATTGTCAAGTGTAGAGGCAGAGTTTAGAGGGATAGTTAAAGGTATAACTGAAATACTTTGGTTACATAAGTTAATGACTGAGCTCGGGTTCCAAGTTCGGCAACCTAACATGCTGAAGTGTGACAACAAGGCATCCATTAGTATGTCTGCAAACCATGTTCAATATGATCGTACAAAACATGTAGAAGTCGATCGATACTTCATCAAGGAGAAACTTGAGTATGGACTCATTGAGCTTCCGTTTGTTCGCTCTGAAGACCAGTTGACAGATATATTGACCAAGGCCTTAAATGCACAAATCTTTGAAGATTCACTGTCCAAGTTAAACATTGGTGACCTTACTGTTTAACTTGAGAGAGAGTGTTAGAAAGTTGCCATATCAGACAGCGAAGAATCAGCAGTGATTGATTGAGCAGTAATTAGGAATTAGCACAATTAGAGATTTGATTAGCATAATTAGAGATTTGACTATTAATTGTATATGATTAGAATTTCCTTGTGCAGAGAAATATACTTGTATGTATATGGATCACCATACTGTACTAATGAAAAGTGAAAAAAGAAATACAAGAAAATTTCCCGTAAAGAATTGTGTCCATAGCATATTGTGTTTTAACAGATTCTTCTATTATTCTCTAAAGAGCAAGTTATATACTTAGTTCTGAAGCAGAAAGAGTCCCAGTGGATCCTGATTGTTTGAAATTATTAATATATATAGCGATAAGTATGGTTGACGGGATTAGTGAAGAGTGTGAAAAGAATTATATACAAAAGAAAAATAAACAAAACAAGCAGAAGCTGATAATAAACCGAGAACACACAAGGAATAATGAAAACAATAACACAAAAAACGCAATGTGGAAAAGCTACACACATGTAGTCCACCTATATGCTTGTATTTATAGGAGCATTCTACAAGGAGATAAACATAGAGTATAACTAGAGAACCTATACAAGTGGAGATAAGGATAAGAGTCATATCCAAAAACAAATACTTAAATCATATTGTAATTCATATTCCTAAACTTGTAGTCATCCTAACAATCTCTGAGTTGAAGACGAGTTTCCAACACTTGTAACTCAACAATTATCCTCCTTGTTACATTTTTATCCAGTCCAACCAAACAAGGCCGGCGACACTCAGCTAACACTGTCTGAGTCCAACCGAGGTTTTGCATAGCCTCAACTTCTCTGTGAGATGACTTTCATGAGCATGTCCACAGGATTTATCGCACCTGCAATCCTCTTCAACAACAAAGTTCCATCATCAACTAACTCACTTATATACTGATACTTTAGTTGAATATGCTTTGTTCTTGAGTGATATACTGGATTCTTCGTAAGACACAAAGCACTTTAGCTATCGGTATAGAACGGTCTGCTACTTTGATCCCTTTCGATTTCCTTCAGAAAATTAAGTAGTCATTCCATCTCTTTTTCTGCCTCTGAGATTGCAACATATTCGGCTTCTGTCTAGAAAGTGCTATGCATTTTTGCAATCTCGACATCCAACTTATCGCCATACCAGTATTCTTCCATCCGTCCGTATCACCACTAAGGTCCGCGTAAACGAAAACCTTCAAGTCCTGCACTAGTTTTCTTGAAATGCAATGCAACATTTGAAGTACCCTTCAAATATCTCAACACCCACTTAACCGCCTCCCAGTTTGTGTCACAGGCATTCGCCATGTAACCAGCTTACTACTCCTACTGCATGAGCAATATTAGGTCTCGTACAAATCATAGTGTCCATAAGATTGCCTATGGCCGAGGCATATGGCACATTATCTATATAATTCTGCTCCACATCCGTCTTTGGTGACTGAGATTTCGACAGCTTAAGTTGTCCTCCTAATGGTGTAATCCTTGGCTTTGGATCTTGCATTAAAAATTGGTCCAACGCTTTGTTGATATATTTTTCTGGTGACAAGAACAACAAACCTCCCACTCGATCTCGTAGGATATGCATGCCAAGGATTTGATTCGCCTGACGTAAGTCTTTCATCTCGAACTCCTGTGCTAACTCTTGTTTTAACGCATCGATCTCCTTCATTTTAGCATGTTATCAACATATAATAATAAAATGATATACATGCTGCCGAAAGACTTGAAATAACATCAATTATCAGTATATCTTCGTTCAAATCCATGACTGCTCGTGAATTTCTGAATCCGTTTATACCACTGCTTTGGAGCTTGCTCCAAGCCGTATAGACTTCTATTCAATCTACACACGAAACCCTCCTTTCCTTTAAATTAGAAACCCTCGAGCTGCTCTATATCAATTCCTTCTTCTAAGTCACCATGAAGAAAAACTGTCGTCACATCAAGTTGTTCGAGGTTGAGATTCTTGGCCACCACTATGCTGAGCACTAGCCGAATTAGGATAAATTTCACCTCGGGTGAGAATATCTCGGTTTAATCGACTCTTTTCTTTTGTAAGAAATCATTGACCAACAATCTTGCCTTGTACCGCTTACTTCCATCTGCCTCTTCTTTGATTCGGAAGACACATTTATTTTTCAATGGTCCTTTTCTTTTCAGCAGCCTAGTCACGGTTTATGTGCTATTTTTCTCTAGCAATTGCAACTCCTCCTTCATTTCTTGCTCCCACTTGACTGAGTCACTCGAACTTATGGCCTCATCATAATCTTCAGGCTCTCCTGAGTTGGTCAATAATATTTGGAGAAGATAAATACCATGTGTTTGGATTGCGTATAAGGGTAGATCTCCTCAGCACCAATTCTTGCGTACTTCCTTCATCTTGCTCGGCCTCATTAGACTCTTTGAGTTCAGCGCTCTCGGTTTCGGCCTCACCAACCGAAGCTTGAGTTTAGTCGAACTCAATCTCCATCACTTCATCCACCTTTGGATTGGAAGCTTTATCATCTTCGTTAAAGGTAGCAGCTTGCAATCGAATTATCTTCCAACCCTTTTCATCCCAAAATCAATAGCCAAAATAATTTGATCTATATCCAACAAAAATGCACTTCTTTGGCTTTGCATCCATTTTGTCCATTTTCTCAGAATCTACATGAACATAGGTTGTACATAGAAAGACTCGCAAGTGCGGCAGTGATAACTTCTTTTCCTTCCACTTCTCCTTGGATAGCTCGAGATTTAGGGCTATCGAGGGACTTCGATTGATAAGATATGCTGGCGTATTCATAGTCTCTGCCCAAATTTTTTTTTGAGAGTTTTGTATGGAGCCGCATTTCCCTTGCCCACTCATTATCCTCTCGGCCATTCCATTTTGTTGCGGTCGATTAGAGATTGTTTGCACAAGTCGTATTCATTACTCCGCATAATATGACTTGAAGTTTGTACCATCGTACTCTCCACCATTGTTTGACCTCAAGCACTTCAATTTTTGGCCTGTTTAGTTCTCGGCATCTGCCTTCCACTTCTTCAAAAATTCAAATACGTCAGATTTATGTTTAAGAAAATAAACTCATACCTTTCGGGTGGAATCGTTGATAAACATCACATAATATCTTGAGCCTCCTTCCAGAGCGGGGCTGGCCCCCACACATCCGTGTGCATAAGGTCCACCTTTCCTTCCTTGCTTTCTTGGCCCCCTTTGAAAAACTCACCCGTTGTTGTTTTTCAAATACGCAATCTTTGTGAAATCCGGTTTCCACAGTTGGCTTGCTCGGCAACAACCCTTTAGAAGCCAACGTTCTCCCTTTATCACTCATGTGTCCCAGTTTATCATGCCACAGAATTGGACTAGTTTCGGCTCCCGTTGCAGCCATTAGGTTTGCACAATAGTCGGTCAATTAAAGTGTGTTTCTTTTGGTTCCTCGTGATACAATCATGACCCTTGGCGATTTTCCAACACCCTTCACCAAAATTAAATTTGTATCCCTCATCATCTAATTGACTTATGGAGATTAGATTCTTCTTCAACATGGGAATGTATCGAACATCACATAATGTCCATCTTCCACCATGCCTTGACTTGATGTTGACGTTTCCTTTGGTAGTGATCTCAAAAGGCTTTCCATCCATTACGAACACTGCCATATTCTCCGGATATCTTTCATCAAGTCGTTACATGAGGTTGAATGAAACGATGCACTCGAATCAAGAATCCATGATTCAATACGGACGATGACACAAAGGACTAGAGCACCATCAGAATCCTCATTTGTCGTCATATTCACTAAACTAGGCTTACCCCTCTTCTCCTTCATCTTCTTCGACGTCTTGAACTCGCGCTTCACACGGCCTTTCTTTCCACAATTCTAACACTCCATCTTGGCTTTGCTTCGAGATTTACAGTGTCCCTTGAATTTTCTTTCTCATCTATCCATTCGTTGGGTGTCTCGACCTCTTTGAATGGCTAAGGCCCAACCACCCCCTTCACCTTGATCATTCCTGCAACTTCTCTCGCTAATGATGTGGTCATGAACATAGTTGAGGGTCAGTCCTTCTTGACTTAAGATCACTTGTATGGTAGTCGACCAACTATCCGGCATAGAGATTGACAATGAGTGTGCCAGAAATTCCTCATCCAAGGAGTACATGATTGTATTTAGTTGGTTCACAATTTGGTTGAATTCGGCCACATTATTGGTCACGAAGATGCCTTCAGCCATTTGCAATTAAAACAACATCAGAAGAAGATGAGTTTTATTCGAACTTGACGGCTTTTCGAACAAATCAGACAGCCTCTTGATGAAGCCGAATTTTGTGGTTTAGTTGGCAACGTGCGAGGCCACATCCATTGAGATGGTGCAACGGATGAGGCTGAGCGCTCGTCGGTCCAATTTCCTCCACTCCCTCTCCTCCATGCCATCGGGTTTATGGTACAACATGGCATCCTCCAACTCCCTTTGCATACAACATATCAGTTATTTGTAATTTCCAATAACCGAAGTGTTTTCTATCGAAACATCGAATATTCACTTTGCCATCCTCCATGTTGATCGGCCGAACCTCGACTCTGATACTAGTTGATAATAAACCAAGAACACACACAAGGAATATTCGAAACGAAAAAGGGAAAAAACGCAATAGGAAGAGTACAAAATTTCTTGTGGAAAAGCCTTCTTTGAAGTTCAAAAACCACACACATATAGCCAGCCTATATGCTTGTATTTATAGTAGAATTCTATAAGGAGATAAACATAGAGTACGACTAGAAAACATATACAAGAAGAGATAAGGATAAGATTTATATCCGAAAACAAATACTTAAATCCTATTGTAATTTATAATCATAAACTTGCCTTCATTCTAACAAGAGCATTTATATAAATAAAAAAGAAAGCAAGCCACGAATTAAATTCGACATAGACATTGATATGATCACATCACTATTCAAGTTTACGAAAAGCAATCTATCATAACATTTAGAACAGTTAAACCAGAAATTCTCAAAACGGAGGACCACAGCCTTGGTAGGTTGCATCATTAGGCAAAACAAAGCTGCCGGAACCAATGGCTACCGGAAGATTCAGATCAATGCCACCACCAGTAGAGCTGCTGCTTGCTATCCAGGACAACTGAAATCCAGATGGCCCTACATTATTCCAAGGGGAATTTTTTTCCTTACAACAGAAGAGGAAGAAACCAAAGAGAAAAAAGTTCATTCGCTATTTAAGAAAAAAAAATTAAATAGAAAGACATACAACCATTAGGCTTCTTCAACTCAGTAAAGGGTACCCTTTGAGGTTCTTGATTCAGCAAATTACCAAATTGTCCGCTAGCCCTATCATGAATGTCCAGGAATGCTGCCTTCAATTTTTCCAGTTGGTCTAGATTGACATCATCAACAGAATTCTCCCAAAGGCATCTGTTTTCATCAAGCGCCATCACATGATCCAACATTGCAGCGCGCCTTTTCTCAGCCTCAAACTCTTCTTGGAGCAGCTTGATTCTTTGATTGAGCATCTCTAGGTTAGTCTTGCGGTAAATTTGGTGCAATCTTTCGATCTGATTGCATGGTTCGGGCTTAGGTTTTTGGAATTTAAACCTTTCAAGGACAGATTCAACGGAAGGGGCACCAAAAGAAAAGGCTCTTTTTCCCGGGGAGAAAATTATAAGACCAATTTCAGCTCCGGTAAGGATGCACAAGTCATTCGCCTTCTTTATTAGGTTGGAACGGCGCTTTGAGAAGGTCGCTTGCAGGCTGCTTTCTTTCTCTATTTTCACCATTTCGATTTTCTGGCGACCTTTGCTCTTTTTTCTTGCCATTTTTCTCTATGATTTTTTTTCCCCAAATGCGAGCGATTTAGGAATGGAATTGTAATGTGCATTTAGAGTTGAGGATGCAAGAATTTATAGGCGTCTTTCGCTAAATCTCCGAGTTAATAAAATAAAAGGTCACCGTGTCAACATCTAAAATAGTTAAATAGCTGTTTTGTGACATTGAGGTCGCAGGTTCAAGCCGCGGAAGCAGCCTCTTACACAAAGTGTATGGTAAGACTGCGTATATCAAATGACGAAGCGGTCCAGTCCCTTCCCAACTCAACGCAAATAAGTAATGCTAGTGCACCGAAAACGCCCTTTATCCTGTCAACAGGAAAACTGGATTGATACGCATGTTCAAATTTTGTGATGTTCAAATAATCTCGTTAATGATCTTTACTGTTGAGGCTCTCATAAGTAAGTAAATTTTTAGGTTCTCAACTGTTCTTGTTCTTTCGTGTCAAGTGCAAGGAATGTGGTTAAGGTTTACACGTTGCGGAGTAACTGTATACGAGTGAACTTTGGGAAACAATAGACATACCTTTGCAGGACAGTATATACATTGAAACTGTTGAGAATTATTTGCGGAAAATCGTGGACAATCACAATGGTAATTGCAAAAACACATAAAAATAATGAACAATGAACAAGAAAACAATACATGAAGAATACAAGATTTAACGTGACAAAACTCTCAAGGGAAAGAAAAACTCACGACGGCGGCAAGCCAAGAAATTCACTATCACCAATGAGATTTCGGTTACAACAAGACAGCGTCTAACAGGGGATTTTATAGGAAGTAAAAGGATTAGCATGACTTATAGAATTTTCCTTTTACATCGCTATTATACCAAGAATAGGACTCTGCCGGATATTTCTTATGGAAAAGATAAGTATGGAAATTTCTATCCAAAACAGGGTTTTTTTCAATCAAATCTCCAATCAAGGAATATTCCTTTTCATAAGCTTCTGGTGTACTGCCGAGCTGAGGTTAATGCTCGGATGCTCAGCTCTGCTCGTCACTGCTTCTGTCCAGCTCGGCACTATTCATCTCTGCTCGGCAATAGGTCACGTCTCCAAGTCCTTTGAGCTCGGCCTCAATTTAGTTCCATCAAACTTAACAAAATCTCCCATTTGGAACTGACCTTAACTTTGACGCATCGTGAATTTCTATTTCTTCAAACTGCCGTCCTTTCAGCACTTTCATCAAGTAACAAGTCCCAGAGAAGCCTTGCAAAGCTAAAGCTTCTCTTTTGGAACAATCTTCGTCATCATGTCTACTGGATTCTGGCTGGTATGAATTTTCTCCAAGTCGAACTGTCTTCCTTCAAGCATACCCTTTATATAATGATATTTGATGTCAATATGCTTCGTTCTTGCGTGATAAGCAGAGTTTCTGGCCACATGAATTGCACTCTGACTGTTACTAAATGGTGTGCAGCTGATCCGAGGATGCCGTAACTCATTTAGTAAACTCTTCAACCACACCAGTTCCTTGGAAGCTTCAGTTGCACTCAGTTTCAGTTGCTGACAATGCTACAATCTTCTCCAACCTGGATACCCAGGTGATTGCAGCACCGCTGAGCTTGAAAACATGCCCTGTAGTACTCTTGCATTCATCAACATCTCCAGCCATATCTGAGTCTACAAAACCAAATAGGTTCAGGTCACCATTGCAGAACTGCAGTGTCAAGTCTTGCATTCCAACTAAGTATTTTAGTATCCACTTCACTGCAACCCAATGATCAGGACCTGGATCTGATATGAATCTGCTTACAACTCCCACTACATGGGTTATGTCTGGTCGGATGCACACCATAGCATACATCAAGCTACCCACGGCTGAGGCATAGAGTACCTTCTTCATTCGTTCAAGTTCATCCTTCGTCTTAGGGCATTATTACTTTGATAAATTCTTGAACTGTCCAGCCAAAGATGTGGACACCGGCTTTGCATTCTCCATATTGAATCTTTTCAATACCTTAGAAATATAATCTCTTTGGCTTAGCCTCAACACTTGATTCTCTCTGTCTCTTTCAATACTGAGTCCCAGTATCTTCTTCGTTGGACCAAGGTCCTTCATGGAGAATTTCTTGACCAATTGTTCCTTCAGCTTCTTGATCTCATTAGTACTTCCTCCTGCTATTAGCATGTCATCTACATAAAGTAGCGAACCTTCAAGTCTGTTGAAGTAACATAAGTGATCACCATGGCAGCGCTTGTAGCTGACCTCTGCAAGAAGTTATCAAACTTCTTATACCACTGCCTCAGAGCTTGTTTCAAACCATACAAGCTCTTCTGTAATTTACATAATAGGTTTTCTTTGCCAGGTATCTCATAGCCCTATGGCTACATCATGTAGATATCTTCTTCCAGATCTCCGTGAAGAAAGGTTGTTTTAACGTCAAGATGTTCTAAGTGCAGATCTTCTGCGGCTGTAATGCTCAAGATGGTTATGATGGTTGACAGCGTGACTACAGGTGAAAAGATCTTAGTGAAGTCAACCCGGCTTTCTGTTGGAAATCTTTCACAACAAGTCTTGCCTTGTACCTTTGAGTGCCATCAGCTTCTTGCTTCAACCTGTACACTCATTTGTTCTGAATTGATTTCTTCCCTGGTGGTTTCTCTACAAGATACCAGGTGAAGTTGCTCTGTAGAGAGTTCATCTCGTCTTCTATGGCTGACCTCCAGTCTTCACTTTTGTCAGAACTCTTTGCTTCTTCATAGCATCTTGGCTCATCACAGTCAGTAAGAAGCAAATAATAAAGTGAAGGTGAGAACCTGGTAGGCGCAGTAATAGTTCTCCTCTCTCTCCGAACAACAATAGGTGGTGTGACTTGCTCTTCAGGTACTTCATCTCCTGAGGTAGGCACCTCGGCAGTCTGATTTGCAGGTCTGCTCAGCTCGGCATTACCAACATCACTGTGCTCAAAGTACTTAGGCTTTACAGGTTGCTTCTCTTCCTTTACTTTGTCATTATAAAGCACATTTTCATTGAAAACCATGTTCTTGCTTCTGATCACCTTCTTCCCTACATGATCTCACAGTCTATATCTAAGATTGTCACCTCCATAGCCAATTAGGAAACATACCTTGGACTTGGGGTCTGATTTTGATCTCTCATCCGGCTTCAGCAGTGCATAGGCAGTGCAACCAAATACTCTAACATGGACAAGTGAGATCACTTTGCCAGTCCACTCTACTTCAGGAAGTTTACAATCAATTGTGGTAGACGGACCCTGTTAATCAGATAAACAGCGGTGTTCACCACCTCGACCCAAAAGGATTTCTGCAGATCAGCATGTATCCTCATACTTCTTGCTCTTTCGCAGATTGTTTTGTTCATCCTTTCAAGCACACTATTAGTTGAGGTGTCTTTGGCATTGTTCTTCCTCTTCTGATTCCGTTCTCGGCACAATAATCCTCAAACTCCTTACTGCAGTACTCTCCACTATTGTCTGACCTCGAACACTTTAGCTTCAGCCCTGTTTCGTTCTCAACAAGAGTCCTCCATCTCTTAAAGACTTTGAATACGTCAGACTTGTGTTTCACAAAGTACACCCACAGCTTCGTCGTTGAGTCATCAATGAAAGTAACATAATATCAAGAACCATTCAGTGAAGGCACATCTGAAGGCCCCCAAACATCTGTGTATACAAGCTCCAACTTCTCAGTTCTGAGACTTCTGTTATGCTTAGAAAAACTGACTGCTTTCTGTTTCTCTAGCACACAAGAATCACACAGTGGTATATCAATGTTGGACAGACCTTCTAGCTTTCCCTTAGACGCCATTACCTTCGTCCCCTTGACACTCATGTGTCCAAGTTTTTGGTGCCAGAGCTCGGCGTCATTTGCCGAGCTGACTACATTTATGGAGCTTTTGTTTGAGAACTTGTAAAGAGTTCCTGCTCTCGAGCCCTGTGCCACAATTAAGGATCCCTTGACTAACTTCTAATGAGTTTTCCTAAATCTTCCTTCCAGATCTGAATCATCAGCCAATTGCGTTATTGAGATCCAGTTTTTGGTCAGCCGAGCTACGTGTCTTGCTTGTAGCATCTTTAGCTGCCTTCCATCTGATAGAGTCAGTATAATATCCCCCTTGCCAATGATATCACAAGAGTCATCATCTCTGAGATATACTTTCCTAAAGTTTCCACTTTTATAATTTGTAGAGTATTCTCTGTTCGATGTGGCATGAAAAGAGGTCCCAGTAAAATCCAAAGAGCAATCAGCTTGGCTTTCACAACTCAAGATCAAGTCATCGCTGTCAGACCTGAATGCTTGAGAGACATGAATTTCAGTTCCGTTCTTGTCAGTCTGATCGGCCTTCTTCTTGACTCTACAATCGCGTTTAAGGTGACCCTCCTTCTTGCAATTTCAGCGGGTCAGATTTGAGCCCTTAGACTTGCTCTTCCTGGACTTCCATCTCCCACCTCTGTCATTGTCCCTCTTGGCAGGTCTGCCGTGCTCCTCTGTGTTCAGTATGGCTCCAAAACTTTCAGGGCTGCACTATTTCTCCTTCTCGAATCTTCATCAAGCAGCACATCTACCACATTTTCAAATTTCAATGTATCTTCTCCGGATAAGTTGCTCACATCCATGACAACTCCATCCCAACTGTCAGACAGGCTTGGCGGTATCACCAAAGTCAGAACTTCATCGTCAAAGACGATCCCAACCGACTCAAGTTGGCTAGTAATAGTATTGAACTCACCCAAGTGTTCCTGCATCGTCTTACTTTCAGTTCTCTTCATGTTGAAAAGCCTCTTCATCAGATGCACCTTGTTAGAGACAGATGGATTTTCATACATCATTGTCAAAGCATTCATCATATCCTTTGTGGTATTCTCTTTTGAGATATTGAATGCTACGGTTTGGGTCAGGGATAGCCTAATGGCACCGAGCGCTTATGATCCAGAATTTTCTATTATCGATCTGTCATGTCAGTAGGCTCCACCTCTTTCCCTTTAAGAGGCAGATATAGATCTATCTGATATAGATAGTCTTCAACCTGCATCTTCCAGAAACTGAAGTTTGAACCATCAAATCTCTCAATCCTTGATTTACCATCGTCGGCCATTGCTCCCAACTCGAACAAAGAACTTTGCGGCTCTGATACCAGTTGTTAGAAATTATTTGCAGAACAGCAGAGACAACCATAATGATAATTGCAAGAACACACAAAAATAATGAACAACGAACAAAGAAAACAATAAACGAAGAACACAAGATTTAACGTGGAAAAACTCTCAAGTGAAAGAAAAACCCACGTCGATGGCAAGCCAAGAAATTCACTATCACCAATTAGATTTCGGTTACAATAAGGAAGCGTCTAACAGGAGATTTTATGGGGAGTAAAAGGATTAGCATGACTAATGGAATTTTCCTTTTACATCGCTATTACACCAAGAATAGGACTCTATCGGATGTTCCTTATAGAAAAGATAAGTATGGAAATTTCTATCCAAAACATGATTCTCTTCAATCAAATCTCCAATCAAGAAATATTCATTTCCGTAAGCTTCTGGTGTACTACCAAGCTGAGGTCAATGCTCGGATGCTCAGCTCTGCTCGTCACTGCTTCTGTCCAGCTCGGCATTGTTCACCTCTGCTCGGCAATAGTTCACATCTCTAAGTCTTTTGAGCTCGGTCTCGCTTCAGTTGCACCAATCTTAACCGAAACAATCTGAAAGTTCCTAGTTATATTTACTAACTTACTCGTATCAGTTTGGTGTGTCGTTTTAAATTTTGAAATAGAGACAAGATACATACGTAAGCGTGACTAGGTCTAGACGTGTAAGAAAAATAGACAGTTTTCACGAGTTTGGATCCTCTCTGTAATGTGTAAAATTTTGTGTACAAGTTCATACATTTGAAAATCAAAAATCAAGTTGAGGCGGCTCCATCTTGTTTACTAGGGTTGGCCCAAATTTTTTTGTTGTTTTTTTAATTTACAGGTTAGAGGGCAGACCTTGGAACATCCGATAAGTTTGGTGCTTTGTGACCATGAGGCCACGGGTTTTAGCTGTATAAACAACCTCTTACACAAAGTGTATGGTAAGACTGTGGATATCAGATCGTGAAGCGCACCAGTCCCTCCTCAGATCCTGCACAAACTCAAGAGTCTAATGCACCGGGAGGCGGAAACACCCTTTAATTTACAAGTTGTATACCAACTTACGCATGGAGTTATACATAAGATATAGAGCCTTGTTTTATTGAGCCCAAAAATTTACAATATGTCACATTTCTAGTCATATGTTTAAGCCACTGCGGAAACATATGAATATAAAACTAAGTAGCGGAAGCGAAAACAAATTGACTGGCTAGGCACATTTCTAGCTTTATGGCTAATATCTACATTATAATTCTCAAATAGTTGTCCAATGCTCTCCTCATTCTGATTTGTCTTCTCAAGGTCCAAAATTTACGGAGAGTAGCAACCTGAAAAGGGTACAGATTTGGTGACGCACTCGGGGGCTGAGGTGACGCCGTCAATATGAGAGGGACACGTGTCTAACTTTACACCTATTTATTTATTTTTTTTGCTTTTCACAAAGAAAGCCACGTGTCAGCCACCCATTAGAGACGTCACCGCGTCTCCTCTTTTTCCGCGTCACTGAATCTCGATCCCCAAAAAAGCTTAGTATGTAGAAGAAATCACAAAATCACAGGTTGTGAGATTCTGCCGAAAAAATTAACCTTATTATGTCATGAATTGAAAGCACTGAAAGCCTTCAACTTCTGAAATAGAGTAACTGCATTGGAAAATTGGGTTTTTGTGATATCTATGGATTGCCAATACGAGAAGACGCACAGAGAATAGAAAGTAGATCGATAATTTTATCCGGCGGAGTGCTCACATTGAGAGATACTAGTGGAAAAAACAAGATTAAAAGTAGTACACATAACATTACAGAGACCTCATGCTTTTGAAAGATAAAAAGTGCACGCAAGTTATCCTAGAAACAAACTGAAGCATTGAGGTTGATTACATATTCATTCAGTTGTTGAAAAACATCCGAGTAGAGTAATCTTTTAAGACCGCAGATACTTGATTAATAAACTCTCAGGGAAAATACAGAATTAGATCAGCACTGCCAAGGAGGGGAGTAGTAACTTTCTATGGAAAAGGTTCTAATTTCACATTCTTTTAATGAAAAGTCTTCCCTTAACCTTTAGCATCACACTCTGTGAAGTATCTCTATGACGTGGCCCAGGTGGCCTATGAAAAGAGGAGCGTTCAGCCTTGGCAGCAACTAAAACATAATCCGGGAAGATGTGTACATCTAACCTCCGATACTCCACTATAGGCAAGAGTCTCTAAAGTAATGGGGTAAGATTGACATTTTGACAGGACACACGCTTTATGGACTTTGGAATATAATGAAATAAAGTAAAATGACTCATTAAATTGGCCGCACTTCTTATATTGTGAAGTAGAAACATGCAAGGGGCAAAGTTGTCCATCCGTGATGGCATCGGACAGAAAATGCCAGTCAACTTTGATATATTTTGTACGTTCGTGGGAAACAGGATTATGAGCCAAGTGTAATGCAAACTAATTATCAATTAAGAGAGTGACTTGGGCATCATGCGCCGACCCCAAGAACCGAAGAAGGCCAAGGAGCCATTTGATCTCACAGGTAGTGTAAGCCATAGCTAGATGTTCTGCTTCAGCAGAAGAGCGAGAGACAGTATTTTGTTTCTTCATTTTCCAGGAGATAAGAGCCGCCCTAAGCTTAATAAAATAGGCAGTAAGTGACCGGCGGGCAATGGGACAGCTAGCCTAATTGGAATCACAGTAAACAGTCAGGCGAAAGTCACTAGTCAAAGGAAAAAGAGTATCTTGACCCGGGCTGCCCTTGAGATAGCGAAAAACTTTTAACGCGACATCCCAATGATCAAGTCAGGGTGACTGCATAAACTGAGCAAGGGTATGCACCACACTGCATTTAGAATCGTCCAACCCCATAAGAAACTGATGGACCTTGTCCACCTCCTTGCGTAGGGCAAGGATTTTTCGTAGGCCACAGGTGCACCCGATACACAAGCACATTGGGAAGTCTTCATAATCCTTCAAATCGTCCTAAAGTTTCTTGAATTTTCCATAGTAAACCATAACGGAGTCACTGTTTTGTTTACAATTCGCAATTGTCTTCTTCAATTGTTGCACCCGATGAGCGTTCATCACAACAAAACGTTGATTGATCTCATTCCACAATTCATTAGCTTCCTCTGCATAAGAAATAGTGGAATGTATGCTAGGTTCAATATTGTTCAAAATCAAAGTCATGATCATCGAGTTGACTGGCTCCCAATCAACCAAGTTTGGGGAGCCAACATCTGACCGTTCAATGGTGCCGCCCAGAAAGCCAAGCTTCCTTCGGGCAAGAAGAGAGCCTCGGACCATCCGAGCCCATTCTTCATAATTTGATCCCGTCAATTTTACGGGAGTGATAAGCAATCTAAGGTGATCTCTGGAGTGAAGATTATATAGGAAAATAATTTTCTTCATTTGTGAAGAGGCGGGTAGAGAAATATGTGAGGTTTTGACTTCCATGGGTTATGCCGAGGCCGAAGGATTGTATGCGGTAAGTTAAGCGCACGGTGGCGGTGGATAAACCGTAGAGCGCAGTGGCTCTGATATAATGTAAAGAAATATTTGGCAATCAAAATCTACGTTTCTTCCATTCAATCACATAAATTTATATGGTTATAAAATTGACATGTGTGGCTAAGATATTACCTAAATTATGGCTAGTGTCTATCTATTAAGATAATGTCTGTCAATTAGAATATACATATATCTACAATTTGTGACATAATCAAATCACATATACAAGGAAATATTTGATGATAATATGTGAAAAGTGAAATCTTCCAGAAGATCTCTCCTTAACATTTAGTTTATCTTTTTTACTTTTAGGGAAACTATAATTCATTATAAAATCTGCCTGAACGGCAGAGAATACTTGATTTGCATTTTAATAATTACAAGCTCTAACTTATTTTCGAGACATCGTTCAATTTACCTTTCCTACAGTACTTGTCTATCATTAACGCATTACGTTGATTGGTTGAGCACAAAAATACATTTTCAAGGAGTATCAAATTAAGAAATTGAGACAGAGGGAATAATAGAAGTCCCAAAAGAAGTAAAGAAAGAAATGATTTAGAGAAAAGAAATTGAAATATGGATACTTGATCTCAAGATCAAGTGTAAAGACGACAACCTCATCCACACAGGAAAATTATAAACAAAACAAAACGGTTAATCTGAAATCAAATTTCTTAATCAAAAGCATTCAACCCAGCAAACACAATTATAACAAATACCATCACAATGGCTGCTGTGTTGTTCATCAAAACTTGAAATCTGTTAAGATAAAGCATCTATATCATCCGAATTATCACATCCAACAAGGAAACAGCAAGAGAAAATTAACGGGTTCCTCGAGTTGAAGAAGATAGCCTTATTCATCTGAATTATCCTGCACAACAAAGCTGTCAAACACAGGAGTCGCCGGAATGTTCAAATCAATACCCTTATTCTTGCCGTTACTTGCTTCAGAAGCGTACTGCAATCTACCAGAAAATGTAGACGGCCCTGCACCATCCTGTGAAGAACAAAAAGACATTTTTAGCGATACTATACAACAACCACATTACACATTGCTTTAGAGGCTCCCGCCTATGGTGGGGTATGGAGGTCGGATGTACGCAACCATACTCGAAACACACAGAGGTTGTTTCCCGATGACTCATAATGAAAATTGCGTGTCGATCAACTGGTACTTCACAATACAAGAAGCGCAGCCATATTCGATCATATTCCAAAGTTAAGGAAGAATGTGTCTCTGACTCTATTGGAAATGGAAAGAATTTTTAGGGATACTATAATTAGCAAAATTAGCCAAAAAAAACACCACTAGGGTTTTGAACCTGAGCAGCATGATCAGGACCATGAACATTTTGGAATTGGAAAAGAGGATCCCTTTGGGCATCTGAATTCTTCAGACTGTTCAATTTAGTCCAAGCTTTTTGATGGACTTCTTTATACGCATCGCGCAATCTCTCTACCAGCTCAAATTTGAGTTCCTCGATTGGAGCCTCCCACCAGTATTTGCTTTCTGCATGATTGTCCAATTTTTCCAAATCCGCGACGCGTTTCTTCTCCTCTTCCATCTCTTCCTCGAGGAGTTTGAGGTTCTCGTTTTGCTTTTCTATTTTAGCTTTACGTTGAATTTGGTATAGACGGTCGGCATGAGTGGTTGCCTGAGGTTCTAGAATTCGGGAACGAAATTTATGAATAATAGATTCAACAGAAGGGTTACCGAAGGAATGGACTCGGTTTGCTGGAGAGAAAACAATGAGGGCAATTTTGGCTCCAGTAAGGGTGCATAACTCGTGGGCCTTTTTCATTAGACCAGAACGGCGCTTTGAAAAGGTTACTTGCAAACTGTTTGGATTTTGGATTTTCGCCATTTCAATCTTTTGGCGACCTCTGCTACTTTTTCTTGCCATTTCTCTTGCTAGGTTTCTCGGAAAGGTGAATTTTGGGATGAGTAAGAGAGATGGTTGTGTCAAATGGAGTAGAGGAAGCCTAAATTTATAGGCCAGTTTCACCACCTTTTGTGTGGAAATCGATTAATGTTAGTGGACCAAGTCAGATAATTAGTGGGGCTTTTTTGATCACTTTGAAACCTGGAAAGGTAAAATGAGGGATATGGATATCAATCTCCTTGTATATAGTGGCTAATATTTTACTCTAGAACTAGAAAAAATTAGCATGGTTTATATTTTGATGTTTTAAAATGGAACAAAAATTAATGAAGGGGTACAACTTTTTGGGATTATCCTAGTTATAAAAATCATGAAGGGTTAGAAATTTTTTGGGTATAAGTTTTTGGGAGCCACTAAACTTTTATGAGAATAACGTTTTTACTATTTAACTTTTTATTAACATTTTGGCAACTCATCTTTTGAAAGTGTCACAAACTAATAATTATGGAATAATATCTTGGTTATGTGGCTGGATTAGAGGGATAAATCTATCTTTCCACTATTCAGTTGTTGACAAGCAGAAACGTACATGCCAGACGTGGGCTGAGACGAGGGGAACTCATATCTCCTCTCCTGTCTGTAATAGGCATAGAGTATCTCTCAAGACTCTTGCGACAGCTACACCATGATAAAGAATTTTATTTTCATGCTGGATGTTTTAGAATATGTTAAGTTTTGATGATTTGCACAATTGACACGGAACGCCTAGATAAGACGCCTCATGTGAAGTGTTTGGAAACCATCACACTTCGAACGCCTACATAAGACGCTTTTATGTGAAGTGTCTAGAGAACAGTACACTTCGAACGTTACATGAAGCGCTTCATGTGAAGTGGCTGTAGAACAGCACACTTCGAACACCTACATAAGGCGGCTCATGTGTCAAACTGTGTAACAACACACTTTGAATGCCTTAACAGGCGCTTCATGTGTGTATCAAAAGTCAAATGTGGTTGTTTTTCTCCCAAAATGGGCACGAATATCAAACTAGCTTTGAAAAAACTCAAAATTACTTCGAACGAGTATGAAGGCTGGGATCAGGCGCTTCATGTGACTTCGAACGAGTTCATTTTCCACAATAGGCGCTTCATGTGACATTGAACAAGTGTTCCTTATTCACTTAAGGCGCTTCATGTCATATTGAACGCCAGTTCTAAACACATTAGGCACTCCATGTCATATTGAACGCCTGTTCAGAAATCACATCAGGCGTTTCATGTGACTTAGCGTTACAAATGTTTTATGCTGCACTTTCTTATGATTACTTGACATTTGTACCTTCCCTCTTAGTGAAACATCACAGGCTATATTTCCACTTTGGAGAATGCTCTCTTTCCTCTTTGAGCTTACGAGAATAAGCTTCTTCAAGAAGCTTGTCTTCGTCCAAGAAGAAGATCTTCATGGAACATGACTTGTCATCACAAGAGACAAAACTTTCCTTTCTCTCCTGCAGCATGACAACGGTCAGGAGGTGATTAAAAGAAGGGTTTTCATCATTTTTTATCTCCAACTTTCTAACCTACGAGCTCTCAAGTTTCTCTCAAGCTTTTGCCCTCAAAATACTTGTATTATTGGTGATTTTACTTTATTTATGAGAGTGTGATTTGTACAGAAGAAGAGTCTTCTTCTTGAGTGAAGTTTGTGAAGAGCAAGGTATAGGCTGTTGGTCAAGAAGCAGGGGTGCTTCTTGTTTGAAGAAATCCAATCCTTGAAGGGTAGTTGATGGTGTAGTGGTGCATCATACTCCCAACAAGAATTCTTTGAGGAGCAAAGAAGTTCTTCGGAGGCTAGACTTCAAGGTGGTTGGTAGGCTTGTGTCCTAGTTCACCTTATTGTAATTTATTTTTTATTGTTGTTTCCCCTAAAAGAAATAACAATCCCCTTGTTCAAAAATCCTTCTTGTGTAAACAAGAAGGTAGAGGAGTAGAGTCTTTGACTTGAACCTCTATATATTTGGTGTTCTTTATGTTTCTGCAAGTTTATTCTTTCTAAAGAACACTTTAGTTTTGGTTTGAGCTCATCATTGAAAAATTATCCGAAAAAATATCTATACTTGGTGAACACACTATTCAACCCCCTTCTAGTGTGTTCTAAAGGACCTAACAATTGGTATCATGGCATAAATCTTGAGTGTTTGAGTTCAAATAGCAAGATTTGATCTTTTGAAATATAGATCCCTTCCAAGTGGTGACTCTTCTAGAAGAAGACGAGAGTCACTACTCTCTTCTATCTCAAGCGTACATGTCAAGGCGCCTATGTTTGACCCTCTAAACTATTCACTATGGAAATCCAACATCGAAACTTATCTACGTTCAGGTGAATATCGTATATGGAGAGAGGTATCAAAAGGTTCCACTATTCCTTTTCATGTTGATGATCCTACACCGGAAGAGGAGTTACAATTCGCCATAAATAGCAAAGCTCTTGCTATTCTAAATAGCTTTTTATCTCCAATGAAAGAGCTCAAATACAAAGTGTTCAATCCGCTCATGAAGCTTGGACAAAGTTAGAAATGATTCATGAGGGAACATCACAACTACGAAAGGCAAAGAGGAGACAACTAATAAAACAATTCTACAATTTCAATGTCTCCAAAGGTGAAAAGATTGAAGAGTCTATCCAAAGATTCACCAAGATTGTCAATCTACTTGTGGCAGTTGGTAAAAAGATAGAACAAGAGGATCTCAACCATTGCTTCCTAAATAGTTTATGAAGAGAATGGAACGCAAAGGTGACGGCCATTGAGGAGTCAAAGGATCTTGAAACGATCACGCTAGATGAGCTTTACGGAAATCTCATCACTTATGAGATTCACCTTGAAGCTCAAGAAAAGAATGATCCCATTAGAGGCTCGTCAAAAGCTTTGGCGTGCGAGTTGGAGGAATCGAACGATGAAGTTGGACTTCTCGTTTGAAGATTCAAAAGATCCGCAAGGAAGAATGAAGATGAAGCCAAGAGGTTCACCAAGGAAAAATTCTCTAAGGATAAAGACAAGGTGAAGGACCAAGATAATAAGTGTTATAAATGTGGAAGATACGCTCACTTCATGAAGGATTGCTGAGTGAAAGAGCCGCATCCAAAAGACAAGAAAGCCATCTACCAAAAGAAGAAGACTTTACAAGCGGAAGTAGCTTATCGGGAGAGTTTTTTATCCGGTTCCAAGAGCGACAACGAGGATAACGAGAATCTAGCTCTCACAGGGATTTTCAATGATGATTTTGACAAGGAATTCTATTCGCTCATGGCTATTGAAGACGACATAGAGGTATGCACTAAATCCTCACACTATAGATTGCAAGATGAAATGGATGATTTAGTGCAAGAAAATGACTTGTTAGAAATGAATTTTAAACGTGTCAAAAAGGATTTTGAAGCATGCATAAATGAACATAATGACACACTTGAGAGTCACACTGCATTGCAACTAGAGCATGACATCTTATTAACTATGCATGTGATTGCACTAGAGAAGAAGCATGAATTGGCAAAAGCAAGCATTCCTCCTCAAACCCTTTGGAAAAAGAAAAATTCTCAAAGGGAGAGTGTAAATAAAATTGAAGTAGTGAAAGACGCATCTAGCATAAAATCCAAAATTAAACCTAGTGACATGTATACGTCTAAGAAGGATAAATCAAATGAAAAGGCATCATCCTTCAAGGAGTCAAAAACCTTCTTGAAGAAGCAAAGACGCATGCCTAAGGGAAAGACAAATTCAACAAAGGTGTCAAAACCTTTTGTTGAATCCATGAAAAGTGTTTCTTCCTTGATTCCTAGGAATGTCATCCCGAAACGGGAGCCACGAAATGTGCCATTGCACAAGCATGATAAGCATTCTTATCTCTACAAACGCATTCCCACGCGTTTTTATTGTAATAAGAAAGGACATGTAGAAAGAGTTTCTAGGGCTAAGAATAATAGAAATCTTATGTGGGTACCAAAGGATGTAGTAAAGGCAACTAACCCTCAAGAATCCAAAACAAAAAGGATACTAATGTCATATGGTTCTTTTGTAGGCCCTAGCGTTAAATGGAGAAAGCAAGGACAAGAAGGTCCAATGGGTCGTGGACAGTGGGTGTTCCACCCGTATGACAGGAGACAAAGGATTATTTCATAGACTTACTATGCAAGATGGAGGAGTTGTCCACTTAAGAGGTAGCAAAGGCCAAAACAAAGGCATGGTATTATGGGTAACGATTCCTTCTCTCTTAGTGGTGTTCTATATGTTAGTGAACTAAAATTTAATTTGATAAGTGTTAGTCAATTATGTGATGCAAATTATGAGGTTATGTTTTTGAAAACAAAGTTCATTGTGAAAAAGGACAATATTATTTTGTTTGAAGCTTTGAGATTCAAAAACATTTACAATCTTAGCATCAATGATTTGGTTTCACAAAATATATCTTGCCTAGTTGCCAAGGATGAATTGACACAACTATGGCATAGACCTCAGACACGTATGTTTCAAAACATTTAAATTTATTTGTGAAAACAAGAAGGTCCGAGGCCTTCCAAAAATGAGTTTCGAAAACCAAGACTTATGTGACACTTGTCAAAAGGCAAAGCTTGTGAAAACAAGTTTTAAACCAAAAAAATATCTCCACCTCCAAACCCCTACAATTACTACATATGGATTGGTATGGGGATGTTGGAACTAAAATTTTAGGTGGTAAACATTGTACCTTCGTGGTAGTAGATGACTATACTCGTTATACATGGGTGATGTTTCTTGCAAAGAAAAGTGATGCATGTAGCGAATTCATTAATTTGAGTAAACGATTAGAAAATCACATGAGTGACACCATTAAAACCATACGAAGTGATCGTGGTGGTGAGTTTGATGGAGATTTTGAAAGGTTTTGTGCATCCAAAGGATACACTTATAACCTTTCAGCTCCTAGAACTCCACGACAAAATGGTATAGCAGAACGAAAGAATAGAACCCTATAAGAAATGTGTAGGGAATTGTTAAATGAGTTTGGCTTGTCCAAATATTTTTGGGCCGAAGAGGTAAATGCCGAGTGTCATGTGATCAATCGTGTACATTTGAGACTTTACCTAAATGTGACACCTTATGAGCTTTAGAATGGTAAAGTTCCCAATTTGGGTACTTCAAAGTGTTTGGGTGTAATGTTTCATATTAAACACTAAGGACACTTTGGATAAACTTGACCTCAAAGCGGATGAAGGTATGTTTTTAGGTTATGCCTCAAATACTAAAGCATTTCGTGTTTTCAACAAAAGGAGTGAAAAGGTGGAAGAATCAATCCATGTTAAGTTTAGTGAGTCACTTAATGACGAACCTAAACTTAATGAGGATGTTGAAGAAAATGAAGTTGATGTTTCTCAAGAAGAGATTTTTGACAACATTCCATCAGTTTCTCTTCAACAAGAAATTGTTGATAAGTCTCCTAATGGAAATACCTTCATTGGTTTGAGAGTAGAGCCTATTGAAGGTACTCCTCCACCAAATGTTCATGAATTTAGTTAGTCAAATGAAAATACTTCTCACACTCATCTTGTTGATACACAAAATATTGAAAATGCATCTCATATTCCAGAAAATGATGATCATTGGAATTGTGATGATTTGCCTCTTCCAGAAAGTGATCATGAAGAAGTTGAAGGAGATGTCTCCAACCTTCCTAGATCATTTAAGCTTAAAAACTATCACCCACACGAGTTGGTCATATGTGATTTAATTAGAGGTATCATTACACGAACGCAATATCGAGAGAACGCATTCGTTTCTCTCATAGAGACTAAAAATATTAAAGATGCACTTCTTGATGAAAATTGGATCTTGTCAATGCAAGAAGAATTAAACCAATTTGAAAGAAGTGATGTTTGGGAGTTAGTTCCGAAACCCCTTGATCATCCAATTATAGGTACGAAATGGGTATTCTGTAACAAAATAGAAGATTAAGGAAATGTCACTAGAAATAAATCTAGACTAGTTGCTCAAGGATACTGTCAAGAAGAATGTATTGATTTTGATGAGACATTTGAACCCGTAGCACGGCTTGAAGCCATTAGAATGTTGTTGGCATATGCTTATTATAAAGATTTTAAACTTTACCAAATGGATGTTAAATCTGCCTTTTTAAATGGTGTTATCAAAGAAGAGGTGTACGTTGCACAACCTCTCGGGTTTGAATGCCATGACTTACCACATCATGTATTCAAACTCAAAAAGGCTCTTTGTGGCCTTAAACAAGCTCCAAGAGCTTGGTATGAGACGTTAAGTACTTTTCTTCTAGATAATGGATTTTCAAAGGGTAAATTTGACACCACTTTGTTCATTAAAGAACAAAGCAAAAATCAATTAATTGTACAAGTATATGTAAATATTATTTTTGGTGCTACTAACAAATGTCTTTGTGAGCAATTTGCTAGCTTGATGCAAGGTGAATTCGAAATGACCATAATGGGCGAGCTTACGTACTTTCTCGGACTTCCAATCAAGAAAACTCAAGAAGGTGTGTGCGTTTCTCAAACCAAATACACGAAGGACTTGCTCAAGAAGTATAACTTTGATGAAGGGAGACAAGTGAACACTCAAATGAGCACAAGCATGAAGCTTGACAAGGATGAGAAAGGAAATCATATCGAGGTAATCTTGTATTGTGGCATGATAGGGAGTCTACTTTACTTAACTGCTAGATTGGATATATTACATGCAGTGTGCTTATGTGCTAGATTTCAAAGTGATCCTAGGAAATTGTATCTAGTTGCGGTAAAATGTATTATTAGATACCTTAGGTGTACTTTGAAATTTGGATTATTTTATCCTAAGAATGCATGTTTAATTTAAGAGGCTATTGTGACTCCGATTATGCGGAGAGTCTTGTTGATAGGAAGAGCACATCCAGAACTTATCAATTTCTCGGGGATTGTCTTGTATCTTAGTTTTCCAAGAAACAAAATAGTGTAGCTCTTTCTACGGCAGAATCTGAATATGTGTCGACCGCCTCATGTTGTGCACAATTTCTGTGTATGACTAATACATTAAATGATTATAACATTCACTTCTCTAAATTGCCTATTTTGTGTGATAACACTTCTGCTATCAATATTGCACAAAACCCGATTCACCACAGTCGGGCTAAGCACATTGATGTGAGATATCATTTCATCTGTGATTGTGTACAAAAGGATTTAGTTAGTGTGGAATTTGTTCCAACACATGACCAATTAGCTGATATTTTTACAAAACCCCTGTCTAGTGATGTATTTGCATCTATAAGAAGTAGGTTAGTGTTACTTAACATGGGTTGAAGGTGACTCATCAAGAGCCGCAGCGAGAAAATATTCAAATTTTCAAGATTGGCTCAAATGAAGCGCCTTATCTGAAAAGGTTCATGTGTTCAATGCCACGTCAAGCGCCTGTTCTGAGCTAAGTCACTCGTTCGAAGTGACATCAAGCGCTTTATGTTTCTTAAACAGTCGTTCAATGTAGCATTGAGCGTTTTATATGAACTATGTCACTCGTTCAAAGTGACAATAGGCACTTAATCTCTTCAACCGCAGTAATCCAATGTCACTTCAAGCGCTTTATCCTATTTAAGCAGTCGTTCGAAGTGACATAAGACGCCTAATCCCTATTTCTTCCTTGTCAAACCAAGTGACCCTTCACTTTTTTGTGCCAATTGAATGATTTGACCAACAGTGCCACCATTTTCTCTTCCCACGATGCACGATCCCCACTTCCCAAGTCATGTGCTGCCTTCAATTCAAGCGTTTTTCGTCTTCCTCTTCATCTTCTTCAGGATTCCCTTTCTTTATACATAGAAGATTTTTCATTTTCTTCAGATCCAAACAAATCCTCTTCTTCTTCAAGCTTTCATTTTCAACCAAAATCTCTGCAGCTTCCTCTTCCTAATACTCTCAAATTCTCTGCAATCCAACAAATTTTCACTCAAAATCCATCAACAAATTTATTCTCTCTTCAATGATGGCCTCTCACGGACGCACACCTGCTGGACCTTCAAGGCCTGTCCCAAGGAGATACAAAAGAAAGCAAACTGATGGGGTTGTTGAACCAGAAACTCTGTCATCCATTCGGGAAGAACTAACTAAAGACAACGTCCGTGGATGAAGAAGAAATTTGATTCGGATGTCAAGAAACCCACAAATCACGCCGAAAAATGTATCCATCTTTCTCTCCATTTGCATATGTTATATGAAGAATGGAGGAGTAGCTATAGGCTAGTAGTGCCTCTCAAACTGATTCAACTTAGTGATTTCACTGAAGCCCATAAAGCGAATCATGTTATTGTCCTCCTAGATAAACAAGGTTGGACCCAACTTTGGTCCAGATTTGATATGAACTCCTTCTCAAACATTTACACCTGACTTTTCTACACCAATAAGTGGATTACACCAAAAACAGAATCACAAGAGTTTTTCCTGCACACTTTTATAGATGGTATACCCCTTAGTTTCTCCATGCAAGATATCTGTGATGCTTTAAGAGTGAGAAATGGGGGACTAAGTGACTTCTCTGTATTTGATTGGAGTGACAAATATGGAGTTAGTGAGCAAGATATTAAGTTTAATCTTGAATATTTCCTGACCAAGAAAACTCAAAACATGCCTTTAGTGAATAGGATTCTGTTGGCAGTGGTGACTTATTGTGTCAACGGTAAGGCGACTAGGAATCCAAGAAACATAGATTTCTACGTCTCTTAACGTATAAAGCATGAGACATAGTTGAATTTGTGTTGGATCATGGTAAAGGTGATGATGGCTGCCTTCAGAAAGGGATCCAAGTCCTTGTCATTTGCTAATGTGGTCACAATTCTGATCAAGTCAAAGGCATTGGGATTCCTGAAGGATCAATGACAAGGGTGTCCAAGACATATTATTATGACAGTTTTAACATCGCCCAAGTTGTTGACTCACAGAGGAGGAAGGCCACTATGATCCCTGATACTGCAGATGAGGTCGATGAAGGACCTCAAGATGGTGGTGGTAGCAATGATCTTGAATTGCTATCACGAATTTAGTCACTGGAACAAACTGTTCAAAGGTTGGAGCAACGTGATACAAAGCACGAGGCTCGGCATGCACGAAATGAATACCGTATGGTGGTGTTCAAGAATGCTTTCTTGCAAATGGTGCCATGGTTGCGATTTCCCTCTGATTTTAATGATTTAAAGGGAGAAGCTGGTGCAGGAGGAGATGTTGGTGCTGGAAGTTGTGCAGGAGGAGCTGATGGAGCTGGTGGAAGCGGAGCTGGCAAAAGTGGTGCTGGCGGATCGATGAGCAGATTTGCAGACTTCGCAACCATTGGAGGATTTGGTTATGGGCGCTTTACGTCTGGAGGCGGAAATGCCAACGCAAGCGGAGCGGGAGATGCATAGATGATAGTGATGATTTGTCTCATTTTCTAGTGATTAGAATTTGTTTGTTCATGATGACATTAAAACAAAATTTTTGTGCTCTTTGATGATGTGAATATAAATGAAATGGATTTCCTTTGCTTATGTTGGAATGTGATGATGAAAATTCTGTTTATTGTTATATGCATCATGAAATTTGATTCGTCATCTCTACTTAAGAAAAGTGTAGGCATAATGTGAGGGGGAGCATAAGTTAAGAGGGAGCTAACTTTAAAGGTTATACACATCGTGAAATCATCAAAAAGAGGAAGAATGTTAGAATACGTTAAGTTTTGATGATTTAAACAATTGACAGTTGGAACGCCTAGATAAATCGTCTCATGCGAAGTGTTTTTAAACCAGTTTATTGTTATATGCATCATGAAATTTGATTCGTCATCTCTACTTAAGAAAAGTGTAGGCATAATGTGAGGGGGAGCATAAGTTAAGAGGGAGCTAACTTTAAAGGTTATACACATCGTGAAATCATCAAAAAAAGGGAGAATGTTAGAATACGTTAAGTTTTGATGATTTACACAATTGACAGTTGGAATGCCTAGATAAAGCGTCTCATGTGAAGTGTTTTTAAACCAGTACACTTCGAACGCCTGCATAAGGCGCTTTATGTGAAGTGCCTGGAGACCAGTATACTTCGAACGCTACATGAAGCGCTTCATGTGAGGTGGTTGTAGAACAGTGCACTTCGAACGCCTACATAAGGCGCCTCATGTGTCAAACTGTGTAACAGTACACTTTGAATGCCTTAACAGACGCTTCATGTGTGTATCAAAAGTCAAATGTGGCTATTTCCCTGCCTAAATGGGCACGAATATCAAAATAGTTTTGACAGAACTCAAAATTACTTCGAACGAGTATGAAGACTATGATCAGGCGCTTCATGCTACTTTTAACGAGTTTATTGTCCACAATAGGCGCTTCATATGACATTAAACAAGTGTTCCTTATTCACTTAAGGCGCTTCATGGCATACTGAATGCCAATTTAACACACATTAGGTGCTCCATGTCACATTGAACGCCTGTTCAAAAATCACATCAGGCGCTTCATGTGACTTAACGTTACAAATGTTTTATGATGCACTTTCTTATGATTACTTGACATTTGTCCTTCCCTCTTAGTGAAACATCACAGGCTACATTCTCACTTTGAAGAATGCTCTTTTTCCTCTTTGAGCTTACAAGAAGAAGCTTCTTCAAGAAGCTTGTCTTCATCCAAGAAGAAGATCTCCATGGAAGAGGACTTGTCATCACAAGAGACAAAACTTTTCTTTCTCTCCTGCAGCATGACAACGGCTAGGTGGTGATTAAAAGAAGGGTTTTCATCATTTTGCATCTCCAACTTTCTAACCTACGAGATCTCATGTTTCTCTCAAGCTTTTGCTCACAAAATACTTGTATTATTGGTGATTTTACTTTAATTGTGAGAGTGTGATTTGTAAAGAAGAAGAGTCTTCTTCTTGAGTGAAGTTTGTGAAGAGCAAGGTGTAGACTGTAGGTCAAGAAGCAGGGGTGCTTTTTGTTTGAAGAAATCCAAGCCTTGAAGGGTTAGTTGATAGTGTAGTGGTGCATCATACTCCCAACAAGAACTCTTTGAGGAGCAAGGAAGTTCTTTGGAGGCTAGACTTCAAGGTGGTTGATATTTCTTGTTCAAAGTCTAGGCTTCTGTCCTAGTTCACCTTCTTGTAATTTCTTCTTGATTGTTGTTTCCCCCAAAAGAAATAACAATCTCCTTGTTGAAAAATCCTTCTTACGAAAAGCAAGAAGGTAGAGGAGTACAATCTTTGACTTGACCTCTATATATTTGGTGTGCTTTACGTTTCCGCAAGTTTATTCTTTCTAAAGAACACACCCAAGTTTTGGTTTGAGCTCATCATTGAAAAATTAACTAAAAAAATATCCATACTTGGTGAACACACTATTTAATCCCCCTTTTAGTGTGTTCTAAGGGACCTAACAGGCTGTGCTAGGCAGAACATCACTCACCTCAGCTTCACAGATGATCTCATTCTCTTCTCCCGAGGTGATGTCTGCTCTGTGCAAAGAATCATCGAGGCACTAAATACCTTTGGTGAATGCTCAGGGCTCAGGGCCAACCTGGTCAAGTCTCAGTTCTTCCATGCAGGAATTAGACAGGACACTAACTGGCTGCAGGTCAGCACGGGCTTCTCAGCTAGAACTATGCCTTTCACATATCTAGGTATACCCATTGCTGGGCACAAACTCTGGTGCAGTCATTACACTTCTTTCATCAAGAAACTGATGGACAAGGTAGGCCTATGTAATGCGCATAGTATTTCATATGCTGGTAGATTACAGTTGATCAAATCAGTGCTGCAAGGCGTAATCTATTCCTGGTTAAGTTCTCTGCCGATACCAGCAACAGTTAGGTCCCTTGTAAATAGAATATGCGTACACTTCTTATGGGGAAATTCCTCACTTGGGGCCAGAAAGCCTTGGGTATCCTCGTCTCAGATTAGCATGCCTAAAGAAGAAGTGGGTTTGAGTGTTCTTCAATTGAAAGCATGGAATCTAGCGATGTTAAATATGCACTTTTGGGACCTCCATCACAAGAAGGATACTCTTTGGGTGCAGTAGATGAACCATAAGTACAAGCTGTGCACCTTGTTATGGACAAGAGCAGGCCGCATCACTGATTCTCCCCTCCTGAAAAAGCTTTTGGAGACCCGAGACAATTCGCTGTCCATCTCAGGTTCTTATAGCTCGGCTGTAGATGTTCTTAATTCCTAGACGATGGATGGTATCCTTAAACCTCATCTCGCATACGATCACTTCAGGAAGAAAGGTAGGAAAGTCAATTGGGTCAAGATTGTCTGGGACTCAGCTGTGACTCCCAAGCACTCTTTTACGCTAGGGCTGGCTGGGCTGAACAGGCTGCCCACCAAGGACAGGCTTGTTTATTTAAACGATAATGTATGCCACCTCTGCTCTGCGGGACAAGAGACACTACCTCACATCTTATTCTCCTGTTCGGCCAACAGGCAGGTTTGGATATCCATCTTAGCCTGTCTTGGACTCCCATAGGGACTTAGCTCCATCCACATATTGCTGACATGGAGCTCACGCAAGCTAAAAGGGAAGGCACTCAAATCGAAGGAAGCAAAAAAATTGCCTTGGCAGCTACGTTGTACTACATCTGGCAGGCACAGAATACATACATTTTTGAGAACACAGTTTTTGTATATAGGGATATAGTACATACAATACGCACTCATGTGTATAGAGTAATGTATAAGCTCTTTCCTCATATTTTAGACACGGGTGATGCTTCTATTGTTTAAAATAGCTTACATTACTGAATAGTGCATGTAGACTGGCAAGCCGTTCTACAAGTAGGGCTATTGTATCGGATACATCCCTTTGATGTCTTGATATTGAGGTAATACAAATTTGCATTTCACCTAAAAAAGAAACAGCAACAACAACCATTACTCTATTACCTTATAGGCTTCCGTCTATGGAGGAATATGGAGGGTCGAATGTACACAACTATACCTATTTGTTAGAAACTGTTTTCCAATGACTCATGATGAAAATTGCGTCAAGCTGTAGCAATCAACTGTTAATTCACACAACCAATATAGTGAATCATTAAAAAAAAACACGTAAAAAAAAGGGACGCAGAACAATTCCCTCCAAATGAGCAGATCTTTCTCTTGTAAAACCTTAGCTACATCTGCAGAGCTACTGAAATTGTGTGGCAACTTGTGGAGCTCAAAAACCTGTTTCCATTGTTTCGATTCACTGACATTTTTGCTTCTTTTTTTTTTTTTTTCATGGCCATAAAGGGTCCGTCAATTGATGGTGCGATAATCCTGCAATCGTCAAAACCTCGTGGATCGATAGGAATCCAGGCAGAAGATGTTGTGTCTGTCCTAATGTAGAGGTTAGTTAGGGTTACTTATGTACATCTCATATTCTTCGCGTTTGTGCTAGATTTCAGCTGAAAAAAAAATGTAAAGAGTCAATTAGAATAATTGTAATTGATTGCAAGAATCTCGTAATTTATTTATAAATTATTAATGTCGATCACATGTGTAAACGTATCCGTTCGTTTTATTAGCTAGATATGTTGCAATTATTAACTGCACTAATAATAAGATTTGATTATGATTGATTGACAATCAAAATAACTTTTTTGATGGAATGAATTAATTGTCGGTTAAATATGGAAAGAGGTCCTTAGCCTACAAATAAAGAGCATGTGATATTCCATCAATCCAAACAACCAAGCATTCAAATAGAGACTCTATTTTCAAAGGAGTTCATCTTTTTAGCCGGAGTCCAGTTTGAAGGCGACTACTAAGTGATAATGTCCGAAAGTGATTTTATGTTGTCAGGAAGAATACAGGGTCATGGATGGACGATAGACATTATATACGGATTGATGAGAAGAATTTGTTCCGTGGAATTAGAGAGTGAAGGGATGCAGATGACCATTCGTATTCTTGAAGACATATGCAGCAATTTGGAATTAAACATGCAAATGGTTGAAGCCGAACTGATCCGTAAAGAAGTGTAGTTGATTGAGAACAAATGTGATGGATTGAACCTTGAGATGGATATCCAAGGATGAAAAAGTGAAGTCTTTTGTTCTTTGAACATGTATGATGACTTGTGAGTGCCATTTTGGTCATTATGGAGAAGGATGTGGGTACCGATTCTCAATTGTTCATGTTGATGTGAAGTGTGTAGTTGTTGAATAAAGCGAAATGACTCACGCTTATATTGCAAAGTAGCAGTTGATTGACACAGCTTGACGCAATTTTCAGTATGGTTCATCAGAAAACAACATCGGTGTGTTTTTAACACATGGGTATGGTTGCATACATCCGGCCCCCCGTATTCCGCCATAGATGGAAACTTCTAAGGCAATGGGATAATGTTGTTTTTGTTGTTGAAGTTAAAAGTTTAATTGTTGAAGGTGAGAATGTTAATGTAAAAGTTGTAATCCTCTCATGTTCTGACAATGTTATTTTATAATCCAACTCAATAAAAGCACAATATTAGGTGTCTTATGTTGTATAGAATCAGGGGTCTCATTGAAATCAAACTCTCTATTCCTTGAGATGGAGATATTGATTGTCTGACTCTCACCCTTCCCATCCCAGACCCTAGCGATAGCTTATGTTGTCGTTGGGATATACTGGGTATGATTGTTGTTGGGGTTAATTACCTTTTTACACACTTCAAGTATTTCCTAATCTCCCATTGCCCCCCTAACGTTTCAAAATGAACCCTTAGCCTCCTTCAAATTTGGGTTAATGTGGAATCATCTTAAAATGTCGACACATGGCAAATAAAACACAAACAACGGTCGTTTTTTCCTTCCCTCCATAATTATACATATGGTGGACTAAATTACCCTCTCCTTCAATGATAAAACACGCTGCACACACATTCATCACATACTCATCTCTGCAAGATATCTTCGTTTTTGTGTGGGTTGTGAGGCATTCTAAAGCAAGCAACAATCCTCATCTACTTCTCTTCTACAAGCACTATGTTTCTGCTAGCTTCATCCATGGACAGATCTTCATCAAACAGAAACGGAGGATACCTGGATAAGAGAGCTCAGGATCTGAGGTTTGAGTACCAAGTTTGCAAATGCGGTAAGGATGCTGATTTGAAGATTGTGAAGCATGCAAGACCTTCCAAAGGCATGCTCCATTTTAAATTTGAGACTGGCAAGTGTGATTTCTGGGCTTGGTGTAATCCAATCAGTAGGGAAGGCAATGTGAGAGATTCAAATGTAATCTGCAAAAGGAAAAGCAAAAGCAGCAGTGAGATGAGAATGATGCAACAGAACATGAAGTATATGTGGGTAATGTTGTATGTGTGCACAGGTGTAGCGTTGTTTTCTGTTTTTATGGCAATGTAGCGTAATTGTAGCAGTTGGTAATGTGTAGTGTTGTTGGGGCCCAACTGATGTAATTGTGCTAATTTTAATGATGAAATAAAATGGGACTGACCTCTGTGTTTTTGTGACTGTATTGAATTGTGAAAATGTGAAAACCAAATGTGTAATGTAATTGATGCAATGCAATGTGTAATACTGTGATAATGTAATGTAAATGCAAATGCCAATGGCACAATAAATACCAATGCCACAGCTAATGACAAAGCCAAGACAAATTGACAATGAATCAACAAAGCCCACTGCTAGCGTGCCAATGGCACTGCCTGGTTAAGTGTACGCATGCTGAAATTTTCAGCATGTGATATAAATATGACATAGTTTGAAATATTACCTTGTGTAGCTCCTTCCTTTATGTCACCAACCTTGTATACTTCATTCTTGGTCAATCAAGATTCCAACTATGCTCCACATATGCTCCATTAAGGCTGAAGTGGCGTGTGATATGGCTTGTACATGTGCTGAATTTTATTTTTGCAAACTTTATAAAATAGTGCACAATAATTATACACATATGGTATATTCTAATCAGCCCTAAATTGATTTTTCTAGAACACTTTAGAATGTATAGAGTATGTAAAAAGTGTCTAGATACATGTTATATGTCATGCCAAAAACGTTCCATGTGTCGTGTTCGTAGAAAACCGAATTTTCGACTTTTGTCGATTACACGATTTTTCTCCGATTAAACTAAAACTTTTCGCACATGTTATATATATTATGTCACACATAATATACATAAAATAATTTGAATGTTCAGCTCTTAATGGCTAAGACAAATGGCGCCACATGTGACATAAAAGAATGAAATTGAAATCTCCACAATTTGGCCTTAATTGGGGGTGATTTGTGTGTGCCAACATGGAATGATTTTATGGAGGAATATAACATGTAGGCCACGAAAGTTTTGGTCATTTTTGAAGTGTAGGGGCTGGGCATCTATATATGGCAAGTACGTGACACGTTGACGAAGTTTCGGTTGTCACCCAATACGACAATTTTTGGTTTAGAACCTTGTAACGTGTTGTAATAATTTTGTCATCACCATGACTCATATCATATGATATAAGACCTGAATATACTCATAAATATGAGGTAAATATAGTGGTGTGACGTTAACGTACGTTCGTAAAATATATAACGTGTCGCTAGTACGTTGGAATATATGTGTATAGTGCCTTTTAAAAAATCTGAATATATATGTGTGTAAAAGGCGTGTGATAAGGAGAGGAAAAAACTTTCCATTCTTCAATTTGTTGTCTTTGTGTCTTCTCCAAATATATCACCATTTAATGAACTACTTAGTTCATTTAACTAAGTACTTCACTTAGTGAACTAGTTTAGTTCATTAATGGTGGCACCTGAAAATAGTTCAAACACAACAAATGTTCGCCATTTGATGTAATCTTTAAAGCTTCATGTCTCGTTAGTACGAAAACATTATATATGAGCTATATAAGGCAGGTTTCATGCAAAAACTTGTCAAGTCATAAAACATGTCATGCATTTCTTTAATAAACGTTATTTAAATCATGCATTTTGTAATCACTCAAACTCCTTTTTCTCAACAATCTCCCTCTTTTGATGATTTACAAAATAATCCTAGTACATGATTTAAATTTGATTGCTCCCCCTTCAATTATGCACAAATTCAAATTTTGAATTTCAAATTTCAAATTTCGAATTTTCTCCCCCTTGATTTGTGCAATCACTCTTAATCAAATCTCAATCAATCTCTCTCTCCCCCTTAAATCATGCATTCTCTCCCCCTTTATTTTGGAAAGACAATCAAAAGTGCATGTGAGTATGGAAAGAGATATCAAATCAAATCAGCAGAAATCATTCCTAATTTAGAACGAAGATGTTCATACGTAGCCTGATTTAGTGTCTTAGTAAAGATGTCTGCTACTTGTGCCTCAGTATGTACGTGATCTATGACAATATTACTATTATTTACGTGATCGCGAAGGAAGTGATATCGTACTTCTATATGCTTGGCCTTAGAGTGTAGCACGGGGTTCTTAGATAGGTTTATGACACTCATACTATCACAATAGATGAGTATAAGATTTACCGTGATACCGAAATTAGAAAGTTGTTGTTTTAACCACAGTAATTGTGTACAACAAAGACTAAGTACCATGTATTCAGCTTCGGTAGTGGATAAGGCTACACTTGCTTGCTTTTTAGAAAACCATGAAATTAATGAATTTCTTATAAATTGACAAGTGCCACTTGTGCTTTTTCTATCTATTTTAAATCCACCATAATCTGCGTCAGTATAGGCATGCAAGTTAAATTCACAATCTTTATCATACCAAATGCCTAAAGTGGGTGTGTGCTTAATATATCGAAATATTCTTTTCACAGCATTGTAGTGAGACACTTTAGGTTGACTTTGAAAACGTGCACACATACATACACTGAACATGATATCAGGTCTACTAGCAGTAAGATAGAGCAAAGAACCAATCATAGACCTATATAAAGCATTATCAAAGTCCTTTCCATGTTCATCTTTATCTAGTTTAGTGGTGACGCTCATAAGGGTGGGGGACGGTTTTAAATTCTCAAAATTGAACTTTTTAATCATGTCATTTATATACTTAACTTGGCTTATATGTATACCTTTACTCGTTTGTTTAATCTGCAAGCCAAGAAAGTAATTCAATTCACCAACCATAGACATTTCAAATTCGGATTTCATGCAAGTTTCGAAATCTTCAACAAGTTTATGAGATGTAGAGCGAAAAATGATGTCATCAACACAAATTTGAATGATTAGTAAATCCGATTTATCTTGTTTTAAGAATAGAGTGCTATCTATTGTGCCTCTTTTAAAACCATTTTCTAAAAGAAAAGTAGCAAAACGATCATATCATGCCCTAAGTGCTTGCTTTAAACCATATAGTGCCTTCTTTAGTTTGTACACGTGATCAGGGTGTTTCAAATCTTCAGAATCGAGTGGTTTTTTCACGTATACTTCTTCTTGTATAAAGCCATTTAAAAATGCACTTTTCACGTCCATTTGATAATGTTTAAAACCTTTCATGTAAGCAATAGCAAGTAAAAGTCGTATGGCTTCTAAACGTGCTACGGGTGCAAATGTTTCGTCATAATCTATTCATTCTTCTTAATTATATCCTTCTGCTACAAATCTAGCCTTGTTTCTAACAACTTTTCCTTCTTCACTCATTTTATTTCTAAACACCCACTTTATGCCTATTATAGTCTTATCTTGTGGTCGTGGCACTAAATCCCACACATCATTTCTCACGAATTGATTAAGTTCATCATGCATAGCATCAATCCAAAATCATCACTCAAGGCATCAAACACATTTTTAGGTTCAATTTCGGATATCATGGCATGAAATTGATTTATTTCCTCCGGATTTATTCTTCTACATGGTCACACACCGTGAGTGATGTCGCATATAATGAGATCGTATGGGTGATCTCTATGCCATCCTGGTTGATTATTTTCTATGTTCTCATGCATTTCTAAGTGATCATGCATTTCTAGTGTGTCTACTTCATCATGCGTGCCATCATCATCATCTAATACAGGTTTTAGTTCAAAATCATCTTCATATTCTTTATCTTTTTCAACCTCACCAAATTCATTGAACTTCACATGAATGGATTCTAAAATTTGTCTAGTGATGGGATCATAACATCTATATGCTTTTGAATTCACAGAATATCCAACAAAGATACATTCAATTGAATTAGATTCAAACTTATATAAATTATCTTTTGTATTTAAAACCAAGCATTTGCAACCAAACACACGAAAGTAATCAATTTTAGGCATGCGGTCATTTACTATATCATAAGGCGTTTTATTTATTTTCTTTCTAATAGACAAACGATTAATTATATAGCTTGCACAATTTACGGCTTCAATCCATAAAAATCTAGGCAATTTATTTTCACACAACATGGTTTTAGCGATTTCTTGTAGTATTCTATTCTTTCTTTCAACTGCTCCATTTAGTTGTGGAGTTCTAGGTGGCGAAAATTCGTGTTTGATTCCTTTTTCTTCGCAAAATGCAATCTTGTCCTTGTGTTTAAATTCACCGCCTTTATCGCTTCTAATCTTTTTCGAATTTAAACTATATTAATTTTCAAGTTGTTTTATTTGTTTCGCAATCTCAGTGGCACTATCATCTTAATGTGCAAGAAACAAAGTCCAAGTATAGCGAGAAAAATCATCCACGATAACACATGCATAATGACGTCCACCGAGACTCGTAGTATGACTAGGACCAAACAAATCAATGTGTAATAATTCCAAAACTCTAGACGTGCTTATTTTTTTTTAGGTTTAAGTGACTCGCGTGTTTGTTTGCCTTTAATGCAAGATTCACACAACTGAAAGTTGTCTAAATCAAGTTTAGGCAATCCTCATATTTGGTTCTTTCGTTGGAGTTTTTCAAGTGTAGAAATACCAATGTGTCCTAAACGTCTATGCCACAAATTAACGTTAGGTTCATTTGATATAAAACACTTAACCTTAGCGTCTAACATGTCATCCATAGAAAGCGTAAAAATGTCTCCTTCCCTTTTTCCTTTTAACACTACTTCTCTATTTTTATTTATTATATTGAAATATGGATGCGTAAAACACGCACCAAAATCGTTGTCAATAAATTGTGAGATGCTAAGAAGATTATAGGATAAGTTACTTACCAGAAAAACGTTGGAGATTAAAGGATGCTTGGGCTTCCGATTGTACCTTTTCCGATGATTCTTCCTTCATTGTTGTCTCCAAAGGTCACAGATCCGCCTTTTGTGACCTTCTTCAACTTTGTGAACAAGCTCGGGTCACCCGTCATGTGCCTCGAGCAACCAATGTCAAGGAACCACTTGATAGATGTGTCCTTTAATGTATGGGTTCCCTGCAATATACAACAATGATTTAGGTACCCCTTTAATTTTGGGTCCTTGCGAGTTAGTTATTCACCTCTTAGTAAAAGTACCTTTAGGTACCCATACTTGGGTGATCCTTCTCGGTCTAGAAAATGGTAAGAATGTAGATGAAGGAGCAATTTAGTAGACATGGGATGAGAAAACGTTAGGCCTTTGGCCGAGAATCCCCTTATACGCATTATATGGTGTGCGTTTTTCATATTGTCTTATGTTAGTGTGCATTGTGCGTGATCTGGATGTATATAATGAATGTCGTGTATGCATCACTTGTTTCTTCTCATATCTATATGGCACATAATTATATTTTGCATGATATGAAGAAGAAGTATGACGAGATGAGGGGAGAGGGGGTCTTTGCGTCGTCTTAGGCGCCATGTTTGCTTTAGTTGTGTCTACTTTCTTAGACAAGACGAATTTGGTTGGTTTAATTGATACTTCATTTGTCTCAAAGTAACCTAATCTAGTTTTATCACTATCATGTTTTTGTGATAAAATAATACGATCTAGCATGTTCGATCCAGTGTCAAATTGTTTCATCATTTTCTCTAAATCCATATTTCTTGATTTCAAATTTGAAATCTCGGATTTCATTTCATTATTATGCATTGTCAATGATGAGATCTCTGACTTTAGTGCATTGATGATGCATGACGACTCTTCTTTTGATTCGTTTAATTGAGAAACAAGATTCGTGTTAGAAGATTCTAACAACTTCTTGTCTTCAATTAATCGCTTCTTTTCTTTTACGAGAATCTTAGTGAATTTGTGCAATTCTAAGTATTGACTGAAAAGATCATCATATGAAGGTTCAGAATCATAATCAGAGTCAGAAGATATCTCGTTTGATGCTTTGGATACAAAGCATACTTGTGCAGTCTCCTCTTCTGTATCAGTCTCAGAATCAGATGTGTCACTCCAAGTGGAGGCCTTGAGAGCTCTTCTCCTTTTCTTAGGTTCTGAGACGAGTCTATTTTTGATCTGATCCTTGTCAAGTTGTTTGTTTGTTTGCTTGTCCTTGTTAGCGCAGTCATATGATAGATGTCCAAGTTTACCGCATTCGTAGCATTTAACGTCCTTGTCACTTTTACTTAGCTCGTTTAAAAGTAACTGCTTGGCTCTAGCATTCATGCTTAGTCTCTTTTTATCATCACTAGTATACTCTTGTTTTGGCTTAACAACCTTTAGTGTGACTCCATCTACAGTAGATAATTTTGAAGGAACAAATGGACCGACCTCTATGATGGACCATAGATTAATATCAATAGCCATAAGAAAAAGTTTCATTCTTAACTTCCATTGAATAAAGGACTCACCATCAAAAAGAGGATTCCTTTGACTAGATATACCTTCCTGCTCGGTTTTGAAGCTAGTGGTTTTCATCTCACTTAGATCGTTGGATCTTTTAGTTGTGAGTGTGCCTGCGCTCTGATACCACTTGTAGGACCTGCAAGGCACCACTAGAAGAAGGGGATTGAATAGTGGGTGCGGAAAATTTGGTTTTTAAAATTGTTTTAATCCAAAAACCCAACTTTTGAAAACAGTTTCTGTTTTCAGGACCTGTTTTGCAACGTTTTGAAAACTAGGTTACAGGTCTTCAAAATTATGAAATTTGGAGGGATCTTAGTCTCAGATGTTCTGAGTATCTCCTAAAAATTTCAGATCAAAATTCAACCTTTAACCCCTTTAAAAATTGTTGGTGGTCAGATTGCGCAAATCTTCCAGAAACGGTAGTCTGACTTGAAAAATTTATTCTAATTAAACCGTAGCTCCAAATGCTCTGAAAATTTAATGACAAATCCCTTACTATGTTTGTTTAATTTGTTTGAAGCATTTTTGAAAAATTCCTTTGGGAAGTTAGTCAAATACGTTCAAAGTCTCAACCTTTGCAAGCCAGAAAATTAGACTGCACTAGTCTCAGAACTTTTGACGTTCGGATGAATTATACTTGTCCAAAAGGGTTGAAACTTGCGCCAAATGAAACTTGAAACGTGTGGCTATGTTTTTGAAAAATTTCGTGATTTTTGAAATTCGTTTGTATTTTTAAGATCGCGACGAAAATGATGCACTGTGCTGGAAACTGAAAGTAAGTGCTGAAAAGTAAAGAACACAAGTAATTTTATACTGGTTCGGTTAAATCAACGTACTCCAATATTCGAGGACACCTTCCTCGATTATCACTAATCACAAAACAACAAACAAAACCTTACCACACAGGGTTGATGGAGTTATACACCAACTCCAATCCTTTACAAACCTTGTAAGCGATTACAATGATCACGAACGCCACCACCGATCGTATGCAAGATTGATCACACCTTGATCAATATTTTACAAAAATATAGCGTGTATGGTGGTTTATAGGAAGCCTATTCAATATGTATAAATATGAATACAATAGGCTTTGAGAGAGAAGAAGAAAAAAGTGTAGAAGAAGGAGATGTAGGTAACGTTTTTGGCTCTTGGAATTGTAAGACTTGTCTTGTCTTTTGTTTGCTCTCCTTCTCTCTTTTTATCAAGATGTGGCCGTCCCCTTTGCCTTTTTCTTCCCCTTGGAAATTATCTTTTAAGTCCTTGGAAGAATATCTTGCATCATTGTGACATTCACTTGCTTACTTGGCAACTCTTCATTGGGTGATCATTATAGCGTTGCTTACTTGGCACTCATTAATTGGATGAAAGTTGTCATCATTTGATGACTGTATACATTTGAAAATATCACTTAAAAAAACATGTGTCACATAATAAATTCCATAAAATTTGTAAGACAATTCATCACCATTAACCTCAAGAAAATCGGCCTAATTGATTTCTTCACATGCTGAAGTGATATTCACAACATATTCAAAACATTGCCACAATGATACATGTTATTTAAATCATGCATTTTGTAATCACTCAAACCCCTTTTTCTCAACAATGATGATGTAACAGACTGGTTTGCCTTTTGCCTCTACATTACAAACAAAACAGACTGATTATTATATTTTGGCAGAACAAGGCAAATTATCAATTTGTTACAAAAAACAGTGTTGCTTACCTTTTTTGACTTGGATAATGGATGAACAGGAGCTTTACATGACCTGATGTTGTGCCCTTTCTGCTTGCAGCCAGTGCAGTGGTTGTCCAACCCTTTCTTTGTAACCCTTTCATTACTCTTAAGCTCCTTCTGTGTCCTCTTCCGTTGTTTCTTTGGTCTGCCACTTCTTTTCCTGACTTTAGGTGGCTGAATTGGGGCTAGGTGAGTTTGATCCCAGTAATTGTTTGATGGTATTGGATACAGAACTGGTGCATAGGTCTGGACATACATTGCTCTTGAATAAAACTCATGCACATAATCATACATACATCCTCTCTCAACCTGTATTGCTGCAGTGGCATGTCTACATGGGTAATTAACCAGCTGAAACATCCTGCAGGTGCACTCTTTGGTATCAAGATTAACTATATAACTTCCATACCCAGTGTCAACTTCAAATAGTTTCCAATCTGACATTAAGGCAATACAACTTCTACTGCTTGCCTTTACCTTCTCCAACTTTGTCACCAGGTTTGGGCAATGTGATCCATCATATGATGTGATTCCAGTCCTCTTGCAATGCATTCTGCTCATTTTTTGCTTTCTAATGTACTCAAGCATGCTAATGATTAGCATCTCTCTTGCTGGTAGAATGCTAGCATTGAATGACTCAGACAAATTGTTTACCAAGACATCACACTTACTTGTAAAAGAAAAAAAAGCTTTTGACCAAAGATTTGATGGGATATTCTTCAATCAGTTGGCAGCTTCCTCATTAAGCCTAGTAAGATGTTCCATGTGCATATTGAAATCTACAGGATGTGAGGCAGTTATACAAGCCCACAGTACATCACCCAAATCCTTACCACTGTACTTACCCTTGAAATTCTGAAACATGTGCCTGACACAGAATCTTTGCTCACATGTGGGAAAAACAGCGTTAACCGCATGTACTAATCCCTTTTGCCTGTCTGAAATTATAGTGTATTGCAGTCCATCAGGCCTCCGTCATATGCATTTATTAAGGTGTTCCAAGAACCACTTCCAGCTACTAAAGTTCTCAGCCTCTGCCACGCACACTGCAATGGGGAATATGTTATCATTACCATCCCTTCCAACTGCACTCAACAACTGCCCTTTCAGTGTGCCTTTCAAAAAAATCCATCCAGACCAATAATTGGACTGTAACCATTAATAAAACCAACTCTACGGGCATTAAAACACACAAACAACCTTTCAAATATTGGTGGTGAGGTCTCATCAAGCCCTGTGTTTTTTATCCTCACCTCAGTCCCAGGGTTTGTCTTCCTAATCATTTCAGCATAATCCCATAGCTGTTTGTATTGCACCCCTGACATATTGTCAATTTCTTCCTTTGCCTTCTTTTTTTGCTTTATAAAACTGTGTCTTACTCACATCCACCATTAACTCTCTCCTAACTTGATGTGTAAGACCTTTGATGCTGAAATCTGGATTGTCCTTGAACTAATCTTTATATCTTTTGCTAAGATACCTAGAAGTACAATGTTTGTTTTTGTAATTCCTACCACAACTGTGTTTCCCTGTCAATGTCTTTATCATAAATGTAGAGTCATGGCCCATAACTAAAGCATGGATCCTCCAATTACATCCCCTATTACATGAGGCAGTGACCTTGGTTGCCTCATGCTTATGATATCTTACTTCATATCCTCTTCTAACATTCCACTCAATTAGAGCCTCTCTAAATTTTGCAGCAGATGCAAACTGTTGACCTACTCTTAACTCAAATTCAGTTTTACTAAACTCATCTTCAAAATCAAAAGCACAGTAATCATTTACCTTTTCTGGATCACTGTAGAAAAATACTAGCTCATCCTCCACTGCTTCATTCCAATCACCAACATATATGCCTTCAATCTCAGACTGAACAACCTCTTCATGCCTTTCTACTGCAGCTGCAAGCACATGTTCTTACCTTTGTACTTCAGTTTCAGCTGGATCTGGTTCCCTGTCATTGAAACCAAGTACTACACCTTCTTCATCCTAGTTGTGTCTCCTTGGAAAGTCACTGAAAAAGTCATCATCAAGTATCCAATCTAGTCCCTCATACGTACCACCATGCTCAGAATTTTGAGATGGACCCACCAATGATAGATTGTGAGAACCAACAGCTTCACAAGGTGAAACTTCTATTGCTTGACCTTGGATGTCTCAACTATATCAGAAAGGAAATCTGATGGCCTTGGAGCTGAATGAGACACATTTGTAGAGGTTTGAGCTTCAGCCCTATCAGGTCTAATAGGGTGCAAATTTACTGATTTGTCCTTGGTCAGAATGGTCTTTTTCCTTAGTGTGGTTCTCTGCCAACTCTTCCTTTTGACGGGTACTAACTTACTTGCACTCACTTCCTTATCATTAACAGAAACATCTTCACTTGCTGGTGATATTTCCACTAAATTCAACTCTTCACGTATATCCATGTTTATTTTGCAGTACACAGCAGTTCTCGTCTCTTTCCTGAGACAGTTGACCATTATCCTCACATCAAATCAGTTAAACATAAACATACACACAAGATGAACCCATTAACTAAAAATTTTGCATTAACTAACAATTTTGCATTGCATTCTGTTCAAAAAATTCCACACTCAACCACATGCAAACAAACAAAACATACTAACAATTTTACATTAACTATCAATTTTGCATTGCATTCTGTTCAAACAGTTTCACACTCAACCACATGCAAACAAACAAAACATCATCGCATTCATGGTTAAAAATCACCTTACATACCAGATGATTGATTCACTTAGCAGACGCACTTGCTTGATATTAACAAACAGTTTTGCATGTCAAGTCAAAAACTTTCACATTCAACCACACATGCACACAGACAAAACATCATCAACTACATGATCACAAAAATTAAAGCTTCAAAATATATGAACCAACATAAAGCAAGTTTCTTTATTAAACTGTCAGATTCTTACACTATCAGTCGATAGAAATGAGAATGAAATCATTTTGATTACAAAACAAAACTCCTTGTGCTTAACGCTGAAATGCTTCACTGTATTGCTTCATCAGCATCAAAATCAACTGAAATAGGAAGAATCCAAGAGTAGCATTTGTTTGCTGGATAAAATGAAGAATGAATGAAGCTAGAATTTGGTTGCTGGAAAACACGAATAATGAAGAGTGGGATTGCGTATTTACTAACTCCCACGGGGTGTTAAATTTAGCAAATGGATGATTAATACGTTTATGCCGTTATATTTTAGTTTCTTCAGCAGGGGCAAATTTGCCATTTCAGCTTCATGTCAAATTGCTTGCCATGTGTCGACATTTTAAGATGATTCCCATATTAACCCAAACTTGAAGGAGGCTAAGGGTTCATTTTGAAACGTTAGGGAGACAATGGGAGATTAGGCAATACTTGAAGGGTGTAAAGGGTAATTAACCCTTGTTGTTGTTGTTGATGATTAGGTGTCTTATGTCGTAAACTGCAATTAGGTTATTTCGTTGGTTAGACTTTTTCGGTTTGAAAGCATCAATAACACGAGAGAGATTGCCCTGAACTTCCAAGGTAATTTATTGTGGTACAATTCATGCAAGTGTCGTGGTTATGGAAGTTGACAGTTGGAGTACTGAAGATATATTCCATTAAGTACGTAACAAAATTTAATCAAGATTGGCCTGTTGATTTTGTTGTTAGGGGTAAAGTTACGTATATCAAATCGTGAAGTAATTCGTTTTTGTCTCAGATATTAAACGCAAGAGCATAGTGTACCGAGAACGATCATTTACTTTATTTCTCTGGTAGTTATTGCTTCTTCTGGCCTCGGCAAGCGAATCATATCTTTTGTGCCACCTAAAGCTTGGCCTGATGGGAAAGCGTTGAAACAAATTTGGGCAAGTATGAACTTTTTCACTGATTTTGTTCGACAGACGATCTGAAATTCTGATGTTGTCTACAGAGACTTCAGTAGGTATTGCCTTAGTGATGGAAAATTTTCTCACCTTTTCTCATTCAATCAGCAAACAAATATATACAAAGAATTACATCTTGCATTATAAATGTGATGGATATAATCACTTTCAAAATCACTTTCTAGTGATTGATAATGTCCATGTAAACTAAGGTAAGTAAATGACTATAGAATATGTCAGAATATTGCAAAGAAGGAAAGTACATTATTGTAGTTGATATTGTAATATTTACTGCACTTAATTCATAAGTGTCCCAAATCTCCCTAAATCCCTAATTTATAGGACCAATGTACTATTTAAGTGAGGCATCCAGCCTACTTCGGGGGATGAATCAAAAAAACCATCTTTGACATAGTATCAGAACTAGTATTCCATTCTTATGTGATGAACTGCAAACACTCATCACTTACCTAAAAATTTTTCCATAACACAGTTCCTATGGCCTACCAAACACCCAGTCAAGTACATCCCAATCTGGGGGGTCGACCAATCCATTAACCGAAACTATGAATTTATCCCAAGTGTTGGAATTACGGCAAAAATGGACACCAAGACAGCACTTAGTAGAAAACTCATCCAACTCGCAACTCAATCTGACGGACAAATTAAATGGCCACAATTATGCGGTTCGGGCAAGAAAAATCAGCCTCACTATCGACGAGAGAGGGAAGTTCAAACACATTACAGCTGCCCCTCCCCCCGGAGAAAGAGGACCCGACCTATGAACAATGGAGCAGTCAAAACTCCATTGTTCTCAGGTGGATATTGGAAAATATTGAACCTGCCATCGTCAACCAATACATCGATTACCCTATATCCTGGGATCTATTGAAAGGCATCAAGTCCACATACAGCAGTTGAAAAGATCTGTTAAGATGTAAAATATTTTGATGATGTGAAGATGTTTTAAATGAGTTAAATTTACACGTGAGATTTGATGCAAAATGAGAAAAATACATTATGTCAAAAATGGTTGAGATTGGAACTCTACTGTCCAAATCAATCTCTCAGACTGAGGACATCGATTGATTGATGTCACTTCAGTCTCTCAAAGAGAGACTTCGATCGATCGATGTTAGGCCAGAAAGTTCCTGTCCAACACTAATCTCTCAGTCCAGGGGACATCGATCGATCAATGTCACATCAGTCTCTCTAAGGGAGACTTCAATCGATCGATGTCAAGCAGATTCAAAACTGGAAACTCTCTGGAGGACATCGATCTCTCACCCCAGGTACTTTGATCAATCGATGTTCCCCCGAATTCAAATTTTTATGAATGTTGAAGCAAAATTCAAGGGAGATTCATGGTGTTTTCTCTTTCCAATCTTGCTCGAATTTCTTGTGGACTTTACTCTAACCTCACACATGCTTCCTTGACTATTATATCTATGTCTAAGTTATTCTAGGGTGGCTATTGAGGTTCAAATCACTCCATAGGGTGGCTAAATACTATTTGGACATTATCTTGACATTTAATGGAGTTGAAGACATGGTGGAGGCTACCAAAACATGGTGAACATCTCCTATAAATGTAGGAAGCTTGGATGAGGCAAAAACACACTTTTCCACTATCATCAAGATTCATTCTTCATTGTTGTATATTTCTCTCATATGTGTATAAGTTCTTAAAGCTAGTTAAGACTTTCTTTGTTCTTCACTATTGTATATTGAGAGATAGTGAGTCTAACACAAGAGGAACCATAAATATTTGATCTCTTGCTTGTGTTTAGACTAGTGAGAAAGCGTGAACCTCACTACTTCTATAAGCCCACTGTGAGAAAGTTCTTGAAGAGAACTTTGTTCAAGTTGTGAGATAGCAAGAAGTTGTTCTTGCTTAGAGCTGTAGTTGTTGTAGTTGCACAAGGGTATTTTATGCAAGAAGTTGTTGTTGCTTACACTAAGGTGTTAGTGTAAGTATTGTTGTGGTTGTTCTTATTACCTTTAATAAGAAGAGTAGTTGTTGAAAATCCTCTTTGGCAACAAAGTGGTAGTGGATTAAAATCATTTACGATTCGAACCACTCTATATCCGGTGTACTCATTCATTGTCTCTCATCACCCATTCTTGCTTTGATTTTGAATTCCATTTGAATTGAGTCACACAAGAAAATTCTGCAAAATTGCCCAACATTCTATTCACCCCCTCCTTTAGAGTGTGTTACAGATCTAACAATTGGTATCATAGCCTAACCTTGATTGCTTGGACAATCTTTGCAAGTAGCAAGGTTAAAGATCATAGAATGACAACCTTTTCATCCTACACCTCAATTTCCAAGTCAACTGCACTATTCTCAGGATCAAACACTAAAGCACCTATATTTGATGCCCAAAATTAATCTTTGTGGAAATTTCGAATGATCAATCATTTGAAAGCCTGTGGATTTGATATATGGAGAGTCGTTGTCAAAAGAATCAAAGTTTCTATGATTACCAACTCAAAAGGAGAATCAATGTTCAAAGATGAGGATGACTACACTGATGAAGAAAAGATAAACTTCGTCATCATTGGCAAAGCTGTTGGAACCCGTAAAAAAAAGAAAAAAAGAAAAGGAAAGAAATAAAATAAAATAAAATAATAAATAAAAGGTAGTGTGTGTGTGATTGACGGGGATAAGGGATAAGGATGGTGGGAGATAATTTTGATAGAAGATAAATTCAATTTTGAGTTTAAAACTTAGATTTCCCTAAATCAAATCCTAACCACCCTAAATTCCCCAATCTTTCAAACGTATCTTCCTTCAGTATTATAAACGACTTTTCCTTCCTTTTCCCATCAAAAAAACTATCGACTGCCATCTGAGAGGGGAAAAAACACGCGTGACATATGGAAGAAAAGGGAGAAGGAAAAAAAAAGAAGAGGAAGTTCAGCCAAACATCGCCGAATTCAACCTTCCGATTAGCAAATACTCGTTTAAAAGGTAGGTTACCTTCCCCTCTTCTCGGATTGCCCGCACCTCGTGTGTGAATCATACTTGCGTTGATTTTTATTTTATTTTTTGATAGATTGAAAAAGTTGAATCTTTATGCGATAAGGGAAACAAATTGCATGATTAGCCTTAGAAATAGGTCACATAGCCCAGAAATTAGGTCGGAACTGAACTGGAAATCAAAAATTGGGTGGCGCGTGGGGCCCACGTGCGCCCCTGACGACGTGTCCAGTTTCGTTAGGTGCGTCTCGTTATAATGAGTCAAATGCAACTAGTTTGAGGTCAATCGGAGTTAAAACAAAGAAGTTATGAATTTTTCAAAAATATTAAAATTTAAATAAAAAAATAAAAAAAGGAGAAAGGATGTCTGGCGGGCCGCAGGCCAGCCGCCATGTCAGCGGGCTAGGTGTGCTGAGCTGGCGGGTATTAATAAAAAAAGGATTTCTGAAAATAGATAAATAATAAATAATTAATTAAAATTAATTTAAAATTCTAGAAAAATGTAAATAAATTCTAGAAAATATAAAATGCTAAAAATAAATTATGTTCACCTAATTGCTGAAGTTGTATTAATTTAATTAATTAGAATAATTAGGTAGTAAATATAAAATAAATAGGAAAAAAATAAGGAAAAATAGTATAAAGTCACAGAAAAATTAATAAAAGCTAAGTAAGATATAAGTGATGACTAACAATATTTTCATGATATTATCAATAATTAAAATGATGGAATTGGATGAGAAAAAAATCAATAAATATTAAATAAATCCTCTAAAAATATAAAAAAAAATATTTAAATAAATAAAAATAATACAAATAAAATGGGGGTATTCCTACAAGTATATATGCACGTGTATGGGCGCGGATATATATATGAGTATGAATACACTGTAATCAAACGGGGGTATACATGTAAGTATATATGCACATGTATGTGCGCGGGTATATATAGGAGCATGGATGCGCCGGATTATGGATTATGTGTGTGGAGCATTCATGGCACGTGCATTGCATTGCATCCCTTCGGGGCGCTGACTCCACGTTACAGAACGATGTCCGCTGACTCCACGTTACGGAGCATTGTCCGCTGACTCCACGCTACGGAGCGATGTCCGCTGACTCCACGTTACGGAGCGATGTCCGCTGACTCCATGTTACGGAGCGATGTCCGCTGACTCCACGTTACAGAGCGTTGTCCGCTGACTCCACGTTACGGAGCGAAGAGTAGGACATGGGTCATGCATAGCATATCATGGAAAAAGGAAAGAACATATTGTGTGGGATAGTGATGTTGTTGCATGTGATGCGATAGAAAGAAGGAACATGCATCACGAGGTTACGCATTGCATTTGATTGGACAAGTAGATGTTTATTTTATGTTCCGGTTATTGTTGTTCCTTATTTCTTTATTTATTTGTTTTTATTTTCCTTACGTGCTTATGTATTTTGCAAGTATGGTTCCTTTCTGGGATTAGACGGGTAACCTACGGGTGATTTTCTCAAATCACTCACCCCCTCCCACTTATCCTCCCACAGGTGAGCCCAAGTACGAGTACACTTTTGTAGAAGACGAGTCCGACTGCGCAAGCTGGTGCAAGTGAGCTGGAGATATTTCTTTGGGGAATACTCGATGGTTTTCACATTTATTCCGTTTTATTAGACTTTTAGATTTTCGTTTAACGTATTGGGTTTCGTCAGCCTTAAACTCTGATTTATTTATATTTTGGGATTATTTATGAATTGAATTTGACTTTCAATTATCATATCCGCAGAAAAAAAAATTCTACGTTATTTCTGACGTGTAAGAAGTTTGAACGACGCCTTGTATTCTCCTTAGCGAGATACGGCGGGTGCACTGTTCCCGCTGTTAGGGTGCGGGAGCGGGGCGCTACAGGTGGTATCAGAGCCGAGGCTCCAGATCCGCCTCGGAAATGCAGGATTAACTAGATCACTTAGACATAAGTTATGATCTTTTTCAAAAATGACAATTTTACCCCTAATAAATAAAGTAGACTTAAGAGATGATCTTAGACTTAAGTTATGATTGGGTTAAGGGGAGTATGAGCGTTCTTTCGCTTTCTCTTATTTATTTACCATTTTACCCCTGAACCTCTGCATATAACCCCCAAGTGATGAGAAATTCCAAGAATACCCATTATCTTAGTTTGTATTTAAATAAATATATTTTCAAATGTTCTCAATCCCAGGAAAAAAAATGCCGACAAGATGTGAACAAGCCGGTAATAGAGGATATAGTGGTGAAAACCACTATAATCAGGGAATTATCTCCAAGCACTTGCAGATGTCATGGTCATCGTGACCAACATCCCAGCAAAGCAGCAGTAGGTGTTGAATCAACTGACAATGTCGATCACTTGGACCCACATTCGGGATGAGTTCAAGGAGTGCTATGTACCCGACAGTGCGATCTTCAGATCATGACTCTAGATCCATGGTGGAAACGTAGATTTAGGCCATGATTATGATTGTAGAAACTAAGTGATGATCTTGCCCATAAGTCACGATCTTATACATAAGTAACGATTCGATTAAGAATTGACCTTAAACATAAGTACTGATTTAGTCATAAGTATCGATTATATACTTTTTTCTGATTTTAGAAATAAGATGTGATCTTAGACTTAAGAAATGATGATGCTAAGAACGATCCTAGAAAGAAGTTATGATCCTAAACTTAAGGAGTTGATCAGTTAAGGAACATGTATACCTAGACTATAATATACAATCTTACCTTATCTAAGTTTGATCATAACCCTTAAACCGTGATCTTAGTTGAATACTATATAATTAGTTTGGATAAATTTTTAGTGTTAACCAAAAAAAATGCCCTACTGCAAACATTAGTTGACATATTAATGGGTGAGGCAGTAACTCGGGCTACCGTACCATAACTACAGCGTGGGACCTGGTATCATGAGAGTAACTGAAGAGGGTCATGCCGCTACTTTGACAGTAGTATCGAAACACACTAGGTCTAAGTTGAGATCGTAGCTACCAATGAGAGATTTATAGCAGCATGATAGAAACTAAGTAACGAGTTATAAGCATTATGATCAGTAGAGTTTAGTGACTGATATTGTACGAAGTAACCTATAGCCTAGGGTTAAGACGTTGAATGTAGTGTTATCAAAATAGGTCGACCATATTAGTTTTATTAGAGGTATGGATAGATAGCGACATACGAGAATCGACTATAATATGTGCCTTAGAGTGATATATCATTACGAAATTCTGGGTTAAGTGTTGACATCGAAATATTCAACTTGATGTAGGCTTGAAGCGAAATAGAGTAGGAATGAACAAGTAGCAGTTGCTTTTCATATGGGCTTTAACTAGGTTAAAACTAGCGGTTGAAATAATCCAATAAAGAATTATGGTGGATCAGTATGGCGCGCGGAAGCATGATGAATTAGAATATCTTAAGTCAATGAATATTCAGTGTGCCATGCTAGGATTAGACAATTTAAGTTAAAGATTTTATTATGAGTATACAGACGCTCGATTTAGAAGAACATGAACATAAGAGACCTTGTTCGAGAATAAGGATGATTTATAGAACTATGCAAAATATTGGACTGAGATACTTTCCAAGCAGACAAATATTTTAAGTACGTACACCAAAATATACTTATTTTTTGCATTGACTTCAAAAAAAATTTAGTTATTGAAAGTACCTTATTGAGTCTCATTTTTTTGTACTCTACTAAACTTTACGAGGCTAAATTCTTCTCCATACTTGCATATCAACATAATAAAATTTTCAATTACATTGACGACCTTAAAAAGGGGAAAACTTTTGAGAGGTTGATATGAATATATATTTCTTATATTATTTCTCAACTTCCGTAGTTACAACTATTTTGTCAAAATTAATTTTTCTTGCCGACTATTGATATTGCAAGCATTTTAACATTAAAATGTTTTGAAGTTAATTATCCGCTTGTGATGAACTTACTTGACTTTTGTGATGAAAATAATAATAATAATTTAAAAAAAATAGCTTTCAAAATATATACTTCTTTCAGAGAATGAAAAGTACCGTATTCAAATTGATTTATTAAATCTTACATTGTTAAGTTTTCAACTGTTTTAATGCAATTTCACCGAAATATTTTGCGAACAAGTTATATCATTATTTAAGGTCATATGAGACACCGCTTTGCCAAAACAAGTATATATATTATTCTGGCTCTTGTGTTTACAAAATAGAATGATAGTATTTTAAACAATTAAAGTTATAATTTAAATTAAGGCCACATAAGTTACACTTTTATTCGAAGAAAAATATGTCTATACATATATTTCATATATTAGGCTGATCGATATCTCCGAAAAAGTAAGGGCATAATCATAGAGCTAGGTTGTAAGTATAAAAAAATGGAATTTCGAGGACTTAGTCCTATGTCGAGGAATGCAATGATTACCATATTGGTTTACTCAATGGATACTTAGTTGATTAATTATCTAGGGGTTGAATCATACATGATGAGTTTAAGAATCCGAAATCGTAGACTGCAATAAGTTGAATGATACATGTCAAGTGGTATAAGTGGAAGTTTATAAGTTGTAACTATAGAGAATTGAGTTAAGGATTGAACTCTAAAAGGAATATATTATCTGGTGGGATGCTAGTGATGACTAAATTGCATCGTACTAGAGTAAAACATACTGTGAAGATATATAGGATTTAAGGGATGAGTCGTGTGAACAAGACGTTAAGTTAAAGATTGTAGTACACCTAAGAACTGATTTTAGAAGCTGATAACCATAGATATAAGTGTGTTATAGACTGAAGACTAGGGTATGTAACTTCCAGTATGGTGACAATACCTTTAAACTGATTTTAAAGTTATAAAAGATTAGGTTATGATTATAATAAACGAAGAGTAATGGATTTAGAAATTACCTGGTACGCATACAAAGAATGATCTTGAGGATTGAGTCCTACGCCAATGACGTGTAATGGACAACATAGCGGAATATGCAATGGATATTAGTTCGATCATGAACTGGCTAAATGAGTTATATAGGACTGTACTAAGTTGTTGACTACGTAATACGCAAGTTTCGAGGACGAAACTTTTTGTAAGGGGGGTAGGATGTTGGAACCCGTAAAAAAAAGAAAAAAAAGAAAAGGAAAGAAATAAAATAAAATAATAAATAAAAGGTAGTGTGTGTGTGATTGACGGGGATAAGGGATAAGGATGGTGGGAGATAATTTTGATAGAAGATAAATTCAATTTTGAGTTTAAAATTTAGATTTCCCTAAATCAAATCCTAACCACCCTAAATTCCCTAATCTTTCAAATGTATCTTCCTTCAGTATTATAAACGACTTTTCCTTCCCTTCTCCATCAAAAAAACTATCGACTGCCATCTGAGAGGAAAAAAACACGCGTGAAGCATAGGGAAGAAAAGGGAGAAGGGAAAAAAAGAAGAGGAAGTCCAGCCAAACATCGCCGAATTCAACCTTCCGATTAGCAAATACTCGTTTAAAAGGTAGGTTACCTTCCTCTCTTCTCGGATTGTCCGCACCTCGTGTGTGAATCATACTTGCGTTGATTTTTATTTTATTTTTTGTTTTTGTTTTTATTTTGCTTTTATATATAAATGCATGCTCTTTGATGTTTGTATGGTCGAGTATGTGTATGTGTGCGAAGGTGTTGATCTATGTGTTGAAATAGATTTAAAAAGTTGAATCTTTATGCGATTAGGGAAAAAAATTGCATGATTAGCCTTAGAAATAGGTCACATTGCCCGGAAATTAGGTCGGAATTGAACTGGAAATCAAAAATTGGGTCTGGGCGGCGGCGCGTGCGCAAAACGCGCGCGTTTCAAGGGTGGTGCGTGGGGCCCATGCGCACCCCTGACGGCGCGTCCCAGACACGCACTGAAGTGTCCAGTTCCGTTAGGTGCGTCTCGTTATAATGAGTCAAATGCAACTGGTTTGAGGTCAATCGGAGTTAAAACGAAGAAGTTATGAATTTTTGAAAAATATTTAAATTGAAATAAAAAATAAAAAAAGGGAAAGGATGTCTGGCGGGCCGAGGCCAGCCGCCATGTCAGCGGGCCAGGTGTGCTGAGCTGGCGGGTATTAATAATAAAAAAGGATTTCTGAAAATAGATAAATAACAAATAATTAATTAAAATTAGTTGAAAATTCTAGAAAAATGTAAATAAATTCTAGAAAATTATAATTAAATTCTAGAAAATATAAAATGCTAAAAATAAATTATGTTCACCTAATTGTTGAAGTTGTATTAATTTAATTAATTAGAATAATTAGGTAGTAACTATAAAATAAATAGGAAAAATAGTATAAAGTCACGGAAAAATTAATAAAAGCTAGGTAAGATATAAGTGATGACTAACAATATTTTCATGATATTCTCAATAATTAAAGTGATAGAATTGGATGAGAAAAAAAATCAATAAATAGTAAATAAATCCTGGAAAAATATAAGAAAATATATTTAAATAAATAAAAATAATACAAATAAAATGGGGGTATTCCTACAAGTATATATGCACGTGTATGGGCGCGGATATATATATGAGTATGAATACACTATAATAAAACAGGGGTATACATGTAAGTATATATGCACGTGTATGGGCGCGGGTATATATACGAGCATGGATGCGCCGGATTATGGATTATATGTGTGGAGAATTCATGGCACGTGCATTGCATTACATCCCTTCGGGGCGCTGACTCCACGTTACGGAGCGATGTTCGCTGACTCCACGTTACGGAGCGTTGTCCACTGACTCCACGTTACGGAGCGATGTCCGCTGACTGTATGTTACGGAGCGATGTCCGTTGACTCCACGTTACGGAGCGTTGTCCGCTGACTCCACGTTACAGAGCGTTGTCCGCTGACTCCACGTTACGAAGCGAAGAGTAGGACCTGGGTCATGCATAGCATATCATAGAAAAAGGAAAGAACATATTGTGTGGGATAGTGATATTGTTGCGTGTGACACGATAGAAAGAAGGAATATGCATCACGAGGTTGCGCATTGCATTCGATTGGACAAGTGGATGTTTATTTTATGTTCTGGTTATTGTTGTTCCTTATTTCTTTATTTATTTGTTTTTATTATCCTTACGTGCTTATGTATTTTGCAAGTATGGTTCCTTTCTGGGATTAGACGGGTAACCTACGGGTGATTTTCCCAAATCACTCACCCCCCTCCCACTTATCCTCCCACAGGTGAGCCCAAGTACGAGTACACTTTTGTAGAAGCCGAGTCCGACTGTGCAAGCTGGCGCAAGTGAGCTGGAGATATTTCTTTGGGGAATACTTGATGGTTTTCACATTTATTCCGTTTTATTAGACTTTTAGATTTTCGTTTAACGTATTGGGTTTCGTCAGCCCTAAACTCTGATTTATTTATATTTTGGGATTATTTATGAACTGAATTTGACTTTCAATTATCATTTCCGTAGGAAAAAAAATTTCTACGTTATTTTTGACGTGTAAGAAGTTTGAACGACGCCTTGTATTCTACTTAGCGAGATACGGCGGGTGCACTGTTCCCGATGTTAGGGTGCGGGAACGGGGCGCTACAAAAGCATTCGATATTCTTTCAAGTGTTCTTACCACCACCGAGCTTATAAGACTTCAATGTCTTGAAACACCCTATGAAGCATGGAAAAGGCTGGAAATGATACATGAAGGAACTAAGCAAGTAAGAATGACCAAAAGACTAATGCTCATGAAGAAATATGAAATGTTCGGGATGAAGAGTGGTGAAAAGATTGAGGAGACAATCGACTGATTCACTCGAATAGTGAATCAACTTTCCACGGTGGACAAGAAAATCTCAAATGAAGACCTTTTCTCAAAACTCCTCAAATCTTTGCCAAGAGAATGGACACCTAAAGTCACCACCATCACCGAATCTCAAGACTCTTACCCTTGATGAGCTATTCGGTAATCTTCTTACTAATGAAATTCTTATTGATAAATAAAATGGGATGAACCGTATCAAGTCCGCACAAGCATCACACAAAGGATTGGTGGTAGAATCCGATGAATCGGATGAGGAAGTTGCTCTTGTGAGAAAATTTAGAAGAATGACCACAAGAAACAAGGCCCAAGCAAGGAAGTTTTTCAAAAGACCACCCAAGGACAAAGAAGCAAGTGAAAATTGCTATAGGTGTGGTCGACCCAGTCACTTCATTGTCGATTGCCACGTTAAAGAGCCACAAAAGCAAGAAAAGAAGGTCTTTTCTCAAAAGAAGAAAGCCCTTAATACAGAGGTAATCACGTGGGATGATCTCCTCTCCGAATCGAAAGGAGAAGAAAGTGAAGTCTAAGATGTTGGACTTTTTGCAATAGTTGAGAATCCAAAAGCACAACATACTCATCTCATGGCAATCGAGAATGACCTTGAGGTAAACTCTAATTCTTCAAATTTGCAAGATGAAATAGGAGATTTGCAAGATGATTTTGAAAAAGTGAATTTAAAATATAAACACTTGAAGAAAGAATTTAAAAAATGCATATTAGAAAACAAGAGCTGCATGATAAGAATATTTTGATGTTTGAAAATCATGACATCACACTCACCATGCATAAAACCATAGCTCTTGAAAATGTGGAAATTAGGAAAGAATGTGAAAGGCTAAGATTAGACTTACAAAAACTAACCGATGGTAAAAATTATCTAGATAAATTACTTGACAACCAAAAAATTGGAAATGATAAATCTATTTTAGGATTTAATTCATCAAATTCTTCCATTAAGCCTCAGTCATTAAAGAAAAAGGAAAATAAGAGAAAAACACAACATGACTCATCATATTATAAACCAAGGCATGTACCCAATTGTTTTCATTATAATAAAGTAGGACATGTGAAGAGTTTATGTAAAGCTAGATTTGGTAGTATGCATGTTTGGAAGCCTAAGGGTCGACAAGCTAACCCTAAAAACCCAACCATCAAAGGGTAGTATGCATGTTTGTAGGCTCTCAAGATAAATGGAGTAGCCAAAGAAGAAAGAACCAAATGGCTCATGGACAGAGGATGTTCAACGCACATGACCGGAGACAAAACCTTGTTCACCAAGCTCAAGCTCCAAGATGGTGGAACGATGCATTTTGGCAATGCGAGAGACAAAATCCTTGGACATGGAGAAATTGGTAACTCTTATTTTACTTTTAATAATGTGTTATATATAGAAGGGCTTAAATATAATTTCATAATTGTTATCCAATTATGTGATACTAATTTTCAAGTTGAATTTGAGAAAAGAAAATGCATTGTGAAAAAGAATGATAAACTTGCTTTTGAGGCTATAAGGGAAAATGATGTTTATAAATTTAGCACACATGATTTGATATCACAAAAGGTTTCTTGCCTAGTTGCCAAAAATGATTTGACTCAACTATGGCATAGACGACTTGGACATATTAGTTTCAAAATTTTCAAAGAGATTTGCAAAAATGAAAAGGTCCAAGGTCTTCCAAAATTGAATTTCGAAAACCGTGGCTTATGTGACACTTGTCAAAAGGCAAAGCTTGTTAAAACAAGCTTCAAGCCCAAAAGTGAAATTTCCACCACCAAACCTCTAGAATTGCTTCATATGGATTTGTATTGGGATATTGGTACAGCAAGTCTAGGTGAAAAAACATTACAGATTTGTGGTGGTAGAAGAATTCTCTAGGTACACTTGGGTAATTTTTTAACTAAAAAGAATGATGCATGCCAAGAGTTTATAAAACTTTGTAGAAGATTAGAAAATTAAAAAGAAGACACAATTAAGGAAATTAGAAGTGATAGAGGTGGTGAGTTTCAAGAATTTTATGTATCTAAAGGATATGGGCACAATTTCTCGGCTCGAACAACTCCTCAAAAAAATGGTGTTACGGAAAAGAAAAAATAGAACACTTCAAGAAATGAGTAGAGCCATGCTAAATGAATTTGAGCTACCCAATTATTTTTGGGCCGAAGCGGTAAACACCGCATGTCATGTAATCAATAGAGTTTACTTGAGACCATCTCTCAAAAAGACTCCTTATGAGCTTTGGAAAGGGAGAGTACCAAATATTGGTTATTTCAAGGTATTGGTTGTAAGTGTTTTATACTTAACACCAAAGATAACTTGGATAAACTCGATTTTAAAGCGGATGAAGGAATCTATATGAGATATGCTCAAAATAGCAAGGCATTTAGAGTATAACAAAAGGAGTATGAAAGTTGAAGAGTCAATTCATGTTAAGTTTAGTGAACTCCTTGAGGATGAACCATGCATAAATGATAATGATGAGGAGGAAATAATTGAAGTAAGCCATATAAAAAAATTTCAGAATCCAAAAGGGAATATTGTCATTGACCTTAGGATTGATCCACTTGAGCCTAAGGTTGAAGATGAAGAAGTGAGAAGAGATAATTCAAATTTAATGGATCCATATAAGTATAATAAAGACCATCCAAGAGATCTAATATTAGGTGAAACAAGTCAAGGCATAATGACAAGGAGGAAATTTAATGAAAATGCCTTCATTTCACAAGTTGAGCCTAAAAATATAAAAGAGGCTTCAAATGATGAAGATTGGGTATTAGCCATGCAAGAAGAGCTAAATCAATTTCAAAGAAGTGATATTTGGGAATTAGTAGCTAAACCTAGTGATCACCCCAGAATTGGCACTAAGTGGGTATTTAGAAACAAAATGGATGATAAAGAAAATATCACTAGAAACAAAGCTAGGTTAGTAGCTCAAGGATATAGACAAGAAGAAGGCATATACTATGATGAGACCTTTGCCCCCGTAGCTAGGTTAGAAGCTATTAGGATGCTATTAGCATATGTATGCTATAAGGATATCAAACTATATCAAACGGATGTGAAATCCACATTCTTGAATGGAATAATTCAAGAAGAGATGTATGTAGCTCAACCACCAGAGTTTGAAAATCATGATTATCCAAATCATGTATTTAAACTCAAAAAGGCCCTTTATGGACTTAAACAAGCTCCTAGCGTATGGTATGAAAGATTAAGTAACTTCCTACTTGAAAATGAGTTTTTAAGACGAAAAGTCGACACTACTCTTTTTATTAAAGAACAAGGAAACCATCAATTGCTTGTTCAAATTTATGTGGATGATATTATATTTGGTGCTATTAATGATTCTCTTTGTGAGCATTTTGCTAAATTGACGGAAGGAGAATTTGAGATGAGCATGATGGGTGAACTAAATTACTTCCTTGGTCTGCAAATCAAGAAAACTCAAGATAGAGTATACATACCTCAAACAATATATACAAAGGATTTACTCAAGAAATACAAGTTTGAGGATGGAAGAAGTGTGAGCACAAGTACAAAGCTTGACAAAGATGAAAAAGGAAAGCAGTTTAGGTAACCAAATATAGGGGTATGATTGGTAGTTTACTTTATTTGGCCGCTAGTAAACCAGATATTTTGCGTGCTGTGTGCTTATGTGCTAGATTTCAAAGTATGCCTAAGGAATTGCATCTAGTTGCCATTAAACGTATTTTTAGGTATGTGAGAAAAACCTTTAACTTTGGGTTGTTTTATCCCAAAAATGGTTGTTTTGATTTAAGAGGGTATAGTGACTCCGACTACGCCGAAAACCTAGTCGATAGAAAAAAAACACCTCGGGGATATGCCGATTCCTTGGAGATTTCTTAGTTTTTTGGTTCTCCAAGAAACAAAATATTATGTCACTTTCAACGGCGGAATCCGAATATGTATAGGGTGCTTCATGTTTTGCACAATTACTTTGGATGATCAACACCTTAAATGATTACAATGTTAAGTTTGATAAAGTCTCCATATTATGTGACAACACATCAGCCATAAGTATAGAACAAAACCCGGTACACCATAGTAAGACCAAACATATTAAAGTGAGGCATCACTTTATAAGGGATTACATTCAAAAAGGATTGGTATGCGTTGAATTTGTTCCAACCAATGACCAACTAGCAGATATATTTATCAAATCCCTTCTTACTGAGACATTCGAATACATTAGAACAAGATTAGGGATGATAAACATTGTTTATAGGGTCAAAATTATCATAAAGGCAGTAAACAGCTTACATCGATCGATCGTTGTAGCTGTTTCAGAGACGGATGTAAAATCAGGCATCGATTGATTGAAGTAGAAGACATCGATCAATCGTAGTCCTTGACATCGATCAATCGATGTCATCGGGGACAGAGAGTATAAAAGCTACAAAAATCAGAAAATTCTTTATTTCTTCATCTTCTACATCGAACCCTAACCTCCATACCAGCAAAAATCAAAAAATTCGACCTATAAACCACAATCTCTTGCACCAAACTTTATTTTCCTCAATACAATTCATTCCTACATCAATTTCATCAGTTCCTTTAAAAATTTCTGACAATTTCGTGACCTAAATTCTCCAATGGCCCCAAAAATGAAAAGTTCCTCCAAAAGAGCAAGAACAACTCGTGAGGAAGAAAATGTACCTCCAACATCTCACCCCGAAGTCCCAACTGGGTCTAGAACATCGGGACTTTGGAAAAAGGCAACCACCTCCCAAGAAGAAATGTTGGCTGATGTAAGGAAGAGACTTGTGCTAAACAACTTCCCATTATATCGATCGATCGTTGTAGCTGTTTCAGAGAGTGATGTAAAATCAGACATCGATTGATTGAAGTAGAAGACATCGATCAATTGTAGTCCCTGACATCGATCAATCGATGTCATCGGGGACAGAGAGTATAAAAGCTACAAAAATCAGAAAATTCTTTATTTCTTCATCTTCTACATCGAACCCTAACCTCCATACCAGCAAAAATCAAAAAATTTGACCTACAAACCACAATCTCTTGCACCAAACTTTATTTTCCTCAATACAATTCATTCCTACATCAATTTCATCAGTTCCTTTAAACATTTCTGACAATTTCGTGACCTAAATTCTCCAATGGCCCCAAAAATGAAAAGTTCCTCCAAAAGAGCAAGAACATCTCGTGAGGAAGAAAATGTACCTCCAACATCTCACCCCCAAGTCCCAACTGGGTCTAGAACATCGGAACTTCTGAAAAAAGCAACCACCTCACAAGAAGAAATGTTGGCTGATGTAAGGAAGAGACTTGTGCTAAACAACTTCCCATGGCTCAAGTCCGGTGAATATGAGCATGCCTTAACAGAGCCATTGGGTCCAGGTAAATTTGTACATATCTCACTTAGAGCTCAAGCTTTATTTGACGACTGGGAAGAAAAGAAAAAGTCCACCATTCCATTGAAATTGCTCAAAATTGGAGATATTTTGAGCAATGAGGAATTGAGACCGATCATCAATTGCTCTGATGATCAAAAATGGAGACCTGTTTGGGATGTATCGGATATGAGTTATATGTCCACTCGATATACACACCTATTTTATGCAAATATGTGGGTAGAATACCTAAATAGAATGCCTTTTTCGTTCAACTTGGTTATGGAAGGTCAACTTGTTTCATTTGATTCAAAAACCATAAATGACCTTCTTGGTGTTCTTGATGAGGGTCTAGACGATTTTGATCCTTGGAAGTGGGACAATTACAAGTATAAAGTGTGTGAGGATAAATTTAAGACCTTCCTTGACTTCCACCCCACCAGAAACACAAATGATATGCCTTTAGTGTATAGAGTCTTGCTTGCCATTGTCACTTTTTGTGTGAATAGTAAGTCAGCCAAACTCCCAAGTAATTTGGACTTTTATATTGCTTATCGTTTAGCAATGAGAGCAATTAAATTTTGGGGAGATTGTGTTTACAAATATGTTGGAGGCGGTAACGAAAAAGTCAAAAGCGTTACCTTATAGCAATCTCATTTTTAAATTGCTAAGAAAGTGTAATGTGGAGTTAAATGAGGAGTATGACGAAAAGATAGCCACTAGAGACTATTACACCAAAGCCAACATTCAACAAATCCATAAATCCCGAAAAGCAGCCCAACGGTAGGGTGGTTAGAACGACCAAGAAGAGGAAGAAGCTAAAAACATCCTGGCCGAAGAACCCATCCCTCCAACACATCCCGCTCCCACTGAACCACAACCTCACCCTCACACTCAAAGTACTATTTCAAAAGTGGATAAGGGAAAAGCTCCAATGGAGAAAGGTAGTGGATTTGAGATACCATTTAATGCAGAGGATGAAGTTAAAAAGCTTTATTTTATTTTGGATCAATGGGGAGAAGATCTCACAAAGGAACCAGTTCAAATTGACGATCTTGAAAAGAAAAACACAAGCCTCAAGAAGCGAGTTTCAACAATCAAAAAGAAATGCAACAAGCTCAAAGCGAAACTCAAGACGTGTCTTCCCAGCTTAGCCTTCTCTTCTGATGAAGATAGAGATCCTAGTTCTTCCTTATTTCCCTCGTAGCCATAGGATATAGTTTAGAAGTTGAGTATCATTATGTATCTCAAACTTCATATTTTATTAATGATATTTTTATTTATCCTTCATTTTCTTGGCTTTTGCTAATTTTTTTGATGCTTTCAAAAAGGAGGAGAAATTAGCATTAGTACAAGATGCATGAGTTGCATGAGTTGCCTGGTAGCATGAGTTGCTTGATATTGCCATTGCTTGCTTGGTATATAGCATTTAACATTGGCATGCTTGGATATTGGTATGGTATATGCATGGCATGGTTATAAGTAATGTTGCATGGAAAGAAGTTGATATGAGTATGATGGTATGCGTGCTTGGAAAGATATTGGTATGTGAGTACAAGATGCTTGCTTGGGAGCGTTTAAAATGATTGGCATTGGTATAGTATTTTAGTATGTTTGTTGATAGCACACATGTTGAAAAATTGAAAATATAGAATTTGATGCATGGTTTAGTTGAGGGAGAGTATTTTGATATCTTTATCATAATCATTGATTTTGGGAAGATGTTGAGGGGGAGTTTTTGATATGTTCACATGATTTATGTAATGAGGGAGCATGGACTAAGGGAGAGTTGTAACATGTCAAGTTTAGCTAGCTCAAATATAAATTTTTCAAGTAAAAACATCTTTTGAATCATGGTTTTGAAATCATCAAAAAGGGGGAGATTGTTAAGATATAAAATGTTTTGATGATGTGAAGATGCTTTAAATAAGTTAAATTTACACTTGAGATTTGATGCAAAATGAGAAAAATACATTATGTCAAAAATGGTTGAGATTGGAACTCTACTGTCCAGCATCGATCTCTCAGACTGAGGACATCGATCAATCGATGTCACTTCGGTCTCTCCAAGATAGACTTCGATCGATCGATGTCAGGCCAGGAAAGTTTCTGTCCAACATCGATCTCTCAGTCCAGGGGACATCATTCGATCGATGTCACTTCAGTCTCTCCAAGAGAGACTTCGATCGATCGATATCAGGCCATAAATTTTCTGTCCAACATCGATCTCTCAGTCCAGGAGACATCGATCGATCGATGTCACATCAGTCTCTCCAGGAGAGACTTCGATCGATCAATTTCAAGCAGATTCAAAACTGGAAACTCTCCAGAGGACATCGATCTCTCACCCCAGGCACTTCGATCGATCGATGTCCCCCAGAATTCAAATTTTTATAAACGTTGGAACAAAATCCAAGGGAAATTCATGGTATTTTCTCTTTCCAATCTTGCTCAAATTTCTTGTGGACTTTACTCTAACCTCACACATGCTTCCTTGACTATTATATCCATGTCTAAGTTATTCTAGGGTGGCTATTAAGGATCAAATCACTCCATAGGGTGGCTAAAGACTATTTGGGCATTATCTTGACATTTGATGGAGTTGAAAACATGGTGGAGGTACCAAAACGTGGTGAACATCTTCTATAAATGTATGAATCTTGGATGAGGCAAAAATACACTTTTTCACTATCATTAAGCTTCATTCTTCATTGTTGTATATTTCTGTCATCTGTGTAAAAGTGCTTAAAGCTAGTTAAGCCTTTCTTTGTTCTTCATTGTTGTATATTGAGAGATAGTGAGTCTAACACAAGAGGAACCATAAATATTTGATCTCTTGCTTGTGTGAACCCCACTACTTCTTTAAACCCAATGTGAGAAAGTTCTTGAAGAGAACTTTGTTTAAGTTGTGAGATAGCAAGAAGTTGTTCTTGCTTAAAGCTATAGTTGTTGTAGTTGCACAAGGGTATTTTGTGCAAGAAGTTGTTGTTGTTGCTTACACTAAGGTGTTAGTGTAAGTATTGTTGTGGTTGTTCTTATTAGCTTTAATAAGAAGAGTAGTTGTTGAAAATCCACTTTGGCAACAAAGTGGCAGTGGAGTGAATCATTTACGATTCAAACCATTCTATATCCAGTGTACTCATTCATTTTCTCTCATCACCCATTCTTGTTTTGAGTTTGAATTCCATTTGAGTTGAGCCACACGAGAAAATTCGGCAAAATTGCCCAACACTCTATTTGTGGCAACCGGCGTTAAAAAAGAAAAAGAAAAAGAAAAAAAAAGTAATTAAATTAAATAATTAATTTCTATTTTAATTAATTAACCTAATAACTACCCATAACCCCCCATGATCCCTGCTCACTTTCCTCAATTCCCTCCCCTAACTCCTAAATTTCGGCCCCTCTCTCCTAACTAATTAAAACTCCCCCCATTCACCTCTTCACACACACACGAAAACTATTGTAAGGGGAGAAAAAAATAAAGATAGAGAAAAGTGAGGGGGCAGCGGCTGAGA